>OZ004596.1:5572138-6172138 GCA_963924555.1 Crambe crambe
GATATTGTTGGAGACTGCGCAAAGTGCTAGAGTACAGAAGAATACTTGGGAGAGGCACATCCTAGACACAAAGTTGATAGTGACCAACTGTCAATTGGCTACCACAGACTGTAGGAGTGGGGGAGATATGATACCTTATCTTCTTCATGATGTACATCCAGTTTGAACTCAAGATCTAGATTCTGTGATCTGAAGGAGCTGTACGAGTCATGTTCCTTTGGTGGAAAAAAAAAACGTTTCAAAATATCTTCCTATGTGTATCAGGCAAAACCTGTTTGTCTGACTTCTCCGGGAGTTTATCTGGAGTGCAGCGGACCACCTGGTGGTGCCTATTAGGGTCCTTGCTACTGCAAATCCACTTGAGGAGGATGACTCCTGAAGCCTTCAGAAAGTTGAAGAGCTCACACTCGTCATATTTAGAGGCAGTGTGGACCAATAGTTGAACTGCTGCATCCAGGGTCAACTTGGCTGGGAGACAGGAGAGGGAGGGAGGGGGAAAAGGGGGGAGAGAGGACAGGGGAAGATAGGAGGGGGTAGAGGGGGGGAGGAGGACAAGGGGAGGGAGAGGGGAAGAGAGAAAAGGAGAGGAAGAGGATAGGGAGTGAGGAAACAAAGGTTGTAAAGGATAGAGGCAGAGAGGAATTTCCTCCTTACTGTTGGTGAGGAGCGAGAGGTCGAGAGTGGTCATTTTCAGTTCCAGGTACTCCACACTATTGTAAGGATTAAAGGTGGAGGGAAGAATTATCCTCATCTCGTTGGTGAGTAAGTGGATAGTGCCATGAAAGAGAAGACGAAGCTACAGGATGCATAAGGCACAATCATTTGAGTCACAAGATAAGTGACATGATAAGTAAGATCAAGTAGTATACCTTGTCCCAATATGCTAGAGGTCTGCTGGGGTCAACCGTGGGACTTGTTAACAAACCTGTACAAGATACCATGTGCACCCGTAGAGATAGCAATATAACATTGTAACTGTTGACATTGTAGTAACATTGTAACTGTTGACATTGTAGTAACATTGTAACTGTTGACATTGTAGTAACATTGTAACTGTTGACATTGTAGTAACATTGTAACTGTTGACATTGTAGTAACATTCTAACTGTTGACATTGTAGTAACATTCTAACTGTTGACATTGTAGTAACATTCTAACTGTTGACATTGTAGTAACATTCTAACTGTTGACATTGTAGTAACATTCTAACTGTTGACATTGTAGTAACATTCTAACTGTTGACATTGTAGTAACATTCTAACTGTTGACATTGTAGTAACATTCTAACTGTTGACATTGTAGTAACATTCTAACTGTTGACATTGTAGTAACATTCTAACTGTTGACATTGTAGTAACATTCTAACTGTTGACATTGTAGTAACATTCTAACTGTTGACATTGTAGTAACATTCTAACTGTTGACATTGTAGTAACATTCTAACTGTTGACATTGTAGTAACATTCTAACTGTTGACATTGTAGTCACATACATACCAAAGCCTTGGCTGGACTGTGCCATTCCAGGCTCCAAGCATGGTCCGTATGACATATCCCATGTAGACGAGGCTGGAAGGGTGGGAGGTGGGGTCACATACCATCTACTTTATACCTGATAGATCAACTTACTCATTTCAAAGTCATAGTAATATTTAAGAGGAGGTAATTTTCTCTGGACAGCCACACTCTTCCACGGGTGTTTCACCTCCACCACTGCCAGTCTCTTCTCTGAAAGACAACAAGTCACATGATCACACTTGCATGGGTCACATGGATCAGAATAGCAGCTCAGACTCAACCCTCTTGTGATCTCTTACGTACCTCTTTCTTGAGCCTCTTGCTCGGCAAAGATGATCCTTCCAGAAATGGTGATATCTGAGATTCCCACTAGAGAATGTGGATAATTCCGCACACGCATCTAAGAATTAACGACCAAGATTACTAGCATATACTGAAACCAATACTAAATGTGAGATCACATGAAGATTACTGAAGGATTACTGAAAGATTACTGGTAGATATTTTTAACAATGCACCTCCAGTTTTTGAGACTTCCCACAGACATATCCTCCCCAAAGTGTAGATAAGATGTAACCATCTGGCAAAGGGCTAAAACAAACAAACAAACAAACGAATAAACAAATAAACAAAGAAATAAATTGCATAATGATTGGAGTCACAAGAAATAATGTACCTGATTGCATCCATGTTCTTCAAATTGGCCACTAATCTTTCTGTTCCTAGCATACTGGGATCAAACATGGCCAGTATTTTGGTTCCAGACATGGAGAACCGGAACAGGCTAGTTTGGAGTGGTTTTGAGGAGCTGTACATTTTTTTGGCTCGCTGGCAGTAAATCTCACTATCCTTCAGTTCAAGGGAATCGTAGAAATTCTGAACCGCTTGACCTGAACAAGAATCCAGGAGTTAAGAAGTTAATATCGTTACTGCTATATTAAACGGATATCTCTGGTCATGCTATACTCAGTAAACTAAGTAGTACATTATAAGGTCATGCTATACTCAGTAAACTAAGTAGTATATTACAAGGTCATGCTATACTCAGTAAACTAAGTAGTATATTACAAGGTCATGCTATACTCAGTAAACTAAGTAGTATATTACAAGGTATACTATTATCAGGTGATCTGACCTGACATGGCATATTCTCCGTGAGTCCTCTTGACTTCCTCTATCTTTTGCTGCAGTGCTAGTAATCGTTGGGTCTTCTGTTCATACTCATCGCACATTAACTGCAGCAGTAAGCCACACATACATTCGATTACAAGATCACACTGACCCCCAAAAACCAACCTCATAATTGGATCTCAGCTTCACTTCAAACGGGTCATCACAAATTTGGAAAATGAAGTCATTACACTCCAATAGCACGTCTGGAGCTAGCACGAGTGGCTTCTTGGATACATCTTTCCCTCTTTCAGCAGGAGAGTGAAGCATCTGAAGAAACCTCTTTGCATTCATCACCTAAACGAAACACATTTTAATATTTTTTCTTTTAATTAGAACGTAGTCACAACCTTGTCAAATGTCTGTGAAAAGTTGTAGTTGTATGGAAACACCAGCTCAAGCAGTCTCAACTGTATATTACTGAGCATAAATAGAGTTCAAAGTTCATGGTTCAAAGTTCATGATAATCGCTTACATAATCTGGTTCCCTTCTTTGAGTAGACAATCCTTGAATTTTCCCCTCCCAGTGAGTTGATCATCATCAGAAGGAGAGTGGGGGAATCGTGCCACCAGCTGCTCTACTGACACTATTCTGTGCTGGTCAAAGTGAATATAGGACTGGGGGGTGTGGACTAACATGACACCTCCATTGAGACTCAGCTCTGTCCTATTCAGTTCTAAGCACACCCTGAAAGAGAAGGTGGAATATAATATTATGTCCAAATGGAACATATTCAAATAGTTACAGTCTAAAGGGACTGTCTGTATTGTATAAATGTCAGGGGAGATATCTCCCACATATAAGCACACACATACTTTGCCCCTCGGTCCAAGTTAGCCACACCTTCCATCTTCTCCAATGAGAAAGAGAGAGAAATGGGGACCTTGGCAAGAAACTCCTCCCCCTTTTGTCCCAGTGGAAGTACTTCTGGCACTTCCACTGTGGTAGGGGGTGTGGAGGAGCTGCAGCTATTTGATAACACACCTATGGGACAACATAAAACGGGTGAAAGTTCTTTGTAGGGGAGGACCACTAAGGAAAGAGGGAAGGGAAAAGGTACGATGAAAAGGAGGGAAGGGGAACAAGTGAGAGGGAGTTGACCTCGTATGAGCTTGATGTCGTCTTGTAGACAGGTAGCAGTGTGGAAGAGACAGCGATGGACAGTGGGATTCCACGAAGCTGTCACCTTGCCTGCCACAACTTCCCCATTCTAATTAATATACGCATCACACACAAAAACAAACAAATAAACAAACAAGCAAACAACCAAGCAAACAAGCAAACAAACAAACAAGCAAAATCTACTTCCACAAAATGAGACTCCACCCACCTTAATCTGGTGATCATATTTTACTGATATTGTGTCAGCAAGGGCAACGCCCACCCCCTGAGGCAGATTAGAGACAGAAGAACAGAGGAAAGGTAAATCAGATGTTGGGAGGTGGAGGTCGTCCAAGAGGAGTCCATGGAGTTCCAGGGAGAAGGCGGAGTTAGGGGTGGAGCCAGGAGAAGGGGGAGCAGAGAGAGTAGCGGCATCCAATCGAAACATGGCAGAAGGAGGTTCTGGAGAAAAATAATTTATAAACCACACCTTCTTGTTCCAGCAACTTCCAGGGGGGTGGGGCTAATATACATACCAGGACTGAGGCCATACATAAAGAGGTTGATATTACTCAGTTGAAAATGGATCAGAAGTGTGGGGAAAGTGAACTCTCTCCTGGATTGGACATCTTTTTCTCCTTCAGGAGTCAAAGGAGAAAGACTGGGGAAAAGATCTGCATGTTCTCTCTGATAATACTCGAGTACTTTGGCCAGCATGATTATGGATGGTTGAGACCACTCCAGCATCAGACCGTTTCCCTCTCCACTCAAAACTAAGGGCTCTCGTCCAAAATCCAGACTCTTCCCACCCCCAGATTCCAAGTTTGATGAGGAGGGTGTATCCTTGGTCTTCACGTGGACCTTCTTCTCAATCTGAAGCGTGAGGCAGCCAAGTGAGGCCACCCTACCCCAGAGGTGCTTATGGAGGGACGGGAGGATGGACGGGTCATCCACACGTTGCTGGAAGAAGGCGGGGTTGTCCACTGAGGGATGATAACCAGGCACATGTAGATAAGTGTCAGTCACACGTAAGGATGCCCTGTGACAAGAGGAAGAAGATTTATAGAGATAATTTCTCATTGCTGAGAGACTTACCTGACGGAAGAGGTGTGGTCTTCCACAGGACTCCACTGCATATTCCCCACACAAGCAGCCATCACACCTCTCACCACTGGTTCCTTGGACTGTAATGATGGGGAATCCATACGCACTTGAAGTGATAAATCAGAGGCTTCAACTGTAGTTACGACAGAGACAGGCAACGAAAACAACCCTCCTCCATCAAAAGAGAGATGTTCGTCACTTTCTTTAGATGTAGTAGTAGATCTTAGAGCAGTGAGTTTGTCTTTTGTCTGCTGGAGGCTGTTGAACAAATACTTTGTCCAAAAGAGAACTTCTCCATCCCACAGGGATCCATGGAGGGAACTAACTTGAAGCTGATTGGATAAAACCTCTGCCGATTTCTAAAACAGGTTTAGGGTGAATGGAATGATTGTTTAAAAGTGGTGGCAATCTTGCCTCAGTGTGAAGCAGAAACTGCTTGAGACAAAAACATTGCCTGCTAAGTGAATCACTAGCCGAGACTCCTGAACCACCATTGAAATAATTGGTAAGTGATCATGCATATTATACGTTGTACTGACCTTGAATACCTATCATTGCATTGAAGCAAAGAGGGTTTTCTCTCTCAGCCTTGCCTGCCTGCTCAGCTGAAGAAAATTTAGCAGCTGCAGTCACTCGGGTGAACTTTGAAGCTAGCGCTCTTAGAGGTGAGTACACACATACAAGGGTGAAAATTTTCAGACAATCATTTCATACCTGTTTGTTGAACTCGCATGATATCGAACACGCACATCTTCTAAAACTATTTCAAATTCCTAGAAAAGTGTTTTATTTAACAACGTGTCAAAGGGTCATCATTTCACTTACAGGTAATGATTCGTGGGTGCTTTGTGATCCTTGGACTTGTGACTCTTGGATACCTGCAATATCCAATAGTAGTTCTTTTGGTATACTATATCTAACCTAACCTGGCATACTAACCTAGTATACTAACCTGATATACTAACTAGTATACTAACCTAGTATACTAACCTGATATACTAACTAGTATACTAACCTGATATACTAACTAGTATACTAACCTGATATACTAACTAGTATACTAACCTAGTATACTAATCTGGTACTAGTATACTAACTGGGCAGGGTACATGTGTATGTGCAGTGATGGGCTCTTACCATTAAGTTTGTGAGTTTTGGGTGAGAGGGCTAAAAGGTGCTGAATGGCATACAAAATGACATCTTCAAGACATAATTGAGAGAGAATAAAAAGTTAGTACTGTATGGAAGATACAAGTTCAGTGCTTGATAAGCAATAGGGATTACTTACCTTCATGAATGAGGGAGAGGGAGAGAGGAATTGTGTTGATTTGAATGGAGTGGATCAGTCTTCTTTGACCAGGTCTTAGGAAGACAAGGACTTTAGTGCTGAGGTCTACCTGACCCAGGGGGTACAGTCCATCATCTGTCGTGGGGCAAGGCTAGAGTTGGGTGGATAGGGAGAGGAGGAAGAGGGGGAGGGGAAAGGAGGAAAGGGGAGGGGGAGGAAATGAGAGGGAGGAGAAAAGGGAATGAAAAAGAGTGGGAGGAAGGAAGAGATGGTGATGTTTATGCTTGAGCATATGTATGGGAGTTATGAGAATAACAGTCGATAAACTACTTCGGAGAAGCAATTTGTGAAAATGATAACCACTCCTCACTCTGTCTGACTGTAGGAAGAACCTTCCTGCAGCTTTATCCACATCCATGGAGACAGCCAATTCCCTGTAAATGTTATTTGTATTCACTATGAGGGCACTACTACACCTTCTTCATCTCTCTCACTTATTGGGTAAAGGTTTGGCGATGATTCCAAGGTGACCACTGACTTGAAGCATCCAGATGAGTGTGGTAGTGGAAGTCAGTTTGTCCTCCACCAACACTTCAAGACATTTCACTGATATCTCCACAAGATGAAGGACTTGACTCAAACACCAGTACTTGAACTTCTTCCAACAAGACTTTCCTGTGATTAGCCATTCATGAAAGATTTTTTTGTTAGCAGCATGCAAAGAAATTTGGACAATGTTATAAACTCATATAATTAGAGACGGACTCAACTGAATGAATTATTTACCTTTGCCTTTGTGCATGAGATCAGAGGGGCTCTTTCTCTTCTCTCTCTTTGCTTCATCCTTTGCTTGGTCCCCTGTGAGTCTCTTATAATATTCCAGGTGAATCCCTGCTACGTTCACTTTGATAAGGTGACGACAAGACACATCAAACACTCGCAAAGAGAGGCAGATGTTGCTAAAATGCTGTGACGATGAAATTAACCGGTAAAGATCATCAAAAAGATTATTGAAAATACTCACCAGCTCCAAATTTGTAGTTTTAACACTGATTGATCGTATACCAGGAGAGATGAAACTCCACCCACTAACTATGATTGCTATGCCATAGACTTTCTCCAGAAGCCAAAATATGGCCCAAATTATTGCCCTGTCGACAATATAAAAAATATCCCCTGTTATTATTAATTTTGTATCCCACCTCAGAGCCACAATCAAAAGAATAAGCTTCAGGAGAATCCCCATCCAGTAGATCACGGTATCCATGACAGACGAAGGCGCATCAATGCACTCTCTTTGTTCACATGTTAATATTCACATGTTAATATTCACCTCTGCACTATAGCTAGCTCGACTAGAGATATATCTATAATTCAGTTACTAGAGGGTTAAATGATAGTGTCATGTGACCTGTGAACTCCATAGATTACGGAGATTTTACTAACAATTATACAAGAATACGAGAAAAAAAGGGCAAGGCTCTTTTTACCGCAGCTAACTTTAGATTGGAGCTGCAGCCCTTAGGACCTCCAGGAAGGTTTTGCGCAGGATGGCAAGAGAATACGACCATCTTTTTAAGCTACTCATCATAGGGGACAGTGGTAAGCATCCAGGATAATGATTCTTTCCCCTCTTTCACTGAGATGAATGTTAAAGTGGCAAAGAAATCCCTTGAGTGTTGTGTGGCAGTGCTGGCTAGGAATATATATATATATATATATTAATATGAATCAGTTCTAGATCTGATATCTCTTTCTTTTTCCTTCACTACAGGTGTAGGGAAAAGCAGTCTACTGCTCAGATTTGCTGACAACCTCTTTTCAGGTACTCACTCCCTAGCAATGCACAAGCATATTCACACAAAGTAGCTACAAACGTGTCTAGTTTTTGGTATCAATATGACTGATATAGTGTGTATTGTGTGGGTGATGTTTGTGTAGATGTGTGTGCAAAGTTGTAAGCATGCATGCACCTGCTTCAAATTCTCTCTCAGTACAGAATACTGTGGTAGCAAATGCACTTTAATTGGAACATCCATTTGCTCAACAAAGTAAACAATATGAATAAACCTGGCAATGGAGGATAGCTGCTTGGATCTCTCATGGGACCACCGAGGCTGTATAACCAGGTTCTGTTACACACTTGAATCTCAGTAATAACTGACCCTCCCATAATATAGATTTCGTGGACTCTTGCTACAGTCCTTTGGTATCCTCTGAGTTATATCATTGCTGTGATGTAATGTCTGGAGTGTGTAATTGGTAGTCAAGTATATTCACTAATACTAATTGGTCTTTCCCTTAAATGGTGATTCAGAAGTGGATTGTGGGAGATTTCAATGTGCAGTATAAAAAAATTTCTTAAAATTGACTTGCTTTATTTATCATTTGGTTGTCCACAGTCACGTGTTTACTCATTACAGAGTAATTTATAGTAATAAAGTCATAACTTGATGTGCCGAACTTAGTTAATTCGACAAGTTGTTTTGTCATACCCAAGTTATTTAATCCGGGAGTAATTTATTGTAGTAAACTGGTTCCAAGGTCATTACTCGATATTCTGAGTTCTACAGCTCAGTTAGTTGACAAGTTATTTGGTCGTAATTTCACTCCCTCCTTTTTGAGACTATGACTCATTCTACCAGGATCTGTACGATGATTTTGAATCTTGGGAAAGAAGTGTTTTTATAAATAGTTCATTTGGTGTGTATTGTAGTGCGGTCAACTGTATGTCAGCATAAAGTTAAAAGAGGGAGGACTAATCTTTCCTTTGTTACAGGAATTTTTATAAAGAACAGTCCAACATGTTTGAAGGGGGAGGGAAATGACCTCCCTTTTCAGCATACGCCTTCGGGGAATGCCTTTTCAGACAAGAATATTGCATAACTAACACTTGCTATGCCTTTAAGATGTTTTTATCAATCACCTCTTTATGTATGCAAAGCCTGAAGGATTTAAGCCTTTACCACATGATCTTGTTATTGTTTATGCAGGTACATACATTACCACAATCGGTGTGGATTTTAAGATTCGTACAATCGATGTGAACGGAGAGAAGGTCAAGCTGCAGATCTGGGACACGGCAGGACAGGAGAGATTCAGAACCATCACATCCACGTAAGTATTTTCATCCATTGTCTATTTCACTCAACGTCCCGTGTGTGTAGTGTTGAGTGTACTAGAAAAAGTGACCTTATTAAAAAGAGAAATGTTATGCATACACAAGACCACTGATTTTTGTATTTCAATTGAAAAGTCCAGTGGCCGTTTGGAAAGGGAGGGAGGGAGCCTTTCCAAGGCAATAGACCTTAGCCAGCTAATTATCCCATCTCAAATTTTTAACTCAAGACCAAAACCTGTTGTTGTATTGATTGAACAGGTATTATCGAGGGACACATGGAGTGATAGTGGTGTACGACGTCACTAGTGGTGAGAGCTTCGTCAATGTCAAGAGGTGGCTACAAGAGATAGACCAAAACTGTGACGTTGTCAATAGAATTCTAGGTACAGCATTGTAATGTATAAACCAGAACAAGAAATAAGGTTTGTTCGAGTACTATGGGATGTCTGACCTATTTCTGCTTATGACTTTCAAATTGGATCTCTTATTTCTAGCTCTGAGATGCTTTATTCTAAATATTTGTTTATCAGTTTTTGTTGTTGTTTGATTCAGTGGGAAACAAGAATGACTGTCCCGAGAAGAAAGTGGTCCAGACAGATGATGCACAGAAGTTTGCAGACCAAATTGGTATTCAATTGTATGAAACTAGTGCCAAGGAAAACATCAATGTAGAAGAGGTAAGGATGTTGTGGTTATTTCTAAATAATGCACATGTAGTTTAAGGGGTGTGGTTTGCTGCTATTTCTAAATAGTGCACATTAGGCCATGAGAACATAATTATATCACAATCTCTACTTTTGGGACCAGATCACTGATAAGGAAATGATTCTAAAACAACTGACTGCTTTCAATTTCATCTTGATATTTCCCCTAATTTAGGTTTTTTACGCCATCACCCGCTTAGTCCTCCAAACCAAGAAAGAATCGGCCAAGGAGTCGGGGAAAACAGACACTTTTAAAGTAGGCAAAAGCAGTGGGGGATCAGGAAAGAAATCTAAGTGTTGCTAACTGTCTTGCCCTCCGTGTCTCTCTTCTCTTCTTCATTGTTCTATTTTTTTTGTTGTTGTTGTAATTATTACGGAATTAATTGTCTGTGGTGTTGTTGTTACATTACAATGTGTGCATGGTTGATGCATACACACATTACATCATAGTTATTGTTTTGTTTTGTGCAACAAAATTAATATTTTTGTCACCTTGAATTAATGCTACCCCTCGGTCAGATCAGATAGTGCCATGTGGGGAAGTACTACTGGGACTGAATTCCTGCACCATGGTATTGTGTAACAATAGTTTCCTGCAACCTAGTCATTTTGACTGACCTAGAAACCCATTGGCTATAGGAGAACTAGTATTAGGCAAAGTTCAGCCAGGATATTGTAGTATAAACACTGAAAGTGGTTGACTGCTTCCTTGAAATGACTGGAGGATGACCTGTTATTATAATTGCTATAGCTAGCTCTGAGTTTCCATGGCAATTGAGGTCAAACAAGTTACTTAATCCAGAAATAAGAAAAAGAACAAATATAACATTCAGGAATAGCACTGTGAGGGGAAAAACCACGAGTCATAAATTTTTTATGTCTCATTATTACATAATTATACTGAATAAAATTTTAAAGAGTAACCAGAAGTTGCACAGTGGAGTGAAATATTACACATACGCATACATGGTAAAAAGGAAGATGATGTCTCTATTATAACGCATCTTGACTCTTTCGGACACATCGCATTACATTTCTCTTGAAGGCACCGTAATAGTCCTTTCGCCACTCTTTCTACAGGATAAGGACAGAGGGCAACCTTGTATTTGGTTAATAGCTCTCTCTCTCTCTCTCTCTCTCTTTCTACATGGACTATATTGAGACCACCTCTTTAAACCTGGAGACCAATTTCTTCTATTTACAATGAGCTAGGGACTCTGTTGCACCAAATTGATGTCATTTCCCTTTACTGAGTGAAACAAAGTGGTCAAGACCAAGATGAGGTCCTTTATATATAGGCTGATCTCACATACCCCAGGGACATGGACATACCAAAGACCAAAAATCATCATCTGCACTCACAGCAGCATCCACATTGGCTGGACTCTCGTCATTAGGATCAGCTAACATTGAAATAACACTAAGAAGGATGGTTTCCACTGTGTGGACCGGGAGCCAGCGTTCCTCTGGCTTCTCATATCCCCACTTGTCTTCACCAGGCTCATGTAGAATCGAGATACACACATCACCATTCTTTTCCACTACATAAAAAGATGGACATCATTAGAAACAAGCATATCCACTCTTGTGTTCCCAAGATAAACTTATAAGAATAACATTACCAAAAAGAAATTCCCATCTCAGGAATGTCCAGCCTTATTGTTTGATAGCTTGGCTCTACACACAATCAGATACATACCATTTGGATGCCACACATTTGTCACAAACTTCATTTTTGGTGGTCTTTGTGGGTATTCCTTAGGAAACGATAAACGAGCTTTGAAATACCCCCCTTCACTGAAGGGTAAAAGGTAGTCAAAGTCATAAACATAACTATAGTGAAATCATTATCACAATGATAAACAATCAAGTATCCAATTAGAATAACAGTAGTGCCTCTCAACAGATGAATTAGGAGAAGTCCCCTTTTCTCTCCTCCATATGGAGGCCTCTTCCTAGGAAGCTTTGGGCCATTAAAGTGTTCATTATTATTGCCTTATGTCCCCACCATTTAATGCAACTCTGTATTATGGCAGTTTAGATTAGGACTCTCTACTAGCTCATTTTCTGTGTGATTTCTGCCAGAAAATGTATGTTTTTAACTGACACAGAAAGTTAGGATACTAAAATGTATCTGGTGGTCCGATAATCATCACCTCCCATTCGTATATATCTTCATCATCAATGAGTCCAGCAGAAAAACCTTCCACTGGCTTCTTCTGAAGCTCTGCATGAGTCACATAGTGTAGATTGATACAAGACAGATAAAAGATACATGCAGTAACTAAACAAAAATACAATGAAACATTGTTAGACAATACTCCTTAATACACACTATTTAACTAGCCTCATAAAATTGACTGATAAACACTGTCACAAAGTAAGGGCTTCACTGCTTTCTGCCAGCTGATTCTAAATAAGTAACACTGTGGTTGTACTACGTACCCATAAGCTGTCTCTTGAGCAACAAGGATCCTTGGTCGTTGGCAGGACTGGCCATAGAGACGACAATTAAGCTTCACACTTTCACTACTAGCTACGCTGCCAACTCTAGCTAGTACGACTAATCTGTGGTCGCCTAGTGTTTTCATCCAAGAAAAGTATTATATCTCACCCGTCCATTTGAGGATACCCCTCGCATTAAAAATTAATTGCTTATTGCGAAATAAAATTGACCAATCAAATTCATTATACTGTGAGCGGGAAATTAGAATTTATATACAGTAATGGGAAAGTCATGATTTCACTGTCACATCAATGCAGTCATCATTCTCCATCTCCAGGTCCTGGGCTGTCTGTGTAGGACTTATAGTCTCACCATCAAAGGAAAACTTTAATTTAGAAATTGGGACATTGAGGTCTGCAGCAAAGGCAGTCATGGCTTTCTGGAGTGGGTCATCCTAAAAATAAACAGATTGCTTGTTTACATGTATAATGATGTCATTTTTCTAATCTTTATCTGCAGTGTATGTTATCATATTCACTGCTAAAAGGACTCTGCAGGAACTATTCCTTCAATTCTGTTTTGCCACTATGCCTTCAGCCGGCTTCTACATCTCATTCATGGTGATCATGGACTCTAGCCCCCCGATACTTTCAATAAATCTGCTCTGGACTTTCTAGTCGCTAAAACCAATAACCATCCTCACTTTTGCAAGACTGTAGATTATGTGTTTGTTGGAAGTTTGTACTTTAATGGTGATCGTGTCATCTCCACCACCAGTGCTGTTCTGACTGTCATTAAGAACCAACTCAGCAAGGGCTGCATCAGCCATTATAACGGCATCTGAAATAATTAAAAATACCTAAAGTTCTAATAAAAGCCTATAGGACTGACCAATGATATTAGCAGTGGTTAGGCCTAGTGAAGCTGGTGAATCAGTAGGCTTGATTGTAGCTGTTTTGTGGGAGAGCAAGACTTTATCATCACTGCCAATTTTGAGTTCTTCAGAAATTGAATCAATCACTTTAGAAAAAGGATCACCCTGAACAGAAATACAGATGTAAGATAGCAGCTTATGCAAAGGATTAAATATTAGGGAAGAAAGTAGCAATATCCAATATCTTCATATACCTATTTGATAGGCTATAAAGGCATGCAAGCTGGTTGATTTACCTTCTCTACGATGTACTTTCGAATCTTTCCCTTGCATCTTACTCTGAGATTCATACTCTCCTTCTTGGCTGATGGTGGCGTTTCGATAATATCAGTGTACACCTCCGAGTTGTAGGAAGGGGCAAAGTACAAACGGTTCAAAACATCATTAGCCTGACTACAAAAGATATGTGGGTAACACTACATGCGATATATGTGAGTGTAATTTACTTCAAGACACCAGAATTACTATCCAGGGAATCATCAAGGGAAATGACGCCAGGGGGAGGGGGGGAGGGCCGGGGAGAGGGAGACAGGGAGAAGTCATGGCAATCAGAGGATGTTTTTGATCTGCATTAATGTGTCAACCACATCACAAATGGATAACGTTTTCACTCACTTTTTCAGAGGCAAGCTTTGCTCTGTGATATCCGCATCATCTTCTTCATTTTTCTTCGGCTTTCTCTTAAGCAGCCGAGATGCTGCTGTTGACTTCTTGTAACTCCTGAAAAGGAATCATTCAGCTAGCCACTCCCAGCTAGCAATACCAACTGACTCGACTAACCTCCTGGCTTTAGATGGTGATGATTTCTCGTCACCACTGCTTCCTGGGCTATCTCCTGAGTAATCCTCGGAATAGGAGCTACTACTGACATCAACATGGTGGGAGGATGAGGTGGACTGTTGACTAGCGATTTTCTTAGTGAGACCTTTGGCGCCTCCCCTTGGCCTTCCGGGGATACGAGAAGACACCATCAAGTCTTTTATCTTGGCCGTATTTCTAAACTTGAAGATATCACAGTCATCATCCATGGGAACTGGGAGCAACCCGCTCAAAAGTAAGTGAGGGAATTTCCCGGGAATTACCCTCTGAACCCAATTTCCCGGGAATTACCCTCTGAACCCTGAACCCTAGGAGACCAATAAACCTGAAATGACTGAAAAGCAAGAATTTGATAGCAATACCAAAGGTAAGTGCAATGGCTCTGTGTATTGTATTGCAGATTTATCTTGTTTATGCAGATCTAGTGGACAGATTCAGAGCTAGGCTTAATGATGATCCAACTGGACCCTCTGATGCAGTGGCCGCCATCGGTACTCTGCTAGATCTGATCAAGAGAAGCAAAGGTAAGTCATAGTAACCTCCATATCACTATATATAATACATGACATCAAATTACAGTTTCTCTTTTTATGATTTCAGCTGGAACCATAGCTGGTCTTCAAGATGAAATCAAGAGAGCTACTGAGGCACTGATTAGTGCCAAGACATCTATAGTGTCTGTGTCATCTGGTTGTGAGCTCTTCGTTCGATTCATTACTCTCACTTCTGAGATGGGAGAGGAAGAGGTTTGATATAAATTTATTGTTGTTGTTTGTTTTTTAACTATTTGCTTGCATTTTTGTAGGATTTTGGAAAGCTGAAAGGATTACTCATCGAGAGAGGTTTATTTCTTCAGAATTACAGGTGACCTTTGTCCTCTTTCCTTTTCTCCGTATAGGCTCCACCTACTTAGACACAGTCGCCAGCTCCAGACAAAAAATTGCTGATGTAGCCAGCCCTTTCATAAGAGATGGTACGGTAAGTGTAATGAAGCAGGTTATTTATTTATTATAGAGGATGGATTTCATGCCACTGTTAACTACTGGTTGATGTAGACTATACTGATACATTCCTCATCAAGAGTCGTTTTCACTCTTTTAAAGAAAGCTACAGAGAAGAGGAGGAGGCTGAAGATATTCATCACAGCCAGTGATGGCTCAGGGTATATATGTAGGGAGAAAAATGAAAAAGGTAAAATTATCCACCAATATCATCAAGGAAGAAGATGAAGAGTTGGTTGGAAGGTGCTGACATCAAGTGTCGAGTTATACTTGATTCTGCTGTGGGGTGAGTTATAATTAGAGGAACATATAATATTATTATTGTGTTTCTATAAAAATGTGCACTGTAGGTTCATAATGGAGAAAGTTGATCTAGTGATAGTTGGAGCTGAAGGGGTAGTAGAAAGCGGAGGGATTTTAAATAAGGTTAGACTGTGTACTATTATTTTACACACGTCAATTGCTGCCTAATATGACAGATAGGAACATATCAAGTAGCTGTGATGGCCAAGGCACTCAACAAGCCATTCTATGTAGTAGCAGAGAGCTTCAAATTTGTGAGACTGTACCCCCTAAAGCAAGCCGACATACGCAACGCAGAAAAGGTAACCAACTCTATAATTATACACCACAGTATGGTGACATTAGTGTGTATCCACTTCAGTACGAAAGCATTGAATCGGATGAGAATTTGCACCCATACATTGACTACACCCCACCTCAGTACATCTCCCTCCTCTTCACAGACTTGGGAGTACTAACTCCATCAGCAGTCAGTGACGAACTTATCAAATTGTATTGGTGATAAAAATTGTTATACAAATTCAGAAATGTCATTTATTTTCACTCCTACAGTACATCTGACCATGTATAATAATTATAATATACTAATCGTCTTTGCTCCTTCTTTTTTGGCCTCCATTCCATTTTACTGTCAGAAGCAAAAACATGAGGATATTGACGAAATGGACAGGGAGACAGACAAGGCAGATTGCCTTGAGGATGTAGACAAGGACATATATAAGGTATGCAGAAGACAGTGTGGAAATGAGGCTTAAAAGGAGTGCTATTGTCATGACAAGTCTTGAGGAGGAAATGCCTGCAAGATAGAGTGGGTTGAATGATAAGACAACTGCTGATTTCATGGGTCATTCATGGGAAGGGGGTGGGGCTGAAATACTCACCAAGTAGAAGCATGATGGGGAAAAAGACAAGCCCAATGTAAGAGGTGGGCACATTTAGTACATGATCTTCTCCCAATATCTTCCCCACAATGCCGAACCCTCTGCTGTACCTGTAGCAAATGATTTCACAAGAGTTATTAAAACGGCTCACTGAACTCTTTTTAAGGCACCCATCACTGATCAGGTCCCCAAAAAGATGGGTGTCCCACAAATAAATGTGGTTGTGCAATCTCTATGGTCATATTTAGCTCAAGAAATTAGTGAAGTATTATTTTATGCAGCAGACCAGTGAGGATATATGTTGTCCACTTACGAGGAGGTGAGTACAGTGGTGCAGGAGATGGTTTCATCCAAGTCACACATGGGTTTGAAATCCTTGTCCGTAGTCTTGGCCTTCTCTATGTATATGGCATAGTAGGACAGAGCTGTTCCACACACACACAACAGTCCAATCAAAATATTAAGACAACCCATCGCTTCCACGAGATTCAAGGTCAAAGGTCCACCAGCGTAACATGCACTGGGCGTGGTTTTACACGTGACTTCAACGCATGCGCATATGCGCGCACATCAGTACCACCCAATAATGACACAAGACTTAAAAAGTAGCACCCACACCTGGACCCAACTCCCCAAGAAAGTGAACAACAAAAGAATTGCCTATACAATACACTAAATGCTGGGAGTTTATAACTAAGTTGTCTTAATCATTGGCAGTTGCAGAGCTCTCTGGAGCTTTCATGACATCAGGAAGTTCTGGAGGATTGGAGTAAGGGGTGATGACTCCATCTTCAAATTCTGTTTCATCTGGAAATGGAAAAGGAGATACCAGGCAGTACCCATAAGTCACATTCGACATGTAATTACAAATTACAAGATGAACACACAAATAATAGTATTAGGGGACAGTCCTATACAGTATACTAGTATGGGACAGTCCTATATAGTATTAGGGGACAGTCCTATACAGTATTAGGGGACAGTTCCTATACAGTGTAATTTCAACCACATCAGAAGTAATAGTGCCCAAACAGTACGGTCACACAAGCTGTATGAATACTTCTTTACTCACTTATTCTATAAGCTAGTCCGATAGTTCCTGGATCCTGAGCCTTTGCAGTGTGTGACTTGTACCCACAATCTCCCAACGTCTTGTTATCATCCAAGACCTCATTATTCCCAATATTGAAGAGTTTTTGATCCTCAGGTGCTTTCTTCACTATCCCATGCAGCATCTGCTTGAGCTGAGTTACTGTTGTTTCTTCAGTGGCATCTAGAAATATGGTTGTCTTCTGTCGACGAATCATCAAGAAGACATCCTGTACACATATTGATCACAATCCCAGCATTATTCTTAGCATTTATAATCATATCATTGCATCAATATGGACTGTGTGAAAATAGCACCTATAAACACCCAAAACTATTCGTGGCATCCCGAGTTTTCTATCTAGCCAAACTATACTCAGCATGATTAACAAGCAGAATACTTACTCACCATGATTAATGATGGACCTATCTCAATAGGCTTGACTCCTAGACATGAAATAAAACCACTCCTCTGCGCTGCTTCTTGGTCTTTGCATGCACAGCCCAGTACAGTTCGTATAAATAAATCATGTGACTATCACGCGCGCCATATTCAACCTTTGAACCTTTACGTCAATTAGACTGTACTGTACTGCTGCACAAACAATGGGCCCGCCCATCCTTTTAAGTTAGTAAAATTAATTAGTAATGGAAGAAACTGACATCCACCAGCGACTGCTGAAACTTAGAGACGTCTCTTTAGGACTGCAAAAGACTATTGGAGTGAATTCAGACTTGGCCTCAGCGAGTTATGACTGTACAGTGGACTCCTTACTTGCACTCTACAATGAATGCAAAGGTGCAAGCAGTTTGGCCAAGGACCAGAATGTGTTGAGATTCATGAAAAAATGTAAGCATAAGATGATTGAAAATTGTGAAGCTGCAATGTGAAGCTGCAATGCACAGAGTTCACTTAATTTTATTTACGGACAGATAAAGACACTGTTTTAGCTTTGGAGAAGCTACGTGTGCGTGCAGACAACTTTGAAATGAAGAGCACCATAGGTAGAGGCCATTTTGGAGAGGTGAGGATACCCACAGTAGCACTAGAGAAAGCTGAATAGAATTTTGGGTTAGTTAATTTTATAATGTGATTTGAGTTTCTGAAGAACTTACACAGTGTTATTACAACTATAGTATCATACTGAATGACTTAGTGTGCCCTTTTGTACAAGCATATGAAATTGCATTGTTTGTGAGGTAAAGCATAATTGAAATATGATACCCTTTGCCAAAAGAAAAACACATGCCTAGTCTGCCATGTGGTAACAGTCATTAATTTATTAACAGCTATCTAGCCAGCAATTTAGCTGTCAATGGCAGTGAATGCTCTGGGTTACCACATGGGGTGTTACTGATTGGTTGGGGTGTGGGCTCTGGGAAGAGGGGGATACCTTTTTTTTATCATCAATCAAAGATTGTTGACTTGTGGGCGTATCTGTCTCGCTGCAGGTAGTGGTATGCCATGAGAAGAGCACTGGAGATGTATTTGCCATGAAAATCATGAAGAAGTCTCATATTCTGCAGCAACCTGATGTAAGTGGTTAATGTGTGTCTCACCAGATTGAGCTGAAATATAGCATAACCACATTAGGAACATGTGACCTCATCTGGGAAAGTAAACTTGCTTTATGGGTTTATGGGTTCATTTGTGCATTTGGTATACTTTACACACAGTGTATCTGTTTTCCAGGCTGCCTTTTTCAGTGCTGAGCGTGATATCATGGCATGGGGTAAAAGTCCATGGCTGACATCCCTGCACTATGCCTTCCAAGATTCCACCTCCCTCTACCTGGTAATGGACTATCATCCGGGGGGAGACCTCCTTAACATCATGGAACGTAAAGACGGAAGCATGCATGAAGACGAAGTCAGGTATGCAAGAAAACAGAATATGCCTTGTATAATACAATGCCTTGAGACAAAAAAATCCATACAGTAGAAGATTCTATTAGGATTGATGTATACTGTATTGTAGATTTTACTTGTCTGAGATAGCAGCTGGACTCCATGACTTACACTCCCTTGGCTTTGTCCATCGAGATGTCAAGCCCGAGAATGTGCTTATTGCCCGATCAGGTCACATCAAGCTGGTTGACTTTGGCTCTGCAGCTCGTCTCGGCCATAATGGGAAAGTGGTCAGTCATAATTATGAGATGACCACATTCCACTCACTGGAAAAATTCATTCATAGATTGAATCTAAATTGCCTGTTGGTACTCCTGAATACATTGCCCCTGAAGTCCTGACTAGTCTGGACAAGACTGCTGATTATGGGGTGTGCTGTGATTGGTGGTCGCTGGGCATCATTGCTTACGAGCTGCTGTACGAGGTCACGCCCTTTGAGGGAGACACCACCAGCAAAACATACAACAATATCATGAACTTCAAGGTCAGGGAAATGGAAGTTTATTGTTTTCATACCCACGGCTCAGAATGGCCATGTTACAGGAAAATGGAAGTTTATTGTTTTTATACCTGGCTCACAATAGCCATATCACAGGAGAATAATCTACTGTCAATGGTATCTTACGTGTCTGGTTTCTGTTTTGTGTGACATGCAGAAGAGTTTGTCCTTTCCTGGGTCGTCCAGGACCAGCAGTGAAGAGGAAGCCAGGGATCTAATCAAAGGACTACTACTGGAGTCAAAGACCAGGTTGACGTATAAGGATATCTTGAAACATCCTTATTTCTCCCTGATCGATTGGGATCACTTGTTGGATGGTATGTGTGACTATGCACATGCATGTACGTATATTACAAACATGCCATGTGTACATGTTCTGTACATGCAGTACTGCCTCCCCACATACCAACTATCTCTGGACCTGATGATGTGTCTAATTTCGATGTCTTTGAACCTCAAAGTAAAGACAACTTTAGATTTCCTGACTTGCCCAGTAGGACAACCGGATTCTCAGGACGGAGCCTTCCCTTCATTGGCTTCACCTTCAGTAGACCTTTGACCCCTGAAGATTATACAGACAGGTACAGTGATCATTTGTTTTGCTAGATTACTTCTGTGGAAACAAATATGTCCCTTTGGAAACACATTAGTACTACATACAAAGTACAAATATGAGGGAACTTTTTGGGAAAAAAACCACGAACCTTACAAATTTGCACTATGCATAAATTTCTAGCTATTCTTCCACTGAGAGGGGAGGGGAGGAAGAAGTGAAGGAGAGTAAAGCCTTGAAGAGAGTTCTGAATAAGGTGCAGAAGGAACTGGAGGAGGAAAAGAGCAAGAAGTCCTCACTGGTGAGGGAGTGTATCGTCTACCAGTCACAACTTGAGGTGCATTATGGCAGACTTGAATACAAGCACTATTGATTGTACTGTCTTTCTGCAGGATTTCCACCGTAAGCTTGAGATGGAGAAGTCAGATCGTCGGTTATCTGATTCCAAAGCCCTCAAGTTGCTACAGGAAGTGAAGGAAAAGGGGCAAATGGCTCAACAGCTCAGAAAAGAGCAGACAAGGTGTTTTGTGTGACTGAGGAATTTAAAAAAAAGGCTATTTTGTGTGTTGATGTAGATCGACAGAGATGGAGTACAGCATTGTGGTAGAACAGCTTGAACAGGAGCGACAGGAAGCCAGCAAAAAGTTGCAGAGATTCCAAGACAGGCTAAAGGAAATGCAAAAGGAGAGAGACTCTGCAGTCAAAAAAGGGGTGGAATATAAGGCCAAGCTGGCAGAAGCCAAAGAGAGTGGGAGAAAAGAAATAACAGGACTCCAAGCTAGGCTTGCCAAGGTGAGAACTCACCCCTTCTAATTAGACTAATGCTATAAATCTTGTGGTACAATAGCTGTCCAAAGAATCTTCTGCTAAAGTGGAGGAGGTGGAGAACAGTTTGTTGCAAGTAAGAGAGCACTATGCAGAGGCACTGAAGAAGGTCAAATCGGCAGAGAATGCCAAGAAGAGGGTGGATGCTGAGCTACGCAAGTTGAAGGTGCAAGACTGTGCACTGACTGCAGCCTTCACTGTCTCAATATGTCCTTTTGTATTCTGTCTAGGCTAATAGCAATAAGAACTCCACTACAGCTGATATGAACAGGCAACTGAAAGAAATTAAGGTTAATAATATTCATGACATAGATACTGCTCTTTATGGAATCTCTAAAGAGTGAAGTGTATAAATTTTAGCATCAGGCATCATCATATTATTTATTAGTGCTTGAATGAAGAGCTTCAGGCCAAGCTGGAGGGCCAATCCAAAGTCAGTGAAGACCTCCAGAAGCGATGTACTTCTCTTACAACACAGGTCAAGGTATGGATCCATACATTACTGCATGTCTTAGGACTCAGGAGACTGGCCTTTTTTCCCATAATTATTAGGAAGTGGAGGGGCAGCTTGATGAGGCTTCTTCTTGGAACCAGACTCTGGAAAAAGATAAATTGTGCTTGGAACGTCAGGTTTATGAGCTGAAGAAGCAGGTGAATGAGATGACACAAGAGACGGCCAAGTTGAAGGAAGACTTGAAGGCTGCAGTACAAGAATCAGAGAAGAAAGAAGAGGTAGGGATTCAGATCTAGACATCTCAAACATTTAAAATAGCTCACACCTGTATTAACAATTTGTACAGACAATTTCTAAACTAGAGGCTGGCCATCAGACTCTGGAGTCCAAACATTTGGCTGAAGTGAATGCATTCAAAGAATTTAATCACAAAACAGCATCAGATGAAAAGCAAGTTCATTGCTATTCTCAATCTCAGCACCGCTTTAAAGTGTGATGATTGTACAGATTGAAAGCTACTTTGAGAAAAGTGGAGAACCTCGAGAAAGAGAAGCAGAACTTGAAGAAGAATCTCTCCACCATCAGTGCCGAACTAACTGCCCAAGTCAAACAGACTAAGACATTGACTGATCAGATGGCAAAATTGGAAAAAAAGAATAAAGAGGTCTGAAGGAATTTTATTATTGGAGTACTTCAAGTTTGACTTCTTTTTTCTCAGGTGGTATCTGGTTTGCATGAAGAAATAAAGGTGCTGCAGGGAAAGGTGAGTGAGACCACCACCATGGCCTTGCAGCAGGGGGACAGGCTCAGAGAAATCAGGAAAGCTCGCAGAAATCTGGACCAAGAAAACACCAATCTCTCAGGCAAATTACGTTCTGCCGAGGTATGGGCCCCAAGTCATTTTCGTATGCTGTTCCAATTAACCCTTTATTGACTCAACTCTTCTCTCTTGACTTGTAATATCCACTTTTCATTACTCTTTTCCTCTATGCACAGAAAACATCTGAAAAGTTTACTAAGCAACTGAAAGAATCGACTGAAGAGCTGGAGAAGCTAAGATCAGTAGCGGACAAGTTAAAACAAGCAGAATCCACGATAGAGACATTACAGGAAGATAATTTGGTTAGCAATTAATTTTTAAGTAGTGTACCTCTGGATCTATATAATGGCATTTATTATAATAATTATGCAGATGTTAAAAGAGCTGACTTCTGCCAAAGACCAGGCTGAGGCTAAACTGAGTCGTCTCCAGAAGCAGTTTGAAGCTCAAGAACTGGTAAAAACTATGAAGCTGTGTATGCACATTAGTGTAACCACCTGTCTGTTTCTAGAACACTGCCTTGCTCCAGCGGAACATCAAATCTCTGGAGCAAGAGCTGAAAGAGAGTCAGGTTTCCTTGCAGGAAGCCCAAAAACAACAAACACACTGGAAAAACATTAGGTAAGGCAACTTAGTGGTCCCTGTCCATAGGATCATTAAGTTATGACTTCTATTGATCATGTTAGGATAACTGTGGAAGGTGATCTTGAGATAGCCGAGGCCAAACTAGAAGAACTGACAGCCAATATCAACAAGGAAAAGACAGCCAGGTTGGTTGGGTTGATATGTAACAGTGAAATGCTATCAACTGCTTTGACCGTATCTCACCCTTGCTTTCATTACAGGCTTGCAGCTGAGCACAAGTTGAGTAAGTCTATGGAAGACATGCAAAAGATAATCCTTGAGCATTTGGAGGAGCTGGAGAAGACAACAGAGCAGCTGGCAGCCCAGAAGGAACTGGCAGCTAAGTACAGCTCCAAGATACTGGAACTGGAGAAGGAGGTGAGGATAACATCACTCAATTTGAAGGAGACAGAGAAGGCACTTGGCACAGAGAAAGCAGTCTCTTCAAAATTTTATGATGAGGTATGTAGAGTGTAACCATAGACCCTTTTCAGTTTAAATATATCATCGACCATGTTGGAGTACAAGTGTGATCTTTTGCAATGAGAGCTAGTATAACTTAGGAGCTTGTGAAAAGGGGAGAAAATGACTGTGCTGGAAGATCATGCCAGTGAAAAGGATCTATAGTGCAACCTTTTTAATTCACTGTAATGTATATATCATGGTAGCTAGGACCTTATAATCCTCTAATCTGAATCCTGTTAATGGAGTTGTGGATCTGTCATCTGTAGATTCAGTTCAAGGGTCGTGAGCTTGGAAAATTGAAGGCTGCACACATGAAGCTTGTGAAGGAAGTCCAGCAACGGAACTTGGAGCTAGTGCAGCGAGATCAGGTGCTGGACCAGCAACGGATGGCCAGTGACAAGCACCAGTTGCAGGAGACCAGACTCCAGTCCACCATTGCCCAGCAAAACAAGCTGATTAACTATCTCCAAGGAGTAGGCACGTCACCACAGCCAAGGGGACTTGGAAGGATAAAGAAGGTGAGTGATCGAGTGATGTTATACATTATTCAGTACAAAATATGAAGAAATTTATACTGGTTATTAATTATGCTATAATTACAGGGGTTGAAGTTAGTACGTAAAGGGAGGGACCCAGTTAAGGAGATAGCTGAGTGGAAAAAGCTGAAGGGAATTGCTGGAAAAGGTATGTTTATAGAATGAACTTGGCAGGATGAATGGCCTATTTTAATGTTCTCTATTCAGGTGGTGCTTCCTTGAATGCTAGAGGCAGCATGGCTAATAGCTCCTCCTGCAATCAATTGACCTCTTCCTCCTCTCTTAACTTCTCCCCTCCTGCCCCTATTGATCAACCCCATCATGGAAGGTCGTCTTCTGAAAATGATTCTGGAATGGAGATGTCATCTAGTGGAGAATCAGTCACAGAAGTCACTGCTATTGCCACTTCACTCTCTGATTCATCATCAACCACCACTGCATCCCGGCCAGGAGTCATAGTAGGCACTAAGCGAAACGCTAACGAAGGTAAGTTTTGAGTGATGGAACCACACTACAGTCACAATACAACATAGTTACTTGAGTATTTCTGATGCTTGTATATAGTGAGCAGTCTTGAACCTTCTGGTGGTATCTCAAAGACAACTGGTCAGCATAATATCCCCCACAAGTAAGGATCGAGTTTATAGAATCCTTCAAGTCTCTCTATCCTGTGTCTGTATGCATGCAGGTTTCGTGGCATTAGCAAATCTGGGCTTCGGTCAAACTACACTTGTGCTGCCTGCAAAGGACCAATCAAAGCGCTACAAAAGTTAATCAAGTGTCAATGTGAGGTTTTACCAACTAAATGTAGACCACCATATTCATTAGCATGAAACACCTTCACTATGTTATTGTCCCTCCTTAGATTGTCATGTGACATGCCATGCTCAGTGCATAGATACCCTCCCCAACAACTGTGGTCTTCCACAGGAACTGTCCTCTTATGCCGAACTGAAGGAACCTTCTTCAAAAAGACAGAAACAGGGAGACCACAAATCTACCAGCCAATCTGCATCATCAAACTCTCCCCATCAGGAAGTGAGTAAAAGACCCATTAAAGTAACCAAAAGACCCACTTCTTCATCAGAGAAGAAATCTGTTTCTGGGAAGAAACCAAAGGATGGAGAAATGATGCTTTTTCATGTCGTCACAAGAAGTGGTAATAAATATGAGACCATTGTGAACGATGTAGTTCAAAGTAAGAAATCTAGTCCAAAAGTGGCAAAGAAATCTAGCCCAAAAGTGACCAAGAAATCTAGTCCAAAAGGGACAAAGAAATCTAGCCCAAAAGTGACCAAGAAATCTAGTCCAAAAGGGACAAAGAAATCTAGTCCAAAAAAGGGTGTAAAGAGATCTCTTCAAGTCTCTCTAAGCAATTCTGTAGAGCCAGTGATACACAAGGACACTTCTCCAAAGAAGACTAAGAAAGATGATGAAAAATCTCTCCAAACTTCCCAAGCTGGCTCTGAAGGCTTAGAGGAGAATGATGATGGAGAAAAGCAGAGTCATGTTTCAAAGATCAGGGGGAAAGTAACACTGAGTCAACACTCAAAGACAACTCTCAGTGCTAGCAGTGGGGAAGACAATACTGGTGGTGGCAGTAGTACTGATATGAAAGGATCCAGATTTTCAAGCCCTACTAAGACCAATAATGAAAACAAGAATAACTGGGTAGAGAAGAAGTCAAGTGGCTTTTACACTGGTTTTGATTCCAGTAAAGTCATCAAGATGGACCGTACAAGTCAGCCAAGGTAAAACCTTATTACATGGATAGTTTAAATGTGCATCCAATTAATCATGTTTATAGGGGTGGTATGATGACTGAAGGTTGGTTGGTCCTGACTAGAGATACACTCTGTCTCTATGACCGAGACCCAAGAGGTGTAACCAGGAAACCCATCCATAACTTTGTCCTCAACCAACCAGGAGTCGCATACGTCATTATTCCATCTGTCAGCAAACACTTTCTCCCTCACTGTTCCCCCTCCTCCCTCATGAGAGCCTTTGCCTTCCAGAGCCACAGCTCAAATTCTTCACAGCAGTGCTGTTTCGTATCTTCCTCCCTTCAAGGAAAAATTGAATGGGTCGAAGAGATTCAGAAAATCCTCTCTGCTCACACCTCTCCCCCTGAAAAAACATCAGAGGTTTCGTTGGAGAATAACACTCCCACCAACTCGAGTAGGGAGTTGAAAGAGGTCTCAATAGTCCCCATTTCCAGCACTCCACGATACTCCGACACAAGTACAACAAATTCTAGCAGCATTGGTCTGACCAACGAGTCGATGCAAACAGTCACTAGGTCTTCTCTGAGTGCCGTAGACGTAGTGGAGAAGGACCTGGATCTGTCCATACGCTCGTCAATGTTCAACAGTTCTTCCGAGTCCTCTTTCATATAAACATAACTGTTCAGCTGTGTTAACATATTAGACCACGCACACATTCTAGCTTCATCCTACCCTGACAGTCACTAGACTTGCTGCCTTTAACCAATAACATGTACTCATATGAACCACGATTATTGTAAGTAGTAGGACTACACCCATAATCTACTTTTGCATTATCTCTTGAATATGATTGTATTACCACAGTTAGCATGCTGAAATTAAAAATAATATAGAATTTTTACTTTCACAAAAATACACACACAAGACAATTAGAGTGAAGACAATCTGACATACACCATGCCAAGTCCATGCTATTACTTTGTTCTTGTTCTTGGATATGGAAAGTACACACATAATGCTAGCAAACTCATAGTGACAACAGTACCTGCAGCTACACCTGCTGTCAAGCCTACAAGCAGGGAGAGTTAATGATAGGTGGGCACTAAATAGAATAAAATAAACACCTACCGACATCTAACTTTCCGAGGAAAGAAAGTGGTGATACAAGGTTCATTGGAATTCCGGCATCAGTGGTAGGCTTAGTTGTACTCTCTGATGCCACGAAAGACAGCAGTATATCCAGCAAAACAACAAACAAAACCAGAGACTTCAACATTTTTCCAGAATCCTTACATCACTTTTTGGGAAACCCCCTCCTAATTCTTACGTCACTAGGGAAAATCACCTGCCTGCCTCCTTTGAACCAAGGTTTAGTCTATGTTTGAACCGAGTTAATGATGGATCCAGAACTCCTAGTCTACCCATTGCAAGCTGGCGAAGAGTCGATGGAAATAGAGGTGGATCGTGGCACAGATTCTACGCACGCTGAGAAAGTGGCGCAGTGCACTGACAAGGATTGCTCATCCAACTCCATACACTTTCTTACATTGTACAACAAAGATCTCCTTCATACACAACAACAACCTACCACCCCCCTCTCGGATTATGCCAGTAGGGTAATCAGCACTCGAAAGAGGTATGACGTGCGGAAACCAATAGGCTATGCCTTGCTGCTCTACAGTGACCAAATTCAGAGACGTGAAGGAACCAGACTCTACTCTACCTTCAATGATGTATTGCTGATGAGGGATACTTTAAAGAATGGTGGTTGGGAGGTCTCGTATCTTACCAGTGCAGTCGATAAAGGAGCACTAATGCAAGAAATCGAAACTCTGGGAAGAAAAGAGCAAGATTTGGATCAATATTCCATTTTTCTCTTTTACTACACGGGTCACGGAAGTGCAGAGGGAGTGGTTTTAAGTGACAGCAAAACAGTGTCTTATTTTGAGATCGTCACTGAAATCTCTGCTATTAAGACACTGGCAGAGAAGCCAAAAGTATTTATCTTTGATTCATGTAGAGAGAAGCAGCCAGAGGCAGTACAGGGTCACAATTACATAGTTTCAAAAACACCATTCCATGAGGAGATTATAGATGCTCAAAAACTGTATTCAGGGAGCTCGTATCCTCCTCGTCACACTATGATCTGTCATTCTGCTGCCCTTGGACAGGCGAGCTTTGCAGACCAGATGGAAGGAAGTCTCTACACACTCACCCTCTCACAAGCCCTGAGGCAGCTAGGTGAGCATTTGTCACTGCCCGAAATCATTACACAAGTTGGAGGAGGTACTTATGAAGTGGCTTGTTACTGCAACCAGAACCAGTATCAAAATCAGCATCTAGACCAGCGTCCTGTCTTCATATCAAACCTTGAAAAGCAACTAGTTCTGAGCAGTGAGTTATGATAAAGGATAATGATAAGTGTGTTATATTTTTTTCTTCTTCATCTTTTCCTTCTTTAGCGGATTTTGAAGCTATTGAAAGGGACAGTGTTGTGATGGATATAATGGAGACCCAATCGACAGTCATAAAACAAGAAACACAAAATCCATGGGCTAACCACTCCCTTGTTATCAAGGGAAGCCAAGGACCAGTGGAAGACTCTACAATGTGTGGACCAGGTAGGTGAAGATTGAAGGGGCATGCTGGGCGTGTACTCCTAAATGAATCTTCTATTGGATTTAAAGTGTGCATGTGTGATTTATTCTTTTCAGTGGAGCGCGATGTTATCATCCCGAAAAACCCAAAGATCAAATCCGAATGGAAGACAAGAGAACATGTTATGAGCAACTTAAAAAACTTAGGAAGTGGAGTGAGCATCTTCTTCATTTATGCCTCCAATCCTGACAACCCTTACGAGCCAGCCGGCGAGAACAAGAATGAGCTGAGAAATAGGATTCTCATGTCCCAACTTTTCTTTGACCTAACATCCCACGGTTTCCATGTTTTGTCTGACCTTCATCTCGGAGACACGGAGCCTAGCAACTGGGTTCAGTGGTATATCACAAGAATCACCTGCTGTAACTTCGTGATATGCGTGTGCTCTCCTGCTTTTAAAGAGCTTTTTCAAGAGATGCCGGATATCGATAAAGTTGTCGACCCCAGGGCTAAGAGATTGCTGGCGTATCGTAATGCAGTATACGCTTGTCTTTCAAACGAATTATCCAAACCTGGGCCGCAGAAGTTCATCCCTGTGATCTTGGATGATTACGAGACAGTAGATTGTGTTCCTCTTCTGTTTCAATGTGGGACCAGTTACCGAATACTTCCCGGGGACCAGAAGAGACGACTCTTCAACTATGACGATAGAAGTCGAGACTTCGAGAGACTCATCTGTCACATGGCTGGGATCAACAGGGCAGAGCTGGATACGCTGAACCAGCCTCAAATATCACAAATACCTATTCTTGGAAATCCTTTTCAAAAGAGTGAGATCTTTGTTTGTTTTATTGTTGATATAATATACTGTGTTTGGCTTTCTCTTTTGTTCTGATGTTGTTGTTGTTGTTGTTGTTGTTGTTGTTGTTGTTGAAGCAGCACTGTATTTGGCTTTCTCCTAGGTCTTGTGGGAAAGGAACGTGCCTTAAACATGCTTTCTGGACCTCCGCCTGGCTATGTGGTGGGCCAATACCCTGGACCTCAGCGCCTAGTTGCTTCCTCCCAGCAGCCCCAGCCTGCTCTGGGTAATTATGGAGGTGGACACACCATTCCACTGCATCATAGACCAACAAATGTGAGGTCTCGATACATTTCATAGCCAGCATGAATGTCACTGGCTCTATTTATTATTTATTTTAGGCAGTGGGAATTCCTCAACACCCAATCAGTTTAGTACCAACCATTCCTCAGTTGCCATCTCAACCACATCTACAACCACACCCACACCCTCAAGCTATTGATGACCCCAACACTCTCCCCCTCAAGACTCCACATAGAAAGATTTTCCTTTGGCTTGCTGATCAAGTTATGTCGTGGAAGTTTTTTGCTCGCCGTTTGGGGGTTGAAGATCGAGATATTGAGGTGATTGAAATCGAACATAGAGGAGTCAGTGAGCGTTGTTACCAGGTGTTGCTGAAGTGGGAGCAGCAGCACTATAAGACCTGCAACTACTGCACCCTAGGGAAGGCACTCAAAGAGGACAACAAAAATAGTGGGCTCTATATGGAGTATGTCAAAATGGTGAAGGATGTTGAAGGTCCTAAATAGTGTACTGGCTATGTATATACCTGCAAATATTTTTAATCTTTTCCTTTTCTTCTTTATATTATAACATAACACTTTTTTTAAAAGTATAAATACATCTATCTGCTTATAATATAACTCAAGTTGGTTCTTCTTCAGAATCTGATTCTTTCGACTCTTTGTGTTCCCATAAGAGATGCTCTTCGTCATCAATTTCAGTGATGTAATACTGTTGCCCCTGGAAACAGTAACGGAAGAAGGCCAGCATCTTTTTCACTCCAACCACTTGTGCTGTTATCTCCTCAACATAGTCATCAAATAAGATGTCTCTTGCCATTGGTGCAAGGGCCTGGAAGTGACGTCCAATCATATTCATGTCCAGTTTTGCATACCCATGTACATGAACACACGTTGGTATTTTCCCTGGAACTAATGAGGAGCATATTTGAGGGTCATCCTCGCTTGCGGGAAACAGGTGCTCAAGGCCTGAGAAGCGGTTGTTGAGAAGCCTGGCAAAGTACTGCATGGTTTCATTGTAGCCAAAAAGGTCATGAATCAGCATATCCAAGTAAAGCCTCAAGACGAACATTTGACCTTTTAAATAAAGTAGTTTTAAAATTCACAATACAAATATTTCACCCACAAAATTTTAAGGTGAAGACACAAAGAATGTTTGGACCCATGGACTAGCTTACCTCGTTGATTTTGAAGGAGATCAAACTTATGGTCGTGCCTATAAATAGCATTCATGTGATCATACAAATTGTAGTCATGTGACCATGTTGAGAGGGAGACAGAGGGACTTAAGGTCTCCACATAGTGCCATGTGTAAGGAGGAACATAAAGCATATCCCCTGGTCCTAATTCCACCTGAACAGCCCTCGCTCGTGTGAAGGCTGGGAATTGGCTGGTGTCGACTTCTTGGTAGTTCACTCTAGATTTGTGCCACATGGGGTGGACTCTGGGAAAGACATACATCAGGTCGTGCTGCGAAGCTGACCACAAAGTAAACCTCTTCTTCCCCACCAGCTGCACAAAGCAGTTGTAATCCTGGTCGAAATGAGCATGTGTGATCATCCCAGCTGAAGATACCCACATGAATTGTTTACTCGATTGTCGATCTCTCTGTGTGTTGTAGAGGAAATCATCGGGTGAGATATCTTTTCTAAGAGCATCAGGAACTGTACCAAAATAGTAATGACCTTTGTAACCATCAGTGCAGTGATTGGTGGATTGGATGCAATTGAAGAAGTCTAGAGTGGTCATATTGGATAAGGTGTAGGACAGAGAGATGTTTAGTTTGAGTGGTGCACGGTGATCAGGGTCAAAGGTGAGGAAGCTGTTGCTACACTTTACAGATTTGAGAACGTCGTACTCTGATCGCATCTCTTGGGAGAGGTAAGACATGTTCCATTTCCTAACAGCTGGCCATGTCTCCACAACTGTTCCTCTCAATACCGCTGGTTGTCCACCTTGAAGCATCTCCTGGATGAAGGGTTTGTTATGTTTCCAATCAACAATCCTTGGTTGGCCTACGATGACAGGCTTGAAAGCAGCAGAGCAGCCATTTTTTAATCTCTTAGTAATGGAAAGCTCTTCATAGGTCAAAACTGCATCTTCATCACTTTTAGTGATGCTTTGAGTGAGAGAATTGGCAATATCAGCATGACTTGAGCCATACTTCCCTGAGAGGGGTACTTTGTTTACGAATGTTCCAGAATTTAAGTCTTTCTTCCTTCTGCTCCAACCATGCAGACTAGAGCAAAAGAAGTCCTTTTCATTTCTTTGGCTTCTATCCACACAAGAGTCAGAGAAAAATGGCTGCATACCCAATGGTGTTGACAGTACAGGACTGATACCCATAATGCAGTGGCTGTTTTCGAAATCCTTCAACGAATGAGTTTGGAATTCAATTCCTTTGGAGAGAAGAAGGGCCTGGAAGGTGCTCCCTTGATTGGCAGCTATCAGAGCCTTGAGTGTGCTTGCCTTCCTGAAGTGGCTGCAGTCTGGGTATCGCAGGGCCAGAGATGGATCTCCCAGGAGAGACACTGCAGCACTGTTAGAGACATCGAAGAACAAATGGAAAGAAATGGGATAAGCAGTAACTGAAATGATTTTTTCAACCAGTTTTGAGATTTTCTGTTCAATTTCATTTGCTATTCTGTCTTCTTCGTCTTTCTTGCTGTCACCGTGGACCCTTCCGACATCAAGTACAGACACTATGTGAAAGTCCGAGTAAGGACGACGCCAAAAGTGTGATGACTTCTTATTTGATTGAGCGACACTTTGGTGGAAAAGATGAGTCCTGCTATTAAGTTTCAGAAATCTGCTGATCATTCTAACAGCATTTCCAACCACTCTATAGTCTGAGGCCGAGGAGGCTGAGGTATTGACTGTAGAATCTGCTACTGAATATCCTGATAAGTGAGGCAGAAAGTCATGCGGAAATTCTGATGAAAAATCTCTTGCATAAAGAATTTCTAACTTTTGCTTATGTGAGTACACTACAAAGCCGAATTGTGTTTGAATATCGTGAAATACTACCCTATTCTGTGTGTACTGCAATAGAGATTCAATGCTGTGGAATAGAGTCTCAAAATTGGAAGCATCTATTTGATAGGTGCAATCTATGAGGAAGAGAAAGTCGACAGATCTGGAGGTGACTGGAGTAGATGGATCACAATGAGATACGAAATCACCATTCTTCACTTTATTTTCCGGCTTATTTACGCTCAAATCTCCAGAATATGATCTGATTTGACGGGATGTGCAATGTCTATGCCACTTCCAAGTGGATTCATCGATACATATTCCATACAGAGGGTTTCGGTGGAAAAGGATCCAGAGAAAAACAGTCAGCTTTGCACCCTCTGCACCCAAGTTATGGCAGGAATCTGCTGGAGTGTCGCCTGAACGAAGAGTTGAAACGCTGTTACAAAGTTTATCTTTGTTTTCTGCACTTAAGGAGGCCGCTACGATTGAAAACAAGATAAAGTACACAAAACTCTTCATCTTGATCTTGCAATTGCTTAGCCACACCCATTTAACCAGTGGCTTTGACGAGCACTTACCAGGTAGCAGGAGTAAATAAATTTTACAAACATGACCCTATTCTCTTTAGCGGAGCACAGATATCCAACCATCGATGAGGGGGAGGCGATCCCCACCGAGCCTTTTCTGCTAGCATCTGATGAGATACTTCCCTTCTTCGGTGAGCTTTTTAATTAAGTACAAGCAATTTTAATTTGTTTCTTCTTTTTTTCTGCAACTGTTTTAGATGTGTTGGGGGCTACAACTTTTCGACCTGTGAAGTCTGACATGAGAGGCAATATCACAGTGAGTATGAGGAGAGGAAAATATCCTCTCATTACTTCCAATATCTTGTGCATTGCATTCAGCGTCTCAGGACCAAATATCAAAGTGACCCTGAGAAGTTCAAAACTCTCCAAATGATTGTGGACAGTGAGATTGCTGAGGGTAGCAATAGAAGTGGCAAATCCTGCACTGTAGGTCTGCTCTGGTTGAAGAGGTGATGATGTTATTAACTGTAACAATGACTTCCATGCATTTCCTTCATGTTCAGGATTGCACCCTCTTAAGATCTTGGTGAATTCTGGTGTAGTTAACAGGATTACTTGACACAAATGGGAAACTGGTGGGAATTTTCCAGATGCCATGTAATTGTAGTTCTGGCGCTCTGTCTAAGAAATGAAAACATATTTATCCGCACCCTGTAAAGTGAAAATCTGATAGGGTCTCATATCTGGAACCTCTCCCCGGCAGACAGCAAGATTAATGTTTAATTACATGCTTCCACTATCTACTCTTTCAATGAAAGATGTACTTTTGAACTCCCCTTTTGTACTCACTCACTGTATCTTTTTCTTTCTGCCTTTTCTCATACAGAGCTTTGGAGTTCATCTATGAGTTTTTGCAGTGTGTGCTAACAGGTGAAGAGGACTTAGTGAAGTGTGCCAACAAGGCCTATGAGTTGACCCTCAAGAAATACCATGGCTGGATTGTTAGGGGAATTTATAGTGTAAGAACAGAAAAAGCCTGTTTACTTTAATGTTTGAAATGCTTTGATGTGGCTTTTAGAGTTAATTACATGCACTTAGCTATAATGATCCTTAGTTTTGATCTCTCTCTCTCTCTCTCTCTCTCTCTCTCTCTCTCTCTCTCTCTCTCTCTCTCTCTCTCTCTCTCTCTCTCTCTCCTCTTTCTCTGCAGCTGGCTGTGAGAACATTGCCATATCGGAAGGACTTCATCATCTCTCTCAAGAAGGATCCAACCGTCACAGATGAGCAGCTGTACGAGGACATGAAAGCGTCCCTGACTAATCTCAAGACCAACCTTGACGAGATCAACAGGTTTTACACAGAAAAGGGTCAACACTCTGAGGATGTTGCTTGATAGCAGCTAGTCACATCACTGATTATTGGGGAAATGATTTTAACCTTGCATAGCATGACACAAATATATACTAACACATCAGTATACTACCTCTGACATTGAATCAGTATACTTGTCCTTATAATTATTAGTATACTAGTTGTGATATTGCTCAGTATACTAAATAACTCCATTAATTTTTTGTAATTTTTTAATTTCATTTTTACTAAATTCACTGATTCAGTCATCTTATCAGTCCACCCTGTGGAATGTGTAGTGTATAGGCATGTGTATATATAGCTACCATCTTGTAGTGTGTAGGCATGTGTATATATAGCTAGCTACCATCTTGTAGTGTGTAGGCATGTGCTACCATCTTTTTTTCCAGTATAAATGTACTTCAGAGAATTTTTTCTCTTGTTTACTGTCATCCGTTGTACTGTGCTGATGTGTCACTAGTGCAGCGACATGTAATCAAGTCTCTGCAGGAAGTTTAGAGTAGAGTAAGTACAGGTGTATCATTACATAATGTGTTCACTAGTAGAGCTAAGGTAACATCGAGTTCTACGGAATATCTTGTCCTGCTGCTTAAATTGTGTGTGTTATCATCATACAGTGACTTGCCACTGCAATAGACACGACCACTAGCTCTACATCTCTATTGATACTAGCTAGCTTGCAGCCAAATAGAAAGGAAAGAATGTCTTTCTTTTCTGAAGCAGAGCACAAGTTTGAGCTGGTGAGAGAAGGAGAGGAGATTCCAGCAAAGAACTTTCTGTTGGCTTGCAATCAGATTCTTCTCTTTATGGGTATGTCTTCCAATAGTTGAGTCCAGTATTAAGGAATAGATTTGGCTAATAAAAAGGATCTTATAGCTGTTGAGACAATCTCAGTGATGAGGTTAGTGGGACTAGCCACTAGGGGCTCTCTCCTGCTAGTCTCTCTGTTACCACATAACTTTAAGTATTAGTACAATCCATTGGTTCACTGACTTGTCTCCATATTTATGGTAACCGTAACTATAGTTGTGGGTGGCACAAAATTAATGAAAACGTTGTTTATCATCAGATACATTGGGCCCTATTATATTTAAAAGTCCAAGAGCTGATGTAAGTGGCTACATTCAAGTGAGTTGATAATAAAGCTAGCTAGCTACAATGATATCCAGCAATCACATCTCAGCTATAATACTTAGAGAATTTTGAAAAAGCATCGTTCAGATCCTGAGAAGTTTTGGAGCATTCAGAGTATAGTGAGTGCAGAAATAGCAGGAGGTTGCAACAGAGGGAGGAAGTCCTGCACAATGAACTTACTGTGGCTCAAACGGTGAATTTAGTTACATAACTACAGAGCTGGAGCCAGCTCATTTGTAGTGGTACGGCCATGCATAGCTACCATCTGGGGGGCAGTAAAATTAATGTTATTGATTCGATTTCAATCTGGTATGATCTAGGCAATGCCATGTACTAACTTATAAGTCATTGTTATTATTCGAATTACACTGCATGTACACACACAAAACAAAACAAAAAAAAAACTCTGAATGATGGTACGGCCATGGCCGTACCAGCCGTAGCAGTGCCTCCGGCCATTAACTAGCCAAATCAAACTAGCAGCCAGTTAGCTATCACAAACTGGCTAAGTTACACCCAATAGCTTAAACTATTAGCCAATGAAGATAGGATTGATATATTGAACCTGTACTGTGACATAGCTATGACATTATCATTCATTACAGAACTCTAGAATTTGTCCATGCCTTCTCAGAACCTTTCCTCTCTGGTGAAGAGAGCATGGTTGCTTGTGGACACTTCGCCTATGAACAGTCGTTCAAACCTTACCATAACACTGTCCTCAGAAAACTATTTCAAGTAAGCAAGTGCTAAATTTTTATATCATGTCAAAAAGTTCTATTTCTGCTCTATTAGATTATTATGAAGGTGATGATGAGTAGAAAGGAAGTGATGAAAGCTCTGAAGAAAGACCCTTCTCTGAGTGATGAAGATCTGATGGAACACATGAAGGCTACCATGACTGCCATGAAAACAAACATTGACGAAATCAACCGATTCTACACTCTCAAGGGACAGCATTGTAGCCCAACAAAACCCCAGCCCTTAGAAAATCCAGAAAATTCAGACGATGATAGCTGATGAATGATTTTGTGTTTGGTGTGTGTGTGTAATTGAATGTAGCTCCACCCACCTCCACTGATGTAGCTCCACCCACATACAATTTGTGTCCACCTACAGCTGTCAATAAAGAGCTTCCACTTGCTAATAGCATCCACTGCCGACTGATGAAGTCATATAGGACTTTTACTGGAGCCGGTGGAGGGCTTACTGTGTTGCCCACGCTGGAGGAGTCTGCCCGGAGTGAGTATTCGGAAGAAGAATCCGAGAGTAGTACTAATACTAGTAGCTCTTGCTCTGAGGATTATCCGCAAGGAACGGCCACCTCCTACCCTACTGACCTTCTTGGAGTTAGCTGGGGCTCTTATCTGTATAGTGGGCCGCCTACAAGAGCAGGGGCTCATGATGAGCCCAGTTCTCCAGCGCGAAAAATTGCCAATAATTCGAGCAATCAAGTCTCTACAACTCTAGAACACATCACCCCAGCGAATACCCTCCAACCAAACCAAGAGACAAGTCAGGATGTTGTTGAGAGCTGCAGACAGAACAAAATCAGCAAGCCTCAGGGGTCTAAGGGTACTGAGCCCCACCCACTTTTGCAGCATTTGGAAGGCTTGGTGAGTGCTCTGATAACAAGCAGAAAGGAACTGACAAAGTATGGGATGGATGTCACACATCTCACACCTCTCTCCGACAACACTCTAGCCTCACATTATGACCTGAAGAAGATAATGGGAGCTCTTTCCACCCAGCGAAACTGCAATGAAGTGATTATCTCTTCTGACCTGCTGCACAATCTGGTGGAGTACTTGAGGGAGGTGATCAATGGATTAGTCAAGCAGGGGAAGAAGATGGATGTACAAGCTGGCTTCTTGGAGAGAATGGCTAAGCAGCTCAACAGAAATCAGCAAAAATATTTTGATGAGCAAAGGGAAGTCCAGGAGTCCATTATCAATAACAGAGCTCAACTGGACATTGAAAGGGTATTTATAGGAAAAGAGAAATTAACTAGTGACTGTGTATGGCAGTCTATAATAACAGAATCCTTTATTTCAGAAAGAGCTTGAAAAGCAGAGAATATCAGTAAACAAGGCAAAGGAAGAATTGAAGAAAATGCTTCTTGAAGTAGCCAATTCTTCAGAGAAAGATAGAAGATCGAAAAGAGACAAAGGACGAATGGGATCGCCACACACCATAGCTCAAGGCAAGTGTGACGAGGGGGTTTTCCTTTGACTTTGTGATATTGCCATATCTAGGTCAGAGTCAACTGGCAGCTCTCTCAAAGACCCAGAAGCAGCAGTCACGTCTGGAAAAAACACTGATCCAGCAACAGAGAGACATCAGAAACTTGCAACAGGCTCACCATTTCACTAAATCAGGTAGGTAGCAGCTTGCTAGTTAGCTAGCTGGCGAAGCCTTATACTTGTTAACAGCAAACTGCATTAATCAGAGTTACTGGCTGTGCAAGAACATGCCACCAAGTTGCAGCGTAGGTTGACCAAACAGATCAATGAAGGTGAGTCTTTTCCATTATCTTGATAGCTACTATACCTGATGTTATCTCATAACCAAGTGAAAAATTCAGAAGCTGCATTGACTACCCGACTCTTTGTCACTCGAGAGTCTTTGGTGCTTCCTTCAATGGCGTTAGACGAAGAGAAACGAAAGGTAAGCTACAGCAAAAAATGCTTACCTCTATCATTTCAAACTCTACTATCCAATACAGTCTTATGGTAGGGTATCAACAGCTCAAGTCAAAGCAACACTGAAGGGAATTACTGCTACTCAAAAAACTCTAGTAAGTAGCTAGCTATGGTTGATGTGCCATGCATGTAGCATGTGCAGCATGTGCCATGCATGTAGCTTAGTTGTCATCATGTGGGTATTATGTACATGATAGGGTGCTGACATTGAGAGAATGCATCGGCAGTTTTCAGAGCAGTACAAGACAGGGCAGAGGATATCTAGACAATTGGAAGAGAGCCATCTGGAGCTAGAAAAGACAAGCTCTCAGCTAAGACAACATGCCACCAGCATCAGTAGAACTAACCATACTCACCACAGTCATAATGAAGAAACTGGGAGCAACCTCTTACCAAAAATCACTCAAACTTCTCATGGAAAGAAACAAAGGTAGCTAGCTAGGTAGCTAGCTAGGTAGCTATACCATGACTATTAGAGATCTTGCTGGCCAGACACATACCTCAGCAATGCCATGAAAATTAAAAGGTGTCTGGATCGTCTCACTTGTATGGGGTGAAACCAAATGTCTGACATAATGCCTTCCCCAGGACTTCCAGTGAGGTTTCATTTTCACTGCCTCACCTTCACCAGTCCTCTTATGCGAGAATACCTGGAAGTACGTCAAGGCAGTACCTTCCCAAGTACAGATTCTCCAGGACAGAGCTCCTCACATTGGCAAAGTTTGACGACCATGAAACAGCTAAACAAGTTACAGAATGGCTCCAACAACAGGGAAAACTGACTGAGTAATATTGAATCACAAAGTTGAATCATAATCTTTGTATAATTATTATGTTACTGATGGCAAGTGAAAATGCTAAAATACATGAACCATGCCATATAAAAATGTCCATACTAAAATGTATGTAAAGAGTCCTCCAAACATGCCATCCAGCCACAGCTGTCTCCTAGTTGTGAAGTACTTATTCCACTCAGTGCCTGCCTTCATGGAGAGAAAGATGGAGAGAAGAACAGAGAAGACGATGAAGAAGAGAAACCCATACAAACCAGTCAACCCCAATACCCCAGCAGCTGTTCCAGCAATCACGGCTCCAGATGTCCGGCAATAATCTACAATGGCTGCATTCTTTCTCACTGCACGTTCGTTATAAACGTCTTCCTTCAAGCCCATCTTCTGGTGTGCATCAATTGAGATAAACTTAGCTAACCTTCAAGCTTTTTTAGCCAGTAAAATTTCTTGATTTCCCAATGTTCCAACGTTCTTCTGTAATATACTTTTCAGAGTATTTGCTGATCAGTATCACATCAAGTTCTTAGCAAACCCCAAATCTTACCAATCGCGGTTGGTAAAGGGTCGTCGCGCGAGACTATAATATATATATAAGCTAAGTCTTGTGTGGTGTCGACCCTGTTCCTAAAGAAGACTTCAAGATGCCAAGAGGCGGTAAGCTATTGGGCAAGATTCCTTCAAAGAGCAGCTCGTATCACAGGTCGAGCACACCAGCGTCAGTGTCTTCCTCCAAGAGTCAGGAAGTGTCCCCCAGCGTCGCTGCAGCACTAATTGAACTAAAGTCCCTCATTATGCAGCTACAGGTAGGTCCTTGGGTGTGCACTAATTAGAGTACTCACCCTAATTACACATCTCTCTAAAAGGAAGAGAGGGAAGGTGGAGAACAGACACTTTCTACAATTGTAAAAACTCATGAAAAGATAAGGAATGAATCAAGAGGTGAGATTTGATCTGGTACCAGGTTTGCGTTACTATTTATCGCTATGATAAGAGGTTTGTGTTACGATTTATTGTTTTCAGTTTCCCTTTACTTCAAGCAGAAACTGCGCAGCCAGTATGTGAATGCTCTTCAGGATGCCAAGAAAGAACAAGTGTAAATATCGATCTGTTGGTTCTTTTGATGCAACTTTCACCATTTAATGGATCACTTTCAGATTAATAGAAAAAGCACTTGACAAAATGACTGAAGTAAAGCAAGAGATAGGAGAGAAACAAAGTAGGTTGAAATCTCTCAAGTGTTGATATCTGTGTATTTTGAATAAACCTTATCATTTCCATGTCCCATTTTTTCCCAGCATGTCCACCATCTCAACCTGCACGTAGCATTGACAACTACCAAGCACAAAGGTATTGTATTCCCTGCATGTGTGTTATTCATGTTGCCTTCCTCTTCCATTCCCAGGCGATCTGGAATTGGAACCATGCGACGTGGCATGCTAATGACGGTTCTTCATCAGTATGCATTGGAGCAGCCAATTTGGAAAGGACAACCAGGAGAAAGGTGGAAAGGAAAATAGTGGTGGGTGGTGGTGTTTTTAATCATTGATTTGCAACGTGATAGCATTCCGTCACTTTGTGGAGCCATGCCAGCTGATGAGAAATACCGATGTAAACCAGGCGATCAGGTAGGTACTAGGTATATCTGTGGGCCTCATATTAGGGTCTGTGGGGAAAGGTACAAGGCCTGGAAAACAAGGTGTGCAAAAACAACAATGACAAGACAACAAAAACAATGACAACAAGACAACAAAAACAATGACAAGACAACAAAAACAATGACAACAAGACAACAAAACAATGACAACAAGACAACAAAAACAAGACAACAAAACAATGACAAAACAACAACAAAACAACGACAAAAAAGGGGAAATTTTGTATGGATGATCTTCATGGCTGGATTGTATAATGATGGTAAAACCTGTTTGTTTTAGGTGGCAGCACGAGTGCGGACAGAGGATGGGGAGGAGCAGTGGATCCTTGCTGAGGTATTTTCTTACAGCTCACAGAACCATCGTTACTCTGTAGACGACATTGATGAAGAAGGCCACAATGAACAGAGGTGAGAGTATGGGCATATCTCTCTCCTGGTCTAAAACTTTTGCCTAACTACATGCAGGAGATATCACGTGAGCAAGAGACGAATCATCCCCCTCCCAGCATACAAAATCGATCCAGCACTGAACCCCGATCATCTCTTCAAACCCAAGCAAGTGAGAACTGGAAAATAGGATGTCCACTTCTCTTATTTTTGGTCTCTCGTTCAGTTGGTGCTGGCACTTTACCCCCAGACCACTTGTTTCTACAGAGCAGTGATTCACAAACAGCCCAAACATGTTAGTAGTACATGGGACTGTATAAAGCATTATTGTTAGCCACTGGGTGACAGGATTGCTGTTTGGCAAGCAGTTTATTTTAATAATTGTTCTTGTTTTAGGTTGACACTGACTACTCTGTGCTGTTTGAAGATACATCATATCCTGATGGGTACTCTCCTCCACTTGATGTGCCTCAGAGGTACGTTCTGCCCATGAAAGAGACAAAGAAGAAATAAACCACCACCACCACATAATTACATCATTTTATCATTCATTGAAATCGAAATCAAAAAATATTTAATTGGAATTTGGAGTATGTACAGTCATGTGACTCGTATGACGAGGTTTAGATACTCATGTTGTAGCCCACTTGACGAGCAGAGGTGAGAAGTCCCACTTGTTGGGGTGGCCTGGTGGGATTCCAGAAGGATTGCCTGATGTACTCCACTGGAAGGGAGGTTGCTGGGCAGAGGTGGGCCCACTGGAGGCGTGGCAAGATAGAGATTGAAACAGCTCAGAACTTGTCACCTGGAAAGTATGACAGTTATCTCAATAAAAGAATGGGGGGGGGGGGGGGGGGGGAGTGTCCTGATTAGTCAGGATACTTTGTCTCCTACCTTCATGTCTATGGCTCCATGCAATCTATGTCCCAGAGCAGAGAAGGGATAAGTCCCACTGGGTGGGTTCAAGTCTGAACGAGCTGCTATTCCATTTTCTCCGGAGTAAGGAGGCGTGCAGACACAAACCGACAAATTATCATGTTGAAAGTTGTTGTATCTATAAAAGAAAAAATCAAAGGAATCAGTTCTCTGAACAAAGTAACCACATCCCTAGGCCCTGGACACTATATACTTCAACATACTGCATGAGGTCAATGAGAGACGATATGTCCTTGACATAGGTGTGGTTTCTGTTGAATATTTTAGCCCGAGGGCATCCTTCCCATGTGAACCAATCACCATACTTCTGGACCAGTGCTTCAGTGCCACTCATGACAAAGACATCGTGGAAGTACCTAGTATAGTAAGAGGAGAAGAAAGAAGAGGGAAGAGGAGGGAGAAAAGATTAGTGGATGAGTTGAGTGAGGGGTATCAATATCATACGCACGGGATGTTATAACTGGCCCAGTATGAGTGAGACCTCAGCATATTAGTCATATCAGCAGCCTCCATGTAACCTCTACCGGAATAAAAACACAGTTCAGTGACATGATGAGAACTTGCTACAGAGTCATACGTACGGCATTTGTTCCAAGACCCACAGCAAGTTATCCATCAGTTTCCCACGAGGAGTGAACAGCTTGTAATCCACTATCATCCACTGGTTGTTATAACTAAACAACACAGAGTGAAGGTAAAAGTCACATGGTCAACAAAACTGTGTCCTGCCACTTACGTTCCGCTGTTGTATTGTTTGAAGTAGTTGGTCCACTCTTTTCCGCTGCTTGCAAGACGATTGGAGATGATTACTCGGACATTCTCCAAGATACACTCGGGAGTAACATACTTCCAACGAGATGGATCCGTGTTCTCTATACTGGTCTCCATGGAGAGCTGGTGGGGGGAGGGGAGGGGAGGGGGAAATGATAATAGTAACAGAATTGTGTTCTCCAGAATGAACTCTGATTTGAGGATATAAAGAAGGTGCTATTGCTGATTCAATCAAATACTGAAATTTGATGAAACTGGTATTAAGGTTCTTTGCTAAGCATTTTCCACATAGCAGGCAGAGAATTGAACTTCTCATGTAGATATTATCCTATACTCCTTTCTTACCAGTCCTGAGCTGATTAAGTAGTAATCATCACCACTGTAGAGCCTGCCCGGGTAGGAAGGAAAAACCTGGGTGTGTCCTGGAATGACGGTCGTGTCTTGCCCACTGATCTGATACTTGAGGTCATACAGCTTGAAGATTCTGATCATGTTGATGTAACTGGTCCATGTGTTATGACCGACTAGCAAGTCCGTTGCACCTGGAAGAACTTTGACCAGTGCTGAGCAGGATCCGGATCCAATCACACGTCTGGAATGGGAATGGGAACTGGTATTAGTTCCCCCGAGAGCTGCCTCGAGGTCATCCAGATCACCATGAAGTTGGAGAAACCTGCCACAGTAGTAATGAATATGACAAAAATCAGTCCAATAATTGAGGAAGTGTTAGTGACTCACTCAAAGGCATAGTCGGGCAGCTGCTCCAAGCCCAGTTGCTGATAGCCATCTCTTAGACCAGATACTTGCATCTCAAATAACTGAGCCTAGAAGGAAATAGAATGCTAATGACAATTACAGGCTGTGCTGGTTGTCAATATCACACTCACCTGGTACCAGAGAGGGTCAGTGTTGTCACTGCTCATAAACTGGTCATTCTTCAGGAGGAAACCCTGAATCTTGTCACACACCCCAGGACTGTCAGTGCAGTATGTTGACATGGTGTTTTGCCATTGCTTCTGGATGAGGGAAGCAGTAAGGTTAGCTTCCAGCGTGCCTGCAAGGTAGGCTATCTCTCGATCTGTAGTTCCATTTTGACGGGTGTCGTGAATTTCAAGAAATGACCACCTATTAAATGGTATCATATCACTCAATGAAGTGATTCTTTACTTTACCCTGTTTGTTCAATGCTGTCATTAAATCTTGCAGTGATATCAGCTTCTGGATGCAGCCCCTCCACGATGTGGTGCTGCCAAGGACCTCTCCTCACGGCAGAGAGCACCCTGGTCTCTGTGCCTTCCACCCATGTTGACCCAACGAAGCATAACCAGGTAGCAAACCCGATAACGAACATAATGCTCGAGATACCCTAGATCCTATAAGTACAGTCTGGCGTAGTCGACCCTTTACCAGGCTACCACGGCCCTGCCTGCACGAACTATGGCTCAAGGAAATGGGTGGGGTTACTACTGTGACGTATCAAGGTACAGCAGCAGCGTACTGAAGCTCTGGAGCTCAGCTCTGAGTTAAAGATGGCTGCCCTCACTCCAAGTGCTACAAGTAAGAGTTTGCATGTGTTCAAGTAGAGTTTAAGCTGGTTTGCCTCCAGCTGTTAGCTAGTTTTTAAAAGTGGGTGTATTTTGGTTGGTTATTTTTGCTGCAGAGGACTCTAGCAAACTCCAGCAGCATCTGGAACTGCTGAGGGAGCAGTATGTGAAGCTCCAACAAAGACACTCTGAATTGGAGCAGAAATACTCTCGAGCTATAGCAACCTCGGGTGATGTTGGGCCAGACCACTTTGTCTCCAGGCTTCTCAGCCTTGTGGCTGATCTCTATGACAAATCGCTCTACAGGTTAGACCAGTCTGACCAGTTAAACCTGACAACTTAGGGACCCTTTTTTAATTTGAAAACTCGTGGCTTCTCAAGGAAGTGGATTTCAATAGACTGCCCCATGCATTATGCCATATTGCTAAATTGTTAATTTCCTCAAAAACTGGCCCATTTATTAACCTCTGCAAAAACTGTCTGGCTTATGTAGTGATATTGATATCATCCTTGGGGATCGCAAGATGTCTGGTCATAGGTTCGTTCTTGCCTCCCGAAGCAGGCACTGGTGTCAAGATGAAACCCTGGCATCTATATCTGAGCTGGATCTCAGTCACATGACCCCGTTTGTTGCTGGGACCATGATTCGCTGGGTATACACGGATAACATCATTCTTCCTTCGGAACAGTCGGCCATGATCGAGCTTTTATCTGCCTCCAATAAATATTGCTTGCCACAATTGAAAGAAAAGTGAGTGATGTCAGAGGAATGTGGTTGTCTTTTTTTTTTTCTTTTTTTTTGTCATATTTCTCATTATCTTGCAACTTCTTTTCACCATTGCAGGTGTGAACAGGCTCTTATTTCCAGAGTTACAGTTCGCAATTGCCTCAAGCTGTACCAGACGTCCGAGGAACATGCAGCACAGAAGCTCAAGGCATATTGTCTGCAAATCATCTCCAGCCACTGGGTATGTCTCCTCAGCAGAGCACTGCACCTCCAATGTTGTTATTCATTTACTTGTCCTGCAGGACAACCTGAACACAAGTGACTTTGCCGAACTCACCGCTCCTCTACTCTATGACATGTTTAAGGCACATAGCTCCTACCCTCTTCATCTCGCCATTCAGCACATTCGAGAAGACGTTGTCTTTCTCTTCCTCATAGAACACAATGCAGAGGTGACATAAGTAGAAAGCAGTGATGTAGCTGATGTCCCCCAGTCAGAAGTCTGTGTTATTTTTTGAACATGCTAAAGTGATCAATCACACTAAAAGACTTGTGTTGTTGACATTAGAAAAGAATGTCTCCTTGTCACTTACACAGATTTAGGGTGCTGTCATGATGTGACTTACTAACTCGTGTTGTCATGCTGCACTCCAGTTGGTTGTGTAGGTGTGCTGGAGCCTTTATGTAATAACACTGCCTGAAATAGGACAGTGAAATTGTCCTGATCTAATCCCTTCCATAAAATAGAAATTGGGCTGTTTTCAAAGGTCATCAACCTTCCTCCCATGGAACCTGTCCAGACAAAGGCAATGTATGAAAGGGGAAATTGGGTTGTTCTCAAAGGTCATCAACCTTCCTCCCATGGAATCTGTCCAGACAAAGGCAATGTATGAAAGGGGAAATTGGGTTGTTCTCAAAGGTCATCAACCTTCCTCCCATGGAACCTGTCCAGACAAAGGCAATGTATGAAAGGGGAAATTGGGTTGTTCTCAAATTCATTGTAAAGGTCATCAACCTTCCTCCCACTTAGTAATGATAGAAACTCCTAACTCATCATCTTCTTCTTCCCCTTCTCTCCTAGCTACCACTAAAGCTTGATGAGTGCGATGATGATGGGAACATCCCCCTCAACTTGGCACTGCTGAATCGGCACGAAGGGATTGCCAACACCCTGGTGTCTCACAAGTGCAACCTTGACATCCAGGACCCCGAGGGAAACAGTCTTCTCCACTTGGCCATCCTCCGAGGGGACTCGTTTGCAGCCTCTTTCCTCATCAAGAACGGGGCCAATACCATCCTTGCTCGTAAGGGGGGTGATCAAGAGACACCACTCCACATGGTAGCCTCCTATGACCCATCACAAGTGAGTTAGGGGTGGAGAGATGAGAATACAGCATATTTTAGTGTTGCCAAAGTTTTCATCTATGATTATGCTGGGGGTATTATGGTAGTCATACATGCAAGTGATAAAATGATACCATCATACATGCATGTGCATGCATGTGCATATATTATTGTAACAATGTGCATGCATGGTAGCAACATGCATGGGCTTGTATTGTAAACGTAGTACTGTGTTTTTGCATGTAGGCTCTGACCCATGTGTCCACAGTGTCTGTACGTGAAGCTCCTTGGCCTAGTGAATCCATGGCCCAGATAGCCAGCCTTCTGCTGGAATACCATGCCAATCCTGACTCCCAGGACTCTACAGGCCACACCCCTCTCCAGAGGGCCCTCCAATGTAAGAACGAGGAGGTATTCACGATCCTCCTAGCAAACCCTATGTGAGTATATGGTTGTTTCTGTTTTGCTCTGTTTCATGCAAAATTACTTGCTCAGCTTAAACCTTGAACTCCGTAACAATGATGGGGCCTCGGCACTGTGGCTGGCCCTGCAGCAACTTGACTCCTCCTACCTTAGCAGTAACGACACTAGTGAGTACAACCACACCTTTGCTGCTCGTCTCATCGAGAGGGGCTCCAACACCGATGCTGTTGACGCACGATCAGGCAACTCCCTCTTGCACCGGGCAGCCCTGGAGTCCAAGGAGGCAGCTGCTGTGTTCCTAGTGCACCGTGGAGCCGTGCCCAATCACAGGAACACCCAAGATGAAACCCCGATTCACATTGCTGCTAAAAACGGTCTCCATAAGTTAGTGAAGAATCTATTAGACAATGGAGCTGATCCTAATATGCAGACTGCACTGAAGCCTAAGGCTAACCCCTTGGCTCCCCTCTCTATACCTGCTGCTGGTGCTGCTGAATCAAGCTCCACTCAGCCCATGTCCCTAAGTGCCTCTGCCAAGCAGGAAGGTTCTATCACTGGAGCAAGTGTTGCATCTCCTATGGTCGGAGCGGATATCTTATCACCATCAACTTTAGGAGCTCTCAATGCTCTGAGCTTCACTTCTCAGGTGTGTCTTTTAATTCAATCAACATCAAAATATTAAGGAGTTACCCCCTAATGTATTAACTAATGGCTAGTGCTAATATCCAAAAGACCGTCTATAAATTTCCCTCTGAGATTTTACTTGTGTTGTTCCCTCACAGGCTACCAGTGGTTATTCCATGGTTACCCCTAGTGGCTCTGGCTACAATTCTTTGACGGGATTCCCCGCTCAACAGGTTGCATCGTCATCTCCCAGGGAGTCCCCCACCCAAAGACGTCAACATCAAAGTACGTGAAGCAGATAGATACATAGCCCTCAAACCCAGCCTCTTTTTTCCTTGGATTCGTGGCTGATAGAATTGTGCTTGACCCTTCATTTAACCTCATCTTGCCTTCCTTTAGGTCTTAACCCTTTTGGTTCTGATGACGATGATGAGTCTAATACCAACTCAATGACATTCTCTGGGTATCATGTGACACCACTCACGTCCCAGTACCCCTCCCATGGTCCGTCCAGGGAAGCAAAAGGCAGTCGTAGCAGCAGTCCTAATTTGGAAGGAAGGCTTCAAGGTAAATTAACCCCTTGTCTAATAACAAGTAATAGACGAGTTGTCAACTCTCCTTCTCCTTTTTAGGACGTGGTTATAGCCCCTCCCCTCTTATTACTACTAGGACGAAGTCCCCTAGTTCCCCCACGGATGCCAAGATGGGGAGTAGCGTGGTGGAGTTTGTCGAACCCCCCGAGGAGTTTAACATCGGTGTGGACCCTGGATCCAGAACTGCCCTCCATCTAGCCATAGCCCATTCCCATCCTGATGTGGTTGATGTCCTCCTCAACCATAAGGGTACATACATACATACATACATACATGAAAGCAAACAAAGACACAACAATAAAGACACAACAATAAGAACTTGCAACCTGAGAAGACATGAGATAGGAGCAGTATCATTACAGTTGGCTCATAAATTATTCAAAAGTGTTTGGACAAAGACTGAGGGTGACATGATGAAGGGTTTGATGTAGTAATCTGTGTGAACAATCATGTTGACTATGTTTGCTATCAAACTCTCTCTGCATCATGAAAACACATGATACTAATAATACACGATTGTGACTATTGATCGATACAGGTACCTCTGGCTCAGGAAAACTTGAGGTGGACCTGAATTTGAACTTGCGTGACGGGCAGGATGAAACACCTCTCAGCCTTGCCCTGTGGACGGATCAGTTTGACATAGCTCAGCGGTTGCTCAGGGCTGGGGCAGACATAGAGTGCATTGACAGAGAAGAACCTGGGATGCTCTATGTGGCCATTCTCAGGGAGAAACCAAGAGCTGCCTTATTCCTGCTAGAGAATGGAGCCAACTACAAGAAAAGGTCAGCTGTTTGTTTGTTGTTGGTTTTGTTTGTTGGTTTTCATTTGATGGTTCTCACACAGGACCCCTCAGAATGAGAGCTTTCTCCTATTGGCCATCAAGCATAAGTTGGAAGGCGTGGCCGACCACTTGTGTGAGGTCCTTGGAACAGAACTCTCCTCCAAGGATGGTCAGGGCAACAGTCCCCTCTGGGTTGCCCTCAGAAGCAGGCAGGAAGCAATAGCATCAAAACTGGTAAGATATGCAATGTGTACTGAATACGATAATGCCATACCAACAATATTAATTTCATCTGCAAAATCTTATCCTATCATGATTGAACAATAATGTTATCATTTCAAGCAATAATGTTTGTCTATGTTAAGAATAGTGTTTGTTAGGATTCCTCCACTGCTATTCCTAATAATAATAATAATGATTCTACAATGATTATATGACTGATCTTTGTGTCTCTTTTCAATGATTTGCTTATATATACCATTGGTTTTGGGAAACGAGCCATGACACATTGGTGGTTGTTTTCCTTTTTTCTTTATCACCCACCCCCTGTCAGGTGATCCATGGTTGTGACCCCAATGCATGGCACACGTCACCAGAGGGCTTCACCATCAACCTTCTCCATCAAGCCATTCTCCTCAACGACACCATCACAGCTTGCTTCCTCATCCGCAATGGAGCTGATGTCAACAGTTCCTCCCGTCCAAGGGGAACCTCCGTCTCGTCCCCCATGAGTCCCACAAGTCCCACACCCCTCAAGAGACCGGGGGATAACCCTGATAATAAATTTGCTCCCCCGCTGCATATGGCCTGTGAGAGGGGACTGCAAGAAGTTGTACAATGTCTTGTGGAACACCATGCTGATGTCAATGCAAAAGTGAGTCATGTGATCTTAATATAAATCACATGATAAATAAGTGATTGATTTTCTAGTATCACATGCTGGTCATGTGTTATACAGAGGTTTTCAGGTTGGTTGACACAAAATTTGCCAACAGTACAGAATTAAATTCGTGCTCGCTAAATTTAAGACCATTACATTTGTATGACAGTATATTGTGCTTGCTTGAATTTATTTTGCACATGCGGAAATTCTACTGGTCAACCAACCTGAAAACCCCTATCATGTGACTTGATGATATCATGTGACTGTCATGTGACTGCAGGACTACATGGGTCAGAGTGCCCTGCATGTATCCATAGCATGCAAGCAGCCTCAGTGTTCCGATATCCTACTGCTGCACTCTGACCTGGACCTGACCATTAGGGATAAGGCTGGGAACACACCCTTTGCCAAGGCCATGGCTGTCAAGGACAATGAAGCAGGACTGGCAATCCTCAACCGTGAGCCCAAGGCTGCTGAGCAGGTGAGTGTCTCTTGTGCACACCTTTGGGATTGTTGGATGCATCAAGTGTTCTCAACATTTCTGGGGAATCCATATTGAGGAGAGGCTCTATATTGTAGAGGGATTCCAGGGATTTCAATTGTTGTGGGGTTCCAGGGGTTCCATATTGTAGAGGGGTTCCACTGGAAACTTAAAGCAGTAAATTGACCTCTTCCTTGAAGGTGGACTCGCGTGGACAGAACTTTTTGCACTTGGCAGTTCTGAATCAGGACGTGGAAGGAGTCATATTCCTCTTGAGTGTGAGGGCTGACATCAACTCCAAGGTCCAGGGTCCCACTATGAACACACCCCTCCACTATGCCGTCAAGGGAGGCTCTGAGATACTCACAAGACACTTGGTAAGGGCTTTGCAGAGGATGATGGATTGAAAAGGTTCAGAGGAAGCTAGTTAGCTCCATATAAGTAACCTTTCTCGACTAAATTGGTAAGGGGAGCATATATAATAATTATGGTTCCTTAAGCATGATATCTCCTGGAGAGCATCTTTATTTACTGTATTACCATTGCAGTTGCTGGCTGGAGCTCGAGTGTCGGACATTGACAACCACCAGCGCGGTCCCATCCACATGGCAGTCGAGGGTGACTTCTCCACCATCCTCAGTGTCCTACTTGAACATGTGGCTGATCCTGACTTTGTGGATGAGAACGCCAATAATGGTGAGTCACCCCCACTGGTACTACTTGTGTACATAATGTGGCCATTATGTGGGAAGGTCATATGGAAGGGGCCACCCACCTCTACAGATATCTGGTGTACCTACTAGCCAAAACCCTCAACATAACATCAACACACCAACAAAAATGTTTTCACTGACCTCCTCCACAACTACTGAAATAGGAACTGAATGTACTGGGGGAATTCATTTGCTCATAATAACAAAGCAGTTTGACTTCTAGAGATTAGTTGCTCAAATAAGTCTGATTAATGATTCACAGGCAAATTGTGAAAATGCTAGACCCCACACAATAACATTTGTGTGAAAAGAAGTGAAAACTGTAGGTAGTGCTGGCTTACAAGGACCTAAGAAACCTGATCCTTTCGTCAACCATGCAACAAAATGTATCCACCTATTCTCCAAACCTTCCTGACAACCAACCTGCTATGGACTGTTACGACAGTATTTATTTAATGAGTGTATCCATAGTCCCCATTCCACTTCATTTTTTTTCTTTTTTCTTTTTTTTTCCTTCTTTTTTTCAGGTCTTCACATTGCCATGCAGTTGGGTCACATGGCATGTGCTAGGGTTCTTTTGGAGGAGTCAAACATCAACCTCTTAGCCATCAACCTGAAGTGAGTGAATTCATGTGATAATCACATGATCAATTCATTATTGTGCATGTATATTATAATAAAGGGGTGAGAATTGTCTTCATTTGTTGGCACGACATCCAAGAGAGAATGCAGGGGCCATCTTTAACATGCTGATCCAGGCTGCCCCTGGCTTCCCTATCAATAATCAAGACAATGACGGAAACACACGTAAGCACTCACGCATTTAACTTCTCTTATTGGTCACAAATCCTGGCAGTATTTCAATCCTAAATCATGAGATGGCATCTGAGTGCCTGTACGTAGACGTGTGTCTTGGGCACTGATGCCACAATTTTACATGGATGGCATGGTGATAATCCAGTAATTGTTTAAGAGGTTTCTCAGAAACTGCTTCTTATGTTCAATCATTTCTTTTAATGCATGAAGCCCTTTCAATGATCAGATTCTGTTTCAATTCCTCCAGCTCTCTTACTGTCTTACATTGGAGGTAGTCCCGCTTTGTGTGATGCCCTCATCAAGGCAGGGGCTCACCCTGGTATCTCTAACAGGCAGGGACTGAGTATTTTCAATGCACCTGTAGCCACCAAACAGCTACTGTTTAGGATTTTGGACCAGATCCACACTGAACCGATGTGGCTGGAGGGCAACTTCTGCTATAACTGCACTTCAAAATTCAACATCTCCCACAGAAAACACCACTGGTATATAAAGAGTTAGGGTTAGGGGTTAAGGTTAGGGTTAGGGGTTAGGGATTAAAGTTTGGTCAGTCTCCCATAGAAAAATACCATTGGAATGATAAGAGTTAGGGTTAGGATTAAAAGCTAGTGCTGGGTTTGACTCCTCAATGTGACCTTTGTGCCTCTAAGAGCCAATTCTTTCTGTGCATACTTGCCAATTGTGTATGAAGGCTTAGCAATTGGCACATTTAGAGTGTTGTTAGGGTTGGGCATGATGCAGTAGGTGGGAGTTGTCCTCTTATATGATGTGTATAAAATGATCAATGAAGCTGGCATTCCTCAAGCATGCCTATCTAGTCACCGACTAATCCAGTGAAAGTTTGCATAACACCATGTACTTTGATGACTGAAAACCCTGACTCTAACCCCCCTCTCTCTCTTTCTCTCTAAAAATTCTCTCTCTCTCTCTCACTAAAACCCTCTCTGTTCCATTTGCAGTCGTCACTGTGGACGTTTGCTTTGTAAACAATGCGCAAACCATCAGGTACCCATCCTTAAGTTTGATCTGAGCAAGCCTGTACGAGTCTGCGAGGTATGTGCTGACTCATTTCGTCTTTCAGCTTCACGTTGAAAGAATGCAAAGTCCCTGTAATCTAGTGTTTATCTCCTTCATGGTGACAATGTACAATTGTTTGCTGTTTTAAACTCTTTAATGCTATGTTGTATTCTGCAAAGCTCACCCATAATATATATTATTATATGATTTCATTGTGTATTGATAAAGTTGATATGTTATTAATTTCTATCTCTCCATATTCTAAGGGAGTCAATTATGGCCTATTTGGATCCGTGATTGACTAAATAAACAAATAATTATAAACATCCTTCTGATGATTATCATTTCCTCTACTGACAATTATCACTTCCCGAAGCACCAAATACAGCTAAATCCCAAAGATTGTGTGGAGTAACCTCCACTCTTGAGAGAGAGCCCGAGTTTCAGGGTTTATATGCTGCAATCTTAGCTTTGTTGATACCATGCTGTACAAACATCAACAAGCCTATCTCTGTTGTGCACACATTGCTTTTAGCTCACAACAGATCTCCAAATAACCAACTGAATCTAATTTTATGATAATTATAAGACAAGAAAGAGTATGTGGGTGCAGAGGCTACAGTGTACATTTATACTAGAACTTTGTATAACTTTTTAGAAAGCTTTCAAAGCACAACTTACAGTTTGACAGTATACAAGCACCACTCAAAAACTACAACTTCAGATCATTAGATAAAGTGGTTTACTATACATTTTCATCAACAGCAAAAAAAATAAAATAAAATTCAAACGTTCTTCTTACGTCATCAAGAAGGTGCAGGGTTACTTGTTCTGTCTGCATTCAGTTCTTTCATTGCTTGAGTGAAATCCTTGTGCATTTCAATGAAACTCTTACTTGGGTCTATGGGTGGGGCAGCCACTTTTCGTGTGACTTGGTGAGGGTGGGTAGACAGCCCTGGTCCTTCTGTTTCCATCCCGTTGTGATATTTCTTCAGCTGAGTATCGCCACTCTGGTTCACTGAGAGTTTCATCATGGCTGTGTCTAGTGTCTGGGGTGTAACGGGGCTTGTGGATGCTGCTCCTGGTGCCATCGGCTGGAGTACAGGGGTACGGTCCATCGTAGATGGGGGGGAGAGGGTCCCCTTGACAGGAACACTAGGAATCAAAGGGGAGGAGTGAGGAGTGGTCCGATGATGAGAGAAAGTGAGAGATTCGTGAAAAGAACTTTTACGGTCTTCAATTTGTTCATCATCGGAGTTATGTGTTCTCCTTTCACCTCGATGATGTGATCCATGCATGGACAGACTTTTTTTCTTTATAGGGATAGGGGGAGCCTCCTGATCAATGTCGACCAATATCCCCTTCTTGATCTTCGTAGTGGGAGGACTCCTCATTTGTGGAGCTGTTGGGTTGCTCAGTTCCTGAAGAGTGACAGATGTTTCCTTCACAGTGGATTTCGGTCTACTTGTAGGACTTCCAGAGCCCACTGCTCCCAAAATATCCATGCCCTGGGCCTTTGAATGTTGTGCACTAGAAGATGTCAAGTAGTCCACTCGTTTTTGCAATTCAGCCACAATGGTTTTCAGGTAATCGTAACTAGCGTGGGAGATTGCTTTCATCCAGGATTGCATCTCATCGTCATTATCGGCACCAAGGACATAAGTTCTGGTACCAGCCCCATCAAACGAAATATCAAAGCAGTAACGGCCATGATGGGAGACCTGGACGGAACACGCCTCTAGGACAATAACACCTTGTGGTTCACGGTCCTGCTTCTTCAAAAAGTAAAACAATAGATTCCCCTTCAGAATAAACCATCTTCGCTGGAAATCTCGGTTCAAATCACCCTTCTTCTGAAGGTAACCTTCTTTGTCTATTGGTGAGGAGCACACAGCAAAACTGGCCACATTCTTTTCATTTAGTCTCATTGCTGATCTCAATGTTCCTGTATTCTTCACCTACAGAAACGAATAACAGTAGAGATGAGCTTAACTAGTTTTCATAACACCTATAGTCTGACGCTGGTTTCATATAAGTAGCGCTTTCATTTATAAGGTGCTGTTATTGTTTCAAATCAAACTAGCTAGTTGTGCTAGCATGCATGGTCCGACTCAGCTGAGCCGCCTAAAATCTTTTTCATGCGTAACAGACTTACTAGTGCCACTCGTGGAGATCTTCCGTTTTCAGAAACTGTTAAATACTCCCTATCTGCTGTCTACATCAAATTCTGGTGATCTGCATCTTGCTAGCTTGCTAGCTCGAGCATGAAGTCAAAGGAATGACGTCATTTCTACAATAAACGTAACCACACCCATGGCCCAATAATGATTTCAACACAAGAAGTTGTATTTAAAAAATCACGTACAAGTAGCATTTGTAGCAATAAAGAGGCTAGCATAGCCTGCATCTCCAATCAAACAATCCACTGACATCACACTTTTGCCATTGTAGATGGATACTGTCACTTTCTCTGAGGGAACACCCATCACTCTAGCATAAACACTTCCTCCAGTTTGATCCACCTCAGGAAAACGTGTCTCAGAAACAGCCACAAACTTATTGAGCTCTCCAAAGAGGTACATGCCGTTAGTGAAGCGAGGGGCAATCACAATGTATTTGAAGTCGTCTTTACCACATTTTTCTACGGTGATGGCACTTCCTGTGAAATCCTCAATTCCAAATACCTTCCCAGTGCGAATGTCATACTGGAAAGCAACAGAGTTTATGAAAGTTGCTGGGAAGGAAGCACGGCTTGTGGGCAACTCTGAAGGAGAAAGGGCGTAATCAGATGCCAGTTCTGCAGCCATCACATAGTACCATGTCATTCCATCAATCTGGAGAGATGCAAATATGCATCATTATCATGCATAAACCTATAGCAATGGACTTACTTCAGTGAAAGCCGCACCCATATGTCCATCTGGTCCCCCTTTCCCAAGAGCTCTTTGTAAGAAGGTTGAATCAAAGCTCATGTGAGGATGAGTTGGTTTCAAAATACGACCATCCTTCATACTTATGAAAAATAATTATCACATAACCATTGGTCACCATGCATGCAACTCACCAAGTTGCCATTATCAAAGTGGCATCTGCTGTTCCTATCATATCACTGGGACCCACTGGTCCACCAGTGAAAGCAGCCACATATGTCTCTAACACAGGGTCCTTTTCACCTTCATGGTACTTGCTGGCACAGTCTTGTTGGTCGATACTTGTCCGAAAGTTCTAAATGAATCGAAAATACAAACTTTTTTCAGCTGCCAAAGTTCTAGGTGTGTGGTTGAGTTTAGGATTCAGCTACACATCTCATTATTCTTGTTCCAGAGACTTACATCTTTGAAAGCAGCAAGCCCCACTGCATGGGCTAAGATGGTGGAGTCTCCTACCACCCATTGACTGTTGCCAGGGTAATAGTCACCGCTGACCCTAATCTGAGTCACTGTAGGAATCATGACGCTTTGTAGGACATGTCGTGGCCAAGGCATGCAGTATCTGTGAATAGGCAAGCAAATTGTTCAATGGTTTCATAATATTAGCGACCATGCAACAGATCTCTCACTGGATGGTTAATCCATGTCTCTCTGCAGACTCTCCCATCTCGAGCAACCATTTTTCACCGAGATCTAACTCTGTCTAAGGAGTGTGATTATGCATACATGATAAATGACTGGAAGACACTAACCTCGTGTCCAGCAAGAAGTTATACTTACTAGTAATTCTTTGATTTTGTCGACTTCACTATCAAGCCAATCCTGCTCGTACACTATAAGACTGAAGTTGTTGAGGGTGGTGGACAGGAGATAATCCCAGAATGCTGGTTCCACAGGAAGGGCTCCCTTTTCATCAATGATGAACTTGAACTGAAGTGTTTTAACAAGTAAATCATTAAAGTTATGCACACTTCAAGCCAAGCTACCACCAACCTGTTTGGCATAGTCTGTTTGAGTTGACCTAAAGGAGAGTACATTATATCCACTTGATACAGTAGAACCTCCAGACACAATCTTTTAGTCTTTTATCTTTTGGAGGCTATTTTGTATATACAAGGTACAAGGTACAAGGTACAAAAATTGTCCTAGGCTTGTCCTTATTCGGAATGTCCTTTGTTGGAGGTTCCAGTGTACACACTAATTACGCTTACCACCATCTATTGTGACCAACCACAGGCCAGCCTGTTTTGGTCACCATGGCTTGGATGCCATTGGGAAAGATGTCAGGTCGGGCAGTCCAGTTTTTCACTCCATCATCTGTCCCTTTGAAGTACCACCAAGAATCGAGTTGTACATAGTGGAAAGGTAGCTGGTTTGCATCAGCATCCTTCTTCACTGCCACCAATAGGTCTTCATAGTTGGTATAATTCTTACCAGTGTAATAATAGTAGCATGCGCCATTGTCTGTCCAATACCTGCACAATAACACTATCACCAGTGGTCTTGCATATTCTTCTATTATAGTATAGACTACCCAAGGTAGTTGATGCTGAAGTCAGACTTTCTGAATCGGTCATCTTTTTTGTATGTGATTCTCAGTAACTCTCCAAATGTTCTCATGGCGTTGGACACGTTGCCACCAGCAACCAGAATGGTTCTGTACCTGTATTTCGTGGGCACCTACGGAGAAAGTGGGAGAGAAAGGGAGGGGGGAATGAGGAAGAGGAAAAAAGAGAAAGCAGAAAGTGGAAATCAAAGAGAAGAGACTATAGCTATGAAAGTTACTGTATCAATGGAACTGAGGGGACCGAAGGTGAGAGTGGTCTCGTTGGTCATCTCATTAGTGAAGGTGGTCTGTGTGGCAGACATGAATGAAGTCAGAGGGGAAAGTACAACAGCATTTTTCATCTTGGAGTCAAATACAACCAAAGGAAAGCCTCCTTCTATTGCTCCATAAATATCTTTAGTACCAGACCAGGCTCCAAACTTCATGGATGAAGCCACTATGGAAAGAATAATTTAATTTAGTGCAGAATTGATTCTCACTTACTATTTCCAGACCATGTCATCCAGCCCCTCTCCACTGTTCCTTCCTCCACCACAAAAGATGGGAAACTGGAGAGCACTCCATCTCCCTTCTCAGGATCAGAGGCATTGGAGAGTCCAGTGAGATATACAATATCGAAAGCCACTGCAGACATTTCTTGATACACCAACACTGCAGTCTCCACTTCCACACTGGTGGGGGTGGAGCTGTTACTGAATGCAGTCCAAGTAAATCTGCAGAAAAATAATTTCAATAGCCATCATTTTAAAGCTATAGATTTATGTTCAAGCTCACATATGCTTAGTGAAAGGTCCTACAGGATCTACTCCTTCCTCTATGTCGAAATCAGATTGTTTCAACGAGTATTTGTCCGCATGCTCAGTGCTCCACCACTGTCCTCCATCTCGAATTCCTAACGCCCCACTGCGAAACCATTCCTCGCCATCTATATATACCTGAAAATCGGCGCTGTCTTGGTTAAATGATACATTGATTTGCTGTCCTGCAACTGCTGCAATGATGCAAAAGCAGAGAAAAGCATAGCTATAGACTGCCATTTTTGTACCGCCCGCGCTAAGTAGAATGTCATGTGACTTTTGCCATGGCAACAAGGGTAAGAGATAAATAAAGAAGACCATTATGGCTGCTGCATTGGCTTTAACTCCGCAGAGTGGCCTTTCCCCGAGGTACAAATCTGAGCAACAACCAATGAGAATGAAGTTCAAGGGATCTCCTAGACGAAGCCAGTTGGAGGACATGAGTTTACCTCAAACCCCTCAAGTTGATGATCCTCTCAGGATTTTAGCACCAGGTCAGAAAAAGCTTACTACAATTGAGTCCCAGCGCGTCCTGGCGGCCATGGATGAGACTATAAAGAGAATGGAAGGTGTGATGGTGATACCATTACTTACAAGCTCTTTGGATCGATATTCAATAACTTTGGGATCAGAACTGGTTCAAATGTTGAAAACTTACAATCGCTTAGTGGGAGAATACAACAGACTCTATGAATCCTTAGAAGGGCAAGGGATCGTCCCTGACTTAGTAAGTTTCACCAGTGAAGTAGATTTCAATGATTCGTTTGGGCCAGAGTCGGTCAGTACTAGTGGCTTGCAAGACTATAGTAGATCGCCTTCAACGAGCCAAAGTAGTTTGATCAGCTCAGGACGACCTGTTCAACTAGAACCACTTGAAAGAGATGATGAAAGCACCAGCACTCAAGAGGCAAGATTCCAGAAAATTCGACTCAGACTGAAACACTGTGTGAAGTGCATTTTGAGGGAGTTGCAAAGAAATCCAGCCAGTTCTCGAATTATGTCAGCCTCAGGAGAAAGACCAAAAAGTGCCATGCTATTACAGGATAAAATGACGTATGTGTAGTTCATGTACCACATCAGCAGTAGCAATCTGTGTAATTTGTATTGTGCACAGTGAGCTCCGTCAAATTCTCAATCAAAAACTTCTGACAACTCACTTGGAAGAAGAGAGGAAGAAAGAGCATATAAAGCAGGTGACAGAGAGACAGTTGCTAGCTCAACAGCAGATTGCAAAACTGGAGGCAGAGCTAGCAGATGAACAGGCAAAGAAAGAAAAATTAGTGAGTAAAAGAATAAAATGAATCAGGATTTATAGGTAAAGTTGATAAATACTTTTTAAAAAGGTATCATTGAGGACTGCTGAGATTAAGCGCTTGAAGTCAAAAATCAGAGGTGTAGTGAATCTTGCTGACGACAGGAATAGGAGAGTGAAGGTGGATGCCCACAATCAACAGAGAGATGACAAGACTGCACATGACTACAAGACCAAGGTACTCAAAGACGAGATCGGTATTCTTAAAAAGAAATTGCAAGCAGCTGTCGAAGAAAATCGAACAAAGGAGCAAGATTTGAGAAAGGTATAATATACCCAGGGGTGTAGCCTGAAGCCAGTATTCATTGTATTTGATGTAGCGTGCTTTCAAACGCGAAACAGAAGTGGAAAACTGGATTCAAAAGTATGATAGTGAAATGGGAGAAAAGCAAGATGAACTAGAAGAACTGGAAAAAGAGTATAAGGTAGAAACTGCTCAACTCAAAGAACTTGAAGAGAAACTGGAGGTAGACATTTGTATTATATATCACAACTTTGAATTGTTTGATTTTGCCCTTTAGATTTTGAGTATAGAATACGATGCAGTTGTCAAGGAGCAGGAGGAAGCACGGGTGAAAGCAGAAGCAGATGCACAAAGGATTGTAACAATGGGCCGAGCTGCCATGGTGATACAGAGGGCATGGAAAAGATACTGGGAGAAAAAAAAAGGAAAGAAAAAAGGGAAAAAGAAAGGAAAGAAAGGCAAAAAAGGAAAGAAAGGAAAAAAAGGAAAGAAGGGCAAGAAGAAGAAATGAAATTACATTCTTTATACATTACATTCTTCAAAAATATACATATTAATTGTAACAAAAATTAATTATAGTGCAGATTGAACTAGATATTGATATGAACACATGACAGGAGCCATGAGTGAGCCTGCCATATAAGACTCCTGCTGGTGACATGATACACAACACAATAACAACACAATTGTAATGATTGGATGGATCCATGGATCAGGTGCAGGTGGGAGGAGTTTGGATGGATGGAAAGTGCAGAAGTTAATTTGCTTCTTGTAGTGATGTGGTGCCAGTATGTCCATTGACAATCAGTCCATTTTTCTTCATATTCTCTATTAGTTTACATGCATATCTGTTATTCAGCACTCTCAATGCTTTATCAACACTTTCTTCTGGAACCTGGAGTGGAAATAATTTTCAAATCTAAACTGACATAGTATAATTCTGTACTTACTAATGTGTGATCTGTACTATAAGTGCAGATGTAATAAGTTGAAATCTCTGCTTTTGCTAATGGTGCCGCAACTTGGGCCACTATACCACATTCATCTGTACAGAAAAAAGAAAAAAAGAGATGTCAATAATGACTACTGGGTACCAAGAATGGCATATCATACATGTCAAAGCTACCAAACAGAGTCATTACATTTTCCCGGACATCCAAGGAGCCACTCAGACTCCCACCCTTACATCACTTAGTTAAGAACGAGTTTGTATCAAATTACTTGCTTACACAACACAGAAACCATGTAAGAACTAATGACCCATGGACCCATGTCCTATAATTATGGCTGGGGCAAGGAATTTCAGGACTTCCGGTGGAAATATTGGGCCCTGTGTATACACGAGGCACAAAACCACAGGATGTGGGACCTTAATCTGCTTATACACATGGCAGGATGTATTGGATTCAGTCAACGGGCTTCATCCAACTGCTACATAGTGGTATTTATTAGGCAACATCCTCATTGAGCAGCTGTACATATTGAATAACAGTCAGTGTAAACTCAAACCCTTGTTGGATAGCCAATCTCAAAGGACACAATGCCAGCTAAGGATTAGATTGCAACATTTTATGCAACAATGATTTCAATTACCACTGATTTTTTTTTTCTCCCCTTATCATGCTTGTGCATAACAACTCACCGAATCCTAATGGTCCTTCTCCTATTCTTATCATTCTCCAAGTCTCTTTATTCAGGTACAGTGAATCTTCTGGAAACCTACGTAACAAAAAAGGATAAAATCTGTGCACTGCTGGAAACTGGTCAGGATTATCAAATGCTTTGTACTTCTATTTATAAGTTTCCACTGCTAATGAAGTATTATAGGATATTTCAAATGTTTGTTATTAAGATGCTTCTGGTGTTAGTACACAATTAGTTGGAGTTACAATAATTATACTTGTTTACAATTTTCATGTTCATTGTTACAGCTTACTTGTAATTACACTAATTCTCATAAAATTATTTTTTGTTGTTGAACAATTATACGACCACAAAAATTCCCAATTTAGGGTATACCAGTACTGCTTGAAGCCTTCATACTTGCAGTAAGATTTTCTAAATTTCCTTACCTGATGATATCCTGACAGTCCAGCACTATTGAAATGTCATTCTCCACAACAGAAAAGGAGAGGAAGGTTTCATTGGAAGAAGTCCTATTAGGAAGCACAAGTTCAAGCTATGTGAAAGGAGGTACCTCCAAATCAGAATGACAGTCTCAGCACAAATACATGTTGAGCACACATCAAGCTCCCAACTATTTTAATCAGTCTTACCTATGGTTGAAGAGCATTAGTTCCAGAAGCATGGTGCCAATCGAAGGAAGAGCTCTGGGAATGACACCACATATACTGTATTTACAGCTGGAGCAGATATAAGGATGGATGAGAGGTCTGGAGGTCACTTCACAAGATTGAGTCAGGGCTGTATAATTACATATAGAGGAGAGTAAATAGGCCAACCCAAATGTTTTCAGTGCACTATTTCATTTAGAAAACTAGTGCCAAATTTCCACTAGAAGGGGCAAATGTTGCTATAGCTTATCAATAATTAATTTTTAAAATGAATTATTCATTGCACAACTAAGTGATGTCACTTTAAAATGGTATAGCAAAAGCTTCCAGGTGAGTCCCAGTGGATTATAGGAAGCTGGAAGCAAAGGAAGCTTTATGGATGATGTCTACTTCCAGGATTTCATCATGCAAAATATTAACTAGATTCCATTTCTGTTTCATTATTTTGTAAGACAGAGCAATGCTGAGTTGAGAATTAACTCTATTGGGTGACTACTGGTGAACATTCCAGAATTCGGATAATTGACATTTATAGACTATTGCCCTGGGGCTGGACTATTCCAAACCGATCTTCTCCATTTTTGACTTCTGTACCCAATTGACCCCAGACTATAGTAACTAAACACATTCCAACTGACTTCTGTACCCAATTGACCCCAGACTATAGTAACTAAACACATTCCAACTCTGACACTTGCTCAATTATATATGACAGGGATTCTACAAGTTTCCCCATATTAGGATGACTTACAATGTTTTCTTTCAGGAGCATCCACACTTAGAGATCTCTGGGATATAGATTGCACCAAAGCCAAGTCCAACTTGCAGTCAGAATCACACATCAACTTGAAGGTACGAGAGAGACAAGTAAGTGCTTTGTCTAAGTCACACTGCTTGACCTATGAATGAGGGAAGAGAAAGAGATACTTTAAAAAGCTATGGCTACATACAGGGATATTTATTATTGACTGTAAATAACATTGCTTATTGCATCAGATTAAACAAGTCCAAAGTGCACAGAAAGCTCACAAACAAGATCATAATTCACAACAAGATGTAAAGATAAGCTCTCGAAGTCAATACATTGAGCACACGATAAGGTAATATCACTCCTTGAGAACCCTTTGCAGTGAATTTCCTCATGCAGTCATTCGCAAGACTTCTTTGCAACAAGCCAGTCCTACAAATACCCATTTCTTCCTATCAAGTAACCCAATACTGTATAATTATTTGCAAGACTTCTTTCCAGACCTGCAAATATTGGAATGCCGTACGTTTGTAAGACTTCTTTGCAGCGAGCCAGTCCTGCAAATATTGGTTACGAAGCTTCCATTTCTTCCACAACTCGACAGGAACCATTCCATTCATTCCACGAAAACAATAGGAACCAGACACACAATGCACATGAAATAAACAAGCTAAATCCAAGAGAGGTCACCTTCTCTTGCATCAGTCTTTGGGAAAACACCATTACAAGTATACCAGCACAATGTCCAAAATACGTTCTTTATGCTTACATCAGTGATACATATAAAATCTAATAGTGGTACTACCATACTGCACATTATCCTTTATACATAACACAAGCATTTTTAAAAAGGTGCTAATGATGTGATAGTTTCAGCTCAGGCAGAGCACATGCATGCAACATGCATGTCACATCCTATGGCCCATAACATTAAACATACAGCCCAGTCCAACAGCCCAAGCCTGGAACTCACCAAAACAAAGTCATCCAGGTTGGTAGAGAGGCAAAACACAGAGACATCACAGTCAGCCAGTGGAGTGATCACACTAGCAACAATATTGCTGATACCTGTCATGGAACCAAGAGCACCTACTTCCACCACCAATGGCCGCCACTTGCACTCGGCCAACGTAACCTTGGAATTGCCACAAACAGGCAGCAAAACTGCAAAGGAGAGACCATTATTAACACATTGTCATGGTTGGAATTTTCCCATCACCCCCTCCCTCACGTCCACTGAGGATTTATCACCACTTAGACTACAACCTGCTTCCTACTTTTCTTGCATCAAAGATAGGAATGTTGCACCTCACAAGGTGGTGATAGATGCTATGTCACATGTCAAAGCCCCGCATGGGAAGAAAACTCTAGATGAATGCTCTTGCACTACTCACTTTGCAGAAGTTCTTTATCCAATATCACAGAATACTCTGTAGATGTTGCAGTGAAATTGAAGAAATGATTTCTAAACAAGCACAGTGCACATAATAAACACAACATACTCATGTTAACTATAGTGTACCTTCTACAGTCCTGACTTTCTCCGAATAATCTCAGTAGAATCTGCAGGAGTGAGTGAGTGGCACTGGAGAGATCATCCTTGGGTATTCTGGCAACGTAGAGCTCGTAGTTCAGTAAGTGCACTGTAGATTCCATTTCTTTGCGGGTTAGTTCATGAACGGGAGCTGAACTTCGAGGACGTCTAGCATCTGCTTGGCTTCTTTTTCTATCCATACAGGACTGAAAAACTTATCTACTACCAGCTACACTCCCTTTTATCCTCGCGGTTTCAGCAATGATCTAGATTTTTGGCGGGCGCGAGATTAAAATCATGACGCGTGATGACGTATTTATTAATTAAATTTTATGTCACACATTATTAAGTTACTAGTTATTCTCCTGATTTTAAGAAGACATTCTTCAATGACTGCTGCTCCTCATCAGTAAAGCCAGCTGTGCTCAAATACCCTGATATGCTCCCATACCTGTTAAACAAAAATGATTACTCTGTAATAATGGTCCAACCAAATCACCTCTTCTCTATTTCCTTAAGAAGTTCTCTCATGGTTTCAGCTGTAGCTCCAGCAAACTCTTTCTTGAAGCCATATCTCCCCACAGTCTCCCTAAATAGCCTCACTTTAATGGGAGCAAGACCCGCCTGGAAAATAAGGTGATAACCATGATATGATCAATCACATCAGCCTATGGTCTGAACTATGATCTAATTTAGGAATTATACATCAATGTTTAAACATGCTTATTTGGCCTACTCAACAAGAGGCATTGTAAAATAGCAATGTTAACCCTGCCAAGTAATACCAATTGAACTAGTTTTCCCAGTTTTGGGACTCTGGATTAACATTTCATCAGGCACATGACTCTAGCACCAGACAGTATTTAACTACACTCCAATTGACGGTGTTATATCCTCTAGATTGATCCTGAACACTTAAATATGCAACAAATTGATATTTCTAGCCCCAATCCTGTTATTTTAGGTCATAATAAACACACATACCTCAGAGCGGGCATAATCTTGCACTATGACCTCATTCTCTACGCCAATGCAACCCAGGATGAGTCCAATTATGACCCCAGTCCGGTCCTTTCCGTGGGCACAATGTATCAGCACAGGGATGTTGTTTTTGTCAAGCAGTAACCTCAAAATGTCAGCAACAACTGGTTTAGTATTCTCTAGCATAGACATGTATTGCTCTGCAAGAGTCTGATGATTGGAGACTAGGTAACTGAAGAGACGAACAAAGAGATGACAACCAAAGAACCAGTCGACTGCAAGCAGAAGGAGAGAGAAAGCACGGATAAGGATATTGACTTGGCCGAAAACATCCATAATCAATTCAATCGTCATCAAGTTCACCAGATAGCGCCTTCCCTGCTGAGTAAGTGCAGGATTATCATTGCTTGCTTTCTTACCAGCCAAGTGTCGTGATCTCTTCCATTCCTTTATTTTACCTTTCTTGAGGATGCATGGCTTGTATGATTTGTCTAAAATCTTTGCTCCATCTGCTTTTGTGTACTCCTGATTTCTCCTCAGATCAATGATCGCTTTGATCCCAAGACTGCAAAACTGATCTGCCTCTTCTTCTGTTAGAAAATCTGTCCGAGATGATCTAAAGAGCAAACCATCTTTGACCTTCTGCCCTTGTTGATTGTGTAGAGAAAGGCCTCCTGCTTGTCGGAAATTGGGCAAGTTGTCAAAGACTTGTTTTTTATCAGGTGGCTATGCACAACGATATACAAGACACATTAAAATAGCAGCTGGCTCTTTCTAATAAGAGCGCACCTCATTTCTAATTCCCACCGTGGACTTCTCTTGGAGTAGCTTGTCGTATTGGACTCCAAGCCAAACCAGTAATAAGATGATGGCCACGAATGCCAGAGTGTAAGGATTAGGCCACAAGACGTCTAGGATCAGGAACCCCATTTTCGCAGCTAGCACTCTGACCTCACCGGTACCTTTAGCCTTAAGTAACAGGTAAAGGGTATTGCTCTCATTGTCATGTCCCAGAGCACTACTACTCAATCTAGCCAAGATGAAAGTAGCTGTGTTCTTGTGGCTAGAATGGACAATGCTAGAAACTTGTCCTTAATTCTTAAAACAATCAACTTCAGAGAGGTGAGTAGCATTTAAAAAAAAGGTATGTGGGCATAATGCTTTCTTCAAAAATATAGATGGCCACCTGTTTCATCAGTAGTAATGGGCTGAAGGTCACCGTTGAGCAGTCCAAGTGTGTGCAAGCCAATGCATTCATTCAAGCTTCCCTTTTCCAGCAATTCACCTTCAATTCCACATCTCCAGAAGTCTTCAGGATAAACCTGAACTCCTTCATTGTGAGGAAATAAAGCATACATATACACATACAATCATGTGAAGGGTACAAGTTAAAATCAAAGCATTCATGTGAAATTAAATTTTGCTAATACACATTTAAAGTTTAAAGTTCATGCAATTAAATCATATGTATGTCAAGTAGCTAAGGTTTGCAGCTGGCTATTTCTGCATTCTACGGGATTGTAATGTGCAAACATTTTAATTTTTAACTTGTACCCTTACACAGTTGTAAAATATACATATGCATAAGTACATACCCCTTAGGAGTGTTTAAATATATTTGGAGGGGGAGGAGGTCAAGAGATAACTCACACAACTCTCAAGATGTGCTATGTTGGTCATGGGTATCCACTCTCCCTCCTGTGAGTCAATACATCACTATAGTTAGCCTTGGTAACACTGAATCAATTTTCACACATGCATCCATCAATGTGGACGTGTGCATAGCTTGGAGGAAAATAGTGTCCTGACAGACTGCAACATCCAGACTCAAGAGGCAGATGAGACACTGGACTTTGATTTCACCAGTGCCAATGTGGTGGACAAGATCATTATGCATGCAGAGGGCTTACGAGAGGCCTTCGCTGAACTGGACATGAGCAGTGAGGTGTTGGAGATACACATGTCACCTGCACCACCTCACTTCAGACTTTCTACATTTGGATATGCAGGGACAACACAGGTAAGATAAGGCGGGGCAATTCCGACACTGTATATTCCAGTTGGCCTAGTCAAAGAAAACGATTATCATTAATGACGTAATGAGGATACCCCTTTAATTATGCTCCCTTTAGATTGACTACCCCAAAGATAGTGACATGATGGAAGTGTTCGAATGCCACGAGACCATCATTAATCGGTAAAATATCCCATTACATCATCACAGCTATAATTTTTTTCTCATTATTATATTTTGTAGGTACAAACTGCTTCTACTGAAACCTTGCTCTAAAGCTTTGACCCATTCCACTAAAATCTCCCTCAGAGTGGACAATAGAGGATTCCTCTCACTCCAGTGCATGATACTCACTGAAGACAGAGGAACCTGCTTCGTAGAGTTCCTGGTATGAGTACTTGTGTCCTATCTAATGAAGGCTATGTAGATTCTCTCCCCATTTTGATACTCGTTGTATAACATATAGTGTGTTCCAGAGGAAGATATTGAGGAATGAGTGGATCACATGAGGTGCTTGAAGATCAATAAAAACCTGCCGGTTTCATACTAATAGTGTATACAGAATAGAAGAAAAAAACAAACAGAACCTAAAAATGATCAAAAAGTCTACTGATTCCAGATTCATTAGCTGCAGTTACCAATGAGAATTAGCCTATAGAACTAGTATTACAATGTTACTATATAGGCCACAAGTAAAAGCTGTGGGGGGCCAATGATATATCAGTACACCATGGTGTCACAAAAGCAGCAAAAGTTAATAGTGTCTTCTGTAAGGTCCACTCCCACGTTCCCAGGGTGGGGGGCCATATCGTGACGACTGGGGAACCCAGCTGCTGCTATCATACCTGTATCTATGCTGCTGGTAATAGACAGGGTCATCCTCATGCCAGTATGAATGGTTGGGTGGAAAATTGTAACTTGGTGACATGGGACCGTAGGGGTGAGGGTTTGAAGGTGGGTGGTGATACTGAGGATAATCATAGTGTCTAGGAGGACGAGGGGGATGGCCATCATGATACTGCCACCTGTAATCCTCACACTGCCTTTGCTCATAACACAACCTTCGGGGAGGGGGCGGAGCATACTCTGGGTCAAAGGATTGCATAAGTGGGCGTCTCCCTAGTGTGGGACGAGGTTGCCTCATTCCTTCATCGGATCTGATAACATCTGATATGGGGGTCTTGGTCCTTCTGGAAGAATACTCTACATCGGGTCTGACAACATCTGATATGGGGGTCTTGGTCCTTCTGGGAGAGAACTCTACATCGGGTCTGACAACATCTGATATGGGGGTCTTGGTCCTTCTGGGAGAGAACTCTACATCGGGTCTGACAACATCTGATATGGGGGTCTTGGTCCTTCTGGGAGAGAACTCTACATCAGGTCTGACAACATCTGATATGGGGGTCTTGGTCCTTCTGGGAGAGAACTCTACATCGGGTCTGACAACATCTGATATGGGGGTCTTGGTCTTTCTGGGAGAAAACTCTACAATCCTTGGGAAGGAGTCTTCACTGCGTCCAACTTGGTCACTTGCAGGCCCTCTAATGGGAGAAATATCTTTTCGGGATGGGCTTTCAGTTTGACCAATAGGATCATTCGTAGATTTAGTCGGAGTTTTAATGGGATGAATCCTTCGGGATGGGCTTTCAGTCTGTACAATAGTTGGACTTTTAAGAAAGATCTTTCGGCAAGGACTTGTAGTTCGTCCAATGGGGTCACTTGGAGACTTGACTGGTGTTCTGATGGGAGAAATAGTTTTGATTTTTTGGGAGGAGCTTCCAGTTAGTCCGGCAGGATCATTCACAGATTTGATTGGTGTTCGACACCCATGCGAAGAATCCTCCCCTGCACTCTGTGATGGCAAAGTACTAGAGAGTGATGAAGCTTTTGCTGCATCAGTTTTTTTGGCTTCAATTTTTAGCAGTTTATCAATATCTGCAAAGACTGAGATAATGGTATCCAAGTCCTTCTTTGCTACGTAAGGTTGATTCTTTGGTGACTGACTCTTGCCTTCAACTTGTTTATCACAAGGAGGAAGAGGAGGAGATTGTTCAGAATTTGACTCCAAGTGTTTGAGCACAGTGGAATCTGATCCAACTTCTCTAGACCCTGAATCAGACTGCTCAGACATGCTACAATCAGTTCTGGGTGGAGTCAAAGGTGAGGGCTGAAGCGGAGAAGATGAAATGGGAGTGGCTCGAGAGGGTTTAGGAGATGAAGTGGGTGTGGTTTGAGAGAGCAATGGGAACAGAGGAGTAGGTTTGGCTTGAGAGAGGGATGGGAACAGAGGGGTAGGGTTGGGGGATGTGACTTGAGAGTGTGATGGATAAAGAGGTGAGAGTTCAGGTGATTCTTTGCAGGAGGGTACACTATAAGGAAGGTTAGCAGTTGAAGGGAAGAGGGGAGATAAGACAGGGGATGCAGATGAAGGAGACGTGGGGAAGAGAGGGATAGGTGGGAGCATAACAGGTGAGCTCTTGCTGTTAAGATGAAGAGGTTTCATGCCAGATTCCAGCGACTTCAACAAAGGTACCCTTTTGATTGGAGAGGGATCGACGGGAGACGGTGTCTCCTGAATGTAATCCCTTTCATGCGAGTCAGCAAGAGGCAGGAAATCGGGAACTATCACATTTCCACCTGAACTTCTTCTTGACTTCGAACCTTTTTGAATCAGTGTAGCCTTTGATACAATTTTTGTGCCCTTGGGAACTGCCCTCTCTCTGGGTGAGGGTGATGGTAGTGATGATGGTTCAGGAGGGTACAATACACTCTCATCCTCGGATGAAGGTAATGGAGGGTATGAAATAACCTCCATTTCAACAGACTGGGAGAAATGATCATCTTCTTTTTCCTCTTGTTTTATATTTTCCTTGAATTCCAACAGTTCAGTTCCCTTCTCAATGTCAGGGAGATGGAAATATCTCAACTTTGCAGATTTGGAATTACTCTCTTGTGCAACAGTTGGTTTTGCTGGTCGCTGATCCTTTGCTTGCATAACTGGTGGTAGCGGTAGTTCCGGGCTTCCTTGCTGAACGAAGAGTGGATCCAAATCACTTCCTTCCATTGCATGCGGTACTATTTTCCTCCCTTGGTCCACAGCTGGTTCTGGATCTCTATTCTGAATGGAAGCTGGTTCCAAATTGCTACCTTCCACTGTTTCAGCCGTTTCCAAATGCACTTCATTTTGTCCAAAGTCACATTCCTGTTTCACTTGGACTTGTCCTGAAACTGGATCGTTGCTACACTGATCTCTTTCCAGAATTGGTTCCAAGGTCAGTTTCACATTATCATCATCGTATGAACATGCATCCTCCTTCTTCACCAGAAGAGATGGTATCTTAAGCTTGGAATAAGAAATCACCAAGTTAGGTGAGCCTCTTTTACCATCATCGGAGTCATTGTTGGATACTCTATAAATGACCAGAGGCAGTGAAACTATCAAGCTCTCCTTTGCCTTCACTAGAGGTCCTTTCTCCTTATCTTCTTGAACTTTGGACCGTGTCTTCTTGGAAGAAGATATGCGACGAGATGACCTTCTGGTATGGGACTTCACATTGCCTCCCTTTGGGGACGACTCCTTTGGTTCTGTCCGATTGGACCTCCTCCTTACCTTTCTTGCACTATTAACATCACAAGGAGAGCTGGAGGCAGGCAAGAAAGAACACGACCCATCGATCTGATTGGAGATGACTTCAGCAGAAGAAAACGTGTCACTGATAATTTCAGCAGAAGAGCCTCTCCTTTCCTGTCGAGCAGGAAGTATTCTTCTAGTAAGAGCTTCTGAATCAGTTGTATTACCTACTTTAACTACATTTTGTTTCTCTTTCTGTGCTCCTCCAGATGAAGACGAAGCAGCCTTAGTTAATCTCATTATCACATCTTCCAGTTTCTTTCTCTTACGCCTGGTGTGAATACCATGACAGAGTTTGGAAGCAGAAGCAATAGAGGGTGGCTTAAAATTGGTGAAAGTAGTGCTCTTTTTCTCCGAATCTTGCTTGACGGCAGAATGAGACGCAACTCTCGAGCGTCTCTTCACTTGCTTCAAAGGAGAAAGAGGGGGCTTGACAAAAGCTCTATCTTGACCTTTTGAGTTTGCCATGCCTTTAAGTAGAGAAGACCTCTTTGTATTGATCATCTTGAGAGGTACTGAAACATGAACATCAACGTTTGCTTCGTCTTTGATTGTGCTGGGAAAAGGTGTGAAGTCAGTAGGAGTTGAAGATGTCGAGTACTGACTCAAAGTCCTCCCTGGGGTCCTGACAACGACATGAGTAGCTTGAAGCTGCCACTGTTTCTGAGAGGTTGTGGGCTTCTCCATTACTATATCGTAAGCATTGGCTTCCAGTTGAGTTGGTTTCTCAGATCTGTGAGGACCCACATCAGGTGGCTCCTGATTAGCACTGCTTGATGCTGCTGAGAGAAAGGGATCTGAAATGGTTTCTTCAAGCAGATGAGGATTATCCTGCTCAGGGGAAATAGCTTTAGTGACGAGTGCTGTGGTGACTTGCTCATCAGGTGGCTGCTGATTAGCACTGCTTGATGCTGCTGAGAGAGAGGGATCTGAAATGGTTTCTTCAAGCAGATGAGGATTAACCTGCTCAGGGGAAATAGCTTTAGTGACGAATGCTGTGGTGACTTGCTCATCAGGTGGTTGCTGATTAGCACTGCTTGATGCTGCTGAGAGAGAGGGATCTGAAATGGCTTCTTCAAGCAGATGAGGATTAACCTGCTCAGGGGAAATAGCTTTAGTGACGAATGCTGTGGTGACTTGCTCATCAGGTGGTTGCTGATTAGCACTGCTTGATGCTGCTGAGAGAGAGGGATCTGAAATGGCTTCTTCAAGCAGATGAGGATTAACCTGCTCAGGGGAAATAGCTTTAGTGACGAATGCTGTGGTGACTTGCTCATCAGGTGGTTGCTGATTAGCACTGCTTGATGCTGCTGAGAGAGAGGGATCTGAAATGACTTCTTCAAGTAGATGAGGATTATCCTGCTCAGGGGGAAATGGATGAGCTTTAGTGATGAGTGCTGTGGTGACTTGCTCATCAGGTGGTTGCTGATTACCACTGCTTGATGCTGCTGAGAGAGAGGGATCTGAAATGGCTTCTTCAAGCAGATGAGGATTATCCTGCTCAGGGGGAATAGCTTTAGTGATGAGTGCTGTGGTGACTTGCTCATCAGGTGGTTGCTGATTACCACTGCTTGATGCTGCTGAGAGAGAGGGATCTGAAATGGCTTCTTCAAGCAGATGAGGATTATCCTGCTCAGGGGGAATAGCTTTAGTGACGAGTGCTGTGGTGACTTGCTTATCGGGTACAGAAATGGAGGACTCTGGAGTCTTTGTTTCCAGTAAAAGAGAATCTTCACATTGATAAGAGGACAGAGGGTGTTGAATTGCTTTCACATTTGTTGTGGAGACTACAGATCCCAAGTCATTGGGACTTTGTTGACAAGGTTCGGAGGTAACAGATTCTGCAGTGGACGTGGTGGCCAAATCAGCCTGTGAAAGTCTAGAATCTTCTTTGCTGTTGGGAAAAATGTGAGGAGTTTCAGTAATAGTTGCAGCAATGCCTTGCTCACCACTCGGTGAGGGGACTGACAATTCCTTAACCATCTCTTCAGCAACCATACCTTGCTCACCACTTGGTAAGGGGACTGATAATTCCTTAACCATCTCTTCCTCTTCAGCAACCATACCTTGCTCACCACTCGGTGAGGGGACTGATAATTCCTTAACCATCTCTTCAGCAATGGTTGCAGCAATGCCTTGCTCATCACTCGGTGAGGGGACTGATAATTCCTTAACCATCTCTTCAGCAACCATACCTTGCTCACCACTCGGTAAGGGGACTGACAATTCCTTAACCATTTCTTCTTCTTCAGCAACCATACCTTGCTCACCACTTGGTAAGGGGAATGACAATTCCTTAACCATCTCTTCAGCAATGGTTGCAGCAATACCTTGCTCACCACTCGGTGAGGAGACTGACAATTCCTTAACCATCTCTTCAGCAACCATACCTTGCTCACCACTCGGTGAGGGGACTGACAATTCCTTAACCATCTCTTCAGCAACCATACCTTGCTCACCACTTGGTAAAGGGGCTGACAATTCCTTAACCATCTCTTCCTCTTCAGCAACCATACCTTGCTCACCACTTTGTAAGGGGACTGACAATTCCTTAACCATCTCTTCCTCTTCAGCAACCATACCTTGCTCACCACTTGGTAAGGGGACTGACAATTCCTTAACCATCTCTTCCTCTTCAGCAACCATACCTTGCTCACCACTTGGTAAGGGGACTGATAATTCCTTAACCATCTCTTCCTCTTCAGCAACCATACCTTGCTCACCACTTGGTAAGGGGACTGGCAATTCCTTAACCATCTCTTCAGCAACCATACCTTGCTCACCACTTGGTAAGGGGACTGATAATTCCTTAACCATCTCTTCAGCAACCATACCTTGCTCACCACTTGGTGAGGGGACTGACAATTCCTTAACCACCTCTTCAGCAATGGTTGCAGCAATACCTTGCTCACCACTCAGTGAGGGGACTGATAATTCCTTAACCATCTCTTCGGCAACCATACCTTGCTCACCACTTGGTAAGGGGACTGATAATTCCTTAACCATCTCTTCAGCAATGGTTGCAGCAATACCTTGCTCACCACTTGGTAAGGGGGCTGACAATTCCTTAACCATCTCTTCAGCAACCATACCTTGCTCACCACTTTGTAAGGGGACTGATAATTCCTCTTCACAATCTGGAGATGTGTGGTGAGTTTCAGTTATAGATGTGACCAGTTGCTTGGAGATGGATGGCTGTGCTTCTTTGATTTCAGAAGTAAGGGTATCAACAATAGTTTCCCTACTCGGCAAGCAGATAGACTCCAGAGGTGTGGTATTTGGTGGAGACTCCAGTTCTGGAGATGTGTACTCAGCTTCAATAGCAGTTGGAGATATCTTCTCAGTTTCCGGCTCTTTGCATTCGGGATGTGGATGAGGAGATTCAAAGAGAGGTGTGGCATTTGCTGGTGATATCTCTCTTTCCAGAAGAGGTGTCTTCCTTTCTGGAAGGGGAAGTGGTGATGTTTCCTTTTCTGGTGGTGACGTCTCCCTTTCTAAGATAGGTAGTGGTGATGTCTCCCTCTCTAGGAGAGGTAGCGGTGACGTCTCCCTTTCTAGTGGTGGCATCTCCCTTTCTAAAAGAGATGGTGGTGATGTCTCCCTTTCTAGAAGTGGAGGTTCGTTATGTCCAGGAGGAGTTTTGCTGACAGGTGTGGGAGTGAGTGATGAGGAGAGAGATGGCTCAGCTTCCAGAAGAAGAGGGCCTTTGCATTCATGAGATGTGGGAGTGGTTTCCACAATGGGTGTGGCTGGTACATCTGATTTCTGAAATGGAATAGGCTCTTCATTTTTGGGAGATGTAGAAGAATGATCTGTGATTGCTTGCTGTGGAGACCTAATATCAATGGGTGTGGTCACTTGATCAATTGCCATGGATACTGGTGGATTTTCTTCAAAATCAGGTTTGGGAGACTGGGAAGAAGGTAAGAAGAGTGGTGGCAAAGTTTTATCTTCAGCCTTGTAGTCTCGTGTGAGAGATTGAACTAGACTAATGCTACTACCATCTCCAAATCCCGACATACTTTCCTTCATAGCAGCCTCTCTCTGTTCCATAGTGCTATCATTGATGGAACTTCCCAGACTGCTACACTTAAAGCTATCAGAGGACAATGATGAGAGAGATGAAGCTGATAAAGTAAGCACACTTTCAAAAAATGATGCATCATTTGGCAAATCTTTGCCTCTCATGACCTCGGGAGAAGAATAAATGGACTCAAACCTGTTTTCGTTTGGGTTAAAAGAGCTCATCTGACACTCGTGCAATCCTCCAGAAGATGGAGAATCGAGAATCAAATCGTTGCTTGGTGTTTGTGGATGCACGAGGTCTTTCACCGTACTGAGCTTTTTTGCAATCGATTCCACCACTTCTTCAGGTACATTACTTAGAGAAATAGCAATGCCCAACAATGAAGCAAGATTTGGCTTGAGCACTTCCAATGGGTGAGAAGGAGAAACAGGGTATTGCCGAGTGGAAGCATTATCCAGTAGAGCTGAAACGTTCTCCAGTTGTTCTGTGGCTATCAGTGCCAGTGGTCCTGTGAAGCTTCTTTCCTTAGTGGACTCATTGGCAGCTGCTGACTGCTGCTGCTGCAGCATAGGAACCAAACTTACAAGAGCAGGTGGTTCATGATCGACTAGGCCTCCATCTGGCTCTTTCTCTGGTGGCAATTGATTAGCATCAAGACTGGACTGAAGAGGTACGAGGGGAGGAGGTGGAATGACGAAGCTTCTTCCAACAACCTTACCAGGTATGTGGAACCCAGTGAGGACCTCATCCATCTTGACTAACCCCTCCTTTGTGTCAGCAGGGTCTGATGTTTGCAGCTCTGTAAGGTCTTTTTCTTCTACAGATGACGTCTTTTGTATTTCTTTTACTCCAACACTCTCTTTGGAAACATCATCCACGACCTCTAGTTTTTCACAGCTCCCTTTAGCTTCATCTGACTCACAGACTCCCAACGGTGCAAATGGTTCAGCACCTTTGTCACAGTTTTCCACTGCTGATGTTTTAGTGAGGCTCATCAAGTCTGACTTTTCCACTACTGTTGACAGCTGGGCAAGGTCTTGATCTATTCTTGATGGCTGGGTAAGGCCTTGTGTTGACGGCTGGGTAAGGTCTTGATCTACTATTGCAATTGATGGCTGGGCAAGGTCTTCATCTACTGTCGACAGCTGGGCAAGGTCTTGATCTATTGCTGATGGCTGGGTAAGGTCTTCATCTACTGTCAACAGCTGGGCAAGGTCTTGATCTATTGCTGATGGCTGGGCAAGGTCTTGACCTATTGCTGATTGCTGGGCAAGGTCTTGATCTATTGCTGATGGCTGAGTAAGATCCTCACCTAACTCTTCCATTGCATTATTTGTATTCAATTTCTCCACGGGTGACTCCATGGATGACTCCACGGGTGACTCCATGGGTGATGGCTGAACAAAGTCGATGTCCATGTCAATTTCTGACAGTTGAGCAGAAACTTTCTCCTTGAGAACAATGTCTTCATCTACCTTGTCTGATGATGATAGTGACTGAGAAAGCTTTTCCACTCCTGATGGCTGAAAGATGGCTTCCTTCACAGGTCCAGCAAAGCCTTCTTCTTCATCCAATTTCTCCACTGTAGTTACAAGTTGAATAATACTTTCATTTGATTTCCCCTCCACTGCAGTTATGGAGTCAAGTCCTTCCTCTGATTCCTCCATTGCTGATGGCTGAGCAAGGCCTTCTTCACTCAACTCCATTTCTGCAGACAACTCAGAGAAGCCTTCATTCCTCACGATTGCTTCCCCCACGTCTTCCTGCAGAGGAGAGCAGACACTGCTCACAGCAACTGAGTCCAACTCTGCACCTTCTGATGTGGGGAAACTAGGAGGCTCTAGATGTATGCCCCCTTTCACAATTGCTTTTCCCACGTCTTGCAGAGGAGAGCTGACACTGCTCACAGCAACTGAGTCCAACTCTGCACCTTCTGATGTGGGGAAACTAGGAGGCTCTAGATGTATGCCCCCTTTCATAATTGCTTTTCCCATGTCTTGCAGAGGAGAGCTGACACTGCTCACAGCAACTGAGTCCAACTCTGCACCTTCTGATGTGGGGAAATTAGGAGGCTCTAGATGTATGCCCCCTTTCACAATTGCTTTTCCCACGTCTTGCAGAGGAGAGCTGACACTGCTCACAGCAACTGAGTCCAACTCCACACCTTCTGACAGAGAAGGTTCCAGCTGCATCCCTTCTTTGCTGCAACATGGGGGAGAAGACAGTGGTACTATATCTGGTTGAGAAACTGTCATTGGCTCTTCAACTTGACTCCCTTGTTCTTCAACATTAGAACTCACATCTGAAGCAAGGACTTTGCTCTCTTCGTCAGCATGAAGGGAAGGGCTATTTGGCAATGTGGTTTGTATCAAAGGAGCCTCTACAAAATTCTTGTTGTGGGAGGTTTTGGTTTCCGATGGAGACTCAGCCACTTCCGTGGTATTGGAGGTCAGCACCCCCACTGTAAGATTCAGACTTTCGGGGATGCTTGGTAAATTTGGCTCGGGTCCTTGAGTTGTTTCAAGGAGCAGGTTGGGGATGCTTGGTAAATTTGGCTTGGGTCCCTGAGTTGTTTCAGGGAGCAGCTGTGGCAGGAGTGGATCAGCTAGAGAAGTAACGATGAGGACTTCAGGGGGAGGTATTTGTACCACTGGGTGTTCATCTTGTGAAGAACCCTCAACCTCCTTAGTTTGGGGGGTCTCCAGTGATTTTGAAGGTGGGACTTGTTCCAGTCCTTCAACCCCTTCAGCCTGAGGGGTCTCTGATGGTACCTCAACCTCCTTAGTTTGGGGGGTCTCCGGTGATACTGAAGGTGGGACTTGTTCCAGTCCTTCAACCCCTTCAGCCTGAGGGGTCTCTGATGGTACCTCAACCTCCTTAGTCTGGGGTGATACCGAAGGTGAGACTTTCTCAACTTGGGGGGTCTCCGGTGATATTGGTGATACTGGTTCCTCTATTTGAGGGGTCTCTGAGGATTCTTCTCCCATAATAGAGGGAGTAAAAAGAACTTGAGGACTTCCAAATGCATCTTCTTTTGGTGGTAACAGTGAGGTAAGCGTGGGAGTAGGCGATACGACCGCTGAAGGGGGCATAGTAGGAAAGGAATCTGAAGTTATGTGACAGTCACCTGATTTACCTTCACTCGGTGTTGTTGGCAGTGATGACGATGAGGGAGTTTTCCCTGAAGAAGGTGTGGTGGGTGAAGGGACCACGAGACTCGGAGGGGGTGTAGTAGGCAGAGGAGGTGGTTCAGGCAGAGGAGGTAGAGGGGGCAACGGTGGCAGTGGGTGTGGGGGGTTTGGTGAACACACAGGAAGGTGATGATGAGGCGACAAGGGTAATGGAGGTATCGGACTATCGGGGGAGGGGGAGGGGGAGTGTGTCCCACTGCGGTTGTACTGATGAGGCATTTTATCGGCATATGGATATATGGAAAAAAATGGATCAGGATACTCCGTGTACAACGACTTTGCCAGGTATGTGGGACTAGGGAGAGCTGTCTCCCCAAACGACTTCTTCTTCTGCTTTGCTATGTGCTTGTGACAATTTTTCATCAACTGATGCATATCAATTGGACTGCTCAACTTTCTGATTTTATCTTCCCCACCACTTCCCAGTCCCCCAGTTTGAACACACATCACAGACTTTGAGGGAAGTTTAACTTCGTAACTGCTTGGTAAGGTAGTACTTGTCACATTTGTTACATCAGTATCTTGACTGATCAGAGGTCCCCCTTGTGGACAGGACATGGTGGATTTCTTTTGCAACTGCCTTAACTTTTCTTCTTTGATGTTCTTTGCCTTCTTCTTGGCAAGCAGTTCAGCTGCAGTCAGACTTGGCCTTTTCTTGATGATCGTTGGAGATGACGTCACAGATTTGGTCCTGTTCTTATCTACTTCTTTTGAGTAAGACGATCGATGAGATTTACTTTTGGAGTTTTTCTGACCGGAACTTTTATTTTCTGTGGATGAAGTGGATTGTTTTTTCCCTCCAGAATTTGATTTTCTTCGCTCTTTAGATCTTGAACGGGATCTATGACAATCTCTATAGGATGAAGGATCCATTTCGTCATCACTTGGAGATCTTGATCTATTCTTTCTTCTGTACCTGGATCTGGATCTGGAACGCGATTTTGATTTGGAGCGTGATTTTGATTTGGAGCGATGCCTGGATCTGGAACGTGACTTTGATTTTGAGTAATGTCTGGATCTGGAACGATGCCTGGATCTGGAACGGCGTCTGGATCTGGAACGGCCTCTGGACCTGGAACGGTGTCTGGACCTGGAACGATGCCTGGATCTGGAATTTGATCTATGCCTGCTCCTAGACAACGAGCTATCTGTGAGACTGTTATTAGCAGACAGGGAACGATTTCGTCCAGTACCAGAATGTATCCTTGACCTAGAACGGCGTCGAGATCTGGAACTAGAACGTGACTTACGACTCCTGGATTGAGAACCATCCGTTTGGCTGTCATTCTGGGACTGTGAGCTCATTCTGGTCCCAGATCGGTTCCCACTTCTAGATCTGGATGCAACACTCCTGCGTTTCATAAGGTTCCTCCTCTTACCCCTGCCTCTGACACAAGGACTGGTGTCCCTGCTGTGGGTGGGGCTAGCACTCTCAATTCTCCTCCTCTTATAGAGCATTCTAGTTCGCCGATTCGGTCTAACTCGCCGTTTCGGTGCACCTCTAGATTTCTTTGCCACACTCGACTTGAAATCACTCTTCTCCAAGCTTGACTTTGAGTCACTGGTTGATTTTGAGTCAGTTTTGTTCAAGGAATCACTTTTTGCCAAGCTTGACTTTGAATTACCAGCAATGGGTATGAACCTAGGAACCGCCACTTCCTTACATTCACTTGACTCCACGCCAAGAGCGACCACATTTGAAGCTTCTTTCTCTGAGGTAGCTTTTTCCTCAGCAGTAGATTGTGAAGGAGATATAGAAGAGGACTGTTCTCTATCTTTACTCTTACTGGAAGGAATCCCAACACTCGGTGAGTGACAAAGTGCTTCACTCTTAGCAATTGGAGGAGGTGTAGAAGTTGCTGGTGTGCTCTTCCGTGACAACGAGACTCCTGGACATGACTTTGAGCTATTTGAAAGGTTTTTATTGCTGGGAGAAGCCTCGGTGGTTGCTTGCGACACAAGTGGTGGTGGAGTCCCAGGGCTGCTGCATACTGATTGTGATGCAGCCACCAACAACTTGTGCGAATCGGGTGTTGGGGCCAACTGTGGAGAGGGATTTATGCTTTCTGATGCTGCCATAGAAAGAGGGAGATTTTGCTTCCCTCCTTCGGTGTGCAGCACATAAGGAGAGGTATTTACAGGAGGAGGAGGCAAAAGTGAAGGTTGAGTTGCATGTGTGATGGATGTTTGGTGAGGATGGTTTGTCAGGGAATGTGAAGAGGTGGTTGTCATGGGTGTGATGTTGGATTGATGCGTTGAAAAAACCTGGCATAAAAAATGGCCACTGCTTGTGGTAGTAACTGGGGAAGAAGAATCTTTCATCATGGATGTGCTTGTAATTGCCGTCAAGTTGGGAAGATCTACACCATCACCCAATCCTGGTATGGTAAAGGATCTCACTTTAGCAGGTTCCAGATCCTTCCCTAGGCCTGGAATTGGCACGGATTTCCCTCTGAACCCATTCACCGGAGAAGCCTGAGTGCTGGACCCCGGGGTATTCTGATTGGTCGAACCAGGTGATCCAAGAAGGCGAGAGTTTTCTAACATCTCAGCGAGCTTTGTAGAAGAGTGTGAAGAGACCAGGGAACTACACTCAGATGCATCTTTATACAACAGGGCTTTTCCAGAGTCAGTTCCAGTCTCCATTGATGTAAGAGGAGTTCCTCCTGATTCTTCTTCAAGAGCAAAAGATAAAGGATTTCCTTGATCTACCATTGATGGTAAAGGGGCAGTGACGTTCTTGGGAGAGGCTGCGATTGAAGAAGAAGGCGACTTGGAACCATTCTTGCTATTGATGGGACTGAGGTCACTCAAGTCACCCTCGCTGATGTTGGAAGCACCAGATATGACTGGAGAAGGGATACCATCCTTTGGGTCATTATTGAAGACGCTATCATCACTACTACTACTATTACTCCTATCCCCTGGTGGCACATCTTCCATCGCTTCTTCAGGATATTTGACTCTTGCTGTAAATCGAAGCAGGAAAGTATTCAAAACTGATTGAGCTTTGGTCAATGATGGACGATCGATGAGACCCTTCAGCCCATCAAATTCCTTTTCAGGGTTATAGAATGCACCCTCGGGCAGTGTCTGACACGAGGCATGCTCAGTCTGTCTTGACAGTGTCTGCACGGACTTCTCCTTCACATGGGGAGCATCCGTCTGCAAACGTTTGGAGTGGGTCCTGGGGGTCACTTGAGAACCAACATTGAACTTCATAAGGGGGTGTGTCTGTGTTGTCCGATTCCTCAGTTTGAACCCCGACCCCGCCTGCAATGCACGGGTGTCCATCTGAGGAGTAGCTTGGACACTCGCATCATGTGGGATTAGGTTCGGATCTTCCAAGTTTTGTAGGTCCTTCAACATCCTCGAGGCATTGACAATCCTTTGAAAGAGGATCTTGCGTTGCATCTGGTCAGGGCCACTGGAATGGCTACCGGGACTGGAACTTCGGCTCCGAGTCCTACTCCGACTAGAGGATCGAGAGCGAGGGGAACGAGGACTTGGAGGGGAGGGTTCGGGGGAGTGAGGTGGCAGTGGAGGATGGATGGTTGCATTTGATGTGTATTGACTAAAGAAGTCGATCGTTTTAGAGGAGAAATGTTGCTGAGTTGTTGATCCGTGATGGTTGGAGTAGACACCCCCATAATTACCCCACACCCCCTGCTGGGGTTGGGGAGGAGGAACTTGGGGGCCAAAGAAATTGGCAGAAGCACCTGGGATTGCGGGGGATGGAAACCAAGGGTGCTGTGGGATCCCAAGAGCTGATGTGATAGAATGGTGACTAGTATGAGGAAGAGGGGGAGGGAGGGGAACATGAGGAGGGGGTGGTTGCAGAGGGTGGTGTATTGAAGGTGGATAGTATCTATTCTGGACCAAAGTGGAGAGATAAGCAGATTCTGCAGCTTTGCGGAGTTCGTTGGAGTCACCACCAGACGGTTTCTCACCCTCTCCACCCTTACCTGTTGAGATTTTCTTGACGACCTCTTGCTTCTTTGTGGAAGGGGACTTGGCATCACCATCTGTATTCTCCTTGGCCACTGAGACCTTCTTAACAACCTCCTTCTTCTCAGACCCCTTACTGACTATATCTTCCTTTCCCCCTATGCTAGCCTCTTCTTTAGGATTTTGCTTTTCCACAAACAAAGCTGAATCATCCTCTTTTGGCTTTCCATCTGAAGTGGAAGAAGATGATTTCAAAGGTACTTCCTTATCTTTGAGTTCGGAAGGATCTTGCATGTCTTCATTCTTCTCTTGTACATCAGCTGAAGATTTTTCTTCAGTGATGGTACCTGTCGAGGAAGAAGTGGAGACTTCTTCCTTACTTGCCTTGAGGAGTTGAGATGATTGGCCACCATCTTTGCTCGAGTGATGATTGAGTGCATTGACTGCACTCCCCAGAATGTTCAACACCATTAAGGCTTGGTTCTTCCTCTCCACGTTGGCTGGCGTTATCCGAGCGCTACTGCCAGTGATTGAGGCCTTGGCAGACACAGAAACTTGCAGAGGTGCAGGAACACCTTGGACAGTGCTTGAACTGCTAGAAGTAGAAGCAGTAGACACCTGTGAACTAGGAGGGATATCAGATGTCCCAATTGTAGTCTGAATGTTGCTAGAAGTGTCAGCAGAAATCTGAACGTTAGTGTTAGTGTCAGCAGAAATCTGAACGTTAGTGTTAGTGTTAGCAGAAATCAATGACTGAATGTCAGTGTTAGTAGATGCTGGAATCTGAATTTTGCTAGTAACAGTTTTATTCAACTTAATACCTTCAGCAGCCTGCACCTGATCTTTCGATTCATTTGAAGAAGACTTCTGTGATCCAGCTGCAGCGTCATGGAGATCTGAAGGAAGCACAATCTTTGTCTTTGGCTCCTTTGTTGATTTAGTTAACTCGGATGATGGCACAGTAACCATGGGGGGATGCATGACGATGGATTTCTTATTGGCCACTTTCTTGAAAAAAGTCTCTTCTTCTGTCTCACTTCCTTCCAGGTCTATGACCATGTCTCTTGGAGAACAAACACTCCCCTCGGCATCACTCCCCTCAGACTGGACCAACACTGAACTCAAAGGGAGCAGTTTAGAACTCATCTCTGCCTCGGCTATAGCTTGTTCTGCCACTTTGACAATCTCGCTCCCCGACACATTGCCCCACCCATCACTCCTCCCACCACCACTCCCACTTCCCCTACTGCCACTCCCACCACTCCCCTGACTCGGGTGGGCACCTCGTTCCTTCACTTTCACCTCTTCCTCCAGATCAGAGCCACTTTGAAGAGTCTCGTCAACAGTCGAGCGTCGACGTTTGTAGTCCGCCAAAGACATCTTCTTTGTAGGGCGCACAAGATGACCCCCAGAACCTTCGATGACTACAAATTGGTCCATCCCCAGGTCCATGTCATGTGACACCACTTCCTCCTCTATTTCAGGACTGTCCGACAACAGCTGTTCCATGAGTAAAGCATTGTCATCCATTGTGATGGGGGAGACGACACACGAATCAGGTGACAAGGGGGTGCTGGCACCTGATCTTTGAGCATTCCTGTCAGGCTCTCTGGGAGAAAGAGGGAGTACCAATGCTGCAGGTTTTGTACTGACACTCTCTTGACGTTTTGGGGGTGGGGGCTCAGCTACTTTTGAGGCTTCAGGTAGTTTTGAGGGTTCAGGTAATTTTGATTCGGAGCGGATAGCTTTGGAGAGAGGGTGAGATTCTTGTCCTTCATTGGACAATGAGCGAGAGACACTATCTCTGGTTTTAGTTTTAGATTTGGGGGTTTCTTTCGGTTCCACGATAAGTGAAATTTCACTAGGTTCTGCACTATCACAGGAAGGAGGCTCCTCTGTACGGAGTGGCTGTATTGACATACACTTTATAACACACACCTCACCACTGTACTCCTACCCCACACACCTCACCACTGTACTCCTACCCCACACACCTCACCACTGTACTCCTACCCCACACACCTCACCACTGTACTCCTACCCCACACACCTCACCACTGTACTCCTACCCCACACACCTCACCACTGTACTCCTACCCCACACACCTCACCACTGTACTCCTACCCCACACACCTCACCACTGTACTCCTACCCCACACACCTCACCACTGTACTCCTACCCCACACACCTCACCACTGTACTCCTACCCCACACACCTCACCTCACCACTGCACACGTACCTTTGCAACATAAGCTTTGTTTGAGACTTTGCTAATGGAGTATTGGCATTCTTCAAGAGCTCTATACAAATACTTATGCATTTCTATATCTAGATAAAGAGATTAAGAAATGATAACTTCCTCCTGAATATAATGACTAACCCTTTGCAGTGCTCTCTTCAATTGTGCCTATTCCTGTCAGCTGAATCCATCCTCCATCAGACTCCACTCTCTTTCTCCTTGTAGCCACACCCTCTTCAGCAATGATCTCTACAGTACCCACGTCTGTTTCTCTCTTGTTCTCCCCACTGACCTTTACACCTGCATCTTCAGACCCTGCTTCTGCCTTGCTCCCCCAGACCTTATTCTTTGCCCCACGTGGCCTGCCCCGTCGCTTGCTGGATCGGCTGGCCAAGACGTCTGTCTGGGACGAGGGAGAGTTCTCACAGGCTGACGTCACACTGGATATGCTACTGCTCACGCTCTCCTCGTCACTCAACCTCTCTCGAGGCACAGGTACAAGAAACGACTGATCAGTCCCTGTCTGGCCTTCAAGGAGAACTTGAGGCACCTCCCCCACAGTCTTCCCATAAGACGTTGAGACACTACTCTTGGGGGTAGCCATCTCACTTTCAGCACCATCTTTTTGTTGCTTTGCAACATTTTTCCCTCTTGATGAACTCCGTGTAGTTCGACGTGTTGCTGGTTTCCTGGGGGCATCGTCATTAGAGGAGGTGGCTGGAGCAAATGAGACTTTCCTCTTCTTCCTGAGATTGATGTTGTGAGGGGTGGATGGAGGAGGAGGAGGAGGAGGAGGAGGAGGAGGAGGAGGAGGAAGGGGAGGAGGAATGAAGGAAGAGATGTCGGGATCTTCCATCTTGCATTGGGCAGGTCTGTTGACCATAGTGCTTCCTTGGGACAGTGCCATTGAGACTGCTGTGGAATATAGAATTTGGAATGAAGAATCAGAACCTTGCCCTTAACAAAATTTCTGAAAGCCAATTCATTTGGAATCTCAAAATCAACATAGAATGAATAATGAATAGAATCAACCACCAACCTTTCTTTATCAACAACCCATGACACATACGGGGGTAGTTCTCATTGGTCAGTCCTATAAAGATGGCAGATAAACAATGGCAACTGGTTTCCATTGACAACTACTTACCTAGGTCATGTGATAGTGGTGATGTTGGAATTAAGTAGATCTTAGCTCCGTCCGATAAGTGAACCATACCCACCTAAGTTAGTAAAATCCAGTTATGTGACCAAACCACACCCACTGAAATAACAATCATGCATCTATAGCCCCGTTTACACGGGGGCTCTAACCCGGATTCGACCCGGATTCGCTTCGCGTGTGAATGGTACCAACCCGGATTCCAATCCGGGTAGCCCAACCCACATCAATTAGGTGGATTGGAATCCGGATTGAATCTCAACCCGGGTTGGGCGCCCGTGTAAACAAGGCTTATGAGCGATGTATATGTACGTACCCATTCCTTCATTTTGAGATATTCCACCGTCTTTCCAATGTTTAAATTTGTATCATTTACGCCACGAACCTCACAATAACTGACCCAGTGGTTGTTCCAGTTCACTGCACACGGGAGAGAATAAATAGATTCCCTGGAATGCTATTATTAAGGATATGACCACACTACACCACCTCTTTCTGAAGCATTGCACCCATCCCCAACCTTATATTCTCATATTGGACAACAAAAAACTTGTGCTTTCACACCATCGACATGATTATCTTGGTGTGTCATCCAATTTATTTATCAACGCCCTGGATACCACATTGTGGTTTACAACCATATCTCTAGAACTGTTGATCTTGTGGGTTGAAGGAGAGAAAGTTTGAAGACTGCAAGCCAAATTTGCTCGCAACAATCAGATCCACTTATTTCTGATTGATAAGTGGAAGTGTATGCTCAGCAAATCTGCCATGCATATGCTAGGTGGTGGCATTTTGTATCATCATTATCTTACCTTTGGGTACACCCGAGAAAGCTGGGAGGTTCTGAAATATGGGTGCTTGGAATTTCTCTTTCACTTTGGCGAAGGTTACCTTTCCTGTCATTATGAGCTGTTCGTCACTAAGGAGGAAGAAGAGGGATGATAAAAAGTAAGGAGGGGGTGGGGAAAGGGAGAGGAGAGGAGGGGGAGGGAAGGAGGGAGGGGGAGGGAAGGGGAAGAGGGAAAGGAAGGAGGGAGGTCATGTTTAACACTTACACTTTAAACATGAACTTCTCATTCTTGCCGAACCACACAAGTTCCACTTCAGATAAATGGTTGGCTTTATTGTACAGGGTAGATTTGCACAGAGCACTGCTTCCATTATGGTGAGCTGTATAAAATCAGTCTCTTTTAATGGCACAAACTCTACACCAGGAACAACTGAACTCTACATCTCTTACACACATTCTTGTACCATAAGTTGGAAGTTTTGTAATTATAACTACTCATATATCATAAGATCACCTTGGTGAAAAAATTCACACAATTGGGTTAGATATCACACATGTAACATGAAAGATGTACCCGAGACACAGTTGAATTTCGAAAATAGAGCAAAATTGTGTTAGTTTACCAATTGAAACATGCAAAAAGGAAATATCTAATCTGTTAATCCTAGTTAAACAGGCAAAGGAGTTCAATAATTGTTCAGTTATACACTGTGATGTGCTATTTACACACACACTCCACCATAGCTAGGGACACTCAAAGTTTAAGCACTCACTTCTTATTTCAATGGCACTCTTGGGTTGCTGGACAGGAAAGAATGAGTATATGAATCCAATCAAAATTAATTCATGAATCTAATTTGTGAACTTCACGTGTATATCTGATTCTAGTACAGGGCCTACCTGAGTCACTTCAGCAACAGCTGCCATCATGGCTAGTTATTCGGTCCAAGATCTCTATTTTAGCTTGCCAGTCTTGTGGAGCTGGATAAGACACTGCCTTGATGAACAGTTCTTATGCTAGTGGATCCCATGCAAGAAACCTTGTCCCGTCAGGGTCCGTATAATCGTCCGGAGGCTCCCGGATACGTATGTACGTCTAGCTAGCTTGTCGACCCTTTACCATATTTTCTCCCATGCGGTAAAGGATCGGCTACGCCAACTTTGTCGGTGCATAATGTCCAACATGAAAGAGCTATTGATAGTTGGAGCTGGTGCAACTGGCTCCATTACTGCGTCTCTTCTACACAGCCACCCCAATCCTCCCACTGTAACTGTATGGGATAAGGCCAGAGGTGCCGGTGGCCGCATGTCTACTCACAGACAACCCAATAACCCTGGACTACATGTTGATATGGGTGCCCAATACTTATCGAGAACCAAGGTAGACCTGGCAGTGATGTCAGACTATGACAGATTGAAGGAGAATTTATATGAAGATCTACTTTTGAATCAAGTCCTCTGTCCCTTTAGCGGCAAGATTGAAGGTGTTAACAAGAAGTTAACGGAATCTGTTATCCAAAACTATGTAGCCCCTAACGGGTTCAACAGTATTGTAAAATACTTTCTAACAAAATCTAAAGCTAGCATTCTATTCCAGCAGCAAATTTCAGAAGTACTTTTGGAACCTGCTTTGGCTTTGAATCCTGATAGAAAGAGGGTAATTTGTACACCCTTGAACGGAGACATAAGAGGGTTTGATGGTCTTGTTCTCACACTCCCCATTCCACAGCTGCTTCAAATAGCTGGAAATTTCTTAAAATCTGTTAGCAAGGAAGACCTCTCAAAGATGTCTGCTGTGAAGTATTCCTCACGATATGCTCTAGGTTTATTTTACAAGGAGGATGTCCCTGTTAATTGGTCGGCCAAGTATTTTGATAATCCAATCATACGATTTGCATGCTGGGACACGGCAAAGAGAAATTGCACATCAGGAGGAAGCACTCTCTTACTTCACACTTGTGTGCCATTTGGAATACAAGAGTTAGAAAATGACAAAGAAACTGTAAAAGGAATGATGATCCAAGAAGCGGAAAAACTGATTCCCTCTCTTCCAAGTCCAGTCCACTCCCATCTGCTAAGATGGAGGTATTCTCAAGTCTCCCAAGTATTTCCCGGTTCACCAGGATGCCTGGTCTTGTCACATGACCCTCTGGTTGTTGCTACAGGTGACGGATTTTGCGGGTCTAACTTTGAGAACTGCATCAAAGGTGCACAGGTCACAGTACAAACTATATTGGAGCATAAAAGTCAACATTCTGCCTATTAAGTTGATGATGATTAATAGAGTTTCAGGTCTCCAGTAACACTGTTAATTGCTTTTCCTTCCCCTAATATAATGTAATTTCAGTTGATAACATTATAATTATTTAAATGCAGTTTGCTTATACCAACCTGGTCCTATGCATAAAACTGTCTTGGAACCTGGGGCAATCTGGGTTCGTCCTGCATCCATAACTACATGAGTGTTCAAACCAAGCCTTGAGGCTTCTTTAGATACAGAGTGGCTGATAAATAAAATATACAATAAATCTTCAAGTTATTGCTATACATAATGTTCCACTTACAACACTTCTTCATCTGGTGCTTTTACAGTGACTTTTGTACACCCTGAGGATTCCCATTCATGCAATAGCTATAAATGAATATAAAAATCTCCTTTAGCAGTGTGTGTGTGATATGTGTGACATGCACCTGTGGGTTGGTTCGCTGAACCTGCTTATATGCTGCTATGGCTGCATGTCCGCACTAAAGTGAGTGAAGGTAATAATGTATAAAGGACAGTTATCATGATACAATCATATCGAATTTCACACTTAGATGGAGGAAGAACCTGTACTCTCCTTACCTGTGCTGCAACTTTGCCCTTTCCCATCTTCAAGTCGCCCCGCACCACAAACACCATTTTATAGTCTTCTGACCCATCACGGGCTATAACTTCATTCTATCAATGAGAGACGAAGGGTCACAGTTGATACAACACTAGACAGTGGAGAGGCATTATTACTTACTGCAGATGAAAATGGTCTCACTCGTCTTCTGGATAACATAGCCCCTATGATGACTCCACAACCAATACCAGCCGTTAAGGCGAGAGTTAACTGGACAGCATTAACAACGTCCATACCCATCTCACAAGAACAGTTCCTCATAAGGCATCTCATGGCATTTCTGGCATTATTCAATGTCGGACGGACTTCTTCACTAGTGGGCGGGGACACTCTTTTAGGTTCAAAGGTCATTGTACTTACTCGATAATATACTGATATGCCGCGGAGAGAATCCTGATTTCACGTGGCTATGCGATGTATATGTACGTCGTATGATAGGTGGGTGTGGTCATACCAGAAATGTCTCTAGTAATTTCTTCTCCGGGGAAAGTCATTCTCCATGGGGAGCACGCCGTAGTCTATGGGAAGGTGGAAAATCAGCTCATGAAGGTGCAATTCTTTATTGTGGATGTGGCTTGTTCATTCTGCAGGCAGCTTTGGCAACCAGTGTGAATTTGAGATGCTATGTCATCTTCACACCAACACAGGATAGAAGGGTAACTCTCCACCTTCCAGACTTTGTTCCTGACTCTGACTCAGAAATAAAGAGAACTTGGACTATTGAAGAACTTGAGAATGTTCAAAAAATGGACGATCAGGAAGTCCAACTTAAAACTCTGAAGATGTTACCAGGTGTTTCCTATATAGACACAGTGTTATGATAAGATTCACCAGAAAGGCTGTGTAGCTATGGAGAAAATTAATTTACACACTTGAAAACTATTTACTACGTGCAGATGTGAAAGGAAGTGATGAGAAAGCCACATCATCGATCCTCTCAATGGCAATATTGGTATTTCTCTACTTGCTCATCAGAATATATGATAGGCAGTTGAGGTAAAATAATTTCTACCCTTCTTGATCTATGAACTTCTCTTTTTTTATTTTAGTGAATTATCAGGCTTAACAGTGACTGTGATATCTGCATTACCAGCTGGTGCTGGTCTTGGGTCTTCTGCTGCCTATTCTGTGTGCCTTGCAGCTGGCTTTCTCACTAGCTCCAGAAGGGTTTCTGTGACTACTTCAAGTGAACCTGGACTCACTATACCAAGTGAAGTGGAAGCCAGAATGAGAGAGGCTGGTGTTGAAATTGATGGTTGTGCTGGACCCCAGCAAGGATGGAGTAAGGGAGATTTAGAAGAGATAAACAAGTGGGGATTTGAGGCTGAGAAATTGATTCATGGCACTCCTTCGGGTATTGATAATTCGGTTAGCACTTATGGTGAGTAGACATGATAGATTTATTGTGCAGTGTTCATATGATTTCACTATAAGGTGGTGCTATTTGCTTCCAATCTGGTGAAATTGAACATCTCAGAAAGTAGGTGATCATTGCATTTTCTGGTCTAATTTACTTGGGACTCTGACTATAGAATGCCCAGCATTCGGATCATGCTTATTAACACTAAAGTACCTCGTAGTACGAAACGTATGGTAGCTGGTGTGCGTGAAAGATATGACAAAGTAAGTGTAGGCACTCTTCAAAGTCCAATCTTTATTCTTACCTACCTCCTTGAAATAGTTTACTTCAGTGATTAATCCCATATTGGACTCCATTGAGAATATCAGCAAAACATCCCAACACTTGCTCGAACAGCTCAGCGAGTGTTACTCATGTGATCAATCATGTGACGATTACCAGTACAATCAGCTCCACTCTAAGCTAGAAGTGAGTTATAACAAGATGAAGAATTAATAATAAACTAGTTGATGCAGGGACTCTTTCATTTGAATCAACACTTGTTGAATGCCCTTGGGGTTGGACATCCAGCAATAGATACGGTGTGTGGTTTGGCAGAGTCTCAGGGACTCTGTGCGAAGCTGACAGGGGGAGGAGGAGGAGGGTGTGTGATTGTTCTTATTCCACCAGGTATGCATGTGGTGTTGTCCATGGTGTGGCTATGCTATGTAATTATGCTACGTAATTATGCTACGTAATTATGCTACAGGCATGTCGGATCATAAACTCTTGCAAGCGAAGGATGTTTTTAAAGCTGCTAGTTTTGACTGTTGGGAGACTGTTATTGGTAGTTATGGTGTGAGTCTCCACTCAGTCACTGTAAAATTGACCAGTTAGCTTATAATTAATAACCTGAAAAATTAATATTCATTCTTATTGTAATGGAGCATTCAGTGATTCAACTTTCAAGGAGTTTTTTTGTTGCTGCAGCAGCTCCAAATGGAGCGTCTGCTTTATCACGCAATTCTAGAGGGAGATTAAAAATAGCCTTTGTGTGTTGCTGTAGCACCAAGTTCCTCTGCAGAGCACTTCCACATCCCAATATCTGTTTTACCTAGAAAAAAAATGATATCATTACATTACAGCAAATTGCATATCCTATTGCACCTGTAAAATATGGAGTAATTCTTTAGGCATCATTGCCTGCAGGTTTTCTACCATGCCCCGAAACATGGCACTGCTAACATCACCAAGACTGAGATTTTCCAGCTTAATGTTTGATATGGTGCCAGTTAGTGCAGTATCATGTCTTTCACCCCACAAGTTCACTCCAATTTGCAGTGATGTGTCCAATCTGGCACCAGCTAGTTCAATCAACTTCTCATACATTTGAGAGTCAGGTGGAATACTTTCTCTGCTGATACAGAGTTCTTCCATCCATCCTTGAAGTGTTTTCACTAAAGTACTGAAGATGTTAGCGCCAGTTAGTGAAGCTGCCACAACCAGTGTGTCTTTCCCAAAGTATGGGACCTCCATAACACTAGATGGTAGAACAAGGGACGATTCTTGTTTTAACTTGGCAGATCGAATTACACCAAACTGACTTGCACTGCCAACATTTAAAACTGTGTATGATAATGATGGAACATCAGCTTGATGGGTGTTGGTATAGCAATTATTCTCTTACTGGCATCATTGGTGGATGGTTGAGTAGCAAGAACAGAGCACTGGAGGTCTCCCATGCCCACAGCTACCAGTGCTCCCTTAGGAATCCCATACCAGGTCCTTTGCAGCCCACCAGCAAGTGATGGAACACATACCACCTTGGGAAGAAGTCGCACAGGGAAATTGGTACTACTCAATCTAAAAAGGACAGTCATTTTTAGGTGTTATGATTAAATATTAAAGTACTCTCCACTCACAAATCTAATTCCCATTCCATTTTTTCAATGTCAAAATAACCCCAACTGGTTGCATTTTGCGATGACATCAACACTTTCTGAGACGGGTTTGTTTCTCCAGCTGTACAGAATATCCATGTTATTAAGTCCATGATCGTGCCGGCTCTATCAAACTTCTCAATCACATTGGGTTGGTGGTGCTGCAGCCAAGCCAGAGTGGCACAGCCATACCCTGTGCTGACTGAGATAGGTTGGTGGCTTGTGGGAAGGGAAGAAAGAAAGTCTTCATCACAGCGGCCATCTTGCCAAGTGATGAGATTCGAGCATGACCTATTTGGAAAGGTTTCTGGTATTGTGGTGTGATCAGAAACAGAGAGTTTCATGTTGCTGTTCCATAAGACGGAGCCATGCATCTGCCCACACACACCTACAGCACACACTCTCTCCAGCATTGAAACACCCAGACCTTGAATGCATCCCTGCAAGCATGCCATGATTACATCCACCTTTCGTTCGTGAAATGCACCCTTGACTTCTCCACCTGTGACTTCTGCATGCTTGCTGCCCAATGATTGATAGTTTTCCTGGACTATTTTCCCACTCTCTTTATCTGTCAGCACTGCTTTGACTGTGCTAGTACCAATGTCTATTCCAAGCACATAGGAAGACATTACGGTGCACTCACCAATGGAATGGGTGTGGTTAAACGATAAAGTGGGCGGAGCTGATCAGACATTGCACCACAAACTCCAATCAATTGCAATCAATTGCTATAAACGATAACGTCGTAACGTGCAGAGTTAAAATAGCAGTCTTCGAGAGTCCAGAAAAATTATGGCTTCATCAGCAACTTCTTGCAAGCAATGGAAAGTGAAGTCCTATGTCGAGCAGAGGGACAAGGACTGGCCTAAAGAAGGAAGGCACATTTTAGCCCAATATGATGATGATAGTATAGTAGTATATCAAGCATACTGCCCTGAGATAGCAGACTATGCCGTGAAACATCAGAAGTATGGTTGTAGAAAATAGCAGCACTTGGCACAATAGCTATATAAATGCTGTTACTATGTTTCTCAGATTTGGTGGGGAGAGGTTTTCATACGGTCGAATGTCCTGGATTAAGACAAATTTCCTTTGGATGATGTATCGTTGTGGATGGTGCACGAAGAGGAACCAAGAGCGAGTTCTGGCTGTGAGAATCACTCGTGAGGGATTCAATACCATCCTGTCCAAGGCATTGACTGGTCATGATGAGAAAACTCTTGGAATGCAGGAGAAATCAGAAGTGCGTCTACAATGGGATCCCGATCACTCCCCCAATGGAGGTGCTGAACTGAGAAGAGCCATCCAACTTGGCTTGAGGAATGAAGTAAGTCCAGTATACCTTTAACAGTTAATGATCAGCGTAGTATTCTACTTCTAGATATTGGAACATTATGGAAAAGAATGGATTGTGGAGATTAAAGATATCACTGATTTTGTACATGAGCAGTACCAGCATGTCAAGTCTGGACAATATGATGCACTGCTTGTAGCCGAAGAGCATGTCTTCCCTGTCACAGATAGAACCACAGCATTGCAAATAAGAGTGGATAGCTATGAGAGATGAATAGAGTCAAAAATACATAAATAATGATGATCTGAATGAATGGCTAACTAGCTAGCTAACTAGTCAGGTATAATATTTGAGCTTGTTAGAACCATGAAGTGAAAGCGCTGCCTTTTTCTCTAGGAGTGCATTTTCATAACGTTTTCTTCTATTTTCCTTATAAATTTCTATCCTCTCTTTCTCCTTTTCTTCGTCAGAACATTCGTGATCCCACCTCAAACTATCAGTAGTTTCTTTGTTATTTGTGGTGCTGTACGATGCAGAGACGTCACTAGCTGGAATGCTTGCAGAGACTGACATGTTCAGTTTGGATGCTGTGAATAAATGACTTGAATCTCCATTTGTACCTGTCTCCATGACAGTGGAGCTACTTGCACTGTTGCATGTTGTGTGACCACTAACACTCATAGCATCAGATGAAGAATAGTCAAACCTGCAAATAAATAAAAAATACTAAATTTATGATTCCTGTTAGTGTTGACTTACCGTCCAATTTTTACTTTGGGTTTACTATTCTCTATGCTGCTGCTACTGCTGCATCTGTCTTCCTTGAGCTGAGTGGAGGACAACTGATGAACCAATTTACCAGAATCTGTTGAGATTGTTTGGGTGTCGATACTGCCATTGGAATCTATGAATGCATAGGTTATATTTCAATCAATATGAAAAATTTATATAATTACCAGATTGAATGCTGTCTCTTATCATGGCATGTGTTGAATTAGTTTTTTCTTTCACACCTCCAGTATTTAGAGCTTCAGAGATTTTCTCCTTTTTCTTCTTTTTCCTTTTCTTTCCAGCTAAGCTGTTTAAGTCTTCACCACTTTCTGATACTCTCTTTGAGTTCTTATCGATCTCTTTTATCTTTTCCATGGGCATGTCTAAAATCCTTAGCTCTAGGCAACGCCCCCAAACGGATATTATTAAAATACCGTAATCTCACAAACATTACTCCGCATTCTGTGTAAAAATAATGTCAGAAGAAGAAGATGAGATCGAAGAGTTTGAAGATTCAGAAGATCCTGGTGTATTTGGCAATGGTGGAAAGCGTAGCATCGAGACAGAAGTATTAGAAAATGATGAGTTTGATTTTTTGAATGGAATCTCCGAGTTAGCTCTTTTACAAAGTGGTAAGTATTAAGATGCTTCCATTACAATATTCTATAGTTTAATTTCATTATAAATCCACTTCGTCCCATTCAAGAAGTCCCTTTTCCATTTCCAATAAGACCCATCATAATTTTTGATTAGTGCCATGGATGCCACCTCTAAATGCATGTAGGAGGGCTATAATTAGAATCATTTCATTTCAGAGCTGTATGATGTGCGTGGAAAGTTGGCCTTCTCCAGAAGCAATGGAGAGTATGTTCCTTTGAAACTCTACCGCTCAAACTGTCGCAACTCCCTCAGTGTCAGTGATATCCAGTCGTCTATGTGGTGTGAGCGGCAGTTGGAGTACAGGTATCTCTATCCACACATGAAAAAGACAAGTCAGTGGAAAAAACAGGAGGAGAAAAAAGGGGAAGAGATCAAGAAAAAAACTGAAGTAATGTTAAAAGGGTCCAGCCTTCACCTCATAAAAGGTGTGATTCTATGGGTTTCGTATCAAGAGTTTAAATTTTCTGCTATCCAGAGTTCTGCATGAGGAAAGAATTTGCTCTGTGAAGCAGTGGCGCTAAGCCATAGTCCATCTCTTGATGATTTTCTTCTTTCGTGTAGAACTTGAAGTACATGAACCTGTTCGTGTCCGAACTGTGACACGTGAAGACAAATGGGCAGTTAAACTTGTCAACACCTACAGCCAACTTGCCATCATCAAGGAAGGCAAACTTGAAAGAGAAATATCAGTGTTTGGGGATCCTTTTAAATCCGGCATACTTCTCAATGGCGTGATAGACCAAGTGGAATATTCCACAGATGCACAGAAACTAACAGTGACAGATCTTAAAACACGTCGCACAAAGTCACTGCCAGGCAAGAGCCAAGCTATGGGCCACAAGATACAGTTAATGATATACAAACTCTTGCTGGATGGTTTTACAAGAGGCACTACAGATGCAAATTTACTCTCGAATCATCTCGATCTGAACTTGTCTTCAAACTTATCGGTCAGTGTTACAGACTATATTAATGATTTGGGCCTTGGCAGTCTTTTTAGTTCACCAGGAGTCTCTGATAGCAGGGAATCAAGATTGAGTTTTGGTCATGTTGCTGACACAGTGAGGATGTTGATTGTGGGGCTAGATCTTCCTCCTGTGAGCTCCATGGAGATACATTACGAGTTTCAAGAGACTAATGAAGTGCTTGGAACAGAGTCTGTTGAATATGACGAGTCATTAGTGAAGGAGAAGCTTGAATCTTCCATCAAGTTTTGGAAGGGTGGTAGAGAACCCACTGGACCCGACATAGAAGACCTTTGGAAGTGTGAAACTTGTCAATTTAAGGACGTCTGTACTTGGAGAAAACAAAAAACCCTAGAGTCCTCCCCAGCTGCAAAGTTAAATTCTCCACTGTGCTGAAAGTAAAGAACACTCTTTCCTTCGTTTTTACAAAGAAATAAAGATTTTCTCTCATGCATGACCACCAAGTGAGCATAATTATATATTTTTCAACTTTTTAGCTTCAATAATGATGAAATTAATTAAATTCACTAGCTCAGTATAATATAATAATTATGCTATATAGGTGCCTGATTCAATCATGCCATGGCTTTATAGCTAGCTACGTAGCTACAGTTACCTCACTCTACATAAACAGAACAGAACTGGCAAGAACACAGCAATGGCTATAGTAATTGGCATAAACCAGCTATCGTCTGATGCATAAGGGTCCTTGATTCTTGGCCCAGAGGTCCTGCTAAACTTTTGCTGAGCTTCCTCTTCCTCTACATAATCAGTATCAGAATCACTAGGGGTTTCCTCTTTTCGAACTGGTGGGGGGATTGCTGGAATTTCTATTGTAACAGTGAAAAAGAAAAATGGCTTATAAAGCTATTTTAAATAATATGTTGCTGACCTGTGTCTCGAATAGGTCCTTTCAATAATGTGATTGCATTTATTTTTGGATTGTCACTACGACCCTATCAAACCAATAATCACAAATTAAACTATCCTAGGCCTCGTTTTAGCATAAGAAATTTACCTTAGAGAATTTGACAGATAACATTCCATCAAAATCACTTGTTTTTCCTCCCACTTTAAGTTGTCCATCTGCCACAGAAAATTTAGTTACCACGTCATATGCAGTTGCCATCCCAACTTGAGCAAAAATGTCCAAATCTGGTATTATGGTTTGGTCATTTAAAACCACATCAAAAACCTACGAGATAATAACAGTGCTTGTCATCAATTTTTAATGAGGTGCTAAATTTGGTAAACATAGATACAAGCAGCTGCCAGTCTTGAGTGGAGAGCTAGACAATGCAGCTGCCAAAACTCCTAATTATTCCACTTCTAAACTCTCATTCAACAAGCTATATATATATATCATTCAATGGTTTGCCCAGAGGGAAACAATTACACTAATGGGGGGAAATGCAGCAATTCATTGGATGATTTCATTCGAGCAACATTGCAATGAAACTGAAATGGAAATTATGATAAGATCATAAAGAAAATGTGTAGGTTTTTATAAGCACCATAACACAACTGCTATAGCTGGCTTACTTTTCCACCTGGATGTCGGAAATACACTTCAGAGTACTTGGTGATCAAGATATATTCACCTTCCTCTTCAAGTGGGATATCATAGTTGAAAGTCTTGGTGTGATAGCGTTCTGTTTGGTAGAGAATCATATCACTTTCATGAACTCGAGAGATTGTCAGAGAGCGACCAAAATCAGAGGGTATTCCAACTGGATTCGTATCTGCCATATAACGGATTCCAAATCGGTCAGTGTGCCTGGGCCCACCACAGTTCACAGCAAAAACCACATCATAGGCATATGAGTGAAGAGGATAGTGGGCCAGAAGGAGGACTGCAGGAAGGAAGAACCATGACAGAAAATGGAGGCTGAGTGATACCAGGAGTGAGGAAACCATGGTGGTCAGTCACTAAGAGTCGTTGGCTAGAGGCAGCTGCAGCTATTCTCAGACCAAGTTTACATCTACTGTGAACAAATTTGTGGCTAGCAACGGAACTGAAACCGAAAAGTTAAAATTTCTAAATAATGAGCACCATAATTTTGTTAATGGGCATGCGCATAATCTTCCACGTGTCAAGAAGCTCACAATGGCAGCTGTGAAGTCTCTAAATCCTAAAGCCGAAGTAGCCAGGGCCGCCCAGGCGCTCCAGTTGAACATATCCGCTGCGAGAGGTCTTCAGGATGTTCTTAGAACGAATTTGGGCCCAAGAGGAACCATGAAAATGTGATTATTAATAACTGATGAAGTGGTATGGTTCTACAGTGTTTGACTATGCACTGCAGGCTCGTATCTGGAGCTGGGGATATAAAGTTGACAAAAGATGGGAATGTACTATTACATGAAATGGTATGTTGATTAAGGGTGTGTTGCTACACAACTGATATAGGTTATTCGTCTTTCTTTCTCATAGCAAATTCAACATCCCACAGCATCACTAATAGCACGTGTGGCCACTGCTCAGGTAGGAACACAGTATCAAAATGGAAGAAATTTGACTTGCATTCACTCGATAGGATGACATTACGGGAGATGGGACCACTTCCAATGTCTTGATCATAGGCGAACTCTTGAAACAATCTGATCTCTATGTATCTGAAGGCCTTCATCCTAGAATTGTTGTAGAAGGTTTTGATAAAGCAAAGGAAAAGGCACTGAGTGTAAGTAGTGCGTAGTTTGTATTGTAACCATTGAGACCATCTCTCTTTGTAGGTTCTTGAGGAAGTCAAAGTGGAGAAGAAGATCAACCGTGAGACATTGATTGATGTTGCTCGTACCTCCCTATGCACTAAAGTCAACAAAGATATTGCCGAAATCCTCACTGAGGTAATCCAGTCCCTCATAAAGAATCTCTTTCATCATGATTATCTCCCCCCTTTCAAGATTGTAGTGGATGCCGTGCTGGCAATCAGAAAGAGTCCGAAGGAGCCAATAGACCTGCACATGGTGGAAGTGATGGAAATGATGCATAGGATGGATGCAGAAACAAGGCAACTAGATTCCTCCATCCAATACCCTCCTCCCTTTGTTACTCTTTCTTCTTGTTCTTCCAGACTGGTAAAGGGTCTAGTGTTGGACCATGGTGCTAGACACCCCGATATGAAGAAGAGAGTGGAGAATGCTTACATATTGACTTGTAATGTATCAATGGAGTATGAAAAAAGGTAACATTCTTTCTCTATTGATTCTCCTGTTGAGAGCGGCTTCACTGTTATTTTAGTGAGGTGAATTCTGGATTTTTTTACAAGACAGCAGCTGAGAGGGAAAAGCTTGTCGTTGCTGAGAGGAAATTTGTGGATGACAAGGTCAGACAAGTCATAAAGCTAAAGAATCAGGTAAGTCACTGGAATGGAATGGATTTGATTTGTTCCTATGCTTCTTGCTCTCTGCCTCCTAGGTGTGTAATGGCAGCAACAAGAACTTTGTCGTCATAAACCAAAAGGTAGAGAGGAGAGAGAGAGAGAGAGAGAGATTTTTCTTGGAATGTGTACAAGCATTATCCATTATCTACAAATTTTGAGTATGCAGCTGTATTATGTCATTGCATATAATATTGTATAGTGTTTATGTCAAATCCATACATTTGTACAGGGGATTGACCCAATTTCACTAGACATGTTGGCCAGGGAAGGAATAATTGCTCTGCGCAGGGCAAAGAGAAGAAACATGGAAAGGTACTGAATTAAATGGGAGAAGCCCCTACGATTTGGAGACCATTATTGGTTATTAGATTGACTTTGGCTTGCGGTGGTATTCCTGTCAACTCATTTGATGATCTCACGAAAGAGTGTCTTGGCAATGCTGGGCTGGTCTATGAGCACATACTGGTGAGTTATACGCACACACCTTCCCTCCTCCTCCTTTCCTTTTTACACCCTCCTTGTCCTTGGCTGCCCCCCTCAAACGAACTTGTCTATAGCAGCAGCCATGTTCCAGTCAATGGTCTTATAAGAGAGGTCTTCACCATTGATTTGATCAGTCTGGAAACACTGGTCTTATTAATATAAAAACTGTTTGTAACCGAGTGTGACATCCCTTACCCAATAGGGGGAGGACAAATATACCTTTGTGGAGGAAGTGCTGAATCCTCGGTCGGTCACCATCTTGATCAAGGGGCCCAACAAGTTTACCCTCACCCAGATCAAGGATGCAGTCCATGATGGCCTGAGGGCAGTCAAGAATGCGATCGAGGACGGGAGCGTCGTGCCTGGGGCCGGGGCCTTTGAAGTGGTGGCCCACTCAGCTCTCACTGCTCCAGAGTTCATGAACACTGTTACAGGAAGAGCCAAATATGGAGTCAAGGTGTGTGTGTGTGTGTGTGTGCATCCATTTGACTTTTGATCTTGTTTTAATATAAATGATAGGCTTTTGCTGATGCTCTGATGATCATTCCCAAAGTCTTGGCCCAAAATTCTGGTTTTGATCCTCAAGAATCCATAGTCAAACTCCAGGTGATTGTATAAAAGTGTTGGTGTTGATAATGCATACATTCCCATGATGAAGTGAGTCTCTTGTACCTGTGACCATATATCTAGTTCCAAGAAATCTTGTTCACTACTGAAAAGAGTTTTTGGCAGAATTTAGTGTCCCTTGTGTCTGTGACTCTCTCTAGTTTCGTTGACACTTCAAGTGTTTTTCATTTTTATGATCTTTTGTGTGTTGGCTGTTTGCTTTCAGGAAGAGTATGTGAGGTGTGGAAAACCTGTTGGTATTGATGTTAGTACTGGTTAGTCAGCAAGTCCTTACTCTGTGACTTTGACTCTAGTGATGTTGTTTTTGCATGTAGGTGAGGCCATTTTACCTGCGGATGAAGGCATTTGGGACAATTATAGAGTGAAGAAGACACTTCTGCATTCATGGTAACTGTAATTAAGAGTTGAGAGACCCTTTACCTGCTTTATTGGGTTGCATTGACAGCTAAAGAGACCCTTTACCTGATTTGTTGGGTTAACAGCTAAAAGGTTGTGTTAACTTGATTCTCTCTCTTTCTAGCACTACCATTGCTGAAAACCTTCTGCTTGTTGATGAGGTGATGAAGGCGGGCATGTCATCTTTGAAAGGCAACTAGACACTCTTAGACTTATTATAAATTAACAGCAAAGAGCAAGATGTATTTATGATGTAAAGTTGTGACTTGTCTGTCTCATTTTGTGCCATTTGATGAGAATCATTACTACATTCTATGAGGTTGAAGTGTAAATTTTTTTGAGGTTCCCCGAGCAAATTAATTACCTGAAATGATATGAACACGTTAGCTAACTGAATGAGTATTTTAAAAAAAGTATACATGTTTAAAAATATTTGAGTAGAAATAATATGCTTCAGTCAAGTATATAGTTCAGCACTTTCCTGGAGATTTTTTTCACAGTCCGTTTTGCAGCCAGTTTGAAAGTGGTCTTGGACCGAGCCCTGGTGTCCTGCGAGTGATGTGCTTGCTTGTATGTGATCCAGTGCTGCAGGAGACACCTCCATTAATTTACCCTTCTAGCAAGTTGAATTGTATACCTTGATCTCATCTTTGTACATCAGCGAGTGGATATCCTCCTTCGTGTGTGGTCTGCGTCCTTGAAACTTCACACTCTGATTCTGGATTGCGGGGGAAAAAGAAAAAAACCATTAGAGTTATTGGTCAAGCACTACACTGCAAAACAAGTTCTGAATCTTCTGATACCTTCAAATCAGCAAGATCTATCCTCCTCCATCGCTTTATCAGCTTATTGAGTGAGAGTTTATGGTGTTGCTCCTGCTCGTCCAGGTAAACTATCTCGTATCTTAGCTTGGCTATATCCTCTTCAACCAAAGTGATCTTTGTTGTCTTCTTTTTAGCTGTAGAGTCATGTATTAATGCTATGTATTATTCTCCCTCCCCAATGTATTCAATCTTCTTTTGCTTTTTGGCCCAATTGCCAACACAGTGGACATCTCCTACCTCGATTGCAGCTGCATGAGTAGGAATCTGGGTGCTTGGTACATGTTTGCCTTCTCTCTGCTGCCTTTATCTTGAACACGAAAGCCTCGACTATGAATGAAATGGCAACTTGAAGCACCACCTATGAAGTCAAACAACATAATTATTTATAATGATGTATACCACAAAGCCCAACCCATTTGGAGTCAGTTCTCACCAATGAGACAATGTAGAAGCTCATAAAGTAGATTCGTGCTAGCCAATCAACTTTGGACTCTGATGCAAACCCTTCCTGCAGAATGTAAAAATCGGCATCAGTGTAAAAAATGCTCTCTGCAAAGCTTCCATCCACTTACCATGATGACGTACCAGTTGTTCACCACCATTAATATGAACAGTGTCACTGAGGGGGAAAAACAAGCAAGCAAACAAACAAAAACAACAACAGTGATTTCATGACTTTGGCCAATTAAACAGGTTAATCTATCTGAGCTCAGTGCTACATGTTAACTGAATAGGCAGATGTTGACCGACTCACCATAGCTTCTGAGTATGTTATCGAAATTGTTGAGGTAGTAGACCTTAGGAGTGTTGGTATCATTGAGAGCGCCTGGAGGGTCCACTTTAGCTGAATAGAACTCACCCACGTGATACCAACTTGTGTTGCAGCAGCCTTGCTCGACTTTGAAAGCGAAGAACTCGAGACCGATTATGGCGAAGGCATAGTAGATGATCATGAAGAGGATGAACAAGCTCACGAAACGAGGCCTCAACTCTATCAGAGTGTTCATCAGGTTCCTGTACCGACCTTTGAGCCGAATAAGCCTGCAAGCAAAGCAAGTCAAGCACATTGTTACAGGATGTAAACAGATGACGAACACAGACAAACGAAACATGAACACACAGTTTCACTCCATTATTGATGATGGGTGCAATGAAAATCTTTTTTTGTGGTTTTGCAATGATGTAATATTATTCACCGTAACAATTTTAAAGGACGAGCAATGGCAAGGTATTGATACATGGGGTTGGCTTCCAAACAGAGGCAGAGGAAACTGAAGAGGATCATAATCACATCAGCCCTAAAAAGGTATGTAGAATCAAAGTGAAGACCGGAATGGAATGGGATTAAGAGACTTACACATTCCAAAATTTTCTGAAGTAGTTGTAAAGGCCGTAACCAATGATGTTGAGTGATACGTCCACAATGTAAACTGAAATGAGGTTATGAAAACAAGTCTTTGGTTTATCTAACTAGCTGGCCTGTATAGTCTTATCTCCATTTCCTTAACTAGCACTAATCTTACTCACTGCTCAAAAACACAAATGATACTGGCAACACTCTATGCAATTCCGGAAAACGACGGCTGCTATCTGTATAATATAATTTATGATTGATAAGCATCACCAAAGCAACCAAACAAGTTGTTTTTTTTTTTTGCATATTAAAAACATGTACCTTTTATTTGAGATATGAATATGACGAGGAAGAGTAGATTGGCCAGCACAATAACTCCTATATATATTATATGAAGATAATTAGTGTTGCTATAGATAGAACATAGCAACACCCACTCACTCACTCACCCATAAAGAATTTATAGACTCTGTGGCCCACTATAATGCGTAGAGCTGAAACATTGAAAAGAAGAAGAAGAAGAAGCTCAATAGCACTCCAAAAGTGATCCATGCTGAATCCTTATAGCTTACCTTGCAGTGGTTTTCTAACAGGTTCTGGAAAGCGTGTAAACCATTCTATCACATCCCCACTTGCACTCATCTAGTGATTAACACCAATTGACCATTAATTAGCCCTGAGGGACACTCGAGTAGACATGTGCAACTCCATACCTGGTTCCACCTGTAATTAATCACGTCATAGAAATTATAGAATTCCTCCAGATTGAGTCCCTGGTACTGTTCTTGCGGGTTCTTGTGGAGAGCTTTGAAGATGCACATTACTTGCCACTCAGCTACAGTTGTTCATAAAGAGATCGTTAATCCATGGAATATATAATATCAGGGTTCTACCCAGTGAGTAGTTACAAGGAGTGGGCCAGCCCTTAAGTGGGATATTACTTGTGGTCTCTTTCATGACAACAGTATTACATATCATATTGCTTACGTATGCGTGGCTTGTAGTGGTGCATGAACCGAAGGAAGTCATGAAACTGGATGGCAGCAACATCAGAGTCTGGACCACTTCCCAAGATTTGAAATGCTCGTCGCAAGGCATCTCTGGGAAATGAGTGGTATTATCACAGTCACTGAATAGTTCTTTTTTATGGTCGTGATTAATTTTTTGTACCGTTTATGAAACAAAAGTTTTTTGAATTTCTTCTTGTCTGCTTTGCTGAAAGAACTGTACATAACGGCCAGAAGCTACGAAAGAAGTCATCACATCACTATTATAAAACACTTTATTTAGATGCAACACAAGCTAGCCACATACCACGTTAACGGCAAAGTAGAGGGTGACAATCATGTATGCTATGAAGAAGAGGGCAGAAGCAGGGCTGTCTCCATAGGCCTCCATCATGACGTCAGGATGACTATAACAACATTAACACTGCATAACTCATCTGGCAACAATAACAATGATATTGATACTTATTATATTGGTATCAACATCAATCTAACAAAATGATATTGATTTGTGTTATTTTGATACACCAACACTAACACTGAGAGGTTTAATCATGGCATAATGATACAGTCCAGCCATTAAACTCACTTGGCTGTTGTTTGAGTGATGAAGAGGCTCACGAATGCTCTGCTGAAACTGCTGAAGTACTGAAATTAAAGCAATAAATAACATAATGTCATTTAAAAATTAATGACGTACATCTGGATCCACTTCTGAAAAGATCAGGTAACCTGAACAAGGAGAGGAAGACACTTCATAATACCTGTTCTCAAGAAGTGCCTCAAGTGCAACATACCAAATAAAGCGAAGAGAACAATGAAGAACAGTAGGAGGACCAGCACATCCAGTATTGGTCTCAAACTTAAAACAAGTTGGCGTAGGACTCTGCAATGTAACAATATGCAATGTACTGTTATTCCCCACTCTGTTATGATGTGAGTGTGAGAAGGTGGAAAGATTGGACCTGGGTACGAGGGCTAGTAAGGATCAGGGTACGAGGGGTAGTAAGGACCAGGGTATGAGGGGACCTGGGTACGAGGGCTAGTAACTAGTTGTCTCACCTTCTTACTCCTCCCATGTAGTATGTATCCAGAATGAAGATGGGTCTGAGAACACGAGTGATACGAATGTGATTCTCCTCACTCTGTCGAATGATCACAGTCAATGCCTCCACATACATCACCACAAGGATCACAGTCTATAGACAGTAAGTATTTTATATAGCAATAGGTGGAATGATTCACTCCCACTCACGATAACAATTGTTCTCTTGTGTTGCAAGAAACGTGAACAACCGAACCAAAAAGCCCTCAGGATGATATCTGCTCCCAACAGTGCCAGAAGCAAGAGCTCCACAACTGCATGTACCTGCAGTATGCAGTTGTTGGCATCACAAAGAATAGTAGGACCTTAAAGTGCCTCTGACTGTGGTTAGCTAATAGTTATTATTATGACCATGTGAGTTTATTTTGGCGATGACAGCTAAAACAGGAGTTCCATATCCAGGCCTGGTACATATTGTTACTGCTATGTTCACTCACTGATATTAGAATTTTCTCCTGGCTTTTATTGAGCCTGTCCTGCCCCACAGCTGGGTGTTCAGCAAACACCAAAAGAAGTAGCAAGATGCAAACCAAGAGGTGATACACATGGTAGGCTGCATGGTGCAGGATGTCATATGCTTTCTTGGACCACTTGTTCGTGGGATGGTGGTAAAACTTTGCGTCATCCTCTCCCTCCTGAATGTAAAGGGCAGCCTCCTGCAATCAATAATCATGACCTTTAAGTAGCACTCTTGGCCCAACACCCCCAAGACCGACAATTCTCACCTGCCATTTTGTTCTGCTTCTGTCACCTTTGCAGACCACAGAGTCCAGTACTAATAAGAAGAATATTCATAGTATTAGCTACAATCAGCATTAGAGCTGCCAATGAATATGAATATTAGCAGTGACAGATGCAAAGCATTATTTTTCCCGGGTCTGGCATGCACCATCACCATAATTGGAAGCTAGGTCTATGAATTTTATAGGTTACTTCAACTCTGAAAATCAGCATACCAATGAGAAGTGTTTTCAAGAGTGAAGCCATAACGTAAGGGGGTGAATTAATTAACCCTAGGCCATAGCAACCAGGCAGGACTGTGCAGGAAGTAACAACAAAATGACTAAACTAAAGGCTAGAATACATGGCCCATGCCTGACACTGTCTATACACAGCTCAATTTCCCCATGTCTAGGATTTATATACAGCACTGAAACTCCACAGCATTGGCACACCTGGATTGTATGGGTTGGGGACAGCTTGGTAACCCCTAGCTTTATTGATCAATCTCGACGAGAAGTCATCATCATCAAGCAGTAGCTCATCTATTTCATCTCCATTGCTGAATGACATTCTACTGTCTCCAGCCTCAGACGTGTGCCTGGATAATTCAACTATTATGCCCTGACCAAAAGCCCTTTCTCTGGAACTTTCAGCAACGGGGTTGTACTGGTTCAGCGATCTGCGACTGGAGTCCAAATTGTTGTATGATGAAGTTAGAGCAGCTACACCCTCTTCTTCGTTCTGCAGAGGTTGCAATGATTCCGGAGCTCCGTCTTGTCTCTCGTCTGTTTGGCGGGATTCATCACTTGCGAGCAGTTTTTCTTTTAGTTGGTCACTTTTTGTTGACATACTAAACCTATAGCAGGTTGAGTTATCGATTAATTAAAACCACTGCAAAAAAAGGTGAAATGACAAGCCACTCCCCCTCTCTATAATTAATGACGTCACAGTACAGGTTTTTAGGTAATGATCGTTAACTTAAGTGAGATGGCTTCAATTTTGTTGTGGAGGAGGATCTCCCTTCCAATTATCAGACCAGCATTAGGGTGCTTTAATAACCAGTGGTATGATATAAAGGTGGCTGATTGTTGTCTTTTTTTGCATAATGTAATTATTCATCCCAGCAGCCATTTCTCTAATGATAAAGATGGCATCGAGGACAATACTAAGCTGAAAATATATACCAGGACGGGTGACAAAGGTGAATGTTCATCTTAATTGATCCATGCATCATAGTAAAACCTCCATCATGTACTACACCAGGTGTCTCCAGCAACTTTGCTGGTCAGAGACTGCCAAAAGATGATCAAATATTTGAAGCATTGGGTAGCAATGATGAGTTATCATCTCATATAGGGTTCGTGTGCTTTGCAATGAGCAAAAAGACTATTTAATGATCTTATCTATTAGTTTGGCACGAGAATATTGTTTGGAATCTGAACATTTCAGTTTAGCAGATACTTTACAAGAGGTATGTTAAGTATGTGATGGGATCTTTAACAGTAGCAACAACATCTCATGTCTTAGATTAACTTATGCAGATTCAATGTGTGCTTCAAGATGTGGGGTCTCACATAGCCACTCCCAGAAGCAAAGCCACAGAGACAAAACTCTGTACGTATTCATAGCAACACTAAGAGTTACGATTTTGATGAATGATTTGTGTTTAATATAATATGTAGCTCGAACAGCCTTCAGTGGAATAAATGTTGACAATCTAGAGAAGTGGATAGATGAAATGGACACTGAGCTGCCACCTCTAACGGCTTTCATACTTCCTGTGAGCATAGAGAATGCTCCAATGAGCTCTGTTTCTAATGTACTGTACTTATTCAAGTCAGGGGGGAAGGGCAGCTCATTCCTGCACGTGGCACGTACCATTTGTAGGAGGACAGAGAGAAGGTGAGTGAGCTCTGTATAAATTGTGCTCGTGCAACCAATCAGGACATGATGAGTTGTTCTCTGGCTTTGTAGAGTGGTCCCTCTTTACAAATCTGGTGAAGTGGAGCATGATGTAGCCAAATATATCAACAGGTGTACTGTAAATACAGTGGAACCTCCAATAAAGGACCCTCCAAGAAAAGGACAACCTCCCAACTAAGGGGGCCCTTTTCCATAGCATTTAGTGCATTTTAAACCTCCGAGAAGAGAAGAGGACAACCTCTCTACTCTACAAAGGACAAAATGGTTAATCCCTGTATCCTTTACTCTCAGAGGTCCCACTGTAAACATTCTTGTGTTTCAATTATTATTATAATAACTATCAACAGGTTAAGCGACTTTCTCTTCACTGCAGCAAGATTAGTAGCTCACAGAGAAGGCAAGAAAGAAATCATTTACAAAAAAGTGGATAGTAAATCTTGAAAGAATTTGACAGACATTTGAGAGTGTGTGTGTGTGTCAAGTTTGGTAATTCTTGTCATGATGATTTGGAAGAGTTGTCGATTCCTAGTTGAGAGTTTGAAATCTCTTCAAGAGCTTTCCTTATCTTCTTCAATAACATTTCTGGGGGGTGGGGAGTCACGTATGCATAGGTAATTAGGTGCCATAATTGTAGGGGGTTCTCCTTTACCTCCTTCTTCTACAGCTCTCCTGAGCTTTTCAGCTGCAAGGCGATTCTCGGCTTCTAACTTTCTGTGAGCAGCATCTTGGCGATCTTGCGTGTATTCTTGGTTGGGGAGGGAGTCAATCAGAATGTCAATGTCCTGAGCTGTTCTTGCTATCAAGTTGGAGAACAGAGTGGTGTTATCTGTGCACAAGAGGGAATACAGAGCTTAAATGTAAAAGAGGATGCATCTGTAATGTTTTAGAGCTATAGAAATGGGCCTTTCATGACAGAATTTGATATTACCTTCTGGGCCTTCCTTTGAGCCTGTGAAATTTAATGATTAGTTGAATTTTTAAGTTACGATGTCACTTCACTGTTTTGTTGAGAGGATCCTGGATTTGCTTGGAGAACTCCAACACTATTACAGAAATACTCCCCCAGCTGTATGGTGTGCAGTATATAGAGATAATTATGAACTACAAAGAGAGTACCTGATTCACAGCTTCTTGTAGTTGTGTTAGCCTATCAGCCATGGACTCGATACGGTACAGTATCGTCACCTTCCTAGATTTCTATCTATTAATCTGAAATGCACGTGTCTTGAATATGATTTTTCTTTTGGCCTCAACCTCGTGTTAGTCTGTATTAAGCTATAAGTGAAGAATTGGTGTGCATTACGTTTCGTGTCCTTGAGACTTAAAGGTGAGCTGCTGCAGACGATGATTGATTTTGTGGGAGTAGAGCTTGAGATTCATTCCTCTTTCTACTCGTAGAAAATGCGTTACGTAGCCGCCTATTTGTTGGCAGTTTTGGGTGGGAACAAGAACCCAACAAAAGGTGATGTCTCCAAAATCCTTGAGAGCATTGGTCTGGACATAGAAGATGAAAAAATTGATAAGGTGAGCTATTCAATCAACCCATCCAGCCTTTTTGACTTATTTGGTGTGGGCAGGTCATGAGTGAGTTGGAGGGCAAGGACATTAACGAAGTGATCGCTGAAGGAAGCTCAAAACTTGCTGCAATGCCGACTGGTAAGGGGGAAACTCGTAATGAAACGAGGCCACCCTGCCTGTTTGATAACTTCAATGTTGTTATTCTGAAGGTGGAGCCGTGGCAGCTGCTGGTGGCAGTGGAAGTGCAGAGGAGGCTCCTGCTGAGAAGGAAGAGGAAAAGAAGGAGGAGTCTGAGGAGGAATCGGATGACGATATGGGCTTCGGTGGCCTATTTTGAACCAGTTCTTCATGCAGCTTAAAAATCTCTTTCTTGTTTGCACTGAAAAAATTTATCAGTTAAATTATATGATTTCTGATGAATTGCACTGTCTTAGTCATTTTGCATTGTAGGGGAGAAGCCAATGGCACCAGTTTATTGACTGCCTGTCTTGCCTGTCTTGCTCAACTGCAAGGCATAATATTAAATGGTGACCACTTATCAGAGCAGTGATAATTATAGTACACAACTCACATGCTATTGATCAAATAGTATCCAGCATTCAATAGGTTTCATAGAACAAAATTAATAGTAAATGATTTGATGACCCCTTACCTTAACCACATCCACCCAATTCCAGCCTCGGGCCCTCTCCCCTTGAGCATCTATTAGTAATCCATAACATGGTATCCACACACCACTAAATGGAGGTAATCTTTATACTCACTCAACTTGTCGGCAAGTCTTCTCTTCTGCTGCTTACTTAATACTTCTTTCTTCTTCTTTTTCTCCACCTTGGAGGCTTGTACCTGAAGCACAAAAAAAGGGGACTGAATGAGGAAGGCTGTTCAAGATCCAAAACCTACGGGTGTAGACTCCGGTGCAGTGTCCACAATCAATTCCTCCGCTCTTTCCTTAGCTAGTTCAAAGAGTGAGTAAGTCATGGGGGAGCCTAAAAGACTTTCTCCCTAAGATAAAGGGGATAAAGCAACACTACAGAAAACACAAAGTTTCACCTCTTCCTTCAGAGCTTTCATGATTGAGGCCTTTGAATCAGAATTCCTGAAAATAATAATAATAAAAAACTTTTTTTTTTCCCCAAATTTTTTTCCCCTTACAAATGTTTGTTGTAAAATGCATCCAGGTTAATGGTGGGAAGTTCATCAGGATAAGAATCACTCCACGTGAGTTCCACTAGAAATGACTTAGGCTCTCCAGCCTCACCTACCTGCATCAATTCAAGACTCAGGCAGTGTTATTAGCTATGCATACAAGTAAGAACATACCCTATATGTGAAAGAAACATCACCAGTTTGCTTGAAACACTCATCACAGTCATATATAGAAGCAAGAACTTCTTTCTCCTCCTACAAAAGAGACCACATGGTGATACTAAGTAACAATCTTTTGTGTTTCGTACCTACCTCTTGTAATTCTTGATTTGACATGACCCCTAGGCCCTTTAAAGGGCCACTGATTTACTCCGCGCATGCGTGCTAATAACCCGCGTGGACGTGAAGATGGCAGTGAATCAGCAGGAAGCCGAGAAGATAGAGAGGAAGCTAAGACCTCTTTATGGTCAGTAAGGCAAAGCTTTACGTAGTGTGCACTATCATTAGTTACTATACTATCCGGTGAGATGGATATGAGGCAATAAAGCCTGCATGTTTTGAGCTAACTAGCTGCTAGCTCTCCTTTCTTTGAATTTCTAGATGCTGTGGATAATGGACAGCATAAAAAGGCTATTCAGCTGGCTGATAAGATGCTCAAGAAGCAGGAGGAACTACAGTGTGCTAGGGTAAAGCCTCTTATTGGGGATATTGGTTTAAGGAAATGTTCTTACAACTATGGTCTATCCCAAAGGCGTTGAAGGCCATTGCACTCTTACGTATGGGAAGGCAGGACGAGGCAATCAGCAACATGGATGCTGTCCTTGCCTCACATCCGGGGGACCAGGCCACCCTCCAGGCATGCACCATGTACTTCAAGGAAAATTCAGAATGTAAGGTTTGACACTGCGTGTATGTAAAGTCCACTCACCTCTTACAGACCCCTGAAAAACCTCTGAACTTATGACACTGTTGTTGAGCAGGTCTACTACCACCTGATGAGGTTGTCCCTAGAATCAAGAGATTTTATGAAGTTGTTACTGTGTGTGTCATTATCGGAATCTTTGATTCCTTCAGATGCAAAGATAGCAGAGCTTTATGCTGATGCAGCATCCCATTACCCTAAAAACCAGGAGATTTTGACACACCTCTTCATGGCGTACGTCCGCATTGGAGACTATCAGAAGCAGCAGCATACTGCCATCCAACTCCACAAGGCTTTTCCTCAAAGTGGTCCATACTACTGTTGGAGAGTCATGAGCATCCTGATGCAGGTCAGCATTGGGTAAAGGGTAGTCAAATCGAAATAATATAGCTGTATGCTACTAAAAGTATTTTTCTGCTCAATTCTTGACCAAATTTAAGAATCAGCTCATAGAGTGGGCAATCAGCTCTCTGCTGGTGTTTTAAACGTGAAATTCGAGCAGATGTAGATCAAGGGAAAGTTGTTTCCAGTATTATGGCAAAGGATGATTCTTTCGCCGAGTGTGATAGGCTGGCCTGACTCCATGTGTGTTCCATTTCTTACAAAGCATCTGCAAATAGTTGGGGGCAATGTATGCGTATACTGTTGATTGGGTAAAGGATTGACCATTTATGTTGGTCATTGTGTCTTGGTATATAAGACTGGCTAGAATTTTCTCTAAAGGGAATTCTTGGCTGGGGTTTGAGAATGGTTTCTTGCTTCCTTAGGCCACAGATTCAAAGAATAATGACAAAGCCAAGCAGTTGTTTCTTTCACTGGCAGAGAAGTTGATTGACAAGTACTTTGAAGAGAATGAGGTGGACTCTGAAGCTGAAGTGAGACTTTACTTGATGGTTTTGGACAAGTTGAATAAGACGGAGAAGAAGTTGAGAGTACTGGAAGGCCCATCAGGTGAAGAATGTTTTGTTATTTATTAGGAATAAATGTAGTTGCTAAGGGCATGTATAATGTTAAAAATTCCCTCTTAATTGAAACTCTGCCCCTTGCCGTATTTTTCCTTATAAGGTGAGAAAATGAAGAACAGAGAGGACTGCCTTGGACTCCAGGTGGACTGCCTCGTGACCCTTCAGCAATGGGACAGGGCAGCTGCTAAGTTATCTGACATGATTCACAATAACCCTGACCAGTGGTCCTACATTCGTCAGTACATCAACTGCCAGATCAAACAGTGCAAGACAAGAAGAAGAGAAAACACCAAAGTCAAGATGGAAGTGGGTCCGATGGAGAATGGTCCAGAGAGCATAGGGATCGAGGAGTCTGGGGGGACATGTGAGGAAGGCAAAGAAGGATGTGGTGAAGTTAGTACAGTGGAGAAGAAAGGAATCTCAAGTACTCCTCTGCCTCCTCTTCCAACGTCATCAGGCTGTGATGCAGACTCAGACTCCAGTCGAGTGTCTTTCTCATGGACTGATTTGAAGTAAGTGCCTCTCTGTATAATTATGACCTATGGGCTCATTGCTTTGTTAAAAGTGGTAGGAAGAAAGATTATTTTGTGTTTTCAATCTCTCCTCTAGCTGACTTGGATTTTTTGTTTGTTTGTTTGTTTGTTTGTTTGTTTGTTTGTTTGAGTGTGGATGGATAATTATTGACAAAAACACATGTATAACTACCTGAATCGCTCTTGTAGACTTGGGGGGGGGGGGGTTAGCTTAGGGGGTTAATCAGTTAGCTTTATATTGGTTTGTAAAATCTTATCCATTTTTTCTTGAAATTGGTAGCCATAAGTATGAAAAATTTTAGTATGTGATTTGAAAGTTTTTAGTATCTATAATTATTCTATGTATTTATAAATTGCTGAACTAATTGAATTCTGTGTGCAGTGGTTCTGAGGACTTCTTGCAGCCCCTGCATGAGGCCTGCGACTTGCTGGAGTCTCTGGCGGCAGAAGAGGTAAGGATCAGCGCTGAGTCTGCAGAGAAGACGAGATACATTGTCAGGGGCCCTCTCCTTGGCAGGATGGAACTGGTACGACAGCTCTACTTCAATGGCATGCACATGATCCCACTCAACCTTGGTAAGTAGCATTCATCTGTCTCATCAACCTTGGTCAGTCCGTAGTTGAGATATGTTCTAACTGGTCATAGAGTGAAATGTTCCACTATCCCAGTGTTGATAACTGCCAAGTGTTGTCACCACCAGCTTGCCAAAGGATAGTCGCTTGTATCTTTTATTCTTTGTATATGTGCCAATCTCCCCTGAAATAAAGGCACTTTTCTAATTCTAATCTGGATACCTTTCTGGTCAGGATTTTTTTTTTTTTCACTTACTGTCTTCCACAGCTTCTCTTCCTGATATGCTCATGGACTACTTCAAACAGTTTGGCACAAAGGGCTGTATGTTTGATGACCTGAGCCTGTACCTGGACGTCTTCAGCAAGATCAACAGAGATGCAGTGCTTCTCTTCCTCCAGCAGGTTCAGGAGATTGTAGACTCCACCCCGATTGATTTCAACTGTCCTGATGAGAGTTTAAAGGAAAACGTAAGAGGAATATTCTGGCTGTACAACTTTAGTATGTAACAACAACAATAACAACAACAACAACAACAACAACAACAATAGATGTTTGCCTTGTGTAGTATTTCTCTTCATGATTTTCAGTGGGAGAATTTTTTTTTTTTTTTTTTTTTTTTTTTTTTTTTTTTTGCTTGCCTCTTTTGTCCAGATTAAGAATTTGGCAAGACATTCCAACCTGCTCCAGCTTCGGTTGTATCTCAACTGCATGACACAAGACACCTCGCAGCTGCTGGCTCTCTGTCTCGAGTACCATGCAGACGGACTCAAACTGGGCAGGTACCTGGGGTCCACTCTGAGTCAACCCAGCGACTTTTATGCCATCTTGGCCGCACACATCCTAATGGCACAATACCAGCAAACAAGTAAATTAAAATTAAAATCACATGATATTTAAGCAGAGGTTCTTCCCTAAAAAGGGTAGTTGGGGGGGGGGGGGGGGGGGAGGGAGAGATTTTTTCTGGGATTTCCTTTGATGTGGTATGGGACGTTATTGTCTGATAAGTAATTTGTTTTTATTTCATCTCCGTGTTTAAAAATATTTTCATATACTTGAAAATTAAATGTGTAATTAGCATAAGAGCTTATTACAAGTACCAAATTAATTTAATATGAACATTTTTTTTATTTTTTATTTTTTTTATATGGAATTATGGTATGTACAGTACAGTGATAAAGTCTGTGATATTTGAACTTTGATATGGAGGAGTGTTAATTGGGTCATCCTCTAGGTGAGATCAGAGTGCTCTGGGAGGCCATATTTCTGTTGGAGAGAGCAAAGAATGCCAACCCTCAGATATCGTTGCTGCTGATGAAGCTCTATGGGATATTAGGTGCTAATGAAAGCGTCACTGAACTCTTTAAGGCCGTGTCAATCAAACACCTCCAGATGGAAACCATTGGGTAGGGTGGGCGTGGTCATAATCATATATGGACACAGTATTGTGGATATGTAGAGTTAATAGGTGTGGTCAGTGTGGGTGTGACTGTCTCTGGCATGGTTGTAGGTACATTCCGATGCGGTACATTCAGTCCATGGGGACGTTTGGCTTTGCCAACCAATTGTATAAGAGTGCTCTAAGATTTTACTATGGTGCCTCCAAAGATGTAAGTCTCAATCACTTCACTTTCAAATTCACTTTATACCAACATACTCCTTCCAGTTCTCAGAGTACATCATCCAAGCCTACAAGAATGGAACATTCACTAAGGTATGCATGTACAGAGGTTTGTGTTCATGCAATAATGGTCCATTGATTAGATTGAAGAGTTTGTAGACTGTCGGGATCGTCTCACACATTCTTTCAATTTTGTCAACACTCTCACAGAAATGAACATTCTGGAAATGATCCTTTCTGTCAATAGGTACCATTGCCCTACCCCCACCATTGTTCCCTCTTCACAACTTCTCTCTCTCTCTCTCTCTCTCTCTCTCTCTCTCTCTCTCTCTCTCTCTCTCTCTCTCTCTCTCTCTCTCTCTCTCTCTCTCTCTCTCTCTCTCTCTCTCTCTCTCTCTCTCTCTCTCTCTCTCTCTCAGCATTTCACAAGCTAAGGAGTTCTTCAAGAAGGATTGGATCCCTAAGCTACCTTGCTCACTTAGAGGTCAGTCGGTGCATGACGTAGGAATGTCAAACATTCAATTTTTCCCCCTTTAATTAGATTATGTTAGCAGCTTGGTGGACAACAGAGACCTAACAGTCCTTGATGACTGGAGTCCTCCATCAATGTAAGTACATGTGCACATCACATGACCTGTCATGTGACCTTATCCCAACATAGGAGGTTGACTGATATCCAGGTGAAGGCTTCATTTGACTTAGAGGTAATTAGTTTGTGGTAAGGAGTGGCCACTTCAGCTGGTTCTGATAATGTGTGTATAGTGTCTATGGTTGAGGACTAGGCTGAGTTTAGTGAAGAGTCTTGGAGAGGCTGTTTCTCTGGTTTCAGGTAAGTGTATTGTGTGAAACTTAAGCCAGAGGATAGGCAATGACTTACTGATAGAAGCACTGGGTTTGTGTAAGCAGCTGTGAAAGCCTGCCCTTAATAAAGACGTTAACCATTCTTTGAATAACTGGAAGGACTATGCTAATGAACCTTGACGTCTGCACTAATTTATTAATTAATAATAGGGGTGTCTGAGAAAGGAGGAGGTCAGAGTGGTAAGGACACTGAGAAGGGAGGTGCAGTGCAGTCCCTAGAAGAGAAAGTGGAGGAGTACAGGAGTACGTTGGAACAAATGGATCAGCACATGGGAATGTTTCACCTCAGAGAGGCAAAAAAACAATCTTCACAGGTTTGTTATTAATTTTTTAGGCAGGGGAGAGAGGGTCCTATTGTTTAGCCCAATGGCCTAGAGGTCAACCATAGAGTAGATTGGGGTTTTGAATTTTGTGAGGCCGTGATGATACGCACTGGGTTATGATAGTAATATGATTATGTCTAATTATCTAATACTTCTGAGCCTTACATGTGCAAAAAACATTCCCTTCCATCTTTAATCTCTATCTCTCATATCTTAAGTATACCATATCCTCTGCTTTCCTTCCTATTCTTGACAGACCAGACTACCTCTGCAGTACCCTCCTCTGTGTCTGGGCTACTACTTTCTACAGTACGGGCATGGAAAGATACTTTCTAACATGCTCCATGTCACCATCAAAATGGCTGAAAGTGGAGACCAGGTTGAAGATCTCCTCAAGGACATCCTGGCAAAGATAGAAGGTGAGATACAGTGACTTGAAGTGGGAAGCCAAGAAAAGGTACATCCAGGTGATGTTCAAGTGTCCCTCTTTAGGTATTGCAGCATGTTGACACCCACTGTACCCACGGAAGTTATTATTTTCTTCTGCACAGCATTTATTATCTTCTCTCTCTCTAGCTGCCAAGTGTCAGATCAGTGGAGTACCAGATGATCTCCGAGAATCTTTAAGGAGATCAGTGGGTTCTCCTCCACCTCTGGCACCTGCTGAGGGAGAGGGGACCACTGAGTTGGGAGATACTGTGGAGAAATCCCCAGCAGAACTGGACCACCCTTACGACATCCTTACTCGGTCACATATCGATTTGGAAGGTTATGTAATGTTGCTACAGGTTGGTACTCAAATTTTTTTGTGGTTGTTATTGTGGAAATGGCAGTTAGGATAATTAACGAGTTACCTTTAGTGGGTATCAAGTGTCTTTATATGGTGTTTGGTAGAGTCAAAATACCCAGAGAAGAAACCCCTTCTCCCACCTGGATGAACCTGTTTATGTTTTAAGAATAATTATTTTGACTGTGCAAGTTATGCATACATTTTGTAGTTGGAATCCAAAGCAGTGTGGTGTTAGTCACTGTTTTTCTTAGTATTATTGAATCACATGACTCTCATGTGATGTGATTTGTGTGCAGAGTTTGAGTTATGTGCTGCTCTTGTGCGTCGTGTGTGCCGAATTATTTGTTCCCTCTCCCACTGGGGAAGGGAAGAAAAGAAAGAAGAAGAAGAGAGGAACTGTATCGGATAAACCAGTAAGTGACTAACCATTTCCTTCCCCATGAGTCAGTCTTTAGCCTGATGATTTCTACAGACTGCAACACAAGCTCAACTAAGAAATTTTGTTTCTGAAGTGCATCGAATGCTTTCTTCACTCTGCCAGTTTTTCCACCCTCTCCCTCTCCCTGATAACGAGGAAGAACTTACCCTTCGTTTAAAGAACTTATATATAGGCAATGACCCTGAAAGAGATGCTTCATCATTAGTCTCAAAGGAGAAAGAGATGAAGTCTCGTGTGTGTGGAACAGTACTGACCAGTTACGATATGTCTCTAAGAGACACCATGCAATTGGCATCTTCTAAACTTGAGCTAGCCAGTCATTTGATAAAACAATTAGGGGGTGAAGCGAAATTGGAGGAACCAGGCAAGCCCTAGCCCTAGCCCTAGCCGGCCATGAGGTGCATAGTTTCTATAATCAAGGGTTCTTTTTTCAAATTTTTGAGTTTTGTTTCGTCTGTTTTTTCTTTAATATTAAAGTTACTGAGCTGAACTTCCTGGAAAGGTGTGGTAATTTATAATTGAGCTCTTCGCTAGCTACAGAATTAGAAATGGAAGAGATAAGGACCAAACCAGTTGCCCCGCCGCGCAAGGGCAGAAAAAAGAGGCAGCAATCCAGGGATGATGAAGAAATGCAGAAGAAAATTCCACTTACTCCAACAAAGCAAGCTTCCCCTACAGAAAACGCAGAGCATACTTTCTCCGCTGATGCTATGACAACAAAGCAAAAACCTCCCAGGCCACAACCTCCTTCCAAGTACAGTAACTCGCGTTCCTTCTCCAAAATCAGTGCCAGTGCACCTCAGACCCCAAGCAGGTACGATGCAAAACACAATGTGCTCAAAGAATCAAAATCTTCTCCAGACACTGCACTAGCAAAGCATTATTATAACTCTGACAGTGGTAGTACTGCAGAAGACACAGGTGGTCATCGCAAGAAGAGACATGAGAGTCTGCAGGAAGTAGAGACTCAAGAACCAGGCAGTTCTCCAACTATTATCAATTCCAGGGGAAATGCAGGTGGAGTTTATCTCAATGTAGCACCAAAAGCTCCTCAAGGCAAAGGTGCAACAGGGAGCTTAAAGAGAACAAAAAAAACCTTTCAAATTTCACCAACTGAGCATAGAGATGGAAGTATGATACCTTCTAGACTGGCTAACTCAAGGGTGAAACTGCAGGATGTGTCAAAGCAACCTGCTCCTTCTGCAGGTACTAGAAGGAGTGCATCTGATTCTTCTTCTCCAACCAAACGTGATGCTACTGCTCTTAGCTCAAACAAGAAGACCGGTCATAAACTGACAACAGCTCAGAGTGTTCTCCCACAAATGCACCAAGAGCAGTCACATCCCTTTACAAAACAGAATTCCACACCAGACTCAAGACAGTCTTCTGGATATGCTAAAAGACCAGTTCGACCTGCTCCACCTTGTCCGAGAAAGTTGAAAAATAAGAATTACACGAATGTTACTTCACAGAACATTTCAGGTGGTGGTCCTAGTACGCTCGATTACATGTACGTTGATCCAAGTAAAATTCGCTATCCTTTACCGATGAGACCAAGTCAAAATGTGGATGGGCTGGTGGACTTGAAGATGGAACGTTATCAGATTGATGAAAAGTTGAGCAGCGAGGAAGACTCATCTCCTATGATTGATGATGACGATCCCCCTTACGTCATGGACAGTAAGTTGATGTTTTGCACTCAGAGGGTGCTACACTATCAAAAGGCAAACTTAATCCTTAATTAAAACCCTGATAACCCTTTATTGACTGCATTACTACAGCATTAACCCCATGGGGTGGCCTTTATTGATTAATAAGCCATTGTAACGTTTATCCTCTTCAAATTAGATAAACAAATAACTTTCGGTCCTAATTATAGAGGTGATCAAAAGTGTTTACCTTAAGGAGAGTTTGGGGAAGGGGAAGACTGAAGCCCGCAAAGTTGCCCAATGGACAGCCTTTGTTATCACCTGTTACATGATGCTATCACTTTTCAATCAGGCTTCATCCCTTTGAGTTCATTATTTGTGATACCTTAAGTGTGTGATGTGTTGCTACATACAACAGTTGAGCGTTGTACAGACACCTGTCTCAGATTATAATTCTCCACAATTTCATTAGAATTCATAACATTAATTTTAACTGTAACAGTTGGACTTTCTTTTGACAAACTAACCAAGGGGAGTTTTGTGATGGTGTAAGTACGCATCTTCTTTTTTTTGCAGTTTTTTCTCCACCACGTCCTCCTGGGACAACCAAGTCCAACATCTACACCTCACTCGACCCCAAAACCATAAGAGGTATCTAATTATGTGCTGACAACTGAGTCTTTGGGGGTGTGCAATTGAAGGCCCTGCATGTGTTTGTTCATTCATCCAACCCCAATCCACTTTATCACTTCCAATTCCCACCCGTAAGCTCACCTTATAAACTGTTTACCAGATGACACATTAAGCTGGTCAGTTGTATTCTTCTTATGTTGGTGTGTTTACAATAGCATTAAGGTTGCAATGAATGTATTCCCCATCTCTTTCCTGTCTTTAGAAGGGATATATACTGTTCCTAATCAGCAGCAGACAGGTGAAGCTCTTTCATTGAACTCAGCCTCGCAAGACAAGAGCAAGGACTCAAGACAAAGGTCACATGAGGAGGTGCAACGGTCACATGAGGAGAAGTACACAGCATTTGATGATCTAAAACCACAGAAACCATCAGCTCCATCAAGTAAAGAAACTATTCAATGATGGTTCAGGGGGAAAATAATGCATTACAAGTTTAGATATCCAACTAGGAGTTGTTTGGTGCAAGGGTTGGAGTTCTTGGAAGTGAAATTGCTTCTAGATGAACTAAATGGTTCATTTTGTCACCCTACAAGTTTATGCATTGTTTTAAGTTGTTTAACAAACTACAATCTTGCAAATTTTGAGTAGGGAGTAAGGAGAACTCACATGTGGTATATAATTTTTATATCAGTCTCTATCATTCCCAAATTCATGTGTGGAGGCACTACTTTATGATCAGGTTGCATTATGAGCCTATTCCAGTCAGCTAATCTATGTACTGCACTGCAATTCACACATCACTTTTGCAGGTGCTGTGTACATGAATGTGAAGGTGAAGCCAATGGGCAAGAGCGAATCCTTCACTCTCGATACCTCCTCCTCCTCTCTCACCTCCTCTCCCCCTAACCCCCTGAGCGATGAGGAGGTAGAGTCACCTCAAATGGAAAATAACTACGTGGCAATTTCCATGGATACCTTGGAAGACCGTGAGTAATTATTATTATCCACACATGCAGCAGGGTTCTCCCCATAATATAATTGTAGTGGTCAAGCTTACAAGGAAGTGGTTTATACAACTATAAGCTGGCAAAACCTACAAGTTTCTATTCCAGACTTAAGAGTCCTTTATAAGGACAGGGTTAGATCAGCACAAAATAGTCTTCCTGTGCACACTTCTTTCAAGTTCTCAAAAATCAATTACAATTGCTGATTCAGCTGTTAGATCTTTGTGGGAGGGTTTAGCTAATACTATACTGTACTATAGCCTTCCTTGTCCAGGCTTTTGATGTAGTTCTGGTGATGTAGTTCTGATGTAGTGGTGCCAAAGTTAAATGCTGCAACCACATCCCTTGCTTGACCACCTGTTATTTGTATTGCAGCATCCATCTACCAAGTACTGGCTTGATGTGTCATGTCAGCAGCAAAATGAACTTACTTCATCCTCACATAATAGAAATGGTCATTTTTTTTATTGTCTATAAATCAAATCACTCAAATAAGTTATGAGCCTTCACTTCTTACTTATCAATAATAATAATTATACTCTTCAAATTTGTTATGAATTCCACTATCTTACATCTTCCTCTTTGGTGTTCTGTTTATGTTTCTCTGTCTCCTTACCACTGAGTCTCTCCAATGAGGCAAACTCCTCCCCTCGGCCTCCAGCTTCCTCCTGGGCGCGGGCAAGCTCCTCCTGGTTATTCTGTCTGTTTTTCTCAGCCTCCTTTCGTGCTTCTTTCTCACTGAGTCTCTCCAGCAAGATGACCAGTTCACAGTGAGGGGTATGGGGGAAGAGATCCACTGGGATGGCACGCACGGGTCGAAAAGGAAACCCCTTAATCCAGTTGGACTTCCTACGACACAAACTGAAAACAAACAAAAGCTGGAAGATAATACTGCATTTCCAATTCTCAATATTTGGGACTGGAATGTGATAAGCTTATTGTTGAATTGGGGGTATATATAAAGAACATACTCAACTATGTTGCCTTTTGCAGCATTCGGCTTGCAGGAGATGTAGATCAGCCTCTGTATAGGGTAGCACTTTCGGATGGTTTGGATGACCTTGGGGTCTATGGATGCAAAAGATAATAGTGAGTGAGTGAGTGAGCAAGTTACGATCATGGTGGGTTAGTATCAAAGACCTTGGTACATACAGTGGGACCTCTGATACTTGGGACCCAGCCTTTTATCCTTTGTAGAGAGGTTGTCTTCCTTTGGAGGTTATTTTGTATTAGTGTATAATGATTCATTTGTTGAGAGGTTTGTCCTCTTCTCTATTAGAGGTTCCACTGTAACTGGCTGCCCAACTGTTGACTCACGGAGGCCAGCTCTGGGAGGGTCCACTATGCCAACCACCTTGCCATAACTGGAGGCTGGGAGTCGAATGTCTTGCATCACATCCTCAGCCCTCCCACACACAAAGTTCACATTAGACACACCTGGACACACAGACACAAGAGGAAAACAACACATTGAAAATTTGGTAAAGGGTCATCAACCATTTAGGCTAGCTTGGATGATGATTTGGTAAAGGGTCATCAACCATTAAGTGAACAGCTGGCCGGCCGGCTAGCTGGGATGATGATTTGGTAAAGGGTCATCAACCATTAAGTGAACAGCTGGCTAGCTTGGATGATGATTTAACACACCATTGATTCCAGCATTTACTCTGGCATCCCTCACTGCCTCTTCCACCATTTCAACCCCTACCACTTTGGAAGCAGACATTGCCTATCGTAAAGAAGAAAAAAGAGTGGCCGGGGGAGGGGGGAGGGAGAAGTTCTTAAAGAAATACTGTAGAACTCTTACTTTGGCCAAATAGAGTCCGATTGTACCTGTGCCACAGCAGATATCTACACATTATAAAGAGTACAAATCAGTCTGAGGCCCGAAAATAAGATTATGTGTAGATCGGTACCATATATCAAAGGATGTTCCACCCCTTCAACTGTGGCAAGCTCTTTGATGACAGAGTAGAGGACCTCACATGCTTGAGTGTTTACTTGAAAGAAAGAAGGTGGGGAAATTCTGAACTTCAAGTCAAACAAGTTCTCATGGATATGCTGCATAAAAATAATTATTTTCCAAGGGTACATCTATATAGCTATCACTACGGTATATATTTGGTAAGGGGTCACCTTCTCTCCAAACAAGTGATCATAGGAAGGTTTTACATTGGCCTCCCTGCAATAGAAGAAGGATCACAGAACGGATAGACTAGCTATACCACTCACAAACGTCCCAACGCTTGGAAATAAAGGGAAGTGGGAGGAGCCTGAGCACCTTCTCCTGTTTTGAAGAACTCTACAAGTCTAGCTTTCTCTACTTCAATGGCATCCTGGAATCTGAAACTGAAATTTAGACCAATTTACTGAGTTAATTGGGTACCATGGTGAGGTCTTGAGGGTGGATCTGAAGAATGGCCATACTTTCCCCGCTTTCATGGCAACGGAGGGTCAGCATTCTCCAATACCTGTCAACATCATGCGTAAACATCACCATGGAGATCAACTGTGTTCTACGAGCTATGCTAGCATCTTGTGGGTTCTGTTTGAGATGTAATTTTCTTACAAGGGACATCAGGACTACCCTATAACATTACATCAATAGGGATATAATTAAACAGCTTTCCACAGTCCCCAGAGGCCCACTATCCGTTATTTCACTGAAAAGGATACTTGAACAACTGCTGTATCAAAGGTAAACTTTCATTTCAGGACTACTTCCAGTTTTAGCAGCCCCTGTTGTTAATTAAGTAATGATTCCTTACCCTTGTTCGTTTTTGTCTGAGTAAGGAGGCAAGTGTGAGCCTCTGAGATACTTCTCAAATAGCTGGGGAATGTTCAGATAAAGTAAACCACACCCCTTGCCCTTCTTTTGTGACCACCTTAGCTAGTTCTTTTGCTCTCTCTGGAATGTGCACACAGTCTTCTGCAGACACGATAGTCAAGTACGAGTCACCTTCTTCGAAAGATCCCAACCTAAATCCTACCACTACCTGACCACTTGTGATACCAGTGCCTATTGAGAATTCACACTTGTTACGATAACCTTCAAGACACGGCTGAATGAACAAAACAAACAAACAAACAAACAAACAAATAAGCTTATTTACATGATGTTATGGTTACATGAAAAAATGGCTCACTGATTTCCGGACAGGGTCCAAAGGACATATCAAACCACCATGTCTCTTCAGATGCTGATCAAACCACTCCCCCTGTTGATCCAAAGAGGTTGAGCAAGTTAACCCTAATTCTCCCCCAAGGAATCCCAGCACATATGAGAGTGCTCCAGTTTGCTCTCTCCTCAAGATGCTATCAGTAATTATCCAAGGTGGTGGCATGTCTTGTACCTAGCCTCGTACCCAGGCGCCTTATTAAATTAAAAATAAGGGCCTGGTATCTACTGTTTGCGCATGTGCTGGTTTTTCACGGTTTTCTGTGAATTTGTGCACTTTTGGAAATTTTAGGATACGTAACACGTCACAATATATTGGGCGGGGCCTTGTTTCTATGACGGCTAGTTACTTCTCCAGCTAGTTTCAGCTACGCCACCAATGTGGCTACCAGCGGCAATGATACTTGTTTCTCTGACGCCGTCGCTTTCCAAGGCTTGGAGACGTTGGGCTTGCCTTATGTGGAGGAACAGAGCTTGGCCCATCAGGTCTGTCTACGAAGTATTTTTATGTCTGCCGACTGGTTTTGGGAAGAGCTAAGTTTTGCCGTTTGTAGTGGACCACCAGAACTTCCATTTGGAAAGGTCTGGCCGCGCGAGATTCTTTAATAAGAAAAAGAGGTGGTAGCTAGCTGGAGAAGCGCAGTTCTTGCTCCAGATGGAGGATCAGGTCAGAGGATTGAGAAAGAAGTATGTGAAGGCCTCCATAATCACCTCTTTAAAGTCTGCTTCCAAGGAGAACTTGGCTACTGAGTCTTGTTCCTGCGGCAAAGATCGAGTCATCAAATTAGCACCTCCCACTCTACGGCGTCATCCGCACACTATAATGATATTCATAGATGCTGGGATCACGCACGCGCAAACAGTGGATACCAGGCCCTTATTTTAATAAGGCCTGGGTACGAGGCTAGTCTTGTACCCAGACCACTTCCCCTCATTAATGGATGAGGTAATGGCATATACCCCCCTCCCCTCATTTAATGTCACATACTGGATGAGACTCTCTGCGGGTGATCATTCTTCCCATTTGTTTCAGCATTTCCTCCAAATGCTCGTACTTCTGCTGCAGCTGCTTATGATATGGCTGGCTCAGAAGAGGAGTCACTTGACCAGCAAGTCTAAAAGCACAATGATGGATAATGCATACTTACTATCGCAGCTAGGCCTTGAACTGGTCTACAACTATCCTACGAGTACCTCTCCTTCAGAGTCGTCGGATCTATCTTGGCCCTCTTAGCATCCACAGAAGCTGCATCTTGCTCAATGGGTCGCTTCCTTTTTTGCATAGGGTTGGGGGTGAGGTCAGCTCTCTGAAAGAGTTGGTTTGGAAACATTAACAGGACCCTCTGTTTTCCTTAATTAAATGGTAGTACTAGAACCCAACCTTTGCCATTAGAGTCTTCTTCTTCCAGATTCTACCATTCAAAACTTCCAAGGCAACCTTCAGATCAAAACACCAATAATCTCAGAACAGCTGCTGTGAGAAAAGTACTTCAGTAAATATGAGATACCTTTCTGTCTTCCTCACAGCGGAAGTTAATGAAAGCTGTTCCTGGTTGGTTCCCTGGTTTCTTTACCCTGCCAGGCTTGAGGTTGAGAGAATTGAGATATTTCTTCAAGTTCTAGAAACCAGAGAAGGTGAGTTAGGTTTGTTTTTATACTTCTGGATGGTGACAGGAATAAGGAAATTTGAAAGTAAGATATCAACAGTCACCTGATAGCCCATACGAGCGGGAATGTTGTTCAACTTGATCTTGAATATCTCCCCCAACTTGGGACTTGGTTGATCATGAGCAGGAGAGGACAGGGGCGTGGCTCCCCGACTCGCCTGATCCTGTGATTCTTGTAATGATGGATCGTGATGAAGGGCTGTGGTTTGATCATGTGATAGTGTGTCACTAGCATCATCGGAACTCATCTGATCCTGTGACGTGAGCAATGTTGCATCCTCATGACAGGATGTGGTTTGATCCTATGATAATAAAGTGAAGGACAAATATAACTAAAACAGGAAATGGTGCATAGCATACAACCTTTTTATCTTCCTCAGTCAGTTCCTTTCCACATGTGGAACCATTTGTTCTGCAAGAACTTGGATCCTCCATGATATTAGTAGTGAGATGACGAGACTGGATTGGTAGAGTTGGACAAGCTGTCTTGTTCAGATTTACCAAGCTTTTCCCGAGCTTTAAGTTGCTTAAAAGTGCAGGGCAGCTCTTGGACTTCTCTATGAATATAGAACTATACTGCAATAACTTCCAAACCTTTAACAACATCCCTAGCTAGCTAACTAGCTAGCCAGCCAGCCAAGACCCCACGTGGCTTATTATTGTTCTAATTAAATGCCACCAATAACAAAAACAACGGAGAGGGACCAGTACTGTAGTCTTGCAAGCCAGCCTAGAGAATAGGCTGGCTGGCGAGACTATTAAGTGCTCACGGGGGTGACTTGGAATGTGATGACATATGACATAGCAGGAGCCTTGAAGGTTTTTCCTTGTTCTAGATGTAAATAATAACTTGTCTGTAAGCCCATGCCATGGTAAGCCCATAGAAAACTGTTTTATATACAGGGGGAATTGGCCAGTGTCACATTAAAATGATGGATCAACATATGACGACATGAAAAGGTTTGTGAGATTCGGTAACTCGATGCATAGTTCTGAATGTATTATGTTAATGAGTTAGTTCCTTATTGTCATAACATGTCACCATTATCACTATGGATACATCTCAGTAAACAGTTACTATTATTAGCACACTTGATTATAATAGAATTTGTGATTATCAGCTATTGCAGTGACTACTCTGATAACTTATGTACTGAATAAATTACCACAGCCTGCCATAGGTTGTGGCAGTACACACACTCAGAGGCGCAGATTGCCTTTGATAGAATATTATCAAAAGATTTATAGGAAGTTACCTTTTCCTCCATAAATTCTCCTGATAATTACAGGCATAGTCCAAATAAGGGAAGTACTAGGCTTGGCTCTTCAATTGAAAAGCAATTATTTTGGGCTTAGCCACAAAGTTCACTACAAAAAGGAAGTCACATGCTCTCAATTGACACTCAGAAAATCAAGTCCCTAATTAGAGATAACTGGATGTGGGGTGAGTGGGTGGATAACACTAGTAAGGTTTGTTAGTGCAAGAAGGAGAAGATAAAGTGAAAAGTAATTAGGGACTGTTGATTTTTTCCCCCCTCCTCACTCTTCTGAAATTCAAAGTGGCCATCCCTCAGGTCAGTGGCACACTTGCATGCATACTTGATGGATAGATAACCTAATTACCTTTAATCACCCCTGGGATTCCCTGAGATTGTTGGTTTAATGTTATCGTTTAGAGTGTGTAGTAGTTATCAGTTGTTTATTTGGGATCATGTGTTTGACGTCAGATTTGATCGTATTCCTGTGAAATCATGTGTACTTATTATTTGTGTACAAAAGAATGTTTATCAAAATATGACGAATGTTTATACTTTTCACCCTTGAATAAAGTACCCTCTAGCTGTTCTGATACGGTCAACAACAATCTTTTAAGTCAATAAAAGTATTCCAATATTATTGTGGTCACCTTTTGGGCAAGCAGTATAGAACGCAGGGTAGTTCTTATTGCAAATAGTTCTCCATTAATGGGTGGAGTGGTCTCCAGGACACTGGTATTTCCTGCCCACGCAATCATGCTCATGACAGTTATGCTGAGTCATTGTGTGACCTCCTATGAGTAGGTGTAGGGGACTTTATATGGCACATCATCTGATCAAGCTTTTTCCTCTGATAGTTGACAGTGTGTGGTGACTGTATTAGGAATGTTAACTTTATAAGCTTCTGAAATGTTAACCTTATAAGCGAAAGGAGTATCAATGCTAAGTGTGTGTAGGTTAGCCTAATTGATTATAATAGGATACTGAAAAGTGTCAAGATTCTCTCTTTCTCCTAGTCTACTTCCCCCCCCCCCCCTTCCCTCTCCTTTGTGCGTTCATTTTATGAGAAGTCTAAGACTAAAGGACCCCATTAATTAAGACATCCTTATTAAGAGATATCCTCATTAAGTGGACTCCTTATTAAGAGGTTCCATAGATGTATGTATGTATGTATGTATGATGGGGCTTCATTAATTATTCTAAGTGTCAGAGGAATGGTGCTGAGGGGGAGTTGGAGAAACTCCAGCTAATAATGAATCTCTCCTCTTTGTGCCCAGAGAGTAACACAATAGCTTTCAGTGATAAATTGGGAAGATTTAAGACTTAGTGATCCCCCAAAAGATGTGATTGTGTGCATGACACAAGAGCTGGATGCAATGTGCATGCAGGCTGTTTTCAATAAAGCACTTTCAGTGTGCTAATTTTTTGCAAAAAAAAAAAAAAAGAAAGAAAGAAAAAATCTGGGAATGAGATTAGAATCAGAGAAGTATTTGTTTAGGTCTCTATAGCCTCATAAACAATCACATGTTGAGTGTGTTGTTTAAATCTCTTCTGGGAACTTGGAGTATTGGATTCTTAATCTCTCATTAGGATCTTGTGCTTATAGCAACAATAAACATGTCCTATTATCATGAGTGCACGTAGATCGTCAGGGTTATCTCCCAGGATTCTCTTTGCGCTGGTTATAAATAATGTATCTTGTGCTGTTTTGACCAGTAATGTGAGGATCATGTGACATTCAAGGGGTAGCATAGCTTTATGCTATGATACTGCAGAGGATAACTACCCACTCTTAATGATGAAGAAGCACAACACCCAGCTGCTATCGTCATATATGGATAGTGACCTACCAACTTCCCCAATTGTTGGAGCCATACTGACAGAAGCCTGTTAACTGCAACTTGTGTGGAGCCATTAGAACACTTGTTTCCCCAACAGTCCAGCATGAGAGTCTGTTGATAGATTCCCCAGACCCCTAATAGGTCATAATAATGTATTCTGTACACCATTGCAACTAATGCTACTAAGCTAACAAACTATTGCCTTTTATTATACCAAATTAATAAGCCTTGCTGGTAAAAGTTAATGGGCCCCTAATAAGCTTATCTGTAGCTGTGTTGTCATGCATGCACTCGTAATTATGTGACAAGTCTCATAAAAGTCTTAACTTTGATTGAATGCTAGGCAAGCAGTGCACCGTCCCTGTCCATTGGCAAGATAATTAGGATATCCATGGGGATAAATTAGGGATGCCTGGCAAGTGTCTGCTTAGTCTGCACGCAACATTCTTCAATTAAAACACTGTGTGAAACTGCATACTCAGTTATGCACAGGCATACGTGATCATACCCCATAGCTAGCTACTTCAGGGCAAAAGAAAAAACAAAGCTACATGTACAAGCTTTTATTTTCTCCTTGTTCAATCCTGGACAGTTCTATCAAGCCATTTTGTTTGCAACCTGCCCACACGTGTGCACAGTGGGCAAATGACACAACCCTGTTGTGTGTGTGTGAGGGGAATCATGGCCCATTGCTTATCTCCTTCTCATTGTGGGGAAGCCATCTCCTTTTGCAGTCCCATCAAAGTGTGTGCATGGAGAATGTATGCCTTTATATGGGAAGATGAGAAACCATGTTCCAGCTGTGTGGTTTGTGGAGAAGAACTACTTATGAAAGCAAGTGATTTGTTAATGTGATCAGTTATTATTTAAATGGTGAAATCAGAGGATAAAGATTAAAATGAACTGAGATATAATTTTTGATTTTAGTTTTTGAAGTGAATTGAGCAGTAGAGACCAATGAGCAAGGCATGGAATTAAGAGATGATGAGATGATTAAGCAGGTTGTAATCATGAGAGATAAAAAATAACTGTGCTTTTGGAGGTGTGTGAGAGTTTAGAGATCACCTGACTTCTACTTCTCACGAGGTTGTTGTGGAAGGTTCTGGTATATTGGTTCTTCCTTCATCAATTCTGTAGAATGCAAATATTAGCTCTGTATGATCGTATGGATCAAGATGGTTTTTGGTATAATAATAACGATAGAGTTAATCATGTGGGCTATTCTTCCTGTTGTGAAATCCCCTCAATTAATTAGAGGAATGTAGACTCATTATGATTCTAGCACATGTGTATACCGGTCTCACCTTGGAAGAAATTATTGCTCTCCCTATCAGCACTCTTGTAATAGGACGGCACTTGAACTTTCTCTTGATCTATTGGGCAGTAAGGACTTGCTGTCTCTTTAGGAGACTTCTCAAGTGGTCTCTTTAGGAACTCCCCGACCTCTGAAAAGCCACTGTCTCCAGTGCTGCTTGATCCTCCTGTGTGGTCTTCTTCTCTGATAGCTTCTGTTCAAAGGAAGAAAAGGACATCACAATGAGTGTGTGTGTGTGTGCGTATGCATGGGAATTTCACTTTTATGGACTCTCTGTTTACATAATAAATGTGTTTATGGTAATCACATTAATCCTGATTTCCGCATTATCAACTGGTTCTTTTTCCCCCAGTAATCCTCTAGGTCAGAGCTGAGGTGATACTTATGTGTGTGTTTAACAACTAAGTGAGACTCAAGACAAAACATCTTGGATTCATAGTACTCACCTAAGAAGTTCTCTTCGGATTTAACCCTTTCTTTCAGCTTGTCTGGTTTCGGCAGAGGGACAGGTTTATCTCGTTTTGGTGGAGGCAGTGGTGATTTCTTAGCTAGGGGGTGTTTGAGGGCACTTATGACGAGTGCATTGCTCTTTGCGGTGGCTGTGTTTTGGGTTTCTGCTGCTATCAGATCTGCAGAGCTGTAGTAAAGTGATTGTGAGGATTTTGGATGGAGAGCTGGTGACACTCGTGTTCCCACTTCGATATAGTCACCACTATCGTCTTGTTCAACAGGAATGGGTTTCTTCACAGGTGGAGGGAGAAGAGGCTGTGCTGGATCAGTTGAAGATGTTTGCTTTCCTGGTGGACTCTTTGAATACTTTTTGGGGGCTATACAAAGGAGATAATTTTATGAACAAGAAGTTGTAAGATTGCAATATTTTAATTCTAACCTTTTTGTTTGCTGAGAGCTTCAGCTGCCAAGTGCTGCTGCAGTTTCTGATCAAGAGGATTATTTCTCTGGAGGGTGGCAGGTGGTGAGGGACTCCCTTCTGACTCACTTGAGTCTGGTGAAGTTTGATCATATGCTGCTTTGGCTTCCTTTAACTTAGCCTCCACTTTTACTGCAGCTTCTTCTGCTTCTAACAACATCGAACTCAGTGATTTTGGTCCTGCTGCTTCCTTTGCTTTTTCGATATGCTCATTGAGCAGCTTTGCAAATGCCAATGCCACTTCAAGATCCACCATTGAATTGGATGTTTCAGTGGATTTAGAGCTCCCCTTTTTGTTGCCTTTCTTTTGTGACTTTACAAAGTCTTTGACTCTCTTCACTAAGTCCATTCTGTTCATTGTCCTGAGCAGGTCCTCCAAGCTAGAAGGATCTGTGATTCTTCCTCGTGCCTGCAAGCTGATCAGTACTTGCAACTTTCCAGAGATGTTCTTTGGCAGTTCCTCTATGAAGGCTATACTTTGTATTTCTTCTTCATGCAACAGATGAGCTATTTCCACCAGTAGCTTTCTGAACTCTCTTTCAAATTCTCTTTCAGAGGCCATGCTGAAGGTGGACTATAGGATGGCTTACTCTTCTTTTTCGATGTAGAACTTTTTTTTAGCAAGGTAGTGGGACTTCCAGGTATGCATGCAAGCACTACTCCAACAGAACATCTATAGATTAGCTATAGCTACTGTGCTGGAGCTGCTCAGAGTGGGCAAACTAGCAACAAAATAATTATGCTCAGGACTATTGCAACAATGAATTTTATAGTTTGCAAAAACAGGAAATATATTTTAAAAATTTCCCTTATCTGAAGTCCCGTGCTGAACTATGATTGCTTTCCTTATCATGGCAGATCACACCATTCACGTGAGAGTTTACATAGTAGCCATGCACCACCTACTTATGTCCATAGCCTCAATAACCACAACTATAATTGCAAAAACAATTGATTATACTCATTTGTAGTCATATACATCCCATTGCTGCAAATGCTCATATTGAGGGGTTGGAGAGGTAAGGGGTAGAGGGAGATGTGTTAAGGATCCCATTGTATGCAGCATAATCGTATAGCTACTCTACAAATGCTCATATCGAGGGGTTGGAGAGGTAAGGGGTAGAGGGAGATGTGTGCAGCACAATTGTATAGCTACTCTACAAATGCTCATATTGAGGGGTTGGAGGGGTAAGGGGTAGAGGGAGATGTGTTAAGGATCCCATTGTATGCAGCATAATTGTATAGCTGCTCATATTGAGTAAGAGTTGTTATATTCCTGAAATGTAAAAAAAAAAAAAGAAGAAAAGCTGTTGTAGCTAGCACTATTTCCTTAGACGTCATTTGGTAATGAATAATTTTAAGTTTTATTCACGAGGTATGAGATCAGAACAGTCATGAGACAAAGGAAAAGAGAAATGAATTCATAGCTCAAAAAGGAGGAAAGAGATGAGATGTGTAAGGGAGATTAGCACATGGCGTGAATTATAAGTTTTAAAAAGCTAAAGGGAGCATATAGTGGCTGGTTTTATAAGTATAAACAGGAGATTAAAAATTTTTTGGCTGAAGGACAAACAATGGAGAACGAATGAAGTGTAAAAATGTTCTTTAGTGCTGACTTCCAGGGTCAGTGTATTGGACAGCTGTGTACACTACAGGAGGGATAGAGAAAGTATTATCAAACATAAAGGTCACCTGACTCACATGAAAGCAAGGCTCAAATGAAAGCAATGCTCACATGAAAGCAAGGCTCACACTCTTTTAAAGGAGTGTGAGCCTTGCTTTCATATGAGTCAGGTGACCTTTAATATTTCACTGTAGCTTTCTATAATGGTAACCCTTTACCAATTGCAGAGACCTATGAATGTAGCTACTAGTAGAATATTTACCATCTGGTGCGTCCATGTTGGTTCTGTCCAGTGGTTTGTAAAAATTCAGATCATCAGTATCTGCATGAAATAAGCACAATCACCCAGATTTGATCACCATGACCACAGTACATGTCTCCACTGCACACATGCACAAAAGGAATTCCTATTCTAACATTGGACCTTTGGGAACTTTAAGTCTGTAGCCATGCAGTCAGTAACTAAGTAGTCAGTATTAGCCTTATACCCAGGTCATCTGTCATGGTCTCCTGTGGATACACACACTGTCCATAGCTATATGGGAAATACAGTGTGCAATAGGATTTCCTCTATGGAATCACATGGGAAAGATATCAGAGGGTGGAGCTAGGGGGTTGGCCCATGAAATCTTTATGTATCTTGGAATATGGTCCCAAATCAGAGGCAAGGATAACTACCTGCTGCACAACAGCAAAAATGAATTATTTGCTCCTTTTGTGTTCAGAATGCCTTCCTCATTGAACAGTTTAATTTCTGGTTTGGTTGGGGAAGCCTATTCCTACACTTATGCAATGTTTATAAGAATGCATTCCTTGGTAAGCTTCATAACCAAAACTATTATCTTTGTGGTTACTTATCATGCACCCACATGAAAATATATACTCTGAAGAAGAAGAAAGATGATTAAGAATTAGGTATATAGGGTGTATGGTCATAAACTATAAAATTGGTCAGTTTTTCCTTGAGTCTATCATCTCAGTCAAGAGCCACCCATGCACTCACCTTTGGTTGGATGGAGAGTGGTATAGTTGTCATCCATGGCAGGATGCTGTGAAGAACGCTTGACTGAGACAGACTGTGATAACTTGTCTAATTTACTAGGGGGTTTCTTTCTGGGTATGGCCACAGGTGTGGGAGTGGAGAGCTGCAGGCTTAGAGCTGCATGTGGAAGATAATTATGAAACAGGACAGACATAGAGTAGGTAAGTCAACAAACATTTAAAAAAAGACATTTGAGACAGAGAGCTAAGTCAATAACAGTGAGAAATTCCAAAAAAAATTTTTCCATTTAGGAAACCCAAATTGAAAAGCACTGATACTCTAAAAGTAATAGTGCAATAACGGAAGCCTTTTCAATTAGCCTGTTATTTAGCACCGGTTGGACTTTCTTCAGCAGATTTCAAGACCAAGGCCATGACTAGCTAAACATGAAGACAGATGACTCCATCACATGAAAGCCATAACTTCACCTGGTTTTATGTAGTTTTCAGTGTTTTGTGGTTTGGCCCACATATGACTGGCCACTTTCATGTCTGATGACGTAGTCTCAGCAGCAGCACATTCTTCAGTCGGCTCTTGAGGTATCTTTGTCCACCTTTTGGGGACAACCCCTTCCTCCCTTGTCCTGTCCCCTGGTCCTGCTTGTTTGTCTTTGTGTAGTCTCGGAGTGAAATAATCCTCTGGTCCCAATGGGAGTACAACGGTGGAGTACTTCACTGGGGCAACATTTTGCTTCTTCTTTAAGAAAAGTCTTGGGGTGGAATAATCATTGGACTCAGTCGGAGGATTAACTCTGGACTCCTGCCATGATTGTACGTCTGCAGTAACCCCTGGTTTCATGTGTTCATAGTCATCTTCCTCATCATCGTCCTCTTCTGCGATATCACCTTCTCTCAATTTCTGGAGGGTTTGTGTTGTTTCTGGAAGGGCTGCTTGTCCACTGCCCTTGTAAAAGTGCACCAGATTGGTGGGAACTGAGGCTGACATCATTGCACTGTAGTAATCTGTAGTTTGTGATGACATTCATAATAATATACTGAGATAAAGTATGATGTTTGCTTCCTGCATGCAAACATGTGAAAAACAATTGGTTAATGTGCTCTTGGTATATATTTGTGAAGGTCACGACATTTCCTCAAAGCAGCTATTCCCATCAAGAAGTAGATAATAATTTTTTTGTGTGTGTGTGTACTGCAGTTTTAGGGAATCATGCAAAAATTAATCATCAGGTATCATCCGTAAACTGACTACTACGCATGCGCACTGCTTAAAATTTTGAATTGCACTCAGATTAGAAAGAACTTTAGAGAAGTAAGCTTTGAAGAGCTATCTAGTGACTGTTCTAGTATAGTTCTAACCTATTAGCATGCCATTCACCTTCTCCGGTGAGATTTTCAAGGCTCGCGAGAATGCACACTCAGCAATTTGCAAGACCGCAGTATGTGTGCATATTGCTGATCTAATGGGAATAAATGATATCATTCAGGTTGTTTTCCAAACCAAAACCTCTCCCCCCCACTACTGATAAGGCAACTGCGTTATGATCACACCATACAGTATACCAGTCCGAGTTTCGATGCTGACCAAATAGAGCCATTGACCTATTGCTAGTTTATGCCACACTCAAAAGTGGTGTGATTTGGCGTAAGAAGTTTTTCATGGCACACATAAACCGTAACTCTTTGGAAAATATTCCTGTTTACAGATTTGAGTGTGCGTGAGGTACGTATGAGTGTGTATGTATTTTAAACTTTGTGGTTACAAATGGAGGTTCTTCACTTGTGAGTATACTAAAGGACTTGCACATAAAAAAGCTATTTATCACAACAGTCATCCCAAATAAGGTTGGATGTTTATTCATAAAATACTATCAGTGGAAATACTATCATTGCATTGGGAAGGAGATAACAAGCAGACTGACAAATAAAAATAACGCTGTTAGTGTGCTTCCTACACACTCAATACCACTGCAGCTACACTGACAAACAGCTGAATGAGTATCACTTGTGTCATGGGTAACTGTAGTAATGGATAATTGTGTGTCTTTGAGGGTAAGTGAGATATGATAAGGTGCCCAAAGAATACAATCACTGAGTACTTGAATATCTTAAAACAATAACAATCACATTATGCTCCAATATACAAATACAATAATCTCAATGTTGTGTGTTTTGGCTAGCTAACTGCAAGCCCTGATAACTATTACAGCTAGCACCTATTCATTTGCCATTGTGTTGGCAAACAGTAAAAGATGTTCTGGGAAGGGGGAGGTTGATATTCTGCAGTTTGATTAGCTGCTTTTCATCATTTTGGAAACCCTTCACCATAGAACACTATAGTGGAGACATTTACAGCTCCAAAACTGTCTAAGAGTTAATTTTTAGTCTCCAATGCACTTAATATATGTATAGCCATGATCATACCTGAACGGGAAGAATTGATGTAGCCTAATCGTCCACTTCCGGTAGCTCCTTGGTCAGATCCACTGGACAAATGAAAGCTCTCTCTCTCTGGGTTTGCCTTCACCTCTGCTCTTCGGAGTCGCTCAGCTAGCGCCTCGGATGTCTGGGCAGCCTCTGTGATCAGCTGCATGATCCTGTCTCTTTGTATGGTAATTCCCGACGTAGCAATTTGGAGTCTTTCCATCTGCTGCAAGAGAACGGTGGCCTGCACAAATGCAGCTTCAAGTGTAGCTCTCAATACCAGATCATCTTCACTCTCATCATGAACTCTACCACTGTCTGGCTTGTTAGCCTTTTTTTCTGGTGATTTTTTCCTTTTCTTGAAGAAATCTTTGACTTCATTGACCAGATCTTGTCTTTTTAGGTCTTTCATCAACTCTAGGAGTTTCTCTGGGTGGCTGGCAGTGATAATTCCATTTGATTCTAGTTTGCAGAAGATTTCAAGTGGAGTGCAGCTCTTGTACTGATCCTTTTGGTTGTAGAAGTGGATGTACACTATAGCTTGTGCTTCTTCCTTCTTGAGTTTTTTAGACAGACTGTAGATCAAACGTCTGAAGGCCAGAAATTGTTGATTTGACTCAGCTGTGACTTCCATGGTGTAGCTAGCCAGACCAAGTTGGAATACACCTTTAGAAGTTAATTCAACCACATATAGCACTGGTTTATAGTCCTTGAGTACTCAGACTAATTCTGTAGTTCTAGCTGGTTTAAGATGATATGCTATGGCTTAGCCTAGCTAGCTGTTGTCAATACTCTAGCTATTCTATTTTGAGAAGTGTTTTTGAGGGGGTGGAGTTAAAACACTATGAATATCATTATAGCATACAATTATTATGGCTAGCCTATTACATCATCATTGCCAAGTTCATGCCTTATCCAGTGCATGCATGCTTATGAACCCCTCTCCTCCCCCCATTCCTGTATTGCATTATATTATTATTATAATTATGGTTCAGTAATATTGTTTATTGCATTGAGAATGGATCTGAGTTATAGTTAGATGAGATATCTGCATGGCTGTTCTTCATCACCTGAAGTCTCTCTTTGGAACTGAGTAGATATTTGGTGCTGTAGAGATGAAGAGAAAAAAAATCATGCTTTGAGTCATTAGAAACTGAAGAACATGGCCGGAGGCACTACTGTGAGCCAGCTGGTACGGCCATGGCTGTACCAACATTCAGAGTTGTTTTTTTTTGTTTTGTTTCGTTGTGTGTGTGTCTGCACGTGTCTGTGTGTAACGTTTTAGTTCATTGTACCAGATACCAGATTAAATCTAATATTGGAAGGCTTTCCCCAGACCCCCCTTCAAGATGGTAGCTATAATTATGGCTGTACCACTATAAATGAGCTTCTCTGGCTTTCAGAATGCTGGCCAGAGGGGGGAGCATAAGACTCATGAATGACAACCCCTCTGTAATGCAGTTGATTTTAAGTGCTATAATGTATCAGTTGTTCTTTGAAGCCTTTCTTACAATAGTAGCTGTCATTGCCCAGTACCCACACTCTGCAAAACCTTTTGGCTTCTGTAAAAAGGACCATTTCATAAGCTGGAAGTATGTATGAGCCCTCTGGCGAGCTAGACTAATGTAAACAACCATCTCTGTGTGTGTACTGTTAAACTGCTGATCTGTTACAGCTTTCTGTGCTCACCGTTAGTGAATTTATTTGGTGTGGTATAGATGTGTTCTTGGCTCAATGACGATCCTACAACAATAAAAGGGAGAAAAGTAAATTAACAGGAGTCCTTTAAAAGAGTTGGTAGTTATTTTGCTCACTTTGATCGGTGGTTTCTCTTAGGAATTCAGTGGGATCACTGAAGCCACTGTCTCCTGTGCCACTAGTGTGGCTTGCTTCGATGTCTCCACTTCTTGTTAGTGATGATTCACTGCTTCTTGTAGACTCAGTGCTTTTTGGCAGTGATGTTTTCTTTCTCAGAACTGGAATGTTAGAGCCCTGATGTCCTCCAAGCAGGTTGTCCACTGAATCGATAGGTTTTGTGAGGGAGATACAGAAAGAAAAGATAAATGTCTTGTACTGTGCTTTGGCTTGTATTTCAAGATCACATTATGTAACACTAACTACTAGCTAACTCTGATTTCCGATTGCACCTGTGACCATACATGTATCACTTCAAGGCAGAGCTGTGGTAAGCGAAATTGACCACTCTGTCCAGGAAATGGGTGTGGCTACAAATGTTACGATCGATCTCAACACCACAAGGCACCCGTGGTATGCACGGCATTGCAGTTTTGGCTCAGGTGTCCAAAGGGATGAGAGCTACCCATGGTGAGGGGGTTTTAAGGGCTACACATACCTCAGACAAAAGGATAACTCTTCTACAAAAGAACTAAGTGGTTTTTCTGCTTATCTCTATGTATCGATGTCCTTTATGAAACTTCTATTTCTAAACTTGCCAGGCACTTTGGCACCCTCAGAAATAACAATTAGGTAAATAGCTGTAACCTTATTTAGTTCTTCTTAACTGCTTACTTTCCTTGTTGATTTATAGTAACATAAAGGTCAGCTGCACACAATCATTCTTGTTTTTACCTGATCTGGACTGAAAATCAGATAATTTCCTCTGCACAGATGGTGTAGTTGGAACGGAATTGCCTGAGTTTGTCTCGTGAACTCTATCACCTAGTCGTATGTTCAAAGGAAACGTAATTGATCCTTCACTTAGTTTGTGCTTCTGCTTTGAGTGATGCTGGTGGCTGTTGTGCTGTGTTTCCAAGTTGGAACCGACAAAGTAATGTGCTCTGCTTTCATCGACATCCAACACCAATTGAGAAGATTCTTGTTTGCTTTGGAGTGGGCAGAGATTATCATAGTCGCTTTCACTTGCCACTGCAGGGTGACTTCGCATTTGTTGGAGGTGACTAGTGTTTTGGTAGACTTTTGGCGTTGCTGAGACCTGGTATGGTCCTCTGGCTTGTTGTGACTTAAGAATGTGTGTACTGGAATGGGACATCTTGGAAAAATTCCCTCCTTGCTTTGAACTAGCTGGTCTGCTGCCAGGTCTGGCAAGAAACGGTTTCTCTTCATCTGCATACAGGCAATAATACCACATAAACAAAAAAAAATAATATAAACAATGTAGCTATGGCTACTGCATTATATAAGGGGCCATAGATAAATAGGTGACCACACCTATAATGAGACCACCTCTCTATTAAGGCCAACAGCACCCATTACAAGCTATTTCGACCTCCAAAGAGACCACCCACACCTTGTTGTTCCTCAGGTTTCACTATCATGATTCACCCAGTAAGGGCAGCACTGATATTTTCACTCAATATAATGGGCAGTACCAATATTTTCATGGTGGCTGCCATGGTCTATGGAGGTTAGCAATATAATGCAGCACAACAGCTGGCATGCAGGTATCGAGTAAACAGAACATTCCTGCATGCATTAGTTTGATTGTACGCATTATCTTTACTTCCTTGAATGGGAGAAATGGGTGATGCACGACCAGTGGCTCTGGCACAAAAAGGGCAAACTCCACTCTTTGAGTTGTAGTGATATAATAATCATTACCATAAAGATATGCATGTTTCTGGCTATATCACCTTTTTAGAACAAAAAAGTTATGGAACTTGATTTCCTCATTCGAATCGTGCATTTTAATCCTCGTACACAAGCTCTATAGTTATTGAGTCTGTGTATGAGGCTACATGCATCTCAACATACACATACACACTGGTCTTCCTAATCATCATCCTTCTTACTTGATTTTCTCCTCTGTTGCATTTCTGAAAGGGGTTGGATGAGAAAACTTTTAGCCTCGCTCTGCACCTTTTCCACTCTTTCGCTGATTTTGCTGCAGAACAGTCTTTCAGTTGGAGAGCACTCTTGCTTGCTGCAGAAATCAAGCAGGTCATCTCTGATGGATGCCAGTTGCTTCTCAATTGAGATAGCCTGGATATAACAAAGTTCTAGTCTTCCTTCATCTGGATATTTGATTTTATCTAGCAAGTCACATCTCTGTATGTTCTTAAGAACATCTTTTAGTCCTTCAATATTTCTTGAAGAAAACTCTCCTCTGCTTTCCAGTATCCTCAAGATGTGCAAATTTGAGGCCTTTTCTGCAACTATTCCATAGATATATGTCAACGCTTCAATATTTTGTGGGGTTAGCTGCTGTGAGATGTTGAACACTAGCTTTGAAAACTCATCTGCACTCATTATTGCAATGTAAATATACCACTATTATCTCAGCTCCTCTATTATTAACTTTAGCACTGCAGCTGTGGTTTTCAACTCAGAGAGCTAGCTACTTAAATGCTGACTAACAGTAGTTCTGATGGGTGTGGCAAGATGTCCTAATAAATAACTTTGGCATGTGTGAGCAACTCCTGATGCAAAAGGAAATTGAACAATAACAGCCAGAGCTATTCCTGGAAACTTCATTCACACATAATGTTGATTCACAGCTATAGCTAATTATTATTTCTACATCAAGGAAATCGTCCAACATGCACTTGTCATTTTGCCAAATAAAGTTTCACTAATATCGTGACTAGCTAGCTATACCAGCTTCTCATATGAACACGAAGTTTATGAACTCAAAAATGCATCAGAATCATAATGATAGGAGTAGTAAAAAATATAGTCCATATCAAAGGATTGTATATTATTGTTCAGAAGTACCTCGAACTTCTCCCTCAGTTCTTGCCTGAAAGAAAGAGAGGGAAAAAACCAAATCCTTCCTATATACCCCTCCTACTTCATGGTGCATGTCATTGGGACAATTCTTAGCTATAGTCAATCCTTTACTGGCTATTACATTACTACTCAATGTGCTGGAGAAACACTTTTGATCTACACTCCCCACACTCCCCCCTACCTTGTCAAGGTCTGCCTTAGTTTTTTCTTCTAGTTGGCGAATGTCTTCCATTGTGAGACCATACCACTCGTCCAACCAACAGTAGACTTGGCGATGGAAGTTACGAAAGAACCGTGGGTACACCTAGGGGAGAGGGGATTAGCAAAGTGAGAGGGTGGGGTCTTCCCTTTTGAGGGTCGGATGAGACCCTTTACCTAGCTCAAGATCAAGTAGTGGTGGAGAACCTCTACAAATTTGATCATTGAATCCCAACCTTTTGGATCCTGGACTCGACTGTTCCCTGCAACCCAAACCACTTGAACTCGCATTCCACCAGCTTATAACAGCACATGATTGGATCCGAGGTTTCCTTCCAATCCTTTTCTAGAGGGCCTCTCCCAGTCTTCTCAGAATGGAATTTATTAGGATCCCATTCAGGCTTGTAGTCCTACAATCACAGAGAAAGGTGAATCATTATTAGCTAAGGCTATGTGTGTCCAATAAAGCCACCAGCATGTGATTTCTGGGCTTATGTTTGGGAGTGCCGCCATTATATGATAAAGAATACTGTTCCATTCTATCATAGAATGGCTCAAATTTCCAATAAGAGCACAATTAGTGCATGTACTTATATAAATATGCACTTACCGATGATGACACAGGATCATTAGCAATATCTATGTGCATAACATCTCTCTTGGCAAGCTTATCTGGGGGCAAATTGTGGACCTGAAAATATCATCATAACTGACTGGGGTGAGGTTAACACATACACGTACATTCTCCTGCTGTCCTCTGTCATTCTGGACATGTATTGTCTCTATGGTGATGTGAAACCCATCCTTCATGTAATCTGGATTCTACAGAAACATAATTTAATTTACACACCATTCAAGAATTATGGTTACAGGTTCCAGAGTATAATAGTCTAGCTCACTACGTGACCCTTTACCAACACAAGAAAGTATGAAATATTAGGCCAAGCCAAAAGAAATTTTCTGTTTCTCACTCCCTCCCCAATTTTACTGGAAATTGACAAAAATATACGCACATTTTCTCAGGCTAGACCAATTAAATTTGCTGTTAATACACAAAAATGTAAGAAGAAAAGTTCTTAGTACTGTTTACTTCAGCCTGGAGCATGTAGTTTATAGTTGTAGTCATCTGCTGTGAAATGGTCATGTACAAGCTCCCTCCCTCATTGTTTTTTTGTTGTTGTTTTTTTTGGATGATTTAGGAATGAGGAACAGCAAATTTATTTGGTCCAGCCTTTTATTTTATGCACAAGTGAAGTCACATGATAAGAGCTATATCCAATGAAATAGCCTCATAAAATCATGTGTTAGATGCAGACATTGTGTAATGAATTACAAAAGAGACTCACTGTAAGGACAGTCTTGGAATGAGGATAACAGTTCCACGACTTTTCATGGATTTCAAATGCTCCCCGAGGTGCTAGCATCCGGATAAGCCTAGGTACTTTGCTGCAGGCAATGTTAATGTACTCATTCAAAATCAAGGATCACTCCACCACACAACACATACCTGGCCAAATGGTAGATCTTGTGAGTGAATTGACCCTTTCCCATTTTTTCATCTTCAAAGGGTTCATTTTTGAGGACTTCCACACCTTCACCACCTCCTGTTTCATTCTTGCTGGCTTCTGCCACAGAGTACAGCTGTCCTATTTGGTACTGTGTGTGTGCACAGTTGTTAAGTGGGTTTAAAAAAATTGCACTCAGTTTAAGATAATACACACAGTACACACATTAGAAATGGTTGACCCTAAAATTTGGGTCACCTCACTGTTCCTTGCCAACCCATTTATGTGGGAACTAATAAGTCATTGAGTTAACGAATCACCTGAGGACAGTTGTATTCTTGTATCTTATAAACACTTACCTCCTCCAAACTAAGAGGTAGAACCACTCGACTGCAATAATAAAGATAAAAGGATTAGAAAAACACACCAGTTTACCCCTAGTCCTGAGGAGCCACAAGGGTATTATATAGTTGGTAATATAATAGCTAGCTGGATAACTACCAGCTACACCATTTAATAACAACAAACTTACAATTCTCTAATGAGCATTACCGGTATACCTTGCACCACGCCCGCGCTTCAGATCAGGACGCTGTCACGTCATCATGCATGCATGTAAAGCGTTTCTTACGTTAAATTAGAGCGGAATTAATGAAGGTATTATTATGCTACGGCATGGCATAGCATGGCAACAGCTAGCTAGTTTAGGCACGTCTGAACTGCTCAGCTCAATGACCTGTGGAGAAGTACGTAGAGCAGCAAGACTAAAGGGGGTGGGGCTCATCAACCCCACCCATTAAGTTTGCCTCTTCCAACAACACTTGTTCCACATTACGACCACCTACATTATTGTTATTATTATTATAGAACACAAAATTAATACTTATGCTTCAAACAAAGATGAATTTTTTTACATACACTAATAATAAATATTTATACCAATAAAATAAAGTTTGTTATAAACCAGCCCCAAGAGCATTGGTCCCTTAGAGCAAGTTGAAGGATTGTAGGACTGCATAGTTATTGTTCAGAGGTACCTCGAACTTCTCCCTCTGCTCTCGCCTGAAAAGTAAACCAAAATTAACTAATTCCTGTATAGGAAGATTGTTATCCTACTACCAATGGCCAAAGACCAGCAACCTGGTGAAGTAACCACAGTCAACACTTTATAGGGCCTAGTACTCATTACTACTAGATAAGGAGAAACAGGGTGGGCCTGTACCTTAATTAATACTCCCCCCTACCTTGTCAAGGTCTGCCTTAGTTTTTTCTTCTAGTTGGCGAATGTCTTCCATTGTGAGACCATACCACTCGTCCAACCAACAGTAGACTTGGCGATGGAAGTTACGAAATAACCGTGGGTACACCTGGGGAGAGGGGATTAGCAAAGTGAGAGGGTGGGGTCTACTTAGCTCAAGAATATATAAGTAGTGGTGGAGACCCTTTACCCTCTCCTTTATAAACCTCATTGAACCCCAACCTTTTGGATCCTGGACTCGACTGTTCCCTGCAAGCCAAACCACTTGAACTCGCATTCCACCAGCTTATAACAGCACATGATCGGATCAGAGGTTTCCTTCCAATCCTTTTTTAGAGGGCCTCTCCCAGTCTTCTCAGAATGGAATTTATTAGGATCCCATTCAGGCTTGTAGTCCTAAGGAAGAAAGGTGTTATCTAAATAAGGGGTGTGTCTGATAAAACTACCAGCATCTGATTTCTGGGTCATTGTAGGCTATAGAAGGGCTGAAATCTCCAATTAGAGCCCACCCACCAAGTACACACTCTCTACTAACTCTATCACTTACTGATGATGACACAGAATCATTAACAATATCTACTTGTACAACATCTCTCTTGGCAAGCTTATCTCGGGGCAAATTGTGGACCTGAAATGATTATTATGACTTGTCATGACTGATTGAGGTTGACACAAACACATACATTCTCCTGCTGTCCTTTGTCATTCGGGACATGTATCGTCTCTATGGTGATGTGGAACCCATCCTTCATGTAATCTGGATTCTACATGTTGCGAAAGAAAAAAACAACATATAATTGTCAGGTAACAGGTTCCAAAGCTAGGTTGATGACCCTTTACCAATGCAAGAAAAGCGGGCAGGGCCAATCAAAATTGGGAGTGAAGTCACATGAAAGAGCTGTCCAATGACTTGATAGAAGTGTGCTTTACATGCAGGCATTGTGTAACGAATGCTTACAGTTCAGGAGGACACAGGAATACTATGATACTATGGTAACACTACTGCTACATAAATGTCAGGCTCACTGTAATGACAGTCTTGCAATAAGGATAACAGTTCCACGCCTTCTCATGGACTTCAAATGCTCCTTTAGGTGCTAGCATCCGGATAAGCTTGGGTACTTTGCTGCAGGCAGTACAGTAATGTTAAATACATACATAACGTCAGTCATAATACAACACTTTATATTAGTGATGTTAGGAGATTTCAGTTAGACTGGTGCTGGATCGGAAAACCACAGCAACAGCTTCAGGTAAATCCCTGATGATTGTATGCACAGTAGTACACACCAGCTGGATCATAAAGATATACCAGGCTGGGACAATGCCAAAGGTACGTGTGCATAAAACTAGTCTACAATACATAATATGGAGTGTCCCTCAAAAAAGGCTATCCAAAGGGTAGATGATATTCAAAGGTCACCTACCCCCCCCCCCCCCCCCCCCCCCCCACACACACACACACACACCTAGTATTACCTGGCCAAGTGGTAGATCTTGTGAGTGAATTGACCCTTTCCCATTTTTTCGTCTTCAAAAGGTTCATTTTTGACGACTTCCACACCTTCACCACCTCCTGTTTCATTCTTGCTGGCTTCTGCCACAGAGTACAGCTGTCCTATTTGGTACTGTGTGTGTGCACAGTTGTCAGGTCAAGTAAATAGCACAGGCAAGTGCTGTATTCCTTAGACTAACAAAGACAAGCCAGCTGGTCATGGGAAGGCAACTTTAGGTTGGATAAGTAGGTGGGGCAGAGCTAAAAAAAACTGCAGTTGTTTTTTTTTTTTAAGCCAGGAAATAACCACTATTAGAAAAATGGCTGTTAAGTGATCAACCCTGATTCCATATTTATAATTATATGAGCACCAAACTTCCCATCAATAAAATTACACTATCCTATCCTAGCTATGATAGTGTGAGTTAAACACTTACCTCCTCCACACTAAGAGGTAGAACCACTCGACTGCAGAAATAACAATATTGGTGGATTAGTGATAACTAGAAAAACACACCCAGTACTCTGGGACAGGACACGGCCACAGGAGTACTAAATTGGTAAAGCATCATGTACCTAGCTAGCTCAGTAGCTAAGCGAGCTAGCTGGTTAACTACTAGCCAGCCAACCACATCACTATAGCAGCAAGCTTACAATTCTCTGATAAGCATCTTATGGACTCCGCTGCTGAGAATACCTTAGAGTCAGCACCGATCACTTCTGAGACTCTTTTTTTTTTTTTTTAAGGAGCGGATATGTGATCAGCAAAAACCATACGAGATTCCGGGAGATCCGCGTCACGTGTCCGCGACTCAAATTACGAGCAATTCCCGGATATCCCCATAATTACTCTGCGAGTTAGTCGTCCTGATCTGAATCGAAGTCGAGAGAGATGGCAGAAATCAAGACTGGTTATATGCATAAATGCGGTAAGTGTTATTCTTACTATGAGTAGCTTGTTTTGGCTGATTTAACAGCTATGTTAACACGTTGCTGCAACAATATACTGCAGGAAAATCTGTTAAGAGCTGGAAAAGGCGATTGTTTATACTAAAGGAGAATGGTTACTTGTACTATTATGAAAATCAGCAATCCAAAACAGAGAAGGGGAAGATTGATGTGGTGGATGCAGTGAAAGTTGGAGAGTATCATGAGATACCAACTGCTGAAAAGAAGCTCCCTAGTGGGTTCAGTCACAGCAATGCATTTGCAATCGTCAGCAGGGATCGGACGTACACCTGCATCTGTGAAAATGATGGAGATAACTTGTGAGTTCTGGAGTCGTCTGATGGCAGACATACTGATGTGTTGGCATGGGCATGGACATACCCATAAAGCATTCCAATGACCCTGCATGTTTCCATATACATTTGAACTCCAACCTTTGATTAAATTCTTTATAATCGGTGACGTCAAGGTATATAACATATGGTGTAATTAGCTGCACAGAATAAAATTAGCTACAATATGATACTTTTTTGTTTGAGGTAATACCACTCCCCCCCCAAACAAAAAAACAACAACAAAAACAAACAAAAAAAAACAAAAAAAAACTACTCATGGTACTGAATCATGCAGAGCTTTTAGAGTTGTGTACTCGTAATATGTGTAAAGACTGATAACAAACTTAATTACCTTCAGTTTAATAAGTAGTTGCATCATTGGTTGTGTCTATGATGGTTTTGAGAGGATAAATAATTTATTAGGCATGTGAGGTCACCTCGTGGGTGGGTGGGTGGGTGGTTTACTATTGCCTTATTAATTTTCTCCCACTTAGTGGATCTTATCAAAATTAATACCGTCCAAATACTATTTGATGTCTTTCTCCTTTTCAGATCTTGGTTAGCTGCAATCAATAAAGTGAGACACGCTGATGGGGACACTCAACATTATCCTCAACCGACTTATTCCAAGGAGAAAACTGATCAGATGTCTCCCATTCATATTGGAGAAGATAAACCACCCATGCCACAGCCTCCACCCCCTTATACAGCGGTTGATGCCTATGGGGGAACCCTCCCTCACAGACGGCATTCAGACCAGGTTCCAACACAGCCCACTCATTATGAGAGTAAATCACTTCCAAGTGCTGCAAGGGTTCGTTCTCAATCTGTACAGGACCCAGTGAAAAACCTGCCAGCATCTAACCCTTACTACTCGCCACCAATGAAACAGCCCCCTGGACCCCAGTACCAACCACAACCTCCTGGACCCCAGTACCAACCACAGCCTCCTGGACCCCAGTACCAACCACAGCCCCCTAGACCCCAGTATCAGCCACAACCCCCTCGACCTCAGTATCAACAACGATCCCAATATCCACCCCCTCAACCTCAATACCGGGCTCCGCCCCCTCAAGCCCAGTATCAGCCACGACCCCCTCAACCAGTGTACAGACCACAGCCATGTGCCCCCCCAGTTGGGGGTCCATATTTGAGCTGCCCCCAGAGACCCTCTCCTCAGCGTGTGCCATATCAACCCCCTCCACAGAGGATGCAATACAGACCTCCTCCTCCACAGCAGATGGCTTATCGACCCCCTGCTCCTATGATGACCAACAGCACTAATGTTACTGTCATAAACATCGGCCGTTAACTGTTGGTCATGTGAACTTGAACATCACATACAGAATATGCACATTTTCATTGGCACATTTTTTACACACATTTTTGTTAAAATCTGCACATAAATCTGCACATAAATCAAAAGCTTTTTTTGTGTCAAAGTTAGAATGTCATCACTGCCCAAAAAGGGCTCAGAGAAAGGTCATTTCATCCCCCCAGGCTGCTGCAGTCTCTTGGAGTCTAACAGCTGCTCTGGAAAGGTCAAATAAGATCAAGAATACTGTAAATGTAAAATGTTTCATGCACGTGCACGCACGCACGCACGTTAAATTAGATAAACTTAATTGTTGGTACGGTGTGGTTTAAAGCATAGAGAGCTAAAGAAGTAGAAATGACAACAGGAGGAGGACCCAGAGTGACTGAACTGCCTAACGACTTGACTAAAGACATCGATAAATGCGATCCTCTGGTTAGTAGTTACGTAGGGCAGCTAGAAAGAGGTTCATTTATAAGGGGGTGGGGCTGGTGAAGCACTTTCTCCTCCCTACCTTCACCATCTCACCTTTCCAACCCACTAATCAGATAGCTAACCTAATTGGAAACCCTGGTGACATGGGGGAAGGACTTTATTATTTATCCCTACACCCCCTCCTATAAGGTAAAGGGTTGATGCCCTTTTTATTACTCTCACCTCAGGGTATTGTGCGTCTCCTTCGCCAGAGTGATGCTCAGCTCTTTGCAGGCTGGGGAAATCACGACTCCATCTATGACACTAAAATCCTGCAAAAAATTAATGTTCTTGCTAGTAGAGCAGCTTCAATGCTAAAAGTATGTTCTTACTGGCAAGTGTTGATATTGCATAAGTTATGTTCTCCTCTTCCCTCCTCCCCCATCCTCCTCTCCTCCCCATCCTCCTCTCCTCCCCCTCCCCATCCTGATTCCTCTCCCTATCTTCTTCTTCTCCCTTCCTCCTCATCTCTCTCTCTCTCTCTCTCTCTCTCTCTCTCTCTCTCTCTCTCTCTCTCGTTCCCCTACTAGGAAAATGAGCACTCTGGATGCAAGACTGTAGGTCAATATTATTTATAATAGTACAAGAAATCATGATAATAAATTCTTGCAGATGTTCTTATTTACAGGTTGTGGTACAAGTGGAAGAATAGTAAGTCTATACTCCATCACATAAATTAAGTGAATCGAAACATGAACATCCAGTTGTTTTCAGGATTGAATTTCACTCCCCCCCCCCCCCCCCCTCCAATTCATTATTAGCTATTGCAGGAACCAGCTGAGATTTGGTGGTATGTGATTGTGCAAATGCTACATCTTTAATAATTCACAACTTGGTGAAAAGTCACCACCATATAATGCTACTACAGTGTAACCTAGGTTATCCACACCTCGTTTATCCAGAACCTCGGTTATCCTAGGGTTATCCTAGGGTTATCCGGATTGGAAATAATGGATTTTAACAATTGTTTGAGTTTGTTTTTTTTTTGTTTTTTTGCACATGCACATAATTAACAACTGCATAACAATAATCAGTAGTATCTACACTGTTCTAGGCTGTTAGTACTAGCCCATAATATTAAACTATACAACACAGCATAACCACAACACTATTATTTTAATGCATTTCACTTATTTGGACAATTCATTTATCTGGCAGCCTGGGAAAAAAGTTTGGACAAAGGTGTCCGGATAACCAAGGTTCGCAACATTAATACACTGTGTTCAACAAGGGGATAAAGTACTTTTGTGGATACTGACCTACAAGTACAGTAATCATCATGTGTGTGTTGGCTTAGGCGTGGGCCTCTAGTCGCTCCTTCAACAGAATTCTCACGTCCCTCCAGAAGGAACCTTGCTTCCACTACCTGATAGCAGGGGGAGATAAAGCACTCATTGTTGGGGATGAACTGCCCGAAGATGACCCTCCAAGAGGTGGGTGGAGCATGCAGCAGCTGTTAAGAGGCGTAACACTTACCATTGGGAGGAAGCTTGATCTGAAGGACAATTTCAATGAGCTACCATAACAACTGTTATTGGGTTCCATATCTGGGGGATTGTTATAATATTGGAAGGCTTCATTTTGGAATACATACAACTGATCTCTGTATTATCACTGCTTGTGTTGTTATAACATAATGCTGCACTTTTTCTCACATCTGGTCACTATTAGTAACGACCACTATAACCTAATTATAGGTGCACAAGACTTGATGGACCTGACCAGAGACAGGACTAAAGTGATGCTTGTGGGAATAACATGTGGTTTATCTGCACCATATGTTGCGGGGCAGGTGGACTATGCCATGCAGAAGGTATTGTATGCACACACATGGGGCCATATAATGGAAGAGGAACGTAATGGTACACAGACTATCCTTATATGGTAAGTGTCTCTTTGTTCCTACAGGAGAACTTCACCACGGTTCTCATTGGGTTCAACCCAGTGAATTCAGCAAGAGACTCCATCATTGAAAAATGGGATAAGACTTGCAAACAGGTAACAGAAATATTGCAGCAATTTGTGTGTTCAAGTGAGGCATATATATATCTTTGATGTGCAGATATTTTCGAGACTGGAGAAATTGGAGCAGGAGTCCACAAGGGGGATGATCCTGAATCCTATAGTTGGTCCAGAACCCATCACAGGTTAGGTTAGTTCAAGTTGTGAAGACTTCCTACACAACGAGTATTCCATGTGATGCTGGCTCTATGCACAATGTCCACATGACTCTCTTAATTAACGGGAAGGGAGGGGAGGGGATTCAGGAGGGATTGCACAAATCATTTCCCCAAAGAATTATTGGTTCCAGGCTCTGATATTTTTGTATTTTGGTTCTAGGCTCCAGTAGAATGAAAGGGGGTTCCATGACAGCTCTTCTTCTTGATGTGATATTTTCCTTGGCCATCTCCCGAGCCTTCTCAATTCCTCTCTCCAAATTCCTTGATATTCCTCCATCTTTCCTCCCCTCTGAATGTAGCAGCAATCTCATTCCAGTTCTTGGTTCCAATCAGAATAGTGTGGAACAGAATGGAAAAGAAATTGCCACGCTGGAGAATGGAAAGGAGATGAGGACAAGTGAGCTCCATGAACTGAGTCAGGGACAGCATCAAGTTGCTCTCTGTGTGGATGCTTTTAGTGCCACCTATAACTCTGCCTATAGGTATGCAACCCACCCCCACCCCCTTTTACTAGAGAGCAGCTTTATAACTCCACCTATAGATAAGCAACTCCCTTACTAGAGAGCAACTGCCACAATGGCTCTATAAAGTAATGCTGGCTACGCTAAGATAATAGCAGGTAAAATCCTATAATCCACTTGATAATAATTATGAGATAAATAATTGTAATGGTGGTTTTCTTTGGCAATGAAAACCGTGCAAGCTTCATTCATTGTCTGGTGGTAAACAGAAACATCATGTTATCTACATTTTTTCATTCTGGGAATTGAGTGTTTACGACTATTGCTTCCTGTTTTTATCTTTTTATTTTATAGACCAACTTTTGGATTGGCCTCTCTAATACACATAGCAGGAGCCAGTTTACGTCACCACGAGGGGCACGTGTACTATGTGGGAGCTGAACTCTTTGGGATCGTGGGTTTCATTGACAGCTCCGAAATGGTCTCCACCTTTGGATCCAGTCCCAGCGAAGTACGGGGGTTCGTCAAGGGGGGCTGGAAGACTTGCCAAAACAGGGATGGTAATGAATTCAACTTGCAAATGGAATTAATACAGCATATACCATGGAATGTAGCAATACTCTATCACAGTAAAATATCAGGATGATATCCACAATTTATTTCTATTACTGTACAGTTTTGACATAGCACAGCTAGTGTTGTTGTTTTTTGTTGTTTTTTTTCCATTCATCCTGTCACTTTCTACCCTTGTGAAGTTGTCTGACCAGAATTTTTCTTTGGATAATCATTGCAGGACAATGTCAAATACATTTGCCTTTTTAAAATTATGTACCTAAAAATGAGAAATTGCATGTTCAAAGTAGTTCCGTTAGCATGAACAGCTGCTCCACCATCAAGTGTGCAGCAATGTACCTGTCATTGTTTCAATAATAACAACACAGAAGTAAATGTTTTGGACTATATATTCTTGGGGAAAAAATCTCTCAGTCCACATGTTGATATGTTTGCTCTGATACCTATTAGGTAATCTATCAGAGGAAGGACTTTCATTTTGCATTTCTCTATCTGATTTTGAACAAAACATCCTTCAGAGCTTGAAGAGTTCAGACTGTGTCATGTGGCTTCGGGATGGTTGCCGGGCATCTCCAAGTGGCTTTCCAAATAAGGACGAAGATAAAGAGATTGATTCTGTTATTGAAAAGTAAAGAGGAAGTGGTTGGTATAATCCTTACTCCTTGTTCCCCCCCCTCCAACAAATTCAAAAAGCAAGCTATAATTATATCCAGAGCTGAGAACTGGGCTAAGCATTCTTCCTTCTTCATCTCCTTCCTCTGCCCTCCTTCCTCCTATCTCTGACAAATTTCCCCTTTCATTCTTTTAGGGTTTTAAATACTCCTGCTCGATGTTGTCTCCTTTCCATTGTCGGGAGAGAAAATGATGAGTCATCAAAAACATTGGACCCTCGGTAATGAGCTGGTGTAGATCATGTATGCCTTACGAAGTTATGATTCTACTGCAGTTATGCTTGTTCAGTGCTCGTGAAGACTCCCTATTTCCATGTGGGTGGAATTGGTATGCAGATCTCTTACAAATAACAACAAAAAAAACAACAACTACATTTCATGTTTCCAGAGCCTCTGTTTGGGGCTTTTGCTCTGAAGCTGATTCTCAATACTATTTCCACGGGAGCCAATATCCTCAAGGGCAGAGTTTATGGAAACACCATGATCAATCTCACAGTAGCCAATGATAAGGTGAAATCTATTTCTTCTGCAGTTGGATGGTCATGTGATTGTCATAATATTTCTTGCAGCTCTTCTATCGTTCGATTTCCATCATAGCTGAACTGAGCAAAGTCAGTGAAGAAGATGCAAAGACGGCCTTACTCAAGGCTATCTATAAAGATGACACCATTGTCAAGGTGAGAATCTTTGTTTTACTTCCGGCAGGAATAACTCTGTATTCATTAACCAAGGTTATTGGTATCATTAAAAGGATTATAGCAATAATCCAAACCAAAAAAAATGTTATGAATGGTCTCCCCCACTTGCAGTACCTTCCACTCCCTGTTTCTCAACATATCAAAGCAGCTGCCAGGCAGAACATGGTGGGTCATGGCAATGCTGTGTATGCAAGTAATTGTGTTTTTGCTAGATGGTTCCCCTGGCTCTGATTCTCGCTCATCGAGGCTGTCGGATAGTAGAAGCAGTTGATATTATCACTGGCACTAAATCTCTTAGAGTGGTAATTGATAAATCCATGTGAACTATCCAAAAAAAAGGGAAGAACCTCATGCCTTTTATCAGTTGGGAATAATTTTTTATGTATAATTATTTCATTCGTTAGCATTAATTAATAATTGAGAGGCATTGATATAAGACAGTTGGTAGAGGAGGTGATAACATACACAAGGAGGGAGAGGGCCTTAATATCAGCCAAGAAAATGATTTTATCAGTTCTCGATTGATTTCTAACTACAGTACTGTACCATACAAATGGTGGATTAAGTCATTACTCTTAGAGATGTGGTTTCCTTCCCTTCCCCCAATGCATCCAAGATTATGGGCATATAAAGTAGTTGACAGTATTGGGAAACTTGTGCTTTTACATTGACAGCACTAATCTGTGACAACTGTCATGTATTTTGACACGACAGCCAAATGAACAGCTCTCATAAAAATGAGCCCTCAGTCATAATAGTCAGTGGTCAGAGTCTCAATTTGAGGTTGATTAAGCATCTCCATGTTTATCAAGCAAAAAAATGTTTAAATTTAATAAACAGTCTCGAGGAATGCCAAAGAGGGAGTGTATTGTCTTGAGCAAGAATAAAAGCGAGACTAAAAAGAAACAGCCTCTGTTGCCACTAGCAAAGAGGATTAGAGGAAGAGAAGAACAGAGTTCGAAATCCGAGCTTCTGACCTTTGGAAGCAGAAATTGTAAGGCATGTAGGAGAGGTAGCCTCAGCAGAGAGGATATCGATTTACAAACAGCCGCAGAATATACGATTACGGGTGGTATAAATAGATTTGTAATGAATAGTTTATCTGATGGACAGAGCATTGCGGCTATAGAGCCACAGCAGTACTTGGAACCAATCAAGACGCGAGCTCCTGTGGAAAATAAACAAAAAGCTGCTTCGGGAATTGATATTTCCAGTCAATCTTTCGTTCCCCCTCCTAGACTCCTTCAGCAGAAGTCGCACTTCTTGAATCAGCACCATCACAGAAGAAAGAACGCAACAGTGACTGTGCCCGAAAGACCTGAACTTGCTTATCTGATTGTGGATCTGCAAGAGCCTAGAAAGGAAAGAGATTCTCACAAAGAAACAGTCAGTAGAACCATAAGTGAGTCATTAATACATAGTTCAATATTAGGTGTGAATAGTTAAAATTTAATGGCTGTTATAATTGAGATTATTATCAGGATGTCAGTAATCCTAGCTAGAGTAGTGAGTGAAGGATTATACAAACTTGTGCCAAGGGATCTAGGCTGCACAGTGGCAGGCATTGGGCCTACTGGGCATCTTGCCATCTCTTCTGGTTATCTATCAGTACATAATCCATGATAACTTTGTGGCTAACAAGTATGCAAAACAGCTGGTGCATTTCATTTTCTATGATGCATGGGTTGGCTGTAAGAAATGAAAGTTAGCATTAGGTCATCTTATCTTCTTCCTTAGTTTCATATTTCAGTACAATACTGTAAGAGTTGTAAGAGTGTACATAGCTAGGATGTGAGCTAGGATGTGAGCTAGGATGTGAGCTAGGATGTGAGCTAGGATGTGAGCTAGGATTATTCAGTACGCAACTAACATTATGCAAATTGAAAAAATCAGGTTGTAAGTATTCCAAATAGGACTTCTTTAACATCTTGGACAATGCCAAAATTCATGTTGAGAATAGTTCCCAGCAATGTAGCATTACACCCAAAAGCAAGGATATGCTATGGTTTTCTATTATTATCATTATGTGCATAATTCAAAGCATCAGTGTAAAGCTGTCTCTGTGTTAAGTCACTGATTGTATCTTTGATTAGACGCTCTTGATGTGTTGTCAAAAGAAGCTCTCAACACAGAAGAGCAAGCCAACAGCAGACGAAACACAATGAGTGGCTCAAGCGACAAGTGGAAGAAGCCGAAACTCCTCTCCAAACGTAAGTGAAGTGGAGCGCATAGGACAACCAGCCTGAGCGATGTTTGTTATCTTAAGGGGAATATTTTGTCATCAGTTATGACAATTTCCTTGGGAGGAACCTTATGCAGCATTATAAGCTAGCATTAAATGCATTTGAATTCAGGACTTTATGCACTGCTGGAAAGTCAGTAACCTTAGCCTACTGGACCTTGGTTTTAGCTACCTATGTAAAGATATAGCATGATCTCTTTGTTATGTGTCACTCACCAACACTGGGTGCATGTTTACTGGGTGCCATGGTTTGTTAGTTGATTTGTAGTACTAACTAGCATGATTTCATCTAGGAATTTTAATTAGGGGTGGAAGTGCTTGTGCGCAGAAATTTTTTGCCTGGCCATGCCCACTTTTGCCTAACCACACTTCTGCCTGTGAAGATTCCCCATCAGTATTGAAGGCCAACTGAGTAATTTTGGTGGGATAAGGAGGAGATTGCAGTGTATTGGGAGGCCTTGGAGGAAGTTGGGAGTGTTTGGGGGGGAAAGCTTCCCCATACTAGATACAGCTATTTGAATGTAGTGCAAAGCACACATCTCTAGGAAGCCAATATTTTTCCCTTCCCACCTGCATGTATATTTCCAGAAATATCTAATTGTTGTAAGGGTCGGCCAGTGCAGTGGAATATATAATTATATTGAACCTATTGAACCTGCATGTGGTGTTTGTAGGATGCTTTTCAGTTGTGGAAACTTTGGGATAACTTTTGGGGAGTCAACATGCATGCTTTTAACTCACCTTGTATCATGTACATCTTTATCATGCATGTCCTGCTATGGGCAATTCACTACAAATGTAAACTTTTTAATCTGCAAAAGAAAAAGTTTTTTTACGATACTTAATGCTTACATGGCACATTCAAGATGCATGCAAACTAGGCAAAAGGTACACGAGTCTTTAATCCATAAGTAGTCACAACTACATCCTTTGAATTTCACAGGCTTCATCCTTGAGTAACTTCATTGCATACTTGTTAAAAAGAGCCATGCCTTATTAACACTCTCTGTGTGTGTCTTTGCAGCTAAGAATGTCCTAAGAAGTGGGCCCACTAAGGATGATGCTGGGTCTGAGGCTGCTGGATCTGGGGATTCTGTTGTCCAAGGATCAAGTCCAGGGTCACATAAAGGCAGGCATGGTGAAGTGGGCAGAGGAGGTCAAAGTTCTACTATTGAATCTGCTGGTAATAAGAGTGATGAGTCAGCAGTCGTTGGGAGTGACAAGTCAGCAGTCGTTGCTAGTGATTTTGAACCACAGGCACATGGTCACCATGGTGATTTGACTGACACCAGTAATAACAATACTGAAAATGCTCTAAGCAAAGATTCGTCAGTGTCAGACACATGTGCTAGCAATACCACCTCCTCTCCTTCAAATAGACTTTCATCATCTCAGCCTGCAGGTGTTCCAGTAACTGTTAATAAAACATCTTCTCAGCCACCATGTATCCCAGTGACAGCTAATGAATCTTCTTTATCACAAGTACCTTCAAAAGTATCAGTCAGTAATTCATCTGGAAATACAAGTATCCGTGCTAGCTCTTCCTCGCCTAAAGATTCAAATAACCCCTCAAAGAATCCCAAGCAAGCTGATAAACCTTCAACAGCTAACCCAGATCCTTCTTCGTCTGTACCCACTTCTTCCCCCCTTTGGACCTCACCCAACACCTCTTTGTCATCCGATACATCTTCATCTTCAGTGTCTTCAAAGAAGGCCAGGTATGAAACCATACAGTCTTCCCAGAGTGTGTCAGATTTAGACACTCAGGTGGAAAGAGTGAAATTAGGAGCAGCTGGTGTGGATTTAGCAAGCAGTGATGATGCTCTCTCTGGAGAGAAAAAGAGCGACTCGGATCCTATTAACACTAGGGTGAGTCAAGTGAGAAGTGTGCAAGTAAAGTCCCAAAAAACCTGTTCATGTTGCGTGTGTGTTTGTAACTTCACTTCATTATAACTATTGAAAACCAGTGCATATAAACAGCTTATCATGAGCAATGATTGTTATTCTAAGTCCATTTGCCCTTCTTTGTTGTTGCTGATTCAAAAACGAGTCCATTAACTTGTACATATCTTTGTTGTTTTTCATTGCCCTCCAGGAGGGAAGTTCCAAGTCACTGCGGAGGAATACCATTACAGCGTCAGTGATCATCCAGAAGGCTAAGGAGAAACGAAAACCTCCCACAAAGCCTCTTCCTTATGCAGTGCACAGAAAATTCTCTACACCATCTTCTTCCTCTCCAGATGACCCCAGCGAAGGTGTCTCTATGTCAAAATCGATGCCTCAACCTGCTAAGTCATTCATGGCTCAAATGATCGCACGCTCGTCTGGGAAGTCGCCTTCTCCTCCCGCCAAGCAGCCTCCTTCCACACCAACGTCACCTCCCAATAAACCCCCTCCTAGACTCATTTCATCTCCTCCCCCAACTTTAGGGTCTCTGCGTACTACACAACAATCGAAACTAGCTGGATCTTCAAAATCAAAATCAAAATCAAAATCAAAATCAAAATCAACTGATACGAAAGCATCTTCAAAATCAACTGATACGAAAGCATCTCTCAAGAACAAGAAACTGAGATCAGAAGGTCGTTTATCTCCACGCAATCTACGGCCAGCTCCTCCTCCTCCTTCTTCTTCCCAAGCCAACAATCAGACAAAGGAGAAAAGCTTGGCAAGCAAGCTTAAACACGCCAACCTCTTCTCTGTCATGGGGGTACTGAAGCCTTCTTCACAGAACAACCCCTCCACCAAGAGAGGAAATACTTTCAAGTATGGCTTTGAAGGTCAAAGTGCAACTCTCCCATCCTCAGCACGTGGGAAACCAAAAACTTCAGATCTTTTGTCTCAGAGTATCAACCCCAGCCTCTCTGCATCATCCAACTCTGTCTTTCCCTCACATCAGAAGTTATCAGCAGATCGTGTGCCGATTTACGAGTCTATCGACTCAGTCTCTCCTGAATCAGTTGAAAGGCTTGAACAAAAGGATGCAAGATTTGACAGTGGGAAGAGAAATGCCAGCCCATCAAGTGCGTTATTCGGTCTGAGGATGAGCAGGGCTGTCTCGGATCTGGTGACTAGTAGAAGTCGGGATTTTAGTGGACCAAGTGATGGTGTGGTGAGTGATGATGGTGCTACTGGTGCAAAGCGTGGGGTGAGTAACAGTGATGAGGATGAGTATGTGGACATGAGTAGCTTCTTGGAACCAGAGGAGAAAAAGGACAACACCGTGAAGGATGGTAAGTGAGTGAGTGAGTGAGTGAGTGAGCAAGAGAGCGAGCAAGTGAGTGAGTGAGTGAGTGAGTGAGCAAGAGAGCGAGCAAGTGAGTGAGTGAGTGAGTGAGTGAGTGAGTGAGTGAGTGAGTGAGTGAATCCTCCCTAGAGCATAGGTTAATCGATTCCTCCTTTCCCTCTCTCTTCCACAAGATAGTGGAATAGCCCTGGGGGAGGTCTTTTCTTGGAGAAGGAGAACAGTCTTAGCACTCCTTAGCCACTCAACTCTTTGGTTCCCATGTGCGAATGTGGTTGCCATGTACTCCAACACGACTGTTGTGGATTTGGCAACTGAACTTGTCTGTGTGTGTCTGCATTATGACTAGATATGCCAGTCCCATTAATTGGGGGGTGTATTACTTTTAATGTTATAACTAGAGAGTCTGAACGGCTCAATCAACTACCTACAGCGAGTGGGCAATCTAGAAGCTTATGGCATGATGGTGTGTCCCTTATTAGAACTAGATCTGTCTACACATCCTTCTCCTGTACCCAGCTTCCCCTCGCAAGGCACTAGCTTGATCATAATTTTTGTTCCATGCTGAATTAGGACAAGCAGACTAATCTTCTGCTTTTAAGATAATGTTGGTCAGCACGTATGGACATGGAAATGTCGCACTCGTGAACATTGCTAATACTCTAGAGTGATTGTACCTACTTTGAGTGGAAAGTCTTTCCCCTCCCCATTATTCGTCTCTTGTAATCCATATTTCCTCACCTTCCCAAAATCCATGTATTCAAAATTTTCAACACATCAATAGAAAGTGTTGACACTAAAACAAGGCCCATTTTCCACCTGTTTTTTTTTTTGCTGGAAAAATCATTTTCACTTCAGAGTAAGATTTGGTAAATATACCCAATGACCTGGCACTGTCAACATGTTGTATGTACATGTGTCCTCATACTAGCTAGCCTTGATCCCTGAGGCTCTTGGGGGTGGGGCCTGTGTCCCGGCAAGTTGTTTTTCTCAGCACTTGTTAATGTAGAGCTCTTGCTAAAAGTCTCCTACACCTTTCTAAGAAGGAGGTGTGGCCTTCTTGGTCAGCTGATCTTCATAGTTTCAAATTCCATCTTTGGCTTCATCTTTGTATGATCTCTAACATATACGAATATTACCTTCTCTCTCTCTCTCTCTTCTTTCTTCTCTCTCTCTCACAGAAGGGAATGATACTTACGTGGAGATGAGGCCAGTTTTTGCTGATCCAGATGATTCCACGGAAGAAGATTCAGACTACATGGACATGAAGACAGTGACCCTCCTGCCTCCGCCCACTTTACCAGCCCCTATTTACATCTATGCTACATCTGTGGTTCCCACAAAAAAGAAGAATGACACAGAAATTGGCTCCTCCTCGACAACCAACTACCCCTCCTTCTCCTCCTCTCCTCCAGATGTGTCTTCTTCCCTCCATTATGCCTCCAGGGACATGCTTGGTCTTAGCAGCTTGAAGAAATGAACTAGGTATGTCTTTGTGTCAATTACCACAAGTTTAGGGAAATGGCCAAGACTTGGGTAGTGTGTGTGTGTGTGTGTGTTTGTTGTTATTATTATTTGGTAAAATTAGACATACATAGTCTATCACTGTTTGTTATTTTTCACTGAAGAAGTGGGAAATCTTCAAATTCTTCAAGTGACAAACTTTTAGTGTGTATATGCAGCCAGCCGTACATTTTATGATGGGGGAGGAAGTCATTGCATCATCTTAACTATTGAATCACTATCTTCTCTTTCTCTTTCCTTCCATAGTTGCTGCAGTGGCAGAACTAGAAGAAACACCATACATAAAGTCGCAAACCAACACTTTTTTTGTTTTATCACATGGTGTGGATCCACTCAGTGATAACTAACCACACAATTACTCAAGTCGGTTTATTCTGTGATGTATGTAATCACTTACTCTCTTTTTGTACACATACCCAAAGAATCAAAGAATCAGGTGTTAAATTTTTTTTATAAAAATGCCATTAATATAAAAAAAAGTTTCTAAAAATAGATATGGTTATGGTAGGTGGAATAAAAATAATTAACATGCAAGTGTGATTTCTATTATTGATGTTACACAAAAAAGGTCTTGGTGTTGGTAGTCTATCTCCCACATCCCCACCTTGTTCTCATCTCTGTGGTCCTGGAAGACCAGTCCTTGTAGAATGCAGGGGAACAGTGACAGCTGGTCTGTTTGGTTGCAGAATTGGCTCCTTAAGGACATTTTCTATCAAGTGGCGGTACTCCTTGGTGAAGTATCGGTCAGAGTCTAGTGTTGGATCCATAGCAGAGAGTTTTAAGTAAACTTGGTCCTTTTCTATCTTCACGTGGTGTACTCTCTACAAGAGAGGAGTCGTCATCATATAATTAAATGGGCACACCTAAGCCTATAGAATAAGTCAAGTTAGACCAACCCACTATAGGAATGCCACTAAACCAAGGGGGGGGGGGGGAAGGTCACCTATGCCACACCCACTTGCTTCACTCCTTTAGAGACATTGTACTTCTTCACTGTTGGATTGCTTGGGTCAATGGCAGTGTACAGGCTCTCTCCTGTGTCCAAGGTGATGGTGTGTTTGTGCCATGGGCACACCACGCAGAGACGACCATGAGAGTCCTGTGATGGGTTTACACAGAGGTTTACATATAATATGCCAATATAGTCTAGATGATAAACCTCAATATCTCCAAGTTCAAGAGGGCCCCCAGTATCTGTTTAGGAAAGACACATAGATGAGATGACTGCACCGTGGACTGTATACATGGCTGGTTAGATCCAATGCACACTTACGATAGCAAAAGTGGTCCAGAGCATACACTTTCTTGTTGACATGAAATAGGACTACGACTCTTTCATTCACAGTTACTCTCTTCTTCCCCAATCTCTGCAGTTCACTAAGAGAACACACTGAATGGTACTCAGAGGCCTCTTTGGTAGCCATTGTGCTTTATTTGGAATTTAACTCGACCCTTTACCAAGGTTCGGTGTGCTTTATTTGGATTTTATTAGACCCTTTACCGGAAAAAAAATTTCGGATCACAAAGTAAACAGACATGGCAGGAATTAGCAACACTAATTTTGTGTGTTGGGAATGGCAGAGGGACGACGGAGGTTATTCTCCCTACCCTCCCGAACAGTCCTCAGAGCTAGAGGCGTCCCACAAAGTCGGAGCCAGCCAGCACACATTGGCTCAATACAACATAAACTTCAGAAATATGACTCAGCAGAGACATGGAGGTAGCCGTAGTAATATTTACTGTCTCTCCTTATAATTCTCTTTTTGTGTTTTAGTTTATGGTACAAGGAGAGTGCGAAGAATTACAGGTATCATACAATCAACTCCCATCAGTGCATACTGGATATGGTCTGATCAACCAGGCAACTTTGTGCCCTATCAGATAGAGGCCTCTGTGGACATCGAGCTGGGTTACCAGAAACATTCTCATCTTCTTAATCTCTCCAAGTGTCCTTCAGGTCTCCCCTACACTATCAACTTCAAACACATGAACCAAACTAGGCATCACTACAATACAAAGAGGGATATCCGAAGAGTCCAACTTCTTCCTGGTCAAACATTGCAATCTCTCCTGCAGCTCACTGGACCTTCTCTTTCTAATGCTTCTTCATTGAGTGGACTAGCATCTGGTACAACATACCCCACCTCAACTCCTCTAGCATCATATGGTAGTGGGCATGGTGCAACTTCAGTGTTTCCATCAGCTCCCACGTCATTGTCAGTAGCCACCGGTGGGTATGGTTTGCCAGGTCATCTCTCATCAATTCATACTCCATATTCTTCAGTGTCTGCAACTCTATTAAACCACACCCCTTCCCACCCTAGCTACACCCATACTACTGGTTATCCATCCAACACAAGATCCCATCCCTCTTCTCTGGGCCCCACCCCCAGTGGAGGTCATAGTACAAAATCTGGCCACAACTCTTCTGTTACTGCAAGTGGCCGTGCTCCTACTGTTAGTGCAAGCACTACGTCTCATTCTTCTACGACAGCTTCAAGGTCAAAGCCCAAGAGCCATTCATCCAAAAGTGCAGCTAAACCATCTGCTTCAAAAAGTAGTAGAAAAGGTCGGGGGAGACCTCGGAAAGAGCATCAAGACAGTGGAGCTAGCAATACTGTAGAGAATGTGTTTTCACTGTATGCTAGGAAAAAGAACCACCTAAAAGCTAAGCATAAGGAGGAGGTGAGTTGCATTTGTTTCAATTATAATATAATTACCCTCTCTCTCTCTCTCTCTCTCTCTCTCTCTCTCTCTCTCTCAAGCCTTGCCCCATCTGTATGAACAAACTCCATGAGCCTTCAGGTTTTGAGGATGATGATGATGACTCTTTGGCAAATGCTGCTCCTTCCTCAGCCACTTCCACTTTGGATGTGTACAAACTCAGAAAGTGTGGCCACATGTTGCATCGCTCCTGTCTCACCATGTACATAAAGAACTCCACCAAGGTAAGCTACATAGGATTGCTGAGTCACAATGTACTGCCACATTGTGATCATGTGATAATCATATGACCTTTATGACCTTTTTCGGAGCTATAGGCTAGGAATACATAGTCATGATTCATCATGTGATAATCATATGACCTAGAAATATGGTTATAAAGTTTGGTTGGACATTCAGTACCAATATAGTGAAATGTGACTTGCATCTGTTCATGAAGGGTGGATTTCAGTGTCCCACTTGTAAGAAGTCGTATGGTGTTAAGATGGGGGACATGCCAGATGGGAGCATGACTGTACGAGAGGGCAGGTACTCACTACCTGGACATGGTGAACACAACACCATTGAAATCACTTACAGTTTCTCTCCTGGCTATCATGTGAGTAATGGTACTCCAATTGAAGAGCACCTTATGTCATAATGAAGTGTCATTGATATGCAGAATGGCAGGCACTTCAGAGCTAATGGCTTCCCAAGAACATGTTACTTACCCAATTCACCAAAAGGCCAGAAGGTAAGTCCCGATTTTAGATGGAAACTAGCAAGTGGTCACATATACTGAGGTAGTATACCAAGTGTGTAGGTTAGTATACTGAGGGAAAATATTATATACCGAGTGTGTTTTGGATTCCTTGTGTCAAGGTTTTGAAGCTGCTCAAAGAGGCATGGAATCGCAAACTTACCTTCACCATTGGAACCTCTGTGACCACTGGTGCCATGGATACAGTGGTATGGAATGAAATCCATCACAAAACAGAGAACAGTTCCAACTATTCTGGCCATGGTTACCCTGATCCTCTCTACCTTGATCGGGTTCTTCTTGAACTAGCAGCTCAAGGGGTGGAAGATGGTCAACAGGAGGAAGATGAAGAAGACAATGACGATTCTAGCTCCTCAGATGAAGAAGACGAACAATCAAATGTTATAACTATTTTATCTGATTCTGATGAGAGTTTGTGAAACCCTACCCCCCCCTCTCCCCATTAGAGTGAAACCCTACCCCCTCTCCCCATTAGAGTTTAACTGTGCCCTTTAAAAAAAAATGCTTCTGAAAAACTAATCGTTGTTAGTTTTATAATTTTACTTGTTGCATTGCTTCTTTTTTTTTGATTTTCTTGTCTGTCTGTTGGTCTAAACTTTGTTGGAAGGTAATAACGTTCTTTACATTCAACTTGACAATTTTCTTCATTTCTTTGGATAGATTACCAGGAGATCTAGTGCCTGATTTCACATCCTGTACTTACAGTCAATGAAAAAAGTAAAACCCTCAACATATAAAATACTTACCTTCATGAACATTTTACTGAGGTTGAAGAGTCGCTCATAACAGGTTCTAAAGTGCTGATGATTGCGAGCCATCCCATGCTTCTTCAGGGCAACCACAACCTCCTGCCCCAGCATATCTTTCAAACGTTTTTCCTTCTTTTTTTTCCTTGATGAGTCTCCATCTGCACCCTCTGATTGTTGGATTGAAATGGGAATAAAACTTGTTGGAACTGGGTTTGTTCTTGACATTGGAACTTGATTACTAGAGTTTGAATCTGAACTTTGATCAGCCACATTTCTTCTTGTAGCTGCTACCTCTCCCAAAGATCTACCAGCTGCTTCCTCCCCAACCTTCTCAAGATGACTTGGTCCACTCCCACTCTGACCACTCCCCTCCACATTCTTACGTTTCTTTGGTGATCTCCATTTTCTTAGTGATTTGTTGACTCTCAGTGATGTAGTCTCATAGGTCTTAATCTTGATCAGCTCCTTGTCCTTAACTACACCCCCTTCAACCTTGGAGTTCCCGCCTTTAACCACACCCCCTTCCTCCTTGGAAGCCCCTTTGCTGTCTTTCTCATCCGCTGTGGTTTGCTTGGCCAACGCCAGGGCTTTCTTCTTCTTCCTCAGCAACTCACGAGCCACTTTCTGGACGTGAGGAGTGGAGACAGTGGAGCAGTGGCTGGCACGCTCGCTGATGAGGTAGCGCTGCTGGATCTTGGTCAGTTTGGAGTCTTTGGAGAAGTCCTCAGCAGACATGCAGTAGTCAACACCATGGTAACGTCTCTTCCTGGTTGGTGTACTGCCAGCAATGGCAAGGTAAGACAGGTCTTCAATTGCTGTGAAGAAGTATGCACACATGTATGCACACATGTATACACAGAACAAGTATACATACACACCACACTAACCAGCATTGTGCACCCGGGTGGGTTTTGAAGGTGTGGTCTATAGAGAATTAGATATCATGTGATAATCACATGCACTTGCCCACCCACACACCACTGCTATGGGAGACAATGCTTCTGAATCCACTGGCATCCCTGTCTCAGTAAAGCATTCAAGAATCTTGGCCACTCCCACATCCTCAGGCTCTCCTACAAGACCGGACGGGGGCGGAGCTGGCATGTGGCCAAAGGTGAGGTCAGAGGTTGCCACACGTCTGATCATTTTCCTATTAGGTATCAAGAGCCTAGCTGCTAAATCCATATAGGAAAACCCAGGTTACCTTTGTATCCATTCATACGTCTTCAGTGCTTTAATTTCCTTCCAATTAGAGGGGGGCTCATCCAATTCTACTTCCAATATTATCAGCAGTGACATCACACAGTCACTAATGTACATTCTCACCACTTGAAGAGTGAGCCTGTTCTTCCCGAAAACTTGTAGGCAAGAGTGGAGAAGAGGAAATGGCTGAGTTTGTAAGCTTCCCGCCTTCCTTAAAACTCAACGAAGGGAGACATTCATCTAGCACTTCCAGCACTTCTGAATCTGACGATGATCATCAATGCTAGCCCATTTGAGAACTTAATTACTTACTCACCAACATCATCAGCTCCCTTCTCTGCTTGTTGAATAAAAGGGGGGATGGTAACAAGTTTCCACAGAAACCAGGCATTACAGAATCCCATATTGCTCTCACTAGAAGCTTTGTTGGGTTTGAGGAGCAAAACAGGACCAGTCTCATATGATCTCAAGGGATGGACTGCAAAAAAGAAAGGAAGAAAGAAAGAAAGAAAGAAAAAGCTCAACCATCTGAATGTGGCGCACAATAACAAAAAAGGGTACCATTTTTGTCATCTTCTCTAGTTTGTATGTATGAAATCCACTCTACAGTGGTTCTAGGGTGGGCTTTATTGGCCTCAGGGTCAGGGTTCGTGGAAGACTGACAGAGACAGAAGAGGTAGCCCACACTCTACAACAAATGTCACATGAAAGAATTAATGGTGAACATAAAAAGAGTCCACCCTCACTTCAGAAGAAGCTTGCATAGATTTGAAGAATCGGAGGGAGGAGTGATCAGTACTAGTGCTGGAGAGCGAACTAATGAACTGATTCAGGAAAAAACAACAACAACAACAAACAAGCAAATAAACAAACAAACAAACAGCTCAAAATGTATATGCATGGATACAGTTGACACTGAAGTGGGGACAAGTAGAACTGAGGTATGGAGGACACGTCCACAGTTTGTAGCAGCTCCAGGTGGGAGGGGCAGTAACCGGATCCAAGACCAATATCTTCCAAGAGAGAGGACGTGAATACTGAGTTGGAAAGATCTTGTGAGAGGAGGAGAAAGAAGCCAGGAAATGTGATGGAGGAGAGAGAGGTCTGCCGGATACTCTGAAAAAAATCAGGTGATTATCATGTGACCATGCAGTCACTACACAAACTTTCTGTTCGGTGATACTTATGCAGCCTCTCCAGAAAATGCCAGACAGTGGTATCCATTGAGAGACTGGCCACACCTTAGCCACACCCATCACCTCCTCCCACTCTTTTAGCAGTCTTAACGAGACTTGATGGCAGTGGTCGGGAATGATGATGTCGATGTGTGCGTTGTGCCACTCACTCAGACGAAGGAAAGCACCAAACAAGCCAGTATCAGTGCTAGGGAGATAATTCATCATACTCTTGATTATTGCTATGATTCTAGACTTACCTTGGAGAACAAAAACATGTTCCAGCTGCTACCCAGTGGACATCTGTCACCACATACTCTTAGCATGCATTGTGGACGGAGAACTACAATTTAACTTTATAGGAGTGTGGATTTTTTGAGCTTACTATCGGGATTAACAGGAGCTACATCCATCAACGAGTGAATCTGGTTGGCTAGACCAGTGAGCTCATTCTCCCCTGGATTTTCCTTTACCCAACAGTTATCTTTGTGGCTTGCCAGTGCTTGCACCACCTCTTCCATAAAAGTGGGGTCATGATGAGTAGGCAATGTACTTGTCTTTTGCTCCTCTTTACTGGGTGTCACATGATCACTTGTTACCACGACAATTGGATGCCACTTTCCAAGCCCTCGCCTCAAATTCTAATGGCCAGAATAAAATTAAACAATAGGACAGCGAGACAAGTTTTCTTACTCTAGTTAGCATTTCCTCTACATTGGAGCTAGCCAACAGGCCATAATAAGACGTCCTCAATCCCCTTCCTTGTGTCCGGAGTACCTCCAGGTATGTGTTAGCACACTGCCTCAGGATATCACAGCTACCTAGTTCTAAAAAAAAAATCATTCATGCAGCTTGTCCTGACAAAAGTCCATAACTAACTACCTTGGCGCCCATTAGACACTGGAGATTCTGCAGTCAACAACAGCAGGCTTAGATGGACACCGTCCATACTGTAAATGGTAAAGGTCGACACGACTAGCTAGCTATAGCGCGCACGAAACAACAGTCTCGCAAGCCACACCCGGTACCCATTCTTTCCTTGGTGGTACCGGTGTGGTATTTAGATACTGCACCGCAAGATTGCTGTCAAATGGATAACTTTGGTAAGTTAGAGCTAGCTAGACCTTTTTTTCAATCTCGTTGCTCATTGCCAGAAAAAAAAATTTTTTTTTCTACATTCTTGTCACTAAGTCTTTCTTTCTTCTTGCCATCATAATCACGTAACTCATCACAAATCACCACGTCACATGAGCAGGTTCTCATTACCAGAGACTTCCTCCTTTCACAGAATCTCCACCTTCTTATGATGATGCCTGCATCACGGGCCCCCAGCCTAGTGCCCCTCCCCTGGGCTTAGCCTCTGGTGGACCTCCAGTACAACTTCAAACACCTGTTGCCCAATATGACCCTCCACAAGCAGCTGCAAGCTCCATCCCTCCAGGTACAGAGATAAATCTCAAAGTTTTGGTTCACATTTTTCCTTCTTGATGGTCTCAGCACCCTCTCAGGCACAGAATGAGCCATCATCAAAATTGAGTCGATTTTTCAAGTCGTACATCAATTACAGCATGTTTCTCCGCCTTCGAATGTATTTTCAGAAGCCCGAGAACCGTTTAGATCCGGAATTGGACGTGGAGGCACAGTTTGCTCCTCATGTTGTGCGTGAAGCCCAGGCCAGGATCGAAAAAGAATCACGACTTCAGTGTTTCAGTGGATGGCTATGGTGTAAGTGGCTTGTAACAATATGACGTCTGTTGTAATGGCAAGGAAATCACCTTTTAGGTTTCGGTGGTGTTCAGATAACACTCTATATCGTCCTTTGCCTTGGAATGTTCGTTACAGGTAAGCTACATTATAAAGCCATTGAAATGTAAGAAAAAGGGGACCATTAGAAGTTACCTTTCAAGTGATATCTAGAAATGGGTGTGTCAGCATTCCAGACATTTTAGCAGTAAGTGTCGTGTGTGTGTGTGTGTGTGTGTATATAGGAGTTGTGGCAGCTGTAAGGTCTGATTGCTCCACTCTACCCATCGTCTATCTCATCCTGGGTGGCTGCATACTGGCTCTTTGCATCCTTGCAAGAATTCTCCCTTCTACTATGACTTGCTGCAAAAACAAGAACATTCTCAACACCAGAGAGTCGACCACTTTCACAACTTCCATTTGCATCTTTGAGTTGATATTTTATGCCATGGTCACTGTTAATCTTGCCATTCTCATCATTGGAACAGTGTGGACCTTCAACGGCCACATCCCAATATGCAACTCAACTATTTCCACTAACTGTTGCCAGAACTATGTCTTTGTATCCAGTGCTGTTTACATCATCTTTCAATATGTCCTCTACATTCTGATATCTCCTCTTTTTGTATGTTTCACAGTATGTTGCATAAAAAATATGGACAGAGTTCCTAAATAATTTTTTTTTTTTTCATTTCCATTTTGTCAAAGATTTGTAGCTAGCTAGACAGTAACTTTGTTAGTGGTAAGATCAATATTTTTTTGGTTAAAATGACATTGGCTTGATAGTATTGAGGTTAGTAATTTTTGTTTGTTTGGCTGTTGGAATGTTCCATCACTTAATCTTCTTGTACATCTTCACCAATATACTTCAGTTTTGTTCTTCCCTCCAGCTCTCGACTGGCTGGGTACTTTACTGCATTCAATTTGAACTTGTCTAGCACGGCAGCAGAAAGATCCACATGACACTGTTCAGCCAGTCTCACAAGATAGATCAAAACATCACTTAGTTCCTGACCCAAATGCTCACGGTCCTTCTCTGTCCAACCTAAAAAGAAGTATATATACGTTATTCCTCTACTTCATAGATGTCCAGTATACGCTCTATGTTTTCACCTGGTAAGCCTTTCTGCACTTCACCTCTCCACTGGCTATGAAAGAAAACACATCAGTAATAAAACGAGGGGGGAATAAATTCACACTTACAATAATTCTGACAACTCCCCTACCTCACCTACCTAAGGAATAACGTGCACTTCATAACAATTATGCATCAACTTTAGTCGATTGCCTAACCATTGCTAGGAGCAGATTTCTAGGGGTGTGGTATTTCTCCCAATTTCTCTCTGCAGCAAAGTTTGACTGAATCTTGCGGCTGAAAGGGAGGTAAATGGACAAGGGACTGTATCATAGTCTCAATTAAAGGTATATGTTTACATGTCTTCAAGGGAGAGGTTGGAGCTAAAAGGGGAACAGATATCACTCACTTCTTTCTTCTCCACATTCTCAGCCATTATTTTGACCACGTGGGGGAGGCAGCAAAGAAGAAAGCAAGCGGGAAAGATTACGAAATTTCTAATTTCTACCTAGTAGGTATAGTGTGATTTGTTTTTGTTCACGGTCTGCACTAGAATAATGCTTTCCAGGAGTGTGCTTAGACTCTTCTTGTCTAGAAGAATACCCATCGCCCCTGCAGGTAATAATAGAATAGATAAAAGAAACTCGTTGAACAATTATCAGGTATTGTTCTATTTAAAGCGCACCATCCTCAAACGCTTTCAGGATCTTCTGCCTTACAAAGAAGACATAGTTCCGAGTACAGTAAGTGAACCGATTGTATACTGTCATGAGGTGAATGCCATTCAATTTTTCACTCAGAATACATCATCAAGGACAAGGGAGAAGTGGCATATGATGCAAAGTCAGTCCTGGAGAGAAATGTGACAACACTCTTTTTCACTGAGCTATTTAGAGGTGATTATATTCTGATAGCCACATCTACCAAAACTTTAAAGTCCCTTCTGATGTTTGGTGCAGGTTTAGCCATTACTCTAAGTGCCTTCTTCAGAGAACCGGTGACCCTCAACTACCCTTTTGAGAAAGGGCCAATTAGTCCTCGTTTCCGTGGCGAACATGCCTTGCGACGTTACCCTAATGGAGAGGAGAGGTGCATTGCCTGCAAGTTGTGTGAGGCAGTGTGTCCTGCTCAGGCCATCACAATTGAGGCAGAGACAAGAGCGGATGGCTCTCGAAGAACTACAAGATATGACATTGATATGACAAAGTGTATCTACTGTGGGTTTTGCCAAGAGGCATGTCCTGTGGATGCTATTGTAGAGGTGTGTACATTTAGGTTACACATTGACACAGAAATCACATTTGCCTGTATAGGGTCCAAACTTTGAGTTTTCCACGGAGACTCATCAGGAGTTGCTTTATAACAAGGAGAAACTATTGCTGAATGGAGACAAGTGGGAGAAGGAGATAGCAGCAAACATTGAAGCAGATTTCTTGTATCGCTGACCTTTTTGGCTACAAACATATAATGGTTAATGTCATGCACCTCCATGTATGTTGTCTGTATTATTATTATTATAGTTCATAGTAAATAACCAATGCAGTTCTGATCCTTGAAATAAAAAGTATTACCTATACCTGATGGTGGTTTTCTGTTTTTGTACAGCATGGAACAGCTAATGTAAAAATTCTGTACAGCAGTGAGTTCATCTAGTTCTGCTGCTGTATTCTAGATCTCTATAAGAATTCTATCGCATTTCTTTTAAAAATATGCAGTACTCATAAAAATACTTGTAGATCTATTGATGAGGCATTGTAGATCATTAGCTTGCTGACGAGGAGGGGGTATAGAGTGTAATGGATGCAATATGGTTGTTTCTCATCACCTGCAAGTGAAGAAGGACATGTGAATTTCTCTCAACAGGTTCTGCACTCGATTACCTCAAATATAACATTTTGATAGCCATAACAGTAAGTGCTGCCAAAAGGATTGATGCTGTTTGTTGAAGATGACCTGTTCAGTACCACTGGCTTGTCTGAAGGACATGTTAAATAATCCTGCGCTTCAGTCCACTAAACATGTAGAACAAAGATAAGGGTCTCCATATTAAAATGTGAGAGCTAACTTTAGTCGTCGGTGTGATGGTTAACTCAGATATGCCAGACTGCTGCTGGTCCATAGGAAATGTGATGACAAAGTTACAGTGATAGTAGCTGCAGAATAAATCACAATTGGTACTTAGCCATGACAATGACTAAATTCTTACGCTAAGAAGTTAGTATATACAATGGCCAGATCACTGTAATTAATGTTGCACACTTAATCACTCACATGTTGAAGTTGTAGTGTCCAGGAAGGTTTGTATGAAGAACAAACTTCTTTATCTTGTGAGTAGTGGCATCGAACAGAATATCCTGTGTACAAAGACAGAATATGATGCTTTAGTACTTCTGTTTCCCTACACTGTTGGGGCTTTTAGCTGGTAGCTATAAAGGAGAGTGAAAATCTTGTTCTCATTCATGCATGGCCATTCTTCAAGTAAGGTACTAGCCTGCAGCTCATGGTCCTGATATCACTCTACTTACCACACCAAGAGTGAAATAGTTGAAGAAATAGTCTGAACACAAGGACATGGGGAGTTTATGAGGCAGGGGTGAGTGAATCCGCATCTGCATGTAGTGGGATAATAGTTAACGAGGAAGGGTAGGATATCATCATCTGCTGAAGTATTAATTTTGATGCCATTGGCTGAGTACAACTCACCTTATCTTTGGCTTTATAGTAGAGCTTACTTGGGGAACCCAGATAACTCAGAACATCCTAAACAAAAACAAACAGGGACAGCATTCAGAATGTTGGTGTGTCTGGAACAACATTAACAAATTGAGAAGTACACAAATATTAATTTTATGAGCACTTTAAAATGCACTTTAGATATGACCCATTATCACTTTGTCCACACCCTCTTCCCTCATGCCTTGACTACAAGCACTCTAGCTTGGATGTATTTATGGAAACTCTGGTCTTGCTTTCATGCATGCAGTCTCCAAACCACAATAAACAACTACCTATGTCTACAAGACCTAACAGGCCATGAATAGAACAAACCCCACACCCTCCGATTACATACCACATGGAATATTCGGTTACCGAATAGAAATGGAGTGTACTGACCTGAACAGTATCCCCAAAGCATACCACTCTCTCAAACTCCCTTAGTCTCGTCTTGGAATGATGAGAATCTGCAAAATAAAAGGAAAAAAAAACACCAGCCTTTGAGTAATATGAGACACTGATGACAACTGAGAACAGTGATACATGATGCGCACCGTCAGTGATCAAGCTGAGTTTCAGACCACAAATGATGCCTCCCTTTCTCACCACCTCCACACCTTCACTATAACAGCAGCCATGGTAACACTCTATTGGATAACTGGGTGCTCTGTAGCATAAACAGCATAAGAGTGAGTGTTTTCCTGGTACAAACCTAAAAGCCCACCTGATTTAGTATTGTCTGAAACCACTAAGTTATCTAATTGGCCTACCACATTATTCAAATAGTTGTAGCTTGTATAAAGCAGCCTTACTTTGCCTCTGTGGGGTCATTGCCACTGAATATACAGACTCTGGATAACACCAGTGAGTGCTGTGAGTCAGTTGGGGAAAGATTGTGAGCCCCTCCCCCAAGATAGGCAGGAACATCTGATAGATTCCAGGTTGGGAATACCAGTAAAATGCCACGAAAAAGAAGCAGGTAGAGATGTTGCTTAGTGTCATGTTCTAGAGAGAGAGAGAGAGAGAGAATACCAGTGAAATGCCACGAAAAAGAAGCAGGTAGAGATGTTGCTTAGTGTCGTGAGAGAGAGAGAGAGAGAGAGAGAGAGAGAGAGAGAGAGAGAGAGAGAGAGAGAGAGAGAGAGAGAGAGAGAGAGAGAGTGCATGGCTATCATCAGGCCATTTGACAAAATGACCCTGGAGTAACTCACCCCTCATTAATTTTGTGCTCATCATAACATAAATAAAGACTTTATATATAATTGAGAGAGAGGGAGGGAGATATTCTACCCTGTGGTGGTAGGGAATTTTACCCAACACCATAAACCAACAATAATTCTACCAGTGGATGTTTCACACTTAATCTTTCAAAAAGGGAACATAAAATAAACTCATTATGCACACATACGTCCTGGCAAAGTAGGTCCAAATGTGTCGTGAATCTGCTCAACTGTTGGGATAACATCCGGAGATGAAAAATAGCTGCTGCTATATATTCAAAACATAAGACTGCTATTTTTATAACAGAACATTAATTAACAGGTACTTACCAGTATTTCAATTTTACTCTTTTGATATCGTAAATCTCAATCATCTAGACAAAAAATAGATCTGGAGAAATGAAACAAATCCAAAGGGTAAGTGAATTTACTTTTAATCTCTGCAGTTTTGAGTCGAATAACAGTTTCACACCATCCTGAACCAGGTCCACCACCAAATCTGTCTCAAGGGGATTCTAAAAATACATGCAGCCAATTTCTCTATGACGAGTGTGAGCTAGTTTAGCTTGCTACACACCTGGTCACTGTACTTTAACTGGACCTTCTTGATAACTGTACATTGTCGCTTCAAAATGTCCACTGCTTGGGCTAAATGCATTCCTTTATCCAGAATGTGAAATTCAACAGACAGAATAATTAAACGCAGCTACTGACTACTATGTACAGGCACTAGCTAGCCAGCAAAGAGTTTCTTACCCAAGACGAACTGCCATTGACCTGTTGCTATGGCTCGCTCGGGGATAACCTCTAGGTCCAACATTGGGAAGAGACAGGCCTAGAACTTGTACTTTAGGCCCAAAACTTGATACTCTATCTCATCATCACACCTACTTTGCCAGCCAGCAGCGCTCTTTGATTAATTTTTTGTTTTGAATGACGAAATGACAGGTGTTGCATGAATCTCATTATAACGCTGGCAAAGCGAGAAAAGAGTTAAAGCTAAAATTCAATAAGGTTAAAGTTCATACCTTTGATATTTCATACTACTTTTCAGACAAAAAAAAAAAAAAAAAAAAAAAAAAAAGATAAAATCACAAAAACAGAATAAATAGACACAAAATAGCTGTGAAAGACTCCTGTCTACTTGTTGTTCATTTGGCTAGGCAGAGAATTGTTGCTGTGGCTTGAGTAAAATAAGAATTTCATTCTTCAGCTTCAGTCTCGTATTCATGCTTTATATGCTTCCATAGTTTCTGAAATATATACATTACTTCATGTAAAACAGGCAGTTAGTACTAAGACAGGAAATTATGAAGGGTGTGCTCTTATTAGAACTCACTCCTTTGTTGTGTCTTTCCCAAAGTGCATCTACTCCGACGTCAAACACTGATTCGAAGAACACAGCTCCTACCAAGATTGTCAGCATATAAGTAGATGTTCGTTTGAGAAAGATATTGTAAAGAGTTCTCCCTAACGCCATTTTTGTTGATCTAAACACTGTGACGTCATCAATGAAGCGTTCAATAGGGGTTAAACTAAAAACCATGTGGTCAATTATAAAGTTGCAGAATGCCTAAGGAAGGTGAAGACAACTCCAGCAAGGAGCCAACGCTCTTGAACTTGATGAATAACATAAGAACAGGTCAATTGACAACCGGACCATTAAGGCCCAATAGGTGGTTGGAATATTCTGTCAGAGAAAAGACAGATCAGGAGAGAAAGATTGAGAATGCAATGGAGAGTTGTACCTTCAAGGCTATCATGAGTTGTGTAGTGGGTATGTACTGAAATAAGGCACATTGTATTGGTATAATGCATACAATTGCAAGGGGGAGGATTGGGTGGGGCTTTTGGCCTGTTTCTATCCGGACTGGATTCACCTGTGACCAGAGAAAAGATGACTGCCAGAGAGACACTACGAGAGATGGGACAGAAGTCAAAGTCCTACGCCAAGAACTTTGCCATGATAGGCTTGATGTTTGCAGGCACAGAGTGCTTGCTAGAGAGTGTGAGTGTGAGCTTGGAGAGTGTTGCTGGTGAGATACGGAATGCTATTAATTTCCATAGTATCGCGGAGAGAGTGGGCTGTCCACTTCTGTCATGGCTGGGTGTGCAGTAGGAGGAATCATTGGACTAAGAGGTATAGCAATGGGCAGCAATGAGTCAAGCCAATGACCATAAAGAGGACTACAGTACAAATGGGAAATTAGCTTAATTACCTTAGAGTAAATTGCTCTTGAACATTATTTTTGTGTTGCAGCTGGGGTACAAGCAGCTTGTCTTGGTTGTGCTGGATTTGCTGCCTTTTCAGCTGCTATCGACTATTTTATGAGATAACAGTAACACACTATTTTATTGTCCGTTCATGTTGTTGTTCATCTCTGGAACACATTATTATTAACTTGAATGATAATGCAGTGTAATAAAATATAAGAAAGAAAGAAAAGTGTACCAATATCAAACCACTAGACCAAAAAATACAGAAGAAGGGGAATAAAATATCAAATGAACATGATTTTAGGTCCACCTATGGGCTGCTGCCGTAGTGAGCACTTCACTTTGGCATAGCTCTCTAGTGCTCCATGGAGAGACAGAGCATCTCCTGTTAACTTGCTTGGGTGGATGTAGATCTCTCTTTCGTGTACACGCTGAGTCAGCAACCGACAATGCTCTTTACTACAGAGGCAAAAGAAGGAAGCATTTCGGATTTAAACTCTGATGTATCTCTGAAAATTTACCTCAAACTGATTTGCCTTAGAAAAGGATCTTCACGGTATTCTTGGTGAGCTCTCCTAACAGCATGTCTGAAGTGATATGCAGCAGATCTAGGTTGAGCTACAGAGAAACATACATTAAAATCTCGCATCAAAAGAAAAATCTTTTACCTTCACACATTCTGTCTTTGCCACTGTATGTGACTACACAGTTTGTAATTTTGGAAGCAGCTTCGTATGTACTTCCATCCATCATCATTTCCAAACCAAACAGTTGCTCGGTGAGAGACCGCCACTAGAAAAACAAAACAATCATTTCAAAACCAGCAACTGCCACCTCTTTCCCTTTAACTTACTAGCTTGTTGAGGACACCATGTTGCTTCTGCAGGCCTGGGTCAGCTAGACAGATGATGAAGGTGTCCATATTCTGCTGCACATAGAGACAGTGCTTCTCCAATTCTTTCTCTTTAGAGAGTCCCTGTAGAAAGAAAGTCCAAGTAACTTATTACACCGTTCCCTTTGGTTTTGTGGATATTACTAACAGATACATCAGGCAGCCCAGTATTCTAGCCAAAGAGTGGAAGAGTGGTGCTCCCCCCCCCCCCCCCCCCCCCCCCCCCCCCCCAGCATCCTTACCATATCTTTCCTCTCCATGGTCTGTTGAGCAAGCTGCCATGTCTTGGATTTCTTTTTTATTTCCATAGAGTCGACCATAGACTCCTCTGGTTCACTGTTGCTTATAAAAACACTCCCTGTCTCGTCATTGTCATCAGGCAAGCTGCTGTATTCTCCTGAGTCATTCAGCTTTGAAGGGTTGTCACCTTCCTTGCCTGTCAGATGAGAGACCCCATTATTTTGCTCGAGTTTTTGTTTCATGAGGCCAGGTGTAGGCACACTTTCCGCTTCAATGGGGGTTACTGTTCCATCTCCTCCTCCTTCCTCTGAAGAATCGTTGTCACCATTAATATGAATGGAGGAAGCTTTGGGAATATCCACACTACTTGACATCTTCTTGATCTCACGACTGCCATACATTATGTCATCCTTGGTTATGTGGGAGAGGTCAAGGGTCACCGTTACACTGCTACTCTTGCTTTCAGTGTCCTCTGTATCAAGTACATCCTCACCTGTGACTTCTGGCTCTAAATAAAAAGCACCATTTCCCATGTTGTCACCTAACTGTTCATCATCAATTTCTTCATAGTCTCTATCATCAAATATACACTTAGTAGTGACAGGGTGAGGGTGATGATTAGCTCCTCGATTCGTGCCTTCCTTGGGACCATCTTGAACCTTCTCGTCTTCATCAATCGCTTCATAGTCTCTTTCAGAAACCTTTGTCCTCATATACACAGGATTATCTATGGCATCTCTCACAGGAGCTCCGTTGATCTTTTGCTGAGATAAAGCTCCACCTTCTTTGCCAATTGGCATGGATACAGACTTGCTACCACTGACCTTTGCACCCTCCTCTTGCTTCCCACTCGTTCCTCTTGGGGGGATAGGTGGGGGTGGTTCTTCATTTTTAACAACGGGATATCTCACAATATGATTGCGAGGAGGGGGAGTAGGAGGTTTTTTTTCAGTGGATGTAGCCGAGGTTCGCGATGGGGAAGGAGGATTGGCATTACTGGTAAACACGGGCAAAGGAGTGAAGGTCTCTTTATTTGCAAGCTTCTTTAGCAACTCATCCAGGTCTTCAGAATCCACAAAATCATCATCAGATACTGAGTTTTCACTCCTCCTTCTATTAGAAGAAGAAGAAGCCGTTTCCATTTGAGAACTAGCCGGAGAGGCCGTGTTCAGTTGCCCCTTGGTCTCGCTAGTGGGTGAGGCTAGCAGTGGTTTGCCTGTGGCAGTTTTCTTATCTTGTTCCCCTGCAACAGATTGGCGAGTTAGAGTCCCGCTGTCCGCATTTCCACTCTCATCTTCATCTGTTGTTGTGTACAAAGAAGATTCACATGCTGTTTTGAAGGAACTCGTTACCTCAGGGGCTAATGAATCGTCTACTTGGAGTGAGGTGGAAGTGATCATGGATGAACGGGGAGGAGTAGGGGAGGGTGTAGCAAATCCTTCGCTACTTGTGCTACCTGTGCTGCGAACCTGTATATCCACTTCCCCTGACCTCCCACCTGTAACTGCTGGTGCACCCAATAACTTGTTACTATGCTCTCCCTCTCCCTTTCCCCCGTCCTCTGGGCGGGAGGTGGAACGAGAGAACAATCGTAACATCTCTGGACCTATGGCCATTGTAGGATCCACATCTACTGCATCAAGGTACAATTCGTCTGCTTCATTGCCGGGATTAGGACTGTTCGGCAAAGATGCATCACTACTTTCTCTCCGATTGGACGATTGTGGCATCTTAGTGGGTGGGGTTGACCCTTGACCTTTATGTTTGGTTTTTATGTGATTGTGATCAAAATGAACACTTGACTTTCCTGGACTCAGCACAACAGCATCTGCAGACCTGTTTGAACTGGACCGTTGCTTCTTTTGAGGAGTACTAGATGCAACAGGTTCCATACTGGATCCAGAACTTGGAATGGAACTGTCAGTCTGATTGTGGTGTTTTGAAGAGCCCGAGTTTCTGCTGTGTACGAGATTTCGATGTTTGTGCATTCTTCTCTTCCAGTTCTCCCTGCCCTTGATTGGTGTTTCGTTGGTAGACATGCTGGACTGAAATCTCCAGTGAAGAGTGGATGTTGGTAGCTGAGGGTTGATGTCCAAGGATGCATATGACGCCTGAAACGCACTAATATCCTTCCGCTGGTCATCAGCAAGCAATGCTTGCTCTCTTGTCAAATACACTTCTAAAACCCACACTTTGTCAGGAGCAATATTCTCTAAATTGCAAGAGAATACTTATAGCAATTTGTCCTTGTTTGGGATAAGAAGATAGTGCATACCTTCCAAGATGGATCTTTTATCCAACTCAACTCCCTTCCCACCAACAAGAATGAGCATCTCGGTGAAACTAGATGGAAACTGGCTCATCACAAGTCTGCAATACAAGAAAGATTCCGTCTTAATTGGCAGTTGAGGCATTATTTCTTAGTGCCAAACTGCATGTTTCGACAACTCACTGTGACTTGTGCATGATGACACCACCAATGATGGGTGGGTGGTTTTGACATGCCTTCAAGACTCGGCTGGCCGATATAGTTAATACCTGTCGGTTCTGGATAAGGAATGCAAACAGGAGCATACACATGCTAAAGACAATTGCAACTAGATCAATTATAATAGCCTTGGGCAATTAGGTCACTCTTAAGTATCAATTAGTGGCTTGGTGGGCTTTCATATTTGGCAGAGGTGATGTGATGGATTTTTAGTGGAAGTGAAAGCGAGGATTCTCAAAAACTTTATAAACCACCACATTTTGTGTCGTCATTGTACTTGCTTCCCAAGGGAGATATATGATGACAGAGTGCTTGGTGATACCTAGCTACTGTATGGATGCACACCTTTTTGATAAAGTCCATGTAAGGGAGGGGGTTCAACATAGCCGGGACTGAGTGTTGGTCTCGAGTGATGTAATCCACAATGCAGTTAAAGATACTGGACATGGCAGTAGTGAACACTTCCCAGTCTCCTTGGCTCGACTACAGGGGTCAAAGGACAATATGTAGATGAACAGCAGCATTTAGCTCCAGCTCGGACAATAGCTGGTACCACATTAAGGCCACTATTAATAGAATGATTGTTTCCTGTCCACCGCCCGCGTATTGAGAATGTCACCGCATCAAAAAATATTATTACTGCCTAGCGCCTGCCATTGCTCATGCGCACAGTAGAGCGCGCACATTTGGCTTCACATGCAGTTCTTTTTGGGAAAGCCCATGGTGAATGACTAGTCTCGTGGGCCGCGAGACTAGTGAATGATGAAGACAGGACCCTTGAGACAAACAACAAAGCAGTAATAGAATAATTATAATAACCGCCCGCCCGCAGCACTTGTGGAGGTTTTCTTGGACAGGAAACTAGGATTCTATAAATAGTGGCCTAACTAGTATTCACCTGCAAAACCATGTCCGGTGAGTGGTAATAGAACCTGAAGTAGTTGTAGACATTATTCAAGTACTCCACAGTACAAGATCCAGGCTCATCCACTCGACTGGAGAGGCCCTACAATCAAAAAGAAATGCTAGTATAACGATGAGAGGCATTCAGATAAAGTAGCTCATGAATATAATGCCTGCAAGACAATGCAGTCGAGTCTTTTGAAAGGCAAAGTTGCTTACTCCTCATACAAATTACTCATACCATGTCACATACCATGACATACGTTCTCCCTAGACTTCGAATGGCGAACCCAGTGCCCCTCATGGAGAGGAACTTGGGGTATTCGCCAGTCAGGTTCCTTGTGCATAACGACAGTCCTATCACCTGGGAACAACGCTGCTCGTATTGACTCTGCACATCAGAAGAGAACACAATAATAGTATATTGCCACGCCCCTTATCGTGTAGCTCACCTTCTTCAGTTCATGCTGTGGTCTATAGAGCACCAAGGCACCCACTAGCGTGTCCCCTTCAGCTTCCAACCGGGACAAATCTACAATGAAGAAAGTTCTCTCCATGTGGCTCATGACCGAGTAGACATTGTCCTTGTCTCGCGCTTCGAACTGAGCCGGATCCCTAGGTTTCCCTTTGCTCGTATTCATAGAGAACTTGCTTGCATCCAAATCACCAGATCGGTTTTTATATCTGTTCGATTTTTGCTTCTCCATGATCGCTTTATATGTACCTTTAGAATAAATAAAGCAGTGCAGCAGCTAGATAGATTCACATGACTCAACCTACAATTCGCTTAATTAGAGGGAGAAATTTTGAAGTAAACAAAAATCAACTGATCTTTAGAATAAAACCATGAGTTTCAAGAGCGGTAGATCTACTAGCTCGGACAGCAGCAGGAGAGAGAGTTACCTGATGAGGGAAGAGAGTTTAACAGCTGAAGGGGGTGGTGGATTTTATTCCAAATATGAACCTAAAGAAGTACTTGGCAGGTATTATCTCCTCTATATCTAGTTTTACAGTTGATGAGCTGGCTAAAGTGTCTCGTTGATTTAATATCAGGCTACTTATATATTATCAATTATCTCCTCCATGGAGCATAAAATTAATTGGCTGGTTGCCTGCCCTGGCTAGATTGAAGGCCATTATGAAGCCACCCACCTATACAATCAATGTTTAGTTTCTCACGTTCCTTCTTCCTATTCAGGGGACTATCAAGCACAGTGAGGAAGTGTGTTTGCAGGGAAACAGATGTCGAGTATGCTGTGAAGATCATTGATAAGTCACAAGATGAAGCTATCACAGAATCCATAACAGCAGAGATGCAAGTTTTGAACTACCTCCCTAAGCATCCCAATATCAGTGAGTTCAATTGCATGCTATATATCCAAGGCTTCATTACCCTTGTCTATGACTTCATCTGTGAATTTCCTCAACTTGCAGTCAGCTTGAAGGATGTATTTGAATCGTCAGCATTCATATTTATGATTTTTGAGTTGTAAGTGGTTTAACTGGTAACTATCATCTATATCTTCCTTCATTTCTCTCCTCCAGAGCACTAGGTGGTGAATTATTTGACTATCTTACTCAGACAGTCAAACTATCAGAGAAGAAAACAAGGTGCATTCAATTGCTTATAATCATAATAATTATAGCTTTTTTTTTCTTTTTTTTTTCAGACAGCTTATGTACCAGATATTCCTAGCTGTGGACCACATGCATGCTCATAATGTAGTGCACCGTGACCTTAAGGTGAACCACACCCCCTTACTATTCAATATAATGAGTAATGAGTGTGTCCTACAATATTATTACAGCCAGAGAACATTCTATTGGATGAGCAACAGAAGGTAGCAAAAATTTCTGATTTTGGTTTTTCAGTAGTCTTGAATCAAAATGAAGGTCTATCAGGTGAGTGAAATGTACGCAAGAGTGAACAAGTTTGATCAGATGTTCTTTTCAATGCGTAGAATTACTAGGCACACCTGGCTACCTTGCACCAGAGATGTTGAAGAGATCAGTAGAACAGGATGCTCCTCCATATGGCAAGGAAGTGGACATGTATGTAAAAGTAGAGACCCAAATTGAAAGAGCAATTAATATTCTCCTTCTCCAGGTGGGCTTGTGGGGTGATCATGTACACATTGTGAGTTAGTTTACATCTATGTTGGCTTTATGATCATCATCATATCCAATAACTTAGATTGGTAGGGTTTCCCCCTTTCTGGCATCGGAAGCAGCTAGTGATGTTAAGGCACATAATGGAAGGGAATTACGAGTTTGTTAGCCCCGAATGGGATGACATTTCAGACTCAGCAAAAGATCTGGTCAGTTGTGAAATAATTGCAGTGGAACATCTGATAAAGGAGACTATAAATCTCTCAACGAAAGACTAACAAAATAACCTCCAAAAGAGGACAACCTTTCTACTAAGGACCAAAGGCTGGGTCCCAAGTGTGCCCATTACACTGTAACATGAACATAATTATAGACATGATTGTGGCAATGAAGTAGTACTATAACTTTTTTTTTTGCTTGAGCAGATCAGGAGTCTCTTAGTAACTGACCCAGAGATACGACTAACTGCTAGTCAGGCACTCGATCACCCATTTGTCAAAAAACCACCAGCAGATTTCAAAATATTCTCAGCAAAAAGGAGATTTAAGGTAGTAAAACTTCATAATTGTTTCACCATTGGATATATGATTGTATTGGATCTGAAGGGAGCCGTCTACTGCATTTTGAGCTGTTTTATTCTGGAAAAGTCTAGAAAGACTACAAAAACTATCACTCTGGACAGTATTGGGCAAATCCCGTATGAGAACAGATTCGTTCGCAGCTTGATAGATGGGTGTGCTTTCCGAATCTATGGACACTGGGTCAAGAGGGGAGAAGAACAGAATAGGGCTGCCCTATTTGAAAATGGACCATCCATTAGAAGCAGTACCAAGCGAACTAGTATTTTTTATGCATAAAGCACTCATTCTTTAATTGTACCATTCCCATGATCAGCATATTAAACTTTAATACTTTTCATTGCAGTCATGTGAAAAAAGGATAAGCTATACGAATTATAAGGAAAAAGCTAAACCTGATGAATTATTGACATGCAGCAAAGAGTCAGTATAGTATCAGTTTTCAAGAGAAAATCCCAAATATATCTGTGGGAATCAACTTCTCTAGAACCATCAAAAAGACGGTGGTGACAGTCTTGGCATACTGAGTCATGGCCTTTGGGTAGTGATAAGCTATCACTGTCAGAGTCATGAAACTGAAACACAAGACCCCAGTGAATACCATGAAGAAAGGCGTGTCTTTCTGTGGAAAGATGGAGAGTTCGTGATGTGCTGGTAAAACCTGACGATCAAGGGTCTCCATGTGACTGGGATAAGGGTGAAAGTGGTGACCCCTCTCCAACGGGAAGGGAATCCTACGAAAGGTTCCCTCCCACGTCGATCCCAATAATGCAAGGGCACCTTCTACTCTCTTCCAGTGCTGGAGATGATGGAATACATACACCACAGCCTCACTGTCTCCTCGTTTGAAGAAATGCTCAGGTGGAAGAATCAAGCTTTTCAGCTCCAAGAGATAGCGTGGTACGTGAGGATTCATCTCCACTGCAATGTGAATAGCATCAACAGCAGCCATCTCGGCGTTATTCGGACCACGCTTCGACACCATGTCAGCACAAAATTTCTCTCCTACTGCTTTGGTTTTTAGCAGAGCATATGTATAACACATTACTGTAGATTTAAACAACCACTGTTCATCTTGTTTGGACATTACCTGCTGGACGTCCGTGTAATTCTGAGCCTCCAATAAACATTCAATCAGATTTTCATGTACGTTAGCAAAATGGAGAGAGCGATCATCCTTAGAGAGATCTCGGTAGATTTTTATAGCTTCTTTCACCTTTCCTAGCTTGCGTAGACAAACTGCTAAGCGAATTTTGCAATATGCAAGAATGAAGCCATTTCTCTCGTGAAGCGGTTTATACACTGGATCTTGCTGGCTCAAAGTAAGACTTTGCTTACACACAATTTCAGCCGATTTTACAGCTGTTTTCAGTTGCTCTTCCACTTCCAAAATTGTCATTGCTTCCTCCTCGGCAAGGATGATCAATGCACTGGGGTTGTTGGGATTGATACAAAGAGCTTTATGGGCCAAACTGATACGTTTCTTCCTGTCTTCCTCTCTCCAAGCATGTAGCATAGTTAACTCGTCCACAGAATTGGTGTCCACTCTAAGCCCTTCATAGCAGAAAATGCTTTGAAGGTCACTGGATGTCAGTAAAACATCATGTTCAGTGAGTGGCTCTTTGCCTGTTTCTTGCAAGTAACGGTTGTATTCAGCACCACGGAATAACATAACTGGATTTCTTACTGGCTTCAAATCAGTCACCTTCTTCTTAATTGTATTTGATTCCTTGTTTTTCTGCTGACTTAGAAAGGGGAAGAAATGCAGGACTACGGCAGAAAGACGATCAACTATGGATATGCCAAAGTAGGTGAAATGAAGCCACTCAATAAACATCATGATCCCGGACAGAAAACTCGAAGTTCCCGTTAGGACAACATAAAACTGGGAAGTAGTGTTATTGAAGAAAGTATCTAGAGTTTCCATTTCTTCTTCGGTTGCACGAAAGAATCCAGGATAGAAAGGATACTCTATTTCAAGCGCACCAACCAAGTTAAAACTTCTAAATAAAGCACACCATCCTTATTTGATTGGTCAGAATCTGAGGCGTGGAACTTTAAATTCAAATTTGCCAGCGGGCAGCCAGTACAATTAATTTCGTGATGCCGAATTCAAAGCATAGAAAGAAGCAGCTTGCTGCAAATAGGAGACAGCTGGAGAAGGCAAGGAGGAGGCTTCAGTTACAGAGCGATAGGAAGCAGGTTGATGAACAAGAAAAAGAAAATCAGCCCCTTCCATTGTCCCCATTGTCTTTGACTCCAAAATGTTCACTTCCTTTGCAAGAGCAGAAGAATCACTGCACAGATAATAAGCTGAGTATTCTGCAGGATGATACTTCAGATAATGGAAGGGGGTGGTTGAGTGGTCTATATGATTGGTGTCATTCTGGGATTGTTCAGGTAGTCATCAGGGGTACAATGCCAATTATCCTTTATGGGAATGTGTTTATACAATCAGAATGCAACTGATATCATAGATGCAACTTGAACTGTATTGTGTGGTGACACTCAGTTCAGGAAATTTAAGATTGGGGGAGGGATTGCCACAATAAACATTTTTGATCTAGCTTATTCTTTTTGACTCAGAGTATGGAGAGTGCAAAAGATGTAGTATTCCCTTCTCGTAATCTGAAGAGGCAGCTGCAAGATGCCCACATGAAACTGAAAGAGATGGAGAAAGAACTGAAGACAATTAAAGAAAAGGAACAGAAAGAAGGGAAAAGAAGAAAGATTGAGGTGAGTATAACAAAAGACATTTTTGAAAGCTCAATTATGTCTTTTTATAGGAACTGGATGAAGTTGGCTCTCAAGTGATACTTCCACCAGTATCTCCTCCAGTAATTCCCCCTCCTCCCCCTCCACCTCCACCCCCTCCACTGCCACCTGTTGTGTCCATCCCAAAAAGGCGAATTATGACAAGAAGCAAAACAGCCAAATTAGCCAAAGTTGGCAAGGAGTTACCTCCTATCACCCTGGAAGATATTAAAAAAATTAAACTGAAGAGTGCTGGTCAAAGATGTTGCAAGGTAAAGCTACATAGAATCATTCAAGTATACTTGCAAAATGACGTTCTAATTAGTGTATGGGCCCCCCCTCCCCCCCCCCCTCCCCCCCCCCCTCCCCCCCCCCCCCCCCCCCCCCCCCCCCCCGGGGAGAACCCTGTTTACTCAATTACAACATGTGTTTGCCTTTCCACAGAGACTGCCTAACAGCAGTGGAGGTGAATTTGTAATCTCACTTACTGATCTAAGGAGCATTAATCTCCGTAAAACAAAGAGTGGCAGGTCCCCACTGGGAAGGAGACCACCACCCAGTCAATGCCAGTCTCCTCCAGAATTCTTTCAAAAGAAGAATGCCCTGAGGAGAGTTAGTCCCACATGCAGGAACAAGACTCTTGAACAAGAGTGTGGAGAAGGGCCTACACCTATGCTCACCAGAGCTCTAAGACGAAAATTTCAGGTTTGTGTAGCTATGACAGCTTTTTTAAAACATTTTAATGGATTTCTCTTATTATTGCAGGCTGCTTGTCCTGTGTCACCACTGGGGTCTTTCTCTCCTAGCCCTCTAACTTCACCCACAGGGATTCCCTCTCCATCTCCCTCATCTGTGCCTACCTCATCTCCCTCTTTCTCTAACTTTATTCAGGCACCTCCTCTTTCGTTAGACTGCTCTCCATCCAAAAACTCAAATTTAGGAAAGACATAAACATGTAATGCTATGTTATTTATGTCATAATAGTCTGCATTGACCAACTTGTATTTTATACCTTTTATTAAAAAAATTAAAATTGATGAAATGAAATGATGATGAAAAAAGTGGCTGCTACAGTTATTTGATCAGCCTCATTATCATAGGCTACAATTTACTTATCATCTCCTTGATGTTACTATGTAATATTTCTAATGAAAGTATGTCTTCTTCTAGAGCTCCTGAATTTTCTATGACCAATTGGTTCTCTGTTGGAGAGGTTCTGCTGTCCCTGTATAATTAACAGTCTAATGAACCTCGAAACACTAAAGTCTATTTACACATACACCTTGATCCTTGATCATTCACTATAACTGCTCAATTCTTAACCAAATTTCTTAGTTTAATGCATCAACAGAGAGTTGATTATCCACTCTGAAATTTGGTTAAGAATCAGATAGTTCTCAATGATCAAGGGGCAAGGTGAATACAAATAGACTAATTCTTGTACACAGTATTGCCAGGACATAATTATTATTAGATTCATAATACAGTGTTGCCATGACATTATTATCACTGCTTGTGTATGTTATTATGCCAGCATAAAAATAAGTGACAATAGCTAATTCACATAGTTTATACTAATTATGAACACTATACCCTTTTAGCACAATGTTATGTTCTCACAACAGCTCCCTCTGCCAATTAGTCACTTAGGTGGCCATTTAAATAGTTAAACTTACGAATCAGCTGACGCAGCACCACTGTCTTCATCATCGCCATCACTTATGAGCATTTTGGTCGATTCAGTCCTTGCTGGTCCTCTTCTTCTCTTTAAGGCAGATTCACTTAAACTAGGAGATCCCCGACTGCAAGTTTATAATAATGAAAGAGGACATAATAATAATAATAATAATAATTATACTTACTGAATACTCTCTGATGTGCTGTGAAGTACGGATATCTCACTAGGAAGTATTGTTCTGTTATTATCATGACCATGCCCAGAATCCCATGTTGCTGGATGTTGATTAATAATTGGTGGGAGGATGGCATGCTTCATCAAGTGAGGTGATGGAGCTACCCCTGTTTTTCCTTCGGCCCAAGCTTGCTTCTTCCTGGCATGAAAGAATTTTATATAAAAAATAATAGCTATAATGCTATAATTAATTAGGGAACACTCACTGAGGTGGATGGTTGCTGATGATATCATGCGATGTTGCTATAAATATGTGGGAGGTTGATGAGGCAGCTGTATTTGGTAATTCACTGCAGAAATATAAAATTATTAGCTTGCCTGCATCTATAGCCAGTGTGGTCTTACTTGAGGTGAATAGGTTCCTCTTCCCTCTGCTCCCCTTCTGGTTTGCCAGGCTCAGTTATAGGGTTTGTTATGGTGGGGTTGATTGCACTCTTCTTAAATCTCTTGCTGCTGCAGGAATAATGTGCTGATTGTGACATTTATGGGTATATTGTAGCACTTCATTTTTACGCTATTATTATTATGGTTTCAAAGATCACTATAAGTGAAACTTTGGACCACTGAGGATGGATTTCAGGGTCTGATACAAAACCCTTTTATGGATGCTATCAATTGAATAACAGATCCTAATACAATTTTGAGAAGTGCATGATTAAGTCAGGTAATAGGGCGTAGCATAGTAGCTTTATACATATCCAGCCACAACAAAGTTAACTTAGGATCTCAGATGTGCACTGATATTCATTTACTACCTAGCTAGGTAAGTTAATCACTGCAGCACACCTAACTGTGATATAGTCTTACCAGAGACACCAGCAGGTGAGTATGGTCAGCACTACTGTCAGCATGGAAAACACTCCTGCTATCACTCCCATTACTATGATGGCAGTGTTTATAGGTATAACTAGCACAGCTGCAGAGACAGAAAGAGTCATAATCATAATTATATTAAACTGGTAGCTAGCTAGCTAGCCGGCTAATTTTAGGGAGACTTTGTGCCTTTCTATTATTCTTACCAGGAGCCGCTGCAGTGGAATTATCTGTCGACATGATTATTTTTGCAGCTAGTGTTTATACAGTAAGGAGGGGGAGGATCCTATTGATATTATGATACTAATGGGCGTGGTTTAAAAATAATTATTGCTCATGCGCACGATCGGCCCAAAATCTGTCCTTCGAACCCAAGATAAATGGCTTCTTTGTCCGAGCTGTCGACTTTTTTATCCATTGATGCGCGTTTGGACGTGATATGCACTGCATTAGAGTATATATTGGGTTTTACTGGCTCCAAAGAAGGCAGGGAATTGGTAAGGAGTAACGAGGACATTGTGAAGAAGCTGTTTGATCTGCTAACCCATAAAAATGAAGTCATTTCCAGAGATTCTCATCTGATCATTGTCAACTTATCCGCAGATGAAGACGTGCACACAGTGAATTATTGGGTGAAAGTGATTCCAAACATTCTTCATTATTTACGAATCCCACAGTGGGTCCATGCAGATAAATTGTGTACAATTCTATCAAACTTGTCTCGAAGCATAAAAGGAGCAGAAATACTTTACAAAATCCTCACACAATCCAAAGGAGATGAGCAATCAAGTAGTGTACCATCTCTCTACCAACTAGTAGACATATTTGACCGATGGGAATCCTATAATCCAAATGCAAATTTCCACTACCTTGCAAGTATTTTCGTTAACCTCAGCCAAATATCACCTGCAAGGTCACTATTTCTGGACCACTCTGAGTGCCTTCTTCCACGGCTCCTTCCTTACACACATTTTGCTGACTCATGTATAAGGAGAGGTGGTATAGTTGGACTCGTTAAAAATCTCTGCTTTGAAGTAGGCAAGCAAGCTTTATAATTGATCAATATATTATACATAATATATTTTTGTAGCTGTTCTTATCATGATTCTTTTTTTCTTTCCAGATCATCACCAGTGGCTATTAAGTGAAGATATAGATGTATTATCTTCATTGCTACTACCCTTGGCAGGTCCTGAGCAGTACGAAGAAGAAGAAACCGAGAAGCTTCCCTTAGACTTGCAGTATCTTCCGGATGATAAGCAGAGGGAACCAGATCCTGACATCAGAAAAATGCTCCTGGAAGCACTCATGAAGGTGAGGCATCAAGTAGTGGGATCATGAAGTTAATATATAAGTAGAGGAAACCCTATGCAGCTCTGTTGCACCAAGTTTGGGCGGAAGTTCCTTCGTGAGAAGCAGACCTACCTAATTCTTCGTGAACTTCACAAGTGGGAGGAAGAGGTCGAGGTGAAGAATGTGTGTGAGAACTTAGTCCATATCCTCATAGCGGATGAGCCAGAATCAGGAATGGAGAACTTGCATGAGGTTGAACTGAGAGACCAAGCTACTTTAGCAGTTACCAAGTAGCCATCATGCACGTATGGTTGTAAGTCCTTTGTTCTCATGTTGGGTATTTAGCTATCATGGAAATCTGAATAGCTGTATCAATAATTACTTAATGAGTGATATCAATGCAAATCTGAATAGCTAACTAGTCCCTAGCTATGACTATCTTTAATAAAAGCAACAGCACAATATTTAATAGGTATGAGTGATATCATCAGTTTCTTTGCTATTATATATAGCGTTTTATGAGAGTGAAAGATGCAACCAGAATTGCCTGGAAATAAAAAAAGAAGTGATAGCTAATGGTGCAGTAACTTCTTGCAATAATTTTTGTAGCTATAAAACTGCTGTAACTATGCAACCACCAAAGCAATATTCATAATTATTTACCTCTGCCAAAAAGATCTCAGCAAGGATGAGAGAGAAGAGGTTGAAGGACATGAAAGTATTCAGCGCCCCTGCCAAAATGGAGCCAAAAACTCGTCTGTGAGGGAAAAGTATGAAACATAATAGCCACATGCAGACTTGTGTTCACTAGCTAGCTAGCTAGCTACCCCAAGTTGACAGCAGAAGAGATGATTCCAGATACATATGATTTGAGTATAACTTCATCATCTGTTGTTTTGGCATGCTTCCTGTAAAAGTATGATGGAATCTAGCTACCAAACTACATATATAGTTTTGAGACCTTACATAGCCTCTATATATGAGCCTCGATAAGCAGGAAGTATAGCAACAGCACCTCCAGCTCCAGAAAGTACTGAAAACACTCCCACATACCAAAGTGACCTAAATAAGCCACTTTTATGAGCAGTAAGAACCCCAGATACATGTGGTGACATACTGATATCCTGTGAAGTAGGGAGTTGCCAGTGTTATGAACCCAGCAGTAATGAGTAATACTCCAATGAAGCAGAAGAGCATTATACATTTATCCTATTAGTGGAACAATGTTGAGGTAAACATGTATAACCAGTTTCATAACTAGTCATAGAGAGCATGATTATAGAGAAATATCTACCATCTTATCCACAAGATACCCAAGAATAGGAGCAACCATCATGTAAATTGCATTTTGAGCAAATCCAAGAGCACCAATTTGAATTGAAGTTAAATGAAACTAGAATATAAATGTATAACTTTAAAAACTTAAAAGCACATAATATGTGAACACATCAAGTAGAAATCAGGATTAAATCACATTTTAAAGTTTTGAGTAATTGATTCTTGAGTAATTGATTCTTGAAGTTTGCACTTCAAGAATTAATTACTCAAAAACTTTAAAATATGATTTTTACTTGATGTGTTCAAGTCTCGTGAGCCAGACTGGCTCGCAAGACAACATCTAACTCACATTATCAATGAGGTAAAGTTGCATCAAAACAGCTGGACCAGTACTACTTGCTAATCCCGAAATAATAACAAAAACTGGAATTTTATAATAATATAGTTACAGCACTATAGCTATACCTAGCTACATTAATTACTTACTCAGTAAAATAAAGAAGGGATCAGTCAATGCCTTGAAGAGGACCTTCCTCGAAGAAGGAAGCTTCTCTTCAACAATATCTGCACGCATGTGATTCAGATTGAATGACATCATGCAATTAACTCTCAATATGCAGTGATATTAGGAACATACCAACTTTTCTTAGGAGTAAAAAAAAAGGTATGGTCATCACTAGCAGAGGTATTGCAGTCACAACGAATGGGAGTTGGAAGCCTCCAATCTATATTATGTATAAAGTCTCCCTCTTAACTATTATAGTTAGCACATAAATACTTGATATAAGGTTCCTCCTAAGAGTAACCCTAGGGCTAGTCCAACTCCCACTGAAAATTCATTTACTCCCTACGAAAAAGAAGAAGAAGAAGATGGCAGTTGTTATGATAACTTTAACTATTACCATTAGAAGCCCCACATGTTTGAAGAAAAGACTTGTAATCAGGACAAAGCCTTGTGTAAGTAGAATAGCCTCGCCAGCTCCTTCAACTATTCGCAGTATGGAACATGTAGTAATGAAGAGCCACCTTTCTGGAATCAAGACTACAAATCTATGAAGGATTTAGAATAAGTGTGAATATATCACATTCAGGTGAGAGTATGCAGCTACCCTGTTAAGATGTTGCATCCTCCTATCAACAGTCCTGATGCTGCCATCAAATACTTTATGCGAACCCACTTCATCTATATGTAAGCAAGTGAAACAATACAATAATAGCTATAGTTATGTAGCTGCTCATGTTGCTCTAACAATGTGACTTACTATATAGGCAAATATGGGAGACATGATTACAACAGTCAAGGGAGAAAGAGCTTGAATAAGACCAATGACGAATGGAGTTGCTCCCTTTCTTTTTGCCTGTGTATAGGAGATGATAATGTAATAGTGTAATAACTAGCTAGGTAGGTACATACCTCATAAGCAAAGAAATTAAGAAAAAAAGAGTAAGCTGTCATTGTCATTAGTATACACAAAAAGGAGGTCCCAATGATTGCTCCATTTCTCCATTTGTGGCTGTCTTGAGGATGAAGAATGGAATTCAACTCCCCAGTATTAAATTTTGGAGATTCGATGTCTGGTGAAGAAAGTTTCATCAGCCCATTTAATGAAGATAACTCTATTTCTTGGAGTACATTTTGATCTTCTTTCTCGCTCGGGCTGATTCCTAACTTATTTTTGATTCTTCTCACAACAGATCTCAAACTTGATCCCCCCATCTTGTGCACAGTTGGGCTAGAACTAGGACTAGAGTGCCTATATACACAGCGTATGGAACCTCTTGGCCTAAGTATGGGTGTAGCTAGTCCTTTGTTTTCTATTCATGCATGTTGGGTACCTGCATTCTCATTAGCTATCTGAATAGCTAGCTAGCTACAGGTAGCTATTATATGCATTTAATAATGAGTGATATCAATGCAAATCTGAATTAGGTAGCTACATATCAATAATTACTTTTTTAAAATTTAATTTTAAAAGAAGTAATAATGTAATGATATCATCTGCTGTTGTTATTGTTATATATATATAGTTATTGTTGTTGTTGTTGCTGTTGTTGTTGTTGTTGCTACCTATTATGTGTAGTGTCTTATGAGAGTAAAAGCTGCAACCAGAATTGCCTGAAAGTTAAAAGTGATAATCAGTGCAGTAACTTCTTTGCAATAACTTTTATGGCTAACCAAGGAATAAGCTAGCTACCATTAGGGCAACTGTATGGGGCAAGTAAAATTTTCAAACTGTTTAGTTCAATTAATTTGAGTATCCAGACTATGACTGAAGAGAGGTTAAGTGGTCTAGCCCTCCTGTATGTTCACAGGGACATGAACCTCAAAAGACGTTTTCCTAAATAAAAAGGGCATTGTACTGTAGCTAGCTGTGCAGCCCCACATCCTAGCTACTCCTCTGATACTAACTACTAGAATTTTTGACCTGTGTTATACCCTTTTAAAACAAGGTCTACCAACCACCAAAGGAATGTCCACAATGTTTACCTCTGCCAAGAAAAACTCAGCGAAGATGAGAGAGAAGACGTTGAAGGACATGAAATTATTCAGCACCCCTGCCAAAATGGAGCCGAAAACTCGTCTGTGAGGAGAAAATGATAGCCACATGCAGACTTGTGTTCACTATAGCTATAGCTACCCCAAGTTGACAGCAGAAGAGATGATTCCAGATACATATGATTTGAGTATAACTTCATCATCCTTTGTTTTGGCGTGCTTCCTGTAAAAGTATGATGGGAATCAAGCTAGCTATATATAGTTTTGAGACCTTACATAGCCTCTATATATGAGCCTCGATAAGCAGGAATTATAGCAACAGCACCACCAGCTCCAGTGAGTACTGAAAACACTCCCACATACCAAAGTGACCTTAAAAAAGAGGTGATGAATAAGCCACTTTGTGAGTCAGTAAGAAGATTCTCTAATGGAAGATGCTTCAGCTACTGGACATGTGGTCACATACTGATATCCTGTGAAGTAGGGAATTGCCAGCATTATGAACCCAGCAGTCAGGAGTAAGATTCCAATAAAGCAGAAGAGCATTATACATTTATCCTATTGGTGGAACGATGTTGAGGTAAGTTTCAAAACTAGTCATATAGAGGGCATGGTTAGCTACCATCTTATCCACGAGATACCCAAAAATAGGAGCAACCATCATGTAAATTGCAGTTTGAAAAAATATAAGAGCACCAATTTGAATTGAAGTTAAATGAAACTAGAATACAAACAAACAAAAAATTTAAAAGCACATTTACGACATCTAACTCACATTATCAATGAGGTAAAGTTGTATCAAAACAACTGGAGCAGTACTACTTACTATTCCCAAAATAATAACGAAAACTGGAATTTTATAATAATATAGTTACAGCACTATATAGCTATACCTAGCTACATTAATTACTTACTCAGTAAAATAAAGAAGGGATTAGTCAATGCCTTGAAGAGGACCTTCCTCGAAGAAGGAAGCTTCTCTTCAACAATATCTGCACGTGATTCAGATTGAATGACATCATGCTATTAACTCTCAATATGCAGTGATATCAGGAACATACCAACTTTTCTTAGGAGTAAAAAAAAAGGTATGGTCATCACTAGCAGAGGTATTGCAGTCACAACGAATGGGAGTTGGAAGCCTCCAATCTATATTATGCATAAAGTCTAATGTTCTTTCCCTCTTAACTATATAGTTAGCACATAAATACTTGATATAAGATTCCTCCTAAAAGTGACCCTAGGGCTAGTCCAACTGCCACTGAAAATTCATTTACTCCCTACAAAAAATAAAGATGGCAGCTGTTATAACAACTAGATCAGTACAACTATTACCATTAGAAACCCCACATGTTTGAAGAAAAGACTTGTAATCAGGACAAAACCTTGTGTAATTAGAATAGCCTCGCCAGCTCCTTCAACTATTCGCAGTATGGAACATGTAGTAATGAAGAGCCACCTTTCTGGAATCAAGACTACAAATCTATGAAAGATTTAGAATAAGTATGTGTGATGCTGATATCACATTAGGTGAGAGCATGCACCTACATACCCTGTTAAGATGTTGCCTCCTCCTATCAATAGTCCTGATGCTGCCATCAAATACTTAATGTGAACCCACTTTAGCTATACAGAAAATATCATCCAAGTGAAACATGACTATACTGTGCTCATGCTGCTCTACTTACTATATAGGCAAATATAGGAGACATGATTACAACAGTCAAGGGAGAAAGAGCTTGAATAAGACCAATGATGAATGGAGTTGCTCCCTTCCTTCTGGCCTGGTACAACAAACATTTGTGTAATAATTGTCCTCATGAATTAGAAATTCCTCAAGTGGTCAGGTTTTTAGTTTAGGTACCTCATCTGCAAAGAAACTGAGAAAAAAAGAATAAGCTGCCATCGCCATTAGTAAACAGAAGAAGGAGTTCCCAATGATCGCTGTATTCCTCCATTTGTGACTATTTTGAGGGGAAGACGACTCCTGTATACTTGGCTGAGGTGGCTGAGGTGTGGCATGAGGTGAAGATGATTGTAGCTCTTGCAGTGGCACTTTATCTTCTTTCTCGCTTAAGCTATCTTCTAACCTCTTCCTCGTTTTAAGATTTGTTTTTCCCATTGTGCTGTAGCTAGCTCAGCCAGCTATTTACAGCCTTAAATATCTTATAATCTTACTACCTAAGACATGAGGAACTTATAGAGATATTTCCTCAAAGACAAGAGACATGTCGTTGATTTGATTCTTGCGCATGCGTTATACTATTCTGCGCATGCGTAATCATTGTTGTTTGTTATATAGCACTAGCAATAATCTTTCTGAGCAGTTTTAGAGTTTTAAGACTTCCAGATGCAGATTACTACTAGATTACTACTGCTCTTGTCAGCTCTAGTCTCCCTATCCTTGGCTAGAGTTGTGAGGTAAGCTATAAACCTAGACACCTGAGAGTCTATAAATCATTTTACATCATCGGTGCGGTAGAGTCCAACTTCATCAGTTCCCATCCAAGGACTCCATCCAAAATTATGCACTGGCCAATAGTGGGAGAGAGAAGAAATTTACTAACCTAGGCATTACTAATCTTAGGAGTGTGAGTTGATTTAATTCATTAAGGCACTACTAATCCTGGGTTGACCAAGTGCAGGTAACTGTAATATCATGTAGCCTAGCCTAGGTCACTAACAGGTTAGGATATGAAATATTACAAGGTAGCTAACAGACTAGTGTTATGTTCAAAGGTCCACCATTGTGTAATTATAGAAGAATGTCTCTTTGCATTCAGCTCAGGTCGTAAAATACTGTACTTCCTATCACCCTCTTTTGTTTTTACTAATGTTGTTAGTAACCATGAATCACTCTGGATGCAATCATTCATCTGCATAGTTTAGCACCCTCTTTGTACACAGACTAGCTACCTGACCACTGCCTTTATTGGGTGTTGCAGATGCGATATTATGGAGTGGTCACCATTGGAACTCCGCCCCAAACTTTCAAGCTTTGTATAAACTCTGGTGGCTCAGAATTCTGGGTGATATCTTCACGTTGTCAGAATGTCTCTTGTTGTAAGTATGACCTGGTGTCCATGGTGATGTTCTGATAATAATCATTTTTGCAATTTTCAGTTTTCCATAGGAAGTTCAATCATGATCTCTCCAGCACATATAAGCCTACAGGTAGAGAATTCATAAAACGATATCCTCATGGCTATAATTTTTCAACAGTCCTGGCTCATGACACTGTTACGGTAAGACAAAGTTTCAGATCAGCTATAATAATTATGATTGATACTTCCAGGTAGCTGGCATCACAGTGAAAAATCAGATTTTTGGAGAGGCTGTGAAAGTAACTGATTCTGTTCTTATCAATGATGAAATGGATGGGATTTTGGGAATGGGAGGAAGTCCTTCTGTGTTCACTTCTGTCTTCTTTAACATGATATCTCAAGGACTGATCTCAAAACCAATCTTTAGCTACTACTTAAGCAGGCATGTATATAATTTTATGTATGACCCTTTTGTTGTGTGGACAGTGATCTTCAGTTACGATCATAATCATGTGATGCATTTTGTTTTTCAGTAAGAAAAATACAGATGGTTCATTTGGAGGAGAGGTCTTACTTGGGGGGTCTGACCCCAAGCTTTACCATGGTTCACTCAATTATATCAGTTTATGGAGGGAGAACTTTTGGATTATTCCTGTGCACAGGTGGGTCTGTACATCCTTGGTATATTGGACTACCTAGCTAATAAAATGGCTACAACCCTTCTTGTACTTCCAGTATCACAATGGAGGACACCAGATACTGCAGAGGTGGCTGCCGGGCACTGGTGGATACGGGCAATACTGACATCAGTGGTCCTGTGGATGAAATAAAGCAGATAAATGAACAACTGGGAGCCATTCTCTCAGGAAACATGGCATGTGACTCCAAAATTAACTTGGTCCCTTTTAGATTCTATTGTTATTGGTCATAGTATGTGGTTCCCTGCGACTCTGTATCAGTGCTACCTACTATCACCTTCACTATGGGTGGTCATCACTTCCTCCTCACTGCAAAGGACTACATTATGAAGGTAGCTAGCTATGGCTAACTAAACATACAGCTGTAATTTTAATTCTTTCCTTTCTTTGCAGCAAACTGATTCCAAAGGAGAGATGGTGTGTGTATCTGGTTTTCAACCATGGGAAAGGAATATGTGGATCCTTGGTCACTCCTTTCTTGGTGCCTACTATGCAGAGTTTGATGCAGGGAACAAGCGTGTTGGTTTTGCCCCTTCAAAATAGTGTATAACTGTATTAGTTTGATTAACAATTATTGCAAAATAACAACAACAACAACAACAATATGATGTTATGAAGATGAAATGGTGGTCCATGCACAAATGTTAGTTGGTATCTTTCCCCTGAGGCTTTATATACACCAATTCAAGACACTGAGAGCCACTACCACTACAATCTGTGGGAATAGGAAAAGGATTTTTGCAACAAGAGTAGTGATTTTAGCTAACCTCTGCCAGAAGAATTTCAGCAAATACAAAGGAGGAGAGGGAGAAGGGTAGGAAGTTATTGAGGAGGCCTCCTGTGAAAGATCCTAAAAAATCACTAGAATGGAGGGGGAGAGGGGGAGGGGGGAGGGGGTGATGAATGAATGAAAAGAAGAAGTTGGGTGCATTTTACCCAAATGTAATAGATGAATTGATTACACCAGCCACAAAGGAAAGAATTGAATTCCTCTCGTCATCATTCTTGGCATATTTTCTGTGGAGATTTTTAAACACATAATAGCTACTAGCTAGCTATAATGATAGGAATGCCTTACTGAGCTGTCTTGAACATACTGTTATATACAGGAATGATACTACAAGAAGTGCCCATTCCAATTAATGCAAATGTAACGATAATGTACCACCAGGTCTTCCTGTCATCAAAAGTTCAAGGATGATCACTACATACATCACAACTTAAGAGCTAGCTACACATACGGAGGTCCTGTGAAGAAGAGAACTCCCTGCATAGAATAGCCCAAAAAAGACAGTGATAATCCGGCTATGCTGAACAACCTCAAATGTCCCTATATTGGATGAGATAACTTTTAAAGTAATATAGGAGTTGATTAACTTTACCAGTTTTTCTGTGAGAGGACCAACAATGAGGGCAGTCATGAAGTATGCAAAGGCCAATGGAGATGCCACCAAGCCAATTTGTACAGGACTTAAGTGGAACTATAATTATGAAAGGACATGAAATATCTAGCTGTGAGGTGCAAAAACTATTTAGAAAAACTTACAGAATCGATGAGGTAGATTTGCAGGTTAGGAACGATGAAACTTGTGCATGCTACTCCTAAGATATCAATTGTCACTGCAGAAAGTAATAATAATCAACTCCAGAACTCTGTAATTAACCCTGTAACTCACTTAGTAATATGAAGATTGGATCAGTCACAACCTTCAGGATCAGACTCAATGATAGGTTCTTCATCTTTCTCTGGATTTCTGCATTTGTTATATAAAGGACTATTAGCATGCTGACCTTGATTAAAGGGACTTACCCACTCTCCTCAACAGGAAGGAACACAATATGGCCATGGCTAGCAAAGTTAGTCCAACAGCAATGAAAGGGAGTTGAAAACCTCCAAGCTACAGAAAGTGCATTGTGTATAGTAACTAAGCTTATCATACATCACCGATACACTATTAGCTACATACACCAACTATTATAGCTACCTCATATAGAACTCCTCCAAAAGAAAACCCAATGGCAAATCCAATTCCAGTGCACAATTCAAGCATTCCCTGCGAAATAAATAAGGTAGCTAGCCATATCCATGTATCTAACCATCCATGTGAAAAGGTATGTACCCTACCATGACAATTCCGACAGAGTCCTGGAAGATGTTGGGAATAAGGGTAAAGATGCTGGTGTAGAATAAGGCCGAACCCATTCCTTCTACAACTCGTGCCAAAAAAGCTGAAAAGATGGAGAGCCAGCTGATGGGAATTAACAGCACCAATCTATAGGGGGAAGTGTTAGCTATGCATGTAAAGTATGCAGGCAGTCATGTGACTGTAGATCTTACCCCATCAGTATGAGTGCACATCCAAGACACACTAAGCCTACAATGATCAGTACTTTAAATCCAGTGATGTAGATCTATTGATAATCGATTGATCATAACATTGAATGATCGAAGTTGACCTCAGTCAAAATAATTAGCTATGCAGGGACCAGCTCATGCATCCAAAATTTTGTGGTATCACTACATATATACATGTGTTGTTCTTTGGAACTTACTAATCGGCCTATCACTGGGGACATGAATACGACAATGAAGGGTCCCGTAGCCACAATGGCACCAGTAGTGAAAGGACTGGCTCCTTTTCTTCTAGCCTGCAATGAACAAAGTATTATTATAACCATGGATATACACATGCACAGCTATTACTTCATTTGGAAGGAGGGTGCCAAGGAAACCATAGGCTGTGCAAATCATCAGAGAAGTCAACAATACCAGTACCATAGTTGCTCTGTCTCTCCATTTATTGCTGTTTTGAGGGAGAGAAGGAGAAGAATCTAACTCCTTGGCTGTCAGTGGTTCAGACTCTGGAGAAGACGGCAATGGTTCCTTTACCATATCGGATGAAGTTGGTATTTGTTCTTTCAACAGAATTTGATCTCCATTCTCATCTGAGTTGCCTCTTCCCAATCTCCTCATGAATATTTTAATTGCAGACATTATCTTCAACTCCCTCATCCTGGAACTGTAGAGAAATGACTACTATAAACTTGGAGAGTGTGTTGCTGTAGCTCTGGTTATTCCACCTGTCTAGAGAATACTGAGACAGCTACAGCTATTATCAAGACTATAGCCAGCTATGAAAGAAGATGTCCTCAGGAACCCACATTTGATGACACATTGAAAATAACGGTGATAAAGGAAGCTTCCTTTGGTCTGTATAATGACAACCAACTTATTATCTTTAAAATTGAATTTATATGTACAATGGAGCATCATATTATGTGGCTAATGGGGTCATGCTATCTTGTGATGGAAGGCGTAGCTAATGACAGCTGATTTGCCAAGTGTGGATGACCCCCTGGCAGTGGTGCATGTATAGAGCCATCAGAGGTCACATGAGGTCAAATCGAATAGTCCTTTTTGTCAATGCGGAGTGAATAAAGCTGTGCTGGGAAGTCCTATCAAACTTTGCATTAAGCCAATATCACTGATTCCAATAAAAGGCCATAATTAAGTACCTGTGGTATCTGATTATCAGTCTTTATCCCTCCATTGAAAACCTCTAACAAATACTAACTGAGAGACTACATTATGGAGGTGGCTGCTTCCCTGATCTTTGGGTACTTATGGCCACCCTATAATTAGCTATAGCTAGCTATAGATCTGATTTTTCCTTCAGCTGTTGGCTCATTCTTTCCCCAACAGTGAATTTTTTGGATCTGTAAGAGGAAGATTACTTGTCTGTTTTTTCACTCTCCGTGCTCGTGTATCCAGAGATCATCATGGCAGATGTACATATCGTTAACTAACTTACCACGGCCCCTTACAGAGTGTTGCATGCAATAATTCCTCTTCCCTTTATTCTCTCTCTCCTACAGGTGATAGATTAATAGTGGTAGTTCTTCTCATAGGCCGATAATAATGTGTAACTTCATAACAACTAAAGCTACTCAGAATTATACACATGTGCAGTTAGTCCTAATACAACACTAGATGTATCACTACTGGCTGTGTTCAATTATTAGTAGCTACATTATAGAAACCAAAGGAAGTTCCTTTTAGCAGCATTCTTATCAATGCATTATGAAATGAGGCTTCCTCGGGATATCAGCTTTCATATTATTCTGCATGTGTATGCTCTATCTTCACCTTGCATGCATCTTGTCACATGAGCTAGCTAGCTAGTCCAACAAGAGTTGGTCTCTTGAGTATTTCTTGAGTTCAGTGATGAAGGGATTAAGTTTGAAGTCTGTCATTGTGAAAATCAAAAGTAAATTAAGAGGAAATGTTGCAAGTGAGGACAGAGATCGAGTTGAAGTGCAGGAAATGTCATCCTCACCAGTTCGGACAAAGGAGCTACTGTCCTCTTCACAAGAGTGTGGCCATGGTTCCCTAACTTCTGAGAAGTCAGACTCCCCTTCTCAATTCAAGATCAGCAATCAATGCAGAGAGAGAGCATGTGTGACAATCATCCTAATCGCTTACCTGATGATTTGCATGACTTATTCCTTACTCAACACTCTTTTCCCAAATGAGGTAAATAAGCTCTCTAGAGCTATATAGCTAGCATTAATGGACGCCAACTCACCAATACAGGCCAGGAAGAAGGGAGGGAGTCCCGTAGTAGTAGGGGCCATCATTGCTACTTCTCCATTCACCACGGTGATTATATCCCCTGTGATAGGCCAAGTAGTAAGTGAGTCATTCATGTTGCATAGCCAAGTATATAAGTATAGCAGGTTGGATACTTAAATTTTAATACACAGGTTCATATGGCTGGACTGAAGTGTCTGATCGTTCTGGGATTAGTGCTATTTGGAAGTGCTTTGATACTCATGGGGTGAGTCAGTGATTGTGCCTTATGTACTGACCCGTAGGTAACTGTGTGGATATGCATTGTTTCTTTCCATCTCTCTCCCTATTAACTCCCTTTAGATTGATTGTCATAATTCCTGTGGGGTGGATCTTCATCCTCACAGCATTTTTGGTGCAAGTGATTGAAGGAGTGGGTTTGGCCATGTTCTGCACAAGCACCTATACCCTTATTCCCAATCTTTTCCAGGACTCTGTAGGAACTGTCATGGTATGGCATAGCTAGTGTCACTAATTGGGTGCTGGTGATGGCAATGACCAGCAGTACTGGTAATTCACCAGTAGTTGACCAGCAGTTGACCAGCCGGCAGTACTGGTAGTTGACCGGCAGTGCTGGTAGTTGACCGGCAGTGCTGGTAGTTGACCGGCAGTACTGGTAGTTGACCAGCAACTGGTAGTTGACCGGCAGTACTGGTAGTTGACCGGCAGTACTGGTAGTTGACCGGCAGTACTGGTAGTTGACCAGCCGGCAGTACTGGTAGTTGACCGGCAACTGGTAGTTGACCAGCAGTACTGGTAGTTGACCGGCAACTGGTAGTTGACCAGCAACTGGTAGTTGACCGGCAGTACTGGTAGTTGACCGGCAGTACTGGTAGTTGATCGGCAGTACTGGTAGTTGACCGGCAGTGCTGGTAGTTGACCGGCAGTACTGGTAGTTGATCGGCAGTACTGGTAGTTGACCGGCAACTGGTAGTTGACCAGCAGTACTGGTAGTTGACCGGCAACTGGTAGTTGACCAGCAACTGGTAGTTGACCGGCAGTACTGGTAGTTGACCGGCAGTACTGGTAGTTGATCGGCAGTACTGGTAGTTGACCGGCAGTGCTGGTAGTTGACCGGCAGTACTGGTAGTTGATCGGCAGTACTGGTAGTTGACCGGCAGTACTGGTAGTTGACCAGCAACTGGTAGTTGACCGGCAGTACTGGTAGTTGACCGGCAGTACTGGTAGTTGACCGGCAGTACTGGTAGTTGACCAGCCGGCAGTACTGGTAGTTGACCGGCAACTGGTAGTTGACCAGCAGTACTGGTAGTTGACCGGCAACTGGTAGTTGACCAGCAACTGGTAGTTGACCGGCAGTACTGGTAGTTGACCGGCAGTACTGGTAGTTGATCGGCAGTACTGGTAGTTGACCGGCAGTGCTGGTAGTTGACCGGCAGTACTGGTAGTTGATCGGCAGTACTGGTAGTTGACCGGCAGTACTGGTAGTTGACCGGCAACTGGTAGTTGACCAGCAACTGGTAGTTGACCGGCAGTACTGGTAGTTGACCGGCAGTACTGGTAGTTGATCGGCAGTACTGGTAGTTGACCGGCAGTACTGGTAGTTGACCGGCAGTACTGGTAGTTGATCGGCAGTACTGGTAGTTGACCGGCAGTGCTGGTAGTTGACCGGCAGTACTGGTAGTTGATCGGCAGTACTGGTAGTTGACCGGCAGTACTGGTAGTTGACCAGCAACTGGTAGTTGACCAGCAGTTGACCAATAGTTAATATACATAGGGAATGTTCGAATTATGTGCAGGAGTTGGATTTGCTCTTGGCTTTCCTGTTGGAGGAATGTTATATGAGGTATTTTACTTACATTACACATACCTAGCTATAGTCAGCCAAATTAGCTTTGCTTTTCTGTACATATTTGTAGCTGGGAGGATTCGAACTTCCCTTCCTTGTTATTGGAATTCCATTGCTAGTGATGGCCATACTCTGTTTTCTATTGTTAAGGAAAGTGGGTAGGTAGGTTTGCTGCTAATCATGAATGAAGCTGTATACATTTAAACTTGCAGAAGTTGATCAAAAAATCAAAAGAAAACTTCCAATAAACCTAGTCTTGGTGGTATTGATGGACCCCATCTTCATCTTACTGAGTTAGTGGATCTACTACCATGTCTATAGCTATAATACTCTCTCTCTCTCTCTCTCTCTCTCTCTCTCTCTCTCTCTCTCTGCCTCACTGCAGTAACAATAGACATTGTGGGAGCAGCATGTGTTAGTTTCATTGCCCCCAACCTGGAAACTTATCTCATGGATCAGGTAGACCAGCCAACTCCCCACGTAGTGCCACCACATTGATCTAATACCTTTATGAACAATAATAGTTCCACCTAACTTCAGTACAAATTGGTTTGGTGGTATTTCCACTACCCCTAACTTACTTCATAACGTCCTTGATTGTTGGCCCCCTCACAGATAAATTGGTAAGCCCCTGGCTTAATTACCTTCCTATAATAATTATGATCACGTTCATTTAATACAGGGACATCGGATGTCATTTAGCATAGCTGGACTACTAAGTGCCTTATTTGGATACTTCATGCAAACAATTCCATTGTTCACAGGATCTCCGTATGTGATCATTAACCAATCAAAGCTAAAACTATGATGATATTATCAGGAAAATCTGGTACATGGTCATCACATTCGCATGCATTGGCATTGGAGCTTCTTGTACTATTGTCCCAGTCTACGACAGCATGTTCAAGACAGCTCAGTAAGATTAATGGCTATATAAACAATGATAATAAAGTATTGCATCCACCCATGCAGGAAGTACGCCAAAAAGGATGAGGATAAAAGCTTGATACTTCCGATTATCTCTGGCATCATTTCTTCTTCTATTACCTTAGGGTAACTTTGAGGCATAATATATAGCAAGAAAGTTTTATTTCCATTTTCTACTGTTTGTAGAGAAGTCTTGGGATCCCTTGTGGGAGGGCTGCTCAATAACTTCTTATCCTTCTCCCTCTCTTCGCTGGTTTTTGCTGAAATTCTTTTGGCAGAGGTAGCTAGCTAAATGCAACTTCTTTTAAAAATATTTTATATCCATTTGCAGGTAATTGCTGCCACAGTCCTCAATCTTCTAAATAAATATGTTTAGGAAGTCATCAGCTAAAACTTCTTTTATATATTTCATTACCATTAATCCATTAATTTGTCAAAAGAGGGAAGTGTTTGTTTAAAGAGTTGATTTACGACTAGGAAGTTTCTTTTCTCCACTGTGTGACTGTGTGGCCTTCAACCATAAGCACAACACTTGAATACATGGAACTTTCTTTTCATGCAAGAGCCAAATCATTTTGTCACTTTAGCTGACCTTAGCTCTGCTGATACTAGTTAGCTAGCTACTCCCAATGGATAGACTGAAACTCATCGTCAAAAAGATCAGAAATAATTTCAGAAAGGAGATGAGTGAGACAGTCGACAATGAAGATGCACTGCCATTGAAAGAGCCACTGCCTTCTTCTCCGATTCCACTGCAGGATCTCTCATCACCTTCTCAGGAGAGTATATCCAAAGTCTACAATGAAGAGAAAGGGTCTTCTTTGGTGAACCCTACCACCTGGCACAGATGCAAGGACATTCTTGCTGTCTTAAGTCTCTATGTGGCTAATCTGTTGGGTAATGCAGCATTCTCCATGATGGCACCATTCTTCCCTAGTGAGGTGATATTTCTTTGTAGCTAACAGAACAACTTTCTTAGACCTAGAAAGTGATAGTGTCTTTGGTTTGCATGCATGTAGGCCAGAGAACATGGAGCCAGCACTTTTATAACAGGTGTCATTATTTCTTGTGCCCCGCTGTGTGTGGTCATCTTCTCTCCAGTACTTGGCTATGTGGTAGGACATACAGTTACTGCATAGCCATATAAATCACGAGTATTTCTATATTATATAGCTCAATTTGATAGGAGTCAGGCTACTCAATTTCATAGGGTTATTAATGATTGGAACTTCATATATCACCATGGCGTAAGGAAGAAAATTATAATATCCTTTAAATTCTACTATCTTTAATTCTCTTGAATAGATTTGTAGTATTCATACCTATTGATTGGCTCTTCATCTTAGCGTCTTTCCTTCTGCGATTAATTGAAGGAATTGGCACAGCCATGTTCCTCACATCCACTTTTACCACCATTCCTAACCTTTTCCCTAACTCTGTGGGGACTTGCATCGTAAGAAGTAGCTGGCTACATATAAATTACAGCATCATATTATGTCTAATTTCCTGCAGGCGATGCTTGAACTTACTACTGGAGTGGGATATGCAGTGGGATTTCCAATGGGGTCATTCTTTTATTCTGTAAACTATGACAGTTCCATGGGGTTTAGTTAATAATTTGCCATGATTTATCAGGTAGGCGGGTTTCAACTTCCATTTCTTGCTGTTGGAATGCCACTGCTGGTGATGATCATACCCTGCACTTTACTGCTGAAGAAAATTGGTATGTTCTTAGCTATAATAGTTCCTAATCAATAATGCTGTGAATTTGATGTGATAGAAGAATAAATTAATATCAGATAACTGCTAACATATTTTGCATCTTTGATTATTGCAGAGGTCGTCAAACAGAAGAAAACACTCCCTTTCAAATTGCTCTTTAGATTATCAACTGACGTGATGTTCATTTTACTGAGTTAGCCTATAATTGGACATATTCACCTAATCATTAACTTTTTTTTCTCTTAACATCAGCTTTCGTACTTATTCTGGCAATATCTTCTATAGCTTTTTATGCTGCAAGCTTTGAAACATACATCATGGATACAGTAAGTTCTACCATCTGGTGTAGCTATATAGCTAGCTAGCCATTAATAAGAATTGGATTCTAATATCAAACAGTTCAACATAAAACATGAAGAAGTTGGCCTATTGGCATTCATAATACCTTCAATGTACTTCTTCACCACACTCCCTGTGGGACCAATAATAGATAAACTGGTAGGCAGCTGCATTCACCATGATTAGCTTCATCAACTACTTATGACTGTGCATTTAACATAGGGATACCGTCGAACCGTCGTCATCATTGGCTTGGTCTTGATCATTTCAGGATATCTTGTACAATCACTTCCATATTTCACAAAAATCCCGTATGGTTCACCTTAAAGATAAGCCATGCGACCATACACAGCCATTAATGGTTGATTTTATCATAGGAAGCTTTGGTATGTGATTGTCTCTTTTTTTCTCACTGGCACTGGAGTTGGTTTTGCCATTGTTCCTGTCTTTGCTGATATGTTGAAGACATCAGAGTAAGTGTTAACTAGCTAGCTAGCTAGCTATGAGTGTCTGCACAAGAAAGATGTTTTTTCATACTTCACATGCAGGAAATACGCCACTAAGGAACATGGTAAAGAAATATTCAATTCATACATATCTGGAATAGTTGCTTCCAGCTTCAGTTTTGGGTAAATATGGTCACTATAATGTAATGTATCCCCGAAAGTTCTTGTGATCAAGACACCTTTCTGTGTCCCATGCATCTGCCATAGAAATAGAGCTATGCATGGCATCACCCTCAGGAAGTAAAAAAAAACCTTGTTTCCTCCTAGTGAATTCTTTGGATCCGTAATTGGAGGACTTCTGAACACATTTCTATCCTTTCATCTCTCTGCACTTGTATATGGAGAAGTCATTGTGGCTGAGGTATAATCATTATAAGTGTTATACATTAACTATATGCATGAGTTCATGAATATTGTGTTATACTATCATGCAGGCAGTTCTAATATCCGCAGTTACTCTAATCGATTATTCTCTCCAAAGATGAAACAGCCAGCTAGCATAGACGTCTAATTAACTTCTAGCTATTGAGTACTATGATTATGTCATTCTTAATTATACCCTGAAATAATATTGAGTCATGGAGTCACATGCTGCATGAAAACCTCTTCAACTCAATTGAGCAAGACCAGAAATGAAGAAGTATACTAATGCCTGATTTGGATACATTATATTCACTGCCTGGTTGCAACAACAACATGCAGCCCTTCACTTTGTGGAGGCCATGCGCACAAACCGTTCTTCCCCTTCCCCCTCCCCTCCCCTCCCCCTCCTCTTCTTCCTCCCTTCCCCTCCCCCTCCCTTCCCCCTAGCCCTACCCCTAGCCTTCCCTCCCCCCCCTCAAGACCCAGCATGGCCTCCCGGCCTTCATAACTTCCTACACAAGTGACTTGTTATACAGAAAATACACTCTATGGAAACCAATGGATACCATGCAGTATATATTGTTTCAATGCATCATGTGAATGAGGTGTTCCTATGGGATAGCTAGACCTTTTAGTGGAGATTTAGGAGGTTCTCAACACTACATTGCTTCAAAAACTGATGCTATATTTATGCCATTTTGTGTCAGCTATAGAAAATTATAGTAGCCAGACAGATGAAGGATTTAAAGGCACTCATTAAAAGAATCAGAAATAAGTTAGGAGGAGGAACTGACTTGAATGAGAGAGAAGATGAAATTCAAATGCCAGAACGAATTCCAACTTCACTTGATATGATGAAGGAGCCATTGTCTTCTTCATTAGATACTGCAGGATCCTTAACCAACAAGAAGTCAGATTCTCCCCTTCACACTCAAAACCGATATAAACGGAGGGACAGAGCAACTGTAGCTCTAATCTTTCTGATTTCCATGCTCAATTGCACTGGCTATTCCTTCATAGGCATTCTCTTACCAGATGAGGTATAATCGATTCTCACTCTTGTTACATTATAGATAGCCAGTATTAATCATTGCAGGCCAGAAAGAAGGGAGCCAGTCCTGCCATTATTGGAGCTATTGCTGCTACTTCTCCCTTTGTTGTGGTGGTGCTGTCTCCTGCAATAGGGCGAGTAGTAAGTCCAGCATTATAGCTATGTAGTTTAGTGATTAGCTGGAGTGTAGCTCTCTCTCTCTCTCTCTCTCTCTCTCTCTCTCTCTCTCTCTCTCTCTCTCTCTCTCTCTCTCTCTCTCTCTCTCTCTCTCTCTCTCTCTCTCTAGATGTGGATAAATCTATCAGCTAGCTATGATTTTACTTCAGGTTCATATTATCGGACTCAAGTTGCTGATTGTTGCATCCCTAGTACTGGTGGGAAGTGCACTTATTCTTATCGGGTATAGCCTAACACGCACGCACGCATGCTTGTATATATCACCTACAATGTTTTCATTAGATTTGTAATCCTGATTCCCATCGAGTGGCTTTTCATCGTCACAGCTTTTTTGGTGCAAATGGTTCATGGATTGGGCACTTCTATGTTCTACACTACCATCTATACTCTGATTTCTACCATTTTCTTAGATTCAGTGGGGACTGTTATGGTACGAGCCAAGGGGGACTACAGCTGATCCAAGGGGGCTGGTCCAAGGGGACAGGACATGATCCAGGGGTGCAGGGTGATCTAAGGTCTAAAGGGGGTAGCTAGGAGCTAATCCAAGGGAAGTAGAGGCTGATCCAAGCTGGGGGCCCATAATCTGTTCATGCTCGTCGTGCATAAGATCATGTATATTAACTTTGGTTGCAGTCATCAGTATTAATTTTCTTGCAGGGAATAAATGACTTATTCATAGGTGTAGGGTTTGCCTTGGGGTTTCCTCTAGGAGGACTCTTATATGAGGTTTGGGCTATAGCAAAGCAAAGAGTCTGAAATTATCCATTTGTATCCCTAGCTAGGAGGTTTTCAGCTTCCATTTGCTGTTATGGGATTAACATTGATAGCAATGGCCATAGTGTGTGTCATACTGCTCAGGAAAGTGGGTATGTTCCTGTAATTAATTAAGAGTGCCACTGACTGTGTTATATTATTCAACTCCCATTACTTGCAGAAGTTATTCGAAAAAGGAAAATCAAGACTCCAAAGAATTTGATCTTGAATTTTGCCACAGATCCCATTTTCATATTGCAAAGTTAGCAGTAGTCTCGTGAACCAGCCCATTAGCAGCTGCTAGCTATAATACAGTAGATTAATCATAATCACATGCAATGATGTTCCACCTGTAGTAACAATAGACGTCTTGGGAACAGCCAGTGTTGGTTTCATCATTCCCAACCTTCAGACTTATCTCATTGATAATGTAAAGCACTTGAATTGTCATGGCGACAGTTGTATGTATATATTCACTTTTGTAGTTCCACCTTAACTCCACACAAGTTGGCTTAGTGGCTTTCCCACTAGCTCTATCGTATCTCGTGTCTGCTCTCTTTGTTGGCTTTCTCACTGATCGACTGGCAAGCCACTAGCTGTAGAGCCATAACGTCTGAAAGCTATCATGTATGATAATGACTACACTGCAGGGACACCACAGATGGTTCAACATAGCTGGGTTATCAACTGCCTTTGTGGGATACTGCATTCAAGCAGCTCCATACTTTATAGGATCTCCGTAAGTACCTAAAGTTTATAACTGATAATATATTAACACCTGCATGTTTGTTGTTGTTGTTGTTGTTGTTGTTGTTGTTGTTGTTGTTGTTCTTTTCAGGATTGGATGGTGGTACAGTGTCATTACTAATACTGTGATTGGGAGTGGAGCTGCCTGCAGTGTTGTTCCTGTCTACAAAACCCTATTCAAAACAGCTCAGTGAGTATTATTGCCACTCTCTATGCCATGTATACCTACCTAGCCGCTAGCTATCTATATTAAAGAGCATTATATATTTCTTGCACGCACATTTTAGGAAATATGCCAAAAATGATGACGAAAAAAGTCTTGCCCTTTCAATTGTCTCTGGCACTATTACTTCAGTTGTAACCTTCGGGTAAAAATGACCTGGCCTCTGCCTCCCCTATATATAATTATTTGTATATATACTAACTTTAACTCACAGAGAAGTTTCTGGGAACTTAATAGGAGGGCTGCTCAACAACTTTCTGTCTTTCTCCCTCTCTTCGCTGGTTTTTGCTGAAATTCTTTTGGCAGAGGTAAGTAAACCCCTAGCTACCAAGAAACAGCCAATATCCTCCAAAATATATCTTCTACAGATAGTTGTGGTCGTGAGCCTCAATCTTATGAATCGGTTTTTTGTAGGCACATGAACACGACCAATATAAACACAAACATGTACTCTTACTGATAACAGTCTCATGAATAAAATAGTGTGATCATAAAAATAATAATGGGAATAATGTGTCAATATTGAATGAAGACATGCCATAACACATTCATCACTTAGTCTTGATGCATTTGTCTACTATTGTGACCCCTAGCAACAGGAATCCCTATTAAGGTTTAAATAAAAGTGGTTACAATAAAACAGCGAAGGGGTCATGCACAATGTACCTCTGCCAGGAGAACTTCACCAAAGAACACAGTACTTGAAGGGAATGAAAAATGTTCAGTTAATGCTCCACCTATTAGGGGTCCCATGAATTCCCTATAAGCACAAAACTTAAATTAATATCTGGGGAGGGAAGGAGGGAGGGAGGGAGGGAGAGAGGGAAGGAGGGAGAGATGCTAAAATTTTCCTGGACTCACCCGAACGAGAGAGAAGAGGAGATTATACCAGAGACAACAGCCGTCAAACCAGTTATGCTATTGTCATCCTTCAACTCTAGATCTCTCCTATGAACATTAATTAACACATCCTTATGCATCCAAAGGCACTGATTGCTAGCAATTATTTATTCTCCCCCTAAACCTTCTAATAGTAATAATTACCTCCCTTTCCAAGTATACTGACTAGATTCCAGGGGGAGAATACTGACTAGATTTGAAGAGAGAATATGACTACATTACTATTAGTTACTTGGCTATTGACAGCATATTAGGATAGATCGGGACAAGGGCCATAGCAGCTCCCACTCCGATAACTGCAAAACTGACTATGGTAAGCCACAGTTTCCTGTAGAAATGCAATGAATGTTGACTGAAAGAGGTATAAGATTCTCTCTTACGGTTTCCCTATGAAGTCTGCAGGTCCAACAAAGAAATAGCCAATTCCAAACAGCAATAATCCACTTATAATGAAATATCTTGGACCCTGCATGTGATACACATTCCTACCAGTCAATGTATAAGCTAGAGCAGTCACATAGCATACTCCACTACAGAGTCATGCTTATTTTACCAGTTTATCAGAGAGCTTTCCAACCAGGAGTGCAGAAATCATGTACGCTCCAGGTCCAGATAACATCACAAGGCCAATATGAAGTGGAGTCAATTTAAACTGAGAAGGAGAGAGTGTGAGAGAGCATATCATATTTCATGTTAATCAAAAGAGGAATCAAGAAGGAAAGAGTGTGAGAGAACATATGATATTGCAATTGAGGAAGGAAAAGAAGGGAAAGAACTGGTAATGGTAATAATAAGGTACCTTGTCTGTGAGGAAGGGTTCCAAGGTTGGATTAAAAAAAGAAAAAGATGCTATGGAAAGGATATTTGCTAGCACTGTAAGAAATCAAGAACATCAAATATTAATGATGTACCTAACTGTGAGGTTGTCATTCTTACCTAGCACAAAGAAGACTAAGCTGGTAAGGACTTTAAATACCAGCTTCAATGAAGGAGTTTCTTCTTGGGCTGAATCTATATTACTATCCATTGACCATCTGGCACCATAATTAACATGGACTTACCATCTCTCCTGATCAGTAGGGCACAGGGAATGATGAAGAACAAGACACAAACACCAGTAGCGATGAAAGGAAGCTTGAAACCTCCAAGCTAAATGATAGTTGTCATTATCAGTGGAAACCACATTGGGTAAAGTTGGAGGACGTGGTTCAAAATAGAGCTAGAAAAGCCCTCCTATTATAAAGCCCTCCTACCTGATATAAAAGCCCTCCTATAGTACTAGCCTAGCCAGTACTTACCTGATATAAAAGCCCCCCTATTGGAGGTCCGACAGCAAAACCCAGTCCACCAGAAACTTCAAAAAGGCCCTAATAGTGAGAGATCCCATGATTCTTTTTAGCTATCAGTATTCTACAACGTTCTTACAGAGATTGTTCCCACATTGTTTGGGAAAAGTTTGGGCAGTACTGCAAAGATGGCTGTGAAGAAGAAGGCACTACCAATTCCTTCTGTCATTCGTAGCAAGATACAAAACATTATGAACACCCAAGACGGAGACAGAAGCATCACAAACCTATTGAATGATGCAAGTAAAGCATTAGATGAAACCCTGAATAAGTGTGTGCAATCACAAGACTATATGTAGCTTACTGATATTGATATCACCTTGAGTGCAATATCACTATCACCCTTGGAATATAAACCATACAGCTTTCACAGTTTGTGGAATAACTTAATTATAGCTAAACTCCATCAATTGCTCCACGAATTCCTGCCACTACATTGCATCCCTTGAGTTGATTGCTTACCCTAGTAGCACAAAAGACCCTCCGATTAGAAGCAGTCCAGACAAAATCATAAATCTGACACCAAAATGAGGTACCTATGAACAAGATTAACACCACATGTTGCTAAGTATATATGGCAGGTTCACGCTACACCTCATATCCTGTGCTACACCTCATATCCTGTGCTACACCACTACTTGGTAATCAACCACCTTCTGAACTTCTTACCAGATAACCAAAGATGGGAGACAAAATAACCACACAAAATGGAGACGAACTGAGAATTACACCTATGATGATAGGGGTAACCCCTTCTTGTTGTTTTGCCTGCAGAAGGTCAGTGCAGTGAGGGGAAAGAATATTAAATATTAGCTAGACACCTCTTCTGGGAAGAATGGAGCTATCATTGAGAAAGCAGCATTGCAGGATAAATATGTAATCCATAAACAGATCACAATGATAATATCTTTCCATTTCCTGCGACTGGAAACTGATTCTGGCCTGTTCTGGAATAAGCTTATCTTCTCGGGTTCTATTTGGATCTGCACGGGAGGTGATGCACATTCGGCACTGGATCCTGATTGTAATAGAGGATCAGGTTCACTATTGCGAGATTCATGACGAGATAGAGATCTTGTCCTTTGCATGCTCACTGATATTTTTACGCAGCACTAGCACTACTACACAGCGTATTTTAAGTGCATACTTCCTGTTCCAGCTGCTTTTTCCTTCCCTCGCGATTGGTAAAGGGTCGGATCAGACTAGCTAAGTTATTAGATCTATCCAATAATCCGAAAAAAATTACAAAGCGATCAAAGAGCTCTAGATGGCTGGGAACTTTTGGCAGTCTAGCCACTATCAAGAATGGATTCTAGACAAGCAAGAGGTGGAACTAGGAAGACAGAAAGACCTTGCTAAATTAGAGAGCGTAGAGAACTTACATAAAGTCCACATCTTTTTTACCAACTTTATCCAATGTCTGGGAGCAGAGCCTTTGAAATTACGACAGCAAGTCATTTCTACTGCTATTGTGTACTATAGACGTTTCTACTCCAAGAACTCCTTCAGTGATGTGGATCCTCTCCTCCTGTGTCCAACCTGCATCCACCTTGCTTCAAAGGTGGAGGAATGTGGGTTAGTACCCACCCATAACCTAGTGTCACGATGTCGGCATGTTGTGAGGACAAAATACCATGCAATCTTCAAACAAGATTACCCGTACAAGTCTGTCCATATCCTAGAGTGCGAGTTTCTCTTGCTAGAAATGATGGACTGTTGCTTGATAGTTTACCACCCCTATCGACCGCTGACACAATATGTGGCGGATCTGGGGCAACAGGATACTCTCCTTCCAACGGCATGGAGGATAGTTAATGACACATACAGGTACTGAAGAGTCCATGTGTATCTATGCTGCTATCGCATGCTTGTATATCAGTTGGGTGAGGCCAGATTCCTTCTTGTCAGTCACCACCCTCCTTAACAATGACTTCCTTCATTAAAATTGAAAAGTGTCTAATGAGGAATCAACCTACCCCTAACCTAATAGTATGTGTGAGAAATTGATAATTGAAGTGTTCCTTTTCAGATGTGATGTATGTTTGATGTACCCACCCTACTTAATTGCTCTGGCCTGCATCCACATGGCTGCTGTAGTCAACAAGAAGGACGTCAAAGGCTGGTTTGCTGAGCTCTCTGTGGACATGGGCAAGATTCTGGAGATCACTATGCAAATACTAGATCTGTACAAGTTATGGAAACGTTATGAAGAAATTAAGGAGATGCCGGACTTGATGGAGAAAATGCCACGTCCCAAGCTGTTGAAATCCCCTTCACCTTCAGATGGGGCTAAGCCAAGCTCCACACCATCACCTAGTACCAAATAGTACTGGTTCATTAATATTTTATACTTACATGTACATGTACATGTACATGTACATGTATGTTAATCAAGATGAAAAATGACTTGATATAAGTTGGTACCATTAACTGATATATACAAATTATTAAACTATGAATATCTAATGATATTTTTTGTGAAGGCTCCTCTAGTCCATTGCTCCTCGATTCCTTGAAGAAAGTCTGGTCTTACCAACTTCCCTCGCTGAATGCAGTAAGGAGGAGATGCTGATGGCTTGAGAGAAGAAGACATGTCCTGGTCGATCCTAAGGTACATGCCCTCAATGGGTCCATCATAAAAAGCACTGTCAGTATTCAGCCACTTCAGAGCCTGTGAAGGAAATATCAGACTAACACTCAAACCAATTTCCAATCAATTCCCTTACATCATCTTTTCCTTCAAGAATCTCTTCAGTAATGAGTCTCACAGTGTGAATTCCAGTGTCTTGCAGTCTCTTGTTCCTCTCCCTCCAACTGAAGAACTGCCCTTCCTTAATGTCATAAATGTCAAAGGCAAGGAAGTAATCGGGCAGCCTTGTGTAAGCAATAGAGTGCTTAGCATATAACCATTCTCCAAACAGGACATAGCGTCCTGGTTCAGATCCCAGAACTTGATATAATCCTTCAGAATGCTCAGACAGCCAGGTCTCAAGGGTGCTGAATTGTCTGTGTGTTTTGGAGTTGACAAAGTGTGACCTATTTTGGACCATGAATTTGAGAGTTGTTGCATCTAATGATATCCCTATGTTGGCTCCATCCACTTTCTCTTCAATAGCCACAAGGTTGCTCCCTGTGCTGTCACTTTTCGGTTTCTTTCCTCGAGAGTTGGCTTTGGGCCTGTAGAAAACGGCCTCTTCACCTTTATCCATCAGCAAATCATCCCTGGAGACCCCACTACCCCCCGCGTCGAAAAGATGCTTAGTCCGCGGGAACTTGAATATTTCCATCTAGATCTTATTAATGATAAGTAGGACTTTGCTGCTCGGAGCAGAGAGATCATATAATAAAGCGAGCGATTTCATTCTTGTGGTGCAACTTGAAGTGGGGGTGTGGCTAGTTCATCAGCTGAGCTGCTTGCATGACGTACGTATGTGTACGTACATGATCGCTGCGTGACGACCCTCTACCCGGTCCTAAGAGAGAATGGACACTGACTCGAGTATTTCTGGGATCGAGATGGGCACGTCAGAAACCAAAGGAAACATCATGTATAGAGTAGTGCTCACTGGAGGTATTTCATAGATTCATCTCCGAAAATGTTAAAAATGTGGTGTGCAATAATTGGAACCTGTAGGGCCATGTGCAGGGAAGACGACAACAGTTGCACGACTCAGGACCTTCTTTGAGAACCTTGGTTGGAAGGTGTGATAAATTTTAGTGTTCAGAAATTATGTCTAGTCCAGACTATATTGCCAGTCTGTCTAGGATCCTGTGGGATCGGGATCGCATCTGTACGTATTATGGGTAGTCTGACATAGTCGACCCTTTACCATACTTTCTTTCCTCGGATGCATACAGAGCACTGGTCAACAGTGACCATTTTGGCCACCACTTTAGGCTTGTACTACATGTTTTTATCATACAAAGGGACACCCCCTAAATGAACACGGTCTTATAAAGTGGGCATGGGCAATTTAAATTTCAGCTACCACTCAAGAATCCTGGGCAGAACCCTGATTGTGGTAAAGGGTCGGCTACACCAGACTAGGCTAGTCCTCGCTGTACCTTAATTCAAGTGCCACTCTTATGATTGGTGCAGGTCTACACTGTACCAGAGGCTGCTTCTATTCTTCTACGGTGAGCAATTATTAGACAAGTTGACTGGTCTTGCATTTCCCTTTGCAATCAATCACCAGGGACATAAAGTTCGGAGAACTTTCTCCCGTGCAAGCATCCAGGTTCCAACTGAACATCTTGAAGACCATCATCCAGTTAGAGGAGACCTTCTTTGATTTAGCCAAAGAAGAAAAGAAAAACGTCATTGTTGTGTGTGATCGGGGAACTATGGATCCTTCTGCTTGTGAGATTTTAAAGTTTGGATACATGGCATTAGTCTCTGTGTTCTCTTTAACGTAGTTTGTTCAGAGGAAGACTGGACAGGTTTTCTGAAACAGTTAGACTATGATTCTGTGAAGATACGAGATGCCAGATACAACCAAGTGGTGCACATGATAACAGCTGCCAAAGGAGCTGAATCTTTCTACCAAATAGACAACAACCCAGCTAGACTAGAAGGACTGAAATTAGCCAGAGAAAATGACAGCAAAGCGGCAGCTGTGAGTAAGAGTCAGCCACCATCTTAGAGGTTTTATTAACTTCCAAGTTTGGATATCTCAGTAATCTTAGGATATTGGAATGGTAATCTGAATGGGATATACTAGAGTGGAAATCTCAGGATTTTGTTTGGATACTAGTGTGGTAATCTGCTCGTCTCCATTTCAGGCGTGGGTGGGACATCCTTACTTTGACATAGTGGACAACACAACTGATTTTGAGAATAAGATCCGACGAGTGATTGCACGTATATGCAAGCGCATTGGAAACGACATAATCGATGATCGGTTGCAGCCTCAGAGCAAAAAGAGAAAGTTTCTCATCCGATCCCTTCCAGATCTGAAGGTGAGATTAGTCTAGATTGATCGATCTGACTGTAGGCCCCACCATGAAAAAATTCCTCTCAGGAGTTTCCAAAAGTAGAGGACTTTGAAGTCCAACATGATTATCTGCTGTCATCAACTCCCGACATTCAGTCTCGTATCCGAAAGAGGGGACAGGAAGGTCGGGAGAGATGGGTACACATACCTACAGTGTATATATTTTATGACTTTGTTCTTGTGCATAGGATGTTATACTTACACCCATACAGAGCGAGCAAAGATAAATGGAGAAAATGTTGAGAGGCTGAAGCAACTGAGTTCCAGAGAATACAAGGTATACACATCATGTATAGTAAACATACATGGATGTGTTGTTTGTTTGTGTGAAGACCTTGTACAAACAGAGAGATCCTGGTCACCATGCTATTCACAAGATTCGAAGGTGTTTCCTGTCCAACGGCCACTATTACCAATTAGACATCTTCAAGAAACCTTGGAACAAAAGGTACGCACCAGTCCTACATCATAGCCAAGAGGTTTGTTTTGTTTTGTTTTGTTTTGTTGTTGTTGTTGTTGTTGTTGTTTTTGGAGTAGGTGTGAAAGCCTGCTGCTCCTTGAGACGTATACCACAAAGAAAGGTGCGGAGCTTGTCCTCCCAAACTTCCTAGATGTGGTCCGGGAAGTGACTGATGATTTCCATTACTCCATGTACTTTCTGTCGGATTGCATACAAGATGTCCAGGATTAACCACAGCTAGACTTCAAAACCATGTGGGATGTTACTATTATACTACCATAATTTTTTTTTGCATTTTTTGTATATCAGTATTTATTAATTTTTTAATTATGTAAAATATAAGGGTCAAGGAAGGTCAAGGGTCAAGGAATTTAAAAAGTGAAAGTCATACTTTGCATAGAGGAGAAAGGAGTAAGTCTACCGAGTAAAAATACTGAGTAAGATTACTGAGGGTTAACACTAGCTGTCACCAGGACTTTGGCTGGGTAAGGAACTGTACTTCTCTCCAGCTTCCCCTCCACAAATTGTCCTTCCAGTGACGACAATTGGGCATCATCACCATCGCTGGTGACCCCATCATTCCTTGCCAGTACTTTCTCTTCGTCGGTGGAGTTCTCCAGTGTTGCTATTCCACTGCCTGTTATCTGTACCACTGCTTCTGCACTGTTTGTCTCAACTTCACTCGCAACACCCACTGCTTCTATCTCTGTTGTACCTTCCTCACCTGGCTTCTTGGACTTGGCTATTGGAGTTTGGTCTTCTGGGGCCACATAGTCAAAATCATCCACATGTAAGGACCGCTCTGTTGTAACGAGGTCCAAGAGTGTGGGTGGGATGCAGGTGAGGGTTGGGTCAAAGTGCCGGAGATCTGTGGGACTGGCCTGCCAGGAGAGCAATAAATATAAGTTAGACAACGAGACCAAGGGATATAAGTTAGACACCCGAAGGCTTGAGGCTGTAGCATCCCGAGCACAGCGAGGGTGCTACTAAGGGCCTGAGGGTGTCTAAGTAACTTATATCCCATTGGTTGAGTTGTCTAACTTATTTAAGTTTGATGGAAAGTAAAGAGTAGCCAACCCTGGCACCTCTACCCACTCATAACCACCACATGTTATCTAGGCACTACATGTTATCTATGAGAGCGTTATACAAGAAACTAACCACTTCTTGTTCAGCATGGTGAAGTTGCTAGGCAACTAATGAAAATGCACTGTACTGATAAGTGCCTGAGAGTGATAAGTGCTGACCAGTGCCTGCTGAGAGGAAGTGATAAGTGCTGACCAGTGCCTGAGAGCAGGTGATAAGTGCTGACCAGTGATATAACACTGTTTTTCTACTAAGCTATGATCTAAAATATACTAGCAGACTGCTTATGAAAACATAACTATTACACGTGTTAAGTGTATTTTTGGTCTCCTTTCAACCCGACAGTTTATTTTGAACAAACTGACCAGTTTTGGCTTGAATGGTGGCAAGACTTCTCTTCCTTCCAGCTGTTCCCACGTCCACTCACAGGGAACTCCCGAATACGCAGGCATTGTGTTCATAGACATTCTCCTTGCTGGTTTAAAGAAAACAAAAATGTTATTTTGTTTTTGTTTTTTGTTTTTCTAGCATAACATTAGATTGGAGGGTTATCCTCATAGTACTTAGCAAACATTAAGTCACTAAAATAACCAAACCACAAAAGGTGTCATATTATTATCAGTCTCTCACCTGATATGGAAACAGATCGGACGAAATCTCCTGCCACATCCAAGAAGGAGTTATTCCTGGAACGCTGCCGTCTCTTGTGCGTCTTCCTCTCCCACTCCCTCTCCGCTTCCTCCGTAGTGTACCTCTCCTCCTCCTCTGAGTCCATTGGAGTCTGGGAATAGGGAAAAGAAACAAGTCAAGTCAGAAACTAGTGAAGGTCCAGTCCCCTCACCTGTGAGAAGAAGGTGTGCTGTTTGATATCAGCCGCAGAGTGGTACTGACACGAACCACATGTGCAGCCAATCCGTTCATCCTGGTTTTTACTGATCAACTATAAAAAGAGAAGAGAAGCAATTTTATCTTACTATGAACTGAATCATCAGGTTAGGGTCACAACCAGGAGAAAAGTCCTGATTCATAAAGAGGTATTCTCATTTCAGGGAGAGAATTGATACACTTCTTTGTACAGGAGACAGGTTGTGTATTTCACTGTACCTCACATCATTACACCACCCCTCAATTTACCCTGTGGAGCAGAGACTTGGCTCGGGGAGACACACTCCTTGGGACCAGGAAGCTCCCACGAAGAACTAACTTGTACAACTCTACACGGTCTGCTGAGAAGAAAGGTGTCTGTACGAGAGAGGAAGGAGGGGGGTGTAAGTCTAAACGGTGAGGAGTACACACCCACTAACCCTTCCTGTCAGCATCTCGTACAAAAGGATCCCACAACTCCACCAATCAGCGGAAAAACTGTAGGGTTCTCCCCTCAACACCTCAGGAGCAATATACTGAGGGGTCCCTGCAATGGTGTTGGTCCTCTCAGCAACTTCAAGCCTCTTGGCGCTGCCAAAGTCGGTGAGGAGGATGTGGCCTCTTTCAGAGAGCATGCAATTCTCAGGCTTCAGGTCCCTACAGACAAAGATATAAGAAGACACTAAGTGAGATAATAAGTCTTAAGACTCTTTCATCACTGTACCTAAAAATAATCCCAAAGCTGTGAAGATAATCCAGAGCTAATATGATTTCCCCAAAGTAGAAGCGACCACGGGGCTCTGTGAATCTACCATCTTTCTTCTAAACACAGAATAGAGTGGCAAAGAATTACCAAGTGAATGCACTAGATGAATAACAGCTGCCTCACCAAATGGTAGAATAACATTCCACCAGCTGCAAACTCGAACACATAGAATAAAAAGTCGTCATTTTGAAAGGCATACTGCACAGGAGAAAGATAAATGGAAGTTTTTTAGCAAACACACTTTAACCTATGTTATTGTATGTCTAATCATAAGACTCAATTCACCTGTAGAGCAATGCAGAAAGGATGCCGTATACTCCTGTGGAGGAAATTGCTTGATATAACAAATCAAATAATACAATAGGATCACAGTTAAGTTTGTATACACAATAGCCAAATAGATCTGACCACAACACACCAAATTAAGACCAAGAGTACTACTAACACATAGGGAGTCAAAATGGTGGAAAAATGAAGCCATAATATACCTGACAACTGCAGTCAGTGCATTCCTATGCAATGCTACTCAGTCATACTTACTTGAGTATTTGTGTCTCTGCAAATATTTGCTCCACTTGTTTCTGTGTTGTGATTTTTGCCTTGGGCACTACCTTGAGGGCATAGAGAATCCTAGTTTCTGAATGCACAGCCAACATGACCTGCAAAAATAACACACATTGTCAGCATCATAAACAGCTGGATTGGTTTTTTTTAATGGGGAAAGTATTCTCATGAGAGAATAATAATATAAAACTCCATTTCTTCATAGTAGCTTCTTTTCTGCAGCTCAATACCCATTTTCCTTACAGTTACTTCTTACTTCTTACTTCTTTTTTTTTTCTTTTTTTTTTTTGCAGCTCTACAAGCACACACACCCACCTTTCCAAAAGCACCCCTCCCCACAGTCTTCAAGAGTTTGAACTCCTCGATAGTTGGCAGTGTTCTGGAAGGAACTAGTGGAGGAGGCTGATACTCGCCAGGACTCTGTGCTTCCAGGCTAGAGTTCGTGGAGTTGCGCGAGCTACGCTTCCCTCGGCGACCTCTCTTGGTCCAGAAGCGCCCTGAAGAAGTGGAAGTCTCAGATACTCTGTTGGACCTCGATGATGCAATGCTGGAAGCCCTAGAGGAGATGGAAGGGTCCCATTCACCCCCAGGCAGTAAGTAGTCACCCTCTGTTTTTCTTTCCCCCTCTTCCCCCGTGTTGAATCTGGCGCAGCATAGTAAACCAGACATCCTTTCGAAATGCAAGGCCTACATCCAATTTGGTACGGATCGCTTATTATTGACTAGAAAATTTAAAAAATTTAATTTTCGTATAATTAGAAACTCCTGCCCCATGTGTCATGGAGAAGCTTATCTTTATAAAATCAAAGGATGAAGCCATGCAACTTAAGAATTCAGGAAACATTCACTTTAAGAGACATGAAAACTCCAAAGCATTAGAATGCTATACGAAGGTAGAAATAAATTTTGGAGCGATTAATATTAATTTTTTTATCATCAGGCAATTTTATTGGCACCATATAACATTGGAGAAAGACAACAATTCCTGCAAAAGTGGCTCAAAATATTGAAACGTTCTTCATCGTCTAAAAATAAAGTATCAGAGTTTCTCTATTCCACTGAAATAGCAGCAGCTGAAGGTAACTGTGTTGAGAGTAATCCTCTGTTGTCTCAGTGCTTTGGAAACAGATCAGCTGTTCTTTATGAGATGGAGAAATATGATGTATGTTCAAACTGACCAGTTCGTATCTTTTCTTATGTGTTTGAGTCAGTTATGTATTAATGCAATAGGAGTGTCTTTCTGACATCCATCGAGCTATGGAGTTAGGCTTCCCCTTGCAATCAGTTCATAAACTGCACAAGAGGAGAGAGAAATGTCAGTTGGCTCAAGCAAAATCAAAGAAGAATGGTTCCCATGATGAAGTTACTCATCTGAAAAGTTGCAGCGCATTTGAGTCTGATGCTATATCTGTCGTCTCCAATCCTCAAGTTGGCAAGCACATGAGAGTAAAATTTAGCTAATAAGTGATCATTATAGCATGCATGGGAAGGGATTTGCGTCTGGACCTCTGCAGGCTACTAGAGACATTCGTGCCGGAGAAGTCCTATTTGCAGAAAAACCTTATGCAGCGTTTTTGTATCCAGGATTCCTCACCACTCACTGCAGCTACTGCTTCAAAGAATCCCTTTGCACTATTTTACCGTAAGTTTCTACTCTAGCTGTGCAGGGAGGGAAATATCCAAGTAAAACCTTTGTTAGAGAAGTCTTCTATCTTCGGAGGATGTCTGTAGAAAAAAGGTTGGGAACATTTCCATCCAAACTGTAATCCTCTGTTCCCCTCCTCCTTCCAATTAGGTGTATTTTATGTCCCCCCTCCCCCTTCCCATTAGCTGTATTTTGTGTCCCCCTTCATTTTGTGTCCCCCTCCTCCTAGCTGTATCTTGTGTCCCCTTGAGAGCTATTGCAGTTTAGAGTGCAGAGAGAAGGCATGGGTCCAATACCACTGGATGGAGTGCAAATCACTGAGCCCCTGGAGGAAGGTTCATGCATGCTTGATTGTACATAACTTAATAACTAGTAGCTAATTGCCTCATACTGATTCTAAGAGTGCCAATTGGATGGAAATTATGTGCTTGAGAATCATTCTACGTGCAAGTCCAATTGATGTATGGAACAGGTGTAAGGGAGTCCAAGTAAAATGCAAGGAAAGTAAGTATTAAATACTCATGATACTAATGCAATAATGATGCTAGCAGAAGGGTATGAATTGATCTACAACCTGATACCACATGAAGACAAATTCCCAGATGATAGACAACAATACCATCTAACTATGGTAGGTAACTATATAGCTGTAGCTGGGAACTGATATTGAAATAGCTGTACCAGATGGCTGCTCATCTCTATCAGCATTTTGGAAGGTTGATACTGGGATATATCATGCCCGATTGTTCGGTAGAAGATGTAGCACTACCAGCTATAGATTTCGAAAAGAAGTATCAGTCAGAATCAGTCCTGCTAAGGAAGCTCTTCCTTCGACATTTGCTGCAACTGAGGTGTAACAGTCACGGTGTGAATCAAGTGGTTCGTAAGTTGGAAGAATTACAATGTGAGAACGAGACAGGAGATGTGATGGATGCTCTGGAAGAAGTTAAGCTGGGAACTGTGGTGTACCCTACAGCGAGCCTTGTGAATCACTCTTGTTCATGCAGTGCTTTTCACAGGTACTTTTGCTATAGTCAAATAAGATTTGGATTTGCCATTTGAAGTATAATAAAAAGGTATGTGGGGAATACGACTCTTCTCTGCGTTACTAAAGATCTGAAGAAAGGGGATGAGATCAGCTGCTCATATGGTACACGGAAAATATGACACACACACTTTCTTTGTTTTCTATGCCTCTTCATGTGTATAGGACCTCAAGTTGGACGAATGAAAACTGCTCAAAGGAAAAAGGCACTGAGTGAACAATACTTCTTTGATTGCTGTTGTGCTGCTTGTACAAGGTGAGAGGTCTTAAAGTCCAAGGTTGCTATGTACAATATGCATCAATTATAGTTCAGATCCTGCCCTTCTCTTAGCGGAGGCTGCGATGGATGGTTTTGCCTGTCTGAAATGTAGCACTGGTGCCTTGGAGCAAGTCACCAGTGCTAGTGATAAGGAAATTGAGTATGTCTGCTGTCACTGCAAAGTGAAGTTGTCTTCAAAGGATCTTTCAACACAAATTGAAGTATGTGGCATGTCATTGTCTTGTATCTAGCTAGCAGCTGTATGCAGAACATTGAAGTATTTACTGTACAATGCTCTTCTTCAGCTTAAAAAAAGAGCTGAAGAGCTACTTGTGTTGGCCACCAAAGGGGAAAGTGAGTGATTGCATACATGGTATGCCTATATACATGCCTGCCGTCACATGTGGTATGCCTATGTACATGCATGTACATGTAGTAATTGCATGCACATGCACATGTGGTACCAGTTCCTCCAGCTGTTGATGGCATTTTATTTCAGTGAAGTTGGACTTGCTTTTGAAGTGTCAGAAGATACAAGCATCCATCCTCCATAAGTTTAACCTGGATCTGGCAGGAACTAACGACCTTGTGGCACAGCTATATGCTTCTCAAGGTATGGCCTATAGTTGCTGCATGTGTATGTGTGTACTCTGACCTTATAGCACAGCTATATGCCTCTCGAGGTATGGCCTATAGTTGCTGCATATGTGTACTCTTATCTGTTGGTAGGTGACTTCAAATTATCCAGTCAATTCTTGGAGCCAAGTTGTCACACTGTTGGTATAATTTATGGAGAAAATAGCTTACAATATGCAAATGAACTGCAAAAGTTGGCATCGATCTTTTTTCATTGGTAAGTATGTATGTACATAATTTAATAATAGGTTTAAAAAATATAAAACTTAGTGAAAGAATGGAAAAGGCACTAACAACTGCTGAAAAGGCTAAAACTCTACTTTCACTTTACCATGGAACCAATCATAAAGATTGTAAGCAACTTGGAGAAATGATACTAACTTTGAAGTCCTTACAACTCTAATTTTTTTCCAAGTGGGGTTGCCCCAACCATTGCCATTACCTGAACATTGTACAAGAATTGATCATGAATAAAATTAATGGAGAGCTAACATTAAGACGCAACCCCTCACCCTTGTTTCCTGGGTATCCTGGGTTATAGGGATTGATTTGAAAGTGTCACATGATAGCATGTGAGCTGCTATCGGTGGCGTAGTTGTGTGCGACCAAGACTGTACTTTAGAAAACACTTTTGAAAATGACCACACCTAAGGATAATTTTAACATGGTAGCCATAGTAATTTTTATAGCTAGCTAATTGCACCTCACTGTCAGGAGAAACTTTCCATCCACTAGCTTCTTTCTTCCACTTCCAATACACGATGCCTTGTTTCCTCACGAGAGAAAAACACACCTTTCTCAAGTAGTAGTTTACCAGTGACAAGTTCCACAGAGCAAGGGAGTCCAAATAGCCCACAATTTTCTGCAGTACTTCAAAGGGTAGTTGTCCCAGCACGTCATAACTTTCCTCTTCATCATCACCATACCCGTACAGAGCAAGCTCTTTCTTCACCTGGATCTTGGCTTCAAACTCACTTGGTATCTGGTCTTTGTTGTGGTCACTTTCAACTGCTGATTTGAGTATGAAACCATCTTTGTGATTATAATCCAAACTTGAGCCTGATATGGAAGGAACCATATTCTTCCTACTATGAGTGCAGCCATATCTCTTTAGAGGACACCGCTGAATTATGCTTTCGATCCCTAACTCTATGTCAAGGTGGAGGTTCTTCCAATGGAAAGCAAACTCATCTCTCCTTATAAATTCGTTGCAAGGAAACATTTGATTCGTGGTGAATTTCCCTCTTTGGAAATACCTGTAGTCATTGCATAGAACTGATGTTGTTGAACGAGATGTTTGGCTGTAGCTGGAACTTCCTGTTGAGATATCTAACAGGGGAGGAGGAGAAGGTCCCTTGTGTTCCTCCTGAAATAGTCTTGTATCACCATCAAGAAACTTGACATCAACAGGACTGATATCCTTCAGATCAGACAAATATTCAACTGCAGCATCTCCTAATAGAGGTCTTTCATGAACGAATACACACAGTATGACACTTGCAGGGCAGTGCTGGATGTGAGTGCCCAATTTTTTTCGTGGGATCTTCTCTTTACAGCCATAGGGAGAGTTGGTGCAACACACAATAGCCTCGGGGCAGGTATATTTATTGTGTTCTTCCCACTTACATCTGTGAAGCGAGACGCCGCAGTCATTTTGGCAGTGTTCTACTGGACAGGAGGGAGATTCTGTGCACCTAGAGTTCACACAACGACGACAATGTTCGTGATCCATTTTGAGGTTAGGTACGTGGGTGTGGCTCAAATTCCTAATCACCACGCCCATTATTATACACAGCTGTACTGTATGCTACCACGATTGACGCTCAAGAAGTTCTGGTGGCGGATCTCAGCCCCATGGTTTGACACAGTATGCACCTAACATCACGCTTATTAGCCTCCATCCCTAAGTGTCTCGTCCCGGCAGTGTACGGCATCACGCAAAAGGGAGTCCACGTCCAAACGGAATTCCAATTAGAGCGCACCCCAACTGGTGCAGCTGCAGAAGCAACCATACAAGTTGGCGAGGACGCTTCCTTCTATAGCGTGGGATACCCCAGAAGATATCACGTCTGTGGTAAGGGGGAATATATATGTAATGGAAGAGTTTGAACCTTAACTACTGACAGGTGTGGCAGATGGGGTTGGTGGATGGAATGAAAAGGGTGTGGACCCATCATTCTTCTCCAAAGTTCTCATGGAGAGCTGCTGTCGTGTGGCCACCAGAGAATCTGTGGATCTCTCCAAACCAGTCCAGATCTTTTCTAGAGCTCTTACAGAGTTAGCATGGTTTCATCCCAAATGCTACGGTGAGCAAGTGTTCGAGTGTTGTGTTATGGACTGTCAGGAACCAAGGCTATGTGTAGGTTCAAAAGGACTGCAATGATAATTATTTTCCTGGAGTTAATTAATTGGACAAAAATATGTACAAGTGAGCTGTAAATAGAACATGATATTAATACAGGCAGCAGCACAGCTTGTGTTCTGACTCTGGACTGTGATGCTAGTGTACTGCACTTGGCAAATTTGGGAGATTCTGGTTGTCTGGTCATGAGGAATGGAAAAATCATTGCAAAGTCACAACCCTTGTTGCATTACTTCAACTGCCCTTTCCAACTCAGCAACCCACCCCCTGGCTTCAACACTCATCTGGTTGACACGTAATTTTTCTAGCTAATCGCTTAATTTGAATTAATGTATAAATAGGACTGAACTGTGGGCCCTCGCTCAGAGGGATTAACTACACCTTTAGCCCTTCAGTGTCCACAACTACATCCATTAAAGTCCAAGAAGGAGACTTGTTAGTGCTGGCTACTGATGGACTCTTCAATAACCTGTTCAATAAGGACATTACTGAAATGCTCCAAGACTTCAAGGTATGCACTTTAATAATCTACATACTTAATCATCTCTATTAATTTTATGCAGTATACTAATCAAGCTGATGTTGATAAGGTAGTGAAGAGAATGGTAGAGAAAGCATATGAGAACTCTACTGACCCCTCATTCATGTCACCTTTCGCCTTATTGGGCTCACAGATGCTTTCTTGGGAGTACCAAGGTGGGAAGCCAGATGATATCACCATCATGTTAGCTGCCATTAGAGACAGTTTAGACCCCTTAATCATTCATTAGAACTATACACAATTCATTCACTCCCCCCCCCCCCCCCCCCCCCCCCCCCCCCTCCCTCCCTCCCAATCTCATTCTCACTGGGGTATTACCAATTTTATATATATTGCACTATAAAGAATAAGTGAAAGCCGGAGAAAAAGAAGAAAGTCATTTTCCAAGTGTCCATGGCCTCTCTTCAGCCTGAATCTTCTGATGCATCTTCATGAACTTTTTGGGGGGTAGTAGCGAGTCTCCAACACCACTTCTATGTTTGCGCTTCTTGACCAAACTACTGTCACTTTCGTCAAACAAATCTGTCTCTTCATCCTCTCTAACATGAGTACTGTTTCTCCTTTGCCTGGTGTTGGGATTGTATGAGTGAGAGATATATCTATGATTTACATTGGAAGACGCTTTCTCCTTAATCTCAGGCTTCTTGTCAAACTCTGGTACATGTTGCTTCAAAATTGCAAGTCTGGCATCTTCTGCTATTTTGTATGGGTTGAAAAAGACAGAACTTTCCACTATTGGTTCAGTATCTCCAGACTTGGCACTATGTTCATCAGCAACGACAGCACTTGACTTGGTTACCAGCTCTGAATTTGAATAAGAGGCATTCCTGGCCACTATCCTGTCCATATTGGGTAGAGGAAGTGCCATGGCTACTTCATGAGGAGAATCAACACTTTCCTCCTCTGACTCTGAATCATCAGCTTCCTTACCTCCTAAACTTAGTGGGTCAATACAATCCGATGAAGAACCAACCACCTCTATGTCACTTGTACACTTATTCTGTTCATCAGTACAACCCAAAGTGAGGGGTGTTTCCTTTTCACCTGTCATAGATAATTCTCTAATGATGCCAGACTCACCACCACCATCATCATCACTATCTGATATGTTTGAATTTGAATCTGAATCGTACTCCCCCAACATTCCTAGAGCCATTGTTCGAGCTATCTACATTTACAACTACTACTTCTTGAATTGAATCTACTTTTAGAGACAGTCACGTTTATTTGGGCTTATCTTTGGGATTCGTTCCTTTGTTTGCGCCCCGCAAGATTCTGAACTCGTTCCCTTCCTTCACAGCTTGCTGATGAGCTTCTTGTTCAATTCGTTCACCAATATTCTTGTGTAGAATCTGCAATTGAAGGTATTATTTTATTGTAATGTTCCCACCTATTAGTCCTCACTTTCTTCTGTTTCTCAATTTTTATTTTGGCTGCCTTCTTGGGAGCAATAGTTCTTCCTGTAAAACAAACCATACAATCACCATGAACTGTAACTATAGCTTAACACTCACCTTTTTTTGGTCCTAGAGGCTTACGTAGTTTTCCTTTCCCCTTTGCTGAATTTGAGAACTTATTAGACAACTTCTTTCTGTCACCTTGAGCCATTGCATTCTCTTCACGATCACATTGCCGTTCTGATTCTTTATAATGCGCACCTAGTAAAGAGACCCGCGCATTTGGCGCGAATTTCAAATGAGCCTCGACCTTGTGCACCCTGGCCTGCTGGAAGTGAAATGCCATGCAGAGGTCGTTGCAGTCCTTTCCCCTTTCAATTGGGCAACGAGGAAAGCTGAAAACAGCTGGATTCGAAACAGCTGAAGATCTAAACAATATTTCGGTTACTGAGCTCAGCAGAGGTACCTATATTAGAATCTCTGTATCAATACTTTAATATCCTCCTCATTAGAACTATCCATATCCAACTCTGAAGCATTGGCAATTCTGAATGTTGTCGCAAGCAAGAGTGATAATCCAAGTCCCTCTTTGTGCCTTCCAACATCCCCACACCCACAGCTGCCACACCCAGCTGTAGTAGGGGACACTAGGTCCCTTGCGGACATGCTCCAAGGACAGTCAGCTCTAGAGCTTCTCAGAATAGAGAAGATGCAGTCTTCTATAGTGACCTTCTCGGAGAAAGTGGACGGGCTCTTGGGAGGAGGGGTTTCACTGGGAAAGATCACGGAACTCTGTGGTGCTCCAGGAATTGGAAAAACCCAGTTTAGGTACAATCATCCTAATTCCCTCTTTTTATGTGGCCAGAAAAATCTTTCAATACTGCTTCCTTTAGTATGCAGCTGGCTGTTGATGTCGGCATACCTGAACTTTTTGGAGGAGTGGAAGGAGAATCAATCTATATTGGTATTTGATTTCAAATTCATGACCTCGGTACATGCAAACATATCCTGTTGATTTTGATGGATGTCTGTCATCCCATAATCAGCAGGAGTGGGGTGAGCCTTGCCCTGGTGAATTCTGATCATTCCTTGAAGTTCTTACTGCTACACTACTAAAGATTCCAGAATTCAAGGCATTTTTGAGAATCAAGGCAGCAAACTTTCCTATTATGGATCCTTTATTAGCACTACCCAATAGGACCCATTCACTATAGGTCTTTTAACTTGGTACTATGTACCTATTGTGGACCCACGGGCTAATTTATTACCATCTTTTAATGTTATTCATAGACACAGAGGGCAGTTTTATAGTAGAGAGGGCAGCGGAAATAGCTGCTGCAGCTGTTCAGCACATCTCCAACGTGGTGGACGAAAAGGAAGACCCTGGTAATTACAATTCTCGTACCAAAACAGCACAGTATAATTTAGCAGTCATGGACTCCCTCATAACTCACTGTGTGATTTCACACAGAGACAGTGCAATGTGCTAAGGAGTTCACTCTGAATAAGGTCCTCTCTGGCATACACTACTTTCGTTGTCACGACTATGTGGAATTGGTTGCTCTAGTCAACATCCTGCCACAAATTGTTGCTGAACATCCCAAGGTCAGTGAGATCATTTGGCTGTAGCCAACAGCTAATTGAGTCATGGCAGTGCATCAAGCGAGTTTGTATCCAAATTTCCACAAAATTCTAAACAAAGTGGAACAGATTCTATTCCTAATAAAATGCCAGCAATTAGTCCTGGAATGCCGTACATGCATTCTTGGTCCTAAATACCCTTATTAGGAGTGATTCAATATTTGGAATTTTTGTTTTAGCAAAATTTATGATTAATGAGTCAACTAGCTACTACTCCTCCTCAGATCAAGTTGGTGGTGGTGGACAGTGTGGCAGCTCCATTCCGGCATGGATTTGATAACATGGGAATGAGGAATAGGATATTGAGTGGAATGGCACAGAATCTGATCAAATTGGCCACCCTCAGCAATATGGCTGTAAGAGGAGGAATTATAATCAGATGATTATTGCTTGCGTCTTAATTGCTACAGATTGTCCTCACCAATCAAATGACCACCAAGCCATGTCCCCAAGATCCAGCCTCTGCTCGACTAGTACCTGCACTAGGTGAGTGCACAAGACAAGAACACCAAAGAAACAGTGACTCTTAGCACCCCCTTACTGACTGCCAGACTCTTAGTATAACATTCAAGAGTGTCATGTCCATTTATTGGAGTTAGTTACTATGACTACATGGTGACAAGACATTCACAACTTGTCCCATCATAATATCTGTTTCCAAAATCAATTCCTTTTTTTTTTGTAGGGGAGAGCTGGGGGCATATTTGTACTATCAGAGTGGTTCTGTACTGGAACCAATCTCAGCGTTTTGTGATGCTCTACAAATCTCCGACCAGGAAGGAGGGTGTGGTCCCATTCCAAGTCACGGTAAGCACGGGAAAGAGGGTGGGAGGGTGGATTTATTTTCCTCTTTTACTGCTTCAGCAAGATGGAGTACGAGATGTAGTTGAGTCTTCAGAGGGAAGGATCAATGATGCAGATGCCACAAGAGACTTTATGTCCCTTACCAGCAGCCAGTTTGAGGAGATAAAGAATTCACCTGGGGACAATTACATCCATGATGAACAGGAGTTCCTTATCAAAGAACTCGAGCAGATCCAGGATATGATGGATATTTCTGGCACAGAATCGGATGCTCTTTGTAATCAAGCTGGTGCATTCCCCAACTTTCATGAAGAGAGTTCCAGAAAAAGAACACATCCTGACTTTTAGCTGTCACCATTATCTCATCACTCATTTGGGTAGTACTTCCGGCTTCAAGCAAATTACCTAATTTGCGGTGCTTTTGATGTGGTTTTATTGTGCTGCGCATGGCCATATCTGTACTGGTGAACACTATTTTTAGCGGATCGGAGCGATATTTCAACTGAGAAACCGTGCTGTGCTTGGCAAAGAAGGATTTTGACAAACTTAGCTGGCTAGCTATTACAAAGTCACTATCAGGAACTGACTGCAAAAATGGCAGACTACGAAGGGATGGATGAAAGCACTTTGAAGGCTCTGGTAAGTCTGATATCTATGTAGCCTGTTCAATCCAATGTTCTATTAGCATTTTAACTAGTTGGCTAACATACTGCGCGATTGTGATAGTTAAGCAGGACTTCTTCGATGTGGCTTCTGTGCAGTCCATGCTTTCTTCCAGGGCTGCACACATCAAATATACAGTGAGCTGATTCACAGTCAGTTGGTTACATCAGCATATTCATGGTGGTCATAAAATCAATGACTTCTTTTTAAAAACTGCTCGTCTCAGCTGCGTCTCACAGACCCCCCATGGGCCTCTTACATGTTCTCAGCCTTCTAGGCTGGCTGCAGACATTTTTAATAGACCACACATTAAATTTTGGTGTTTAATTGAATTATGAATTTTTCCTTCTCTCCCTTACCCTCATGGTATGTGTGCATACACATGATCCATGTAGCTTGACAAGGCAACCAGTTATGACGAGCGTTCAGCGCTACGGAAGGCCATTCGAAAGCTCAAAAATGGACCAGATAGTCGTAAGAAGGTTGGAAGTGCTAACTACCGGAGAGCAGGCTACCAGGCCCCCACCACTGTCTCCATACCCAACTCCGTGACCGGGAACATTCTGCCAAATAGGGTCAATACGGATCACATCTCCAAGGTGCAAGTGCCGCAGGCTAAGGGGACCATCAGTTACCTCAAGTCCCCACGGACTTCAACTTCAGAGCAAGGCTCTTTGGTGACCTCTTCTTCTGCACCCAGAGGTTCTGTGAGCTCTGCCACTGATAGTAGAAAGGTAAGGATTGTTTGTTGTTTGTTGTTGTTGTTGTTGTTGTTGTTTGTTGTAGTTGTAGTTATTGTTGTTTTGCCTCCTCTAGACCAATATGAAACTCCCATTAACATTATGCCTACTTCATTAAATAAGTGCCTTTCTACTTCTCATATTTATCGAGGTCACTTAGACTAAATATTGAACAGCTGCTTTTCCCTCTAATGGTCTTCTTGCAAGAATGTCCATATTAAGTCCTTCAGTGAGTGTGGTCATAGAATAAGCCATTGTGATAATCAGGAAGGGGTATTTAACTCTAGCCATTAAGTCATTTCTGCTAAACCATTTTGGATATTTTTGGCTGCCATTGCATTGTTGATGAGGCATTTTTGGCAGAGGAGCTTGATTGGGTATTCTGGTTAGTGAAATGAATTATGTACAAGGAGAATTGAGCAGAGATGTTCCGTTCCCATTAAGCAAACAAACTCGCTTACTTAGTTCTGCAATTTGCTCATAAATTAACTACTTTCACCATAAAGAATCCAGGAATTCTGTACCCCAACAAATCCTTCCATTAAATTAGGTACAACATGTGGTTTATTTTGAGTCTGTTTACTGTATCTAGCTTGCAGTAATACTATCTTCTAATTCTTTTTACTTCCTGCCCCCTTCCCACATGTGATCACTGAGTTCAGAGTATTGAGTTCAGTTTGTGGAGTTGACGTGTGAAACCTCCTACATAAACTATTTCCATTTAGCAACTCATTCTGTCAAGAAATTGATAATCACCTCCCTAGCTGTAATCAGGACCATTATAATGATTTATTTTTATTTTTTTTTATTTTTTTGTACTGTAGGGATCATTGGAACTGTCAAATGAAGAAAGGGAAGGTAAGAATCGTTACTATCCCAACGTTATAAATTCCCACCTGACCTAACTACCCTAGCAGCTGCATCTGTCATTATTATAGAGAGACTTAACTCTAATGGCTTCAAATAGCTGTAAATCATGTCATTGGTGTATAAATGCCTACTAGAACATTACCCTCGGAAATCGCTGTAATGAAGCATTGGTAATGAATGGTTGCATCAGTCAATAGTCTTTATCGATCCTCCCACCTGGTGTTAAATGGCCTGGTGCTAACAATGACGTGGGCTCTTTCAATCGCAACGTTTGAAGAATCTTTCACCACTAATTCTGTTAACTTCTTTCTGATTGATGTGTTTAAGAGAGTAATTCCATTCATGTGGTGGTGAAATTTAAGACACCGTGATCAGAAACAGCAGCTGTGTGAGAGAACCTTACATAAAAATTCCCTCCCCTTTCCTTCATTCCTCCCCCCTTGTCCCCCTTGTCTCTCTCTCCCCCCCCCCCCCCCCCCCCCCCCCCCCCAAAAAAAATAATAAATAAATAAATAAATAAATTTTTAAAAATAATAATAATAATAATAATAATAACACATAGCTATGACACATAATGTGATGGGGTCACCACAATAAATTATTTTACAGGTGACAATTCTCAGCATTCAGCTGGCAACGTGACGGAGAGTCAGGTGCTTAGCCCCTTACCTCCAGCCACTCGAACTACAGTCAATGGAGTCACCAGTCCACAGGATGCAGAGCCCTTCTCTCCTTCACCAAGGGAAGCCACTCCTTCTCCTCCCCCAAAAGACCCCACCCCTCCTCCAAGAGAGCCCACGCCCCCTCCTCCAAGGGAACCCACCCCTGAACCATCCCCTCCTCCAAGGGAACCTACCCCTGAACCATCTCCTCCTCCAAGGGAACCTACCCCTGAACCATCTCCTCCTCCAAGGGAACCTACCCCTGAACCATCCCCTTCACCGGAACCTGAGCTGGAAGAGGTGGAGCAGGTTGATGCAGGGGAGGAGGTAAAGGAAGAAGAAGAAGAGGAGGATGTATATGAAGAAGAAGAAGAGGAGGAGATAAAACTGGCAGATGAAGAAGAGGAAGAGGAAGAAGAAGAAGAGACCGAAGAAGGTGTTAAAGTTGATTATGACTCCGAGAGTGAGGAGGATCAGAGATCCACTAGTTTCTCTCCTGCAACTAAAGAGCGTCATCAATACCGTCAGACCTCGGCAGAGAAGCCCACGGCACCTGTAACCAAATCAGTGGTCCCTACAGATGTCTTGACCAAGAAGGAGGAAGGCATCAGTGATGGAAACTTCCGCAAGAAGCTTCAGAAGACCAGCAACACCAAAATCAATACCTCCAGTGCTTTCCCACAGGCCAAACCCAAGGGGGAGCAGGTGGACTTCAGACAAGTCCTCCGCAAGGGGAGTAGTGATGCCAAAAAGGTCAACATAGCAGCTGCTTTCCCTCAGGCCAAGCAGAAGGGAGAGCAAATTGACTTCAGGACTGTTCTACGCAAAACTGACAGAAAGGTATCTCTCTCTCTCTCTCTCTCTCTCTCTCTCTCTCTCTCTCTCTCTCTCTCTCTCTCTCTCTCTCTCTTACATTTCAGGGGAGTCCTTGTGGTGTATTGTGAACTCAATGTGAATATGAATGTGGCAAACTTCTATTTGCATATTTCCATGAGCCCCTCAACTTGGCACAATGATGTTCTTGGGGATAACACGAACTAGATGAGAGTATTGTCCAATCATGGCAAAACTCTCTGCTGTTTGTGGCTGTCTGAGGTTTGAGCAAATGTGATAGTGGTTAAGTATGTTTACCATCAGGAATGTACAGAATGTGTCTGAGCGATTGTAAGATTCACCAAATTGGGCAAGGATTTTGGCTCTCCTAGCAGACCCACTTGGACCAGCCGTACAAAAATGTACTTATTGCCAAGGTTTATTAAGCTGGCCCAGCAGTGTTCCTTAACCAATTCATAGAATCTTCTTCCTTATTATTATTATTATTATGTATGGTGTATGGTCTCGGATATCAAAAGTGAGAAATATTCACAATTAACTCAATTTAGAAGTGATAGCACATATTGAATCACTTCTTGAGAGTGTGCAAGAATGTGTGGAATGTCTGCTTGCAAGCTTTGAAGCAGCTCATTGGAGCATTAATCGTCACAGAGCAAACGAGGGTGTGAAAGAATACTTTGACTTTGTTGGCATATTTTCTGGTAACTCAATATCATATACGGTTTCGACCTCCATGGTGTCATATGTGCTTGTAAGGTGAGCAATGACAGAGTATCACCCCCAAAGGTCTTGTAATCATCATAATGTAAGACGAGAAGCCTTTTGTGAAAGATGAGTGGAGAAAGAGCTTGCAAGTGGACTTCGTATCACATTGAGAATAAATAAATATCATTTCAAGTTTGTGTATTTGCCATATTTGTTATTGAAGAGCTACATGTTCCAGGTGCATTCAGTTAGCACTCCTTTGACTTCCCACAATTAGTTGTAGCATTAGAAGAAGCAGTCTTCAGTGGAGTTGTATTACAAAACAAGTAGCATGTTATTCTGCACCACCACACACCGGCCAGCTGTAATGTAGTAGTGGCACTCACTGATATAGTGAGAATTAAAATGTTTGGAACAAGTTTTTGATATTTTTTGAGTAGAGGCTAATGCAGTGTTAATGAGGAGTGCTGGGTTCCTTGAAGGCCAGTACAGTGTTAATGAGGAGTGCTGGGTTCATGCAGGAGGCAACCATGTCAAGCATACTCGTGATGATGTAATATGAACACGCACCCCCTTGAATAGGTGGCACCTGTGGTATTGATAATGGATGTATTTTTAATCCTTCAGGATCAGGAACCTCCTGCAACTGCCCCCAAGAGGCGGACCCAATTGGAAGAGAAAGAGGAGAGGGACACGAGAAAGGAGGAGCAATCCCCTACCCCTGAACCTGCTGATGATGCAGTCAATGTAGAGGAAGAGGAGGGGGATTTGTCAGAATCCCTCGGCTCGGGAGCAGCTGCCCTGGAAGGGGAAGATGGGGATGAAGATAGAGAGGTGGGCGTGTCTCCTGAAGTGCCTCAGGGTGATGACGATGACAGCAAGAACGATCAGCAAGAGAGCAAACCTGAGGACGAAGTGGAAACTCCAAGCCCCTCTTATCAGTTGTCTAATGAGGTGAAGGAGGATTCTTACGAAGCCAGACAAGCAGAGAGGAGACGAAGGAGAGAGCAACGCAAGAAAGAATTAGCTTCCATGGTCGGCGACACAAAGCCAGTTGAGAATGGGACTGCTGACCATTCATCTGGTGACACCCCTGCTACCACCAATGCTACCACCAATGGTACTGATGAGCCCGACTCGTACGAGGCAAGACGGGAAGCACGACGTAAGGCCCGCGAGGAGAGACTGAAGGCTGCGTCAGCACGTGTGACCGAGGACAGACCTAAACTCTCTTATAAGGAGAAGAAAGCACTGGAAGCAAGGAAGAATGCACAAGAGAGTCGCAAACAATGGGAGGGCAGAAATGAAGACGAGGAATCGAAGTGAGTATATATAATAATATAGGTCATGTGATTATCACATGATAGTTGAGTACTTTGGTGGTGATAATGTGTGTTCTCTCCCTCTTTTCAGAGGTAATGTCAAGCCAGCTAATTTCAAGAAGAAGGATACTGCCACACAGCAGCTGCTTGCCTGGTGCCAACACAAGACAAAATACTACGAGGTTAGCTGGAGTTCAGCTTTAGGTAGTTTACCTAAAGTGATATGCACGATGTTCATACTATTGTTTGGTCGGATGCCAATTATGTTTTAGTACTGAAACGAAAACAACAGTAGATAATGTTATGTCAAGAGTTGGTCCTAATTGATGCTTTGTTTTGTGTACACAAATAGCCCAGATTCATAAATGCTTCTGATTCTCTGTCTCTTCGTTGATGCCAATTGATTCTCTTGCTACCTTTAAGCTTATGGCTATTATCTTGGTACCAATTACCTGGTTATGCTTATAATTGTTCTGATTCTGGTATCAATTACCTGGCATATTCTCTGCTACTCTGTGATGCCAGGTTTGTTCATATTTGGGTACAAGGTTGTGTACTCTAATGCATGCAGACAAATCCTTATTCTTCTGATAAATGGAGCTTATTTGTACACACATAAACCACACTCTAGCTTCACAGTCACTTAATTGAGAAGACAATCTGATGTTGTGTGTCTGCTGATACAAAGCTCTCTATTTGCACAAAACCTTGTATAGTTAAAGTTGACACTCAAAGCCGAGGACTAAATACAATTCAACAAACTCCCAATTAAGTCGATGTGTTAATAGTAAGCTTTCCTATTTTGTGTGAGGGAGGGGAAAATGAAAGGGTAACAGGGTTTGTTAGGTGCCTGTTGATGTGTTACATGGTAGCGTAATGAAGCCAGCCAAGTTGAAAATTTTGTTTAGTAACAAGATGATTTTTTTTATATCCAATGCCTGTAGTCAGATGTTTTGTGTCCAATTACAACTGTTTTTGGTTTTATTTCCTTCTCCCTTGACTCTCCCTTGCCTTCCCTCTTGTGCAGAATGTGGAGATCAAGGACTTTCGATCCAGCTGGTCAAATGGTCTGGCGTTCTGTGCCATTATGCACTCTTTCCTTCCTGAGAAGATCCCTTATGATGAACTAACAGCAGAAGACAAACGAAGGAACTTTACATTGGCTTTTGATGCTGCCAAGTAAGTGTGTGTGGGTGGAATCATGCAACACACTCTAGAATCCTTGACTGATGTGACCAGTACTGATCATGTGACTAGTCATGTGACAATAGTGCTGTGCTCTTTACTGATCGATCATGTACTACTTGATCTATTATTACATGACTGATCATGTGACTAAATTGCTTGTCACATGACTGATCATGTGACTAGTCTATGACAAACATGACTGGTGTGATAATAAACTGTTTACATGGGCAGTTGATTTAAACTCTTGATGTTACTTCACTGTCATGTTCAGGTACATGGCGTGCCCAAACAGTAGCAAATGCATACTTGAGTCCTTTATTCTTGTTAATCTCTGATGATTTGTTTTGCAGAGATGCTGGCATTCCTGAAATGCTGGACGTTGAAGATATGCTGGCAATCAAGGTTCCCGATGCCAAGAGTATCATGACCTTCCTCGTTACCATCTACCAACACTTCAACTGATTCACACCATATCATCCCATTCCCCCCAATTTTATTGCAAATTTCAATCTTGCTGCCAAGACCAAGCATGTCTTGCTGTATGTGTATGTATGTATGTAGTATTATTCACTGTTTAAGGAACTTCCTTTTTTTTCTTTTTTTTTTTGTACGTGTTAAAGTTGTCATGATCCTGTTAATTAGTGACTGCTGCTGCTGCCCCACCTACACACTGGAATTCAAGTTGTTGTTTTTTTTTCTTTTTAAAAAATAATTGTATAGTCTTATTTGTGATGGAGTAATCATTTAGGAGCCTAACTTTTTCCCCTTCTTTTGATATTTTTAATAGCTTCTATGGGGTCAATTTTATTTTGTCACAATAATCGTTATTAGCCTTTTTATCAGAGTCAGTTGAGCAATTATTAATTGTATACTGTAAAATTCAAAAAAAATAAAAATGGACAGATGATATAAATAGACATTAAATTAATGGAATTGTGGACAACTTTGCACAGAATCACATGATCAAACATGCACGTGTCGTGTACATGGGGATCACATGATCAAACAGCAGGAGTATACTAACACAGGCCAAGTGTGCGCAGCAACTCTGACAACTGTCCATCCTTGTCACTACATAGTGCCACCAGTTTCTCCCTCAAGGCTTCATAAGTGCTCTCGCCCTGAGCACTGGCTCTGTGTCGGAAGAGAGCGGAGTTTCTGAACCAGTAGAAACCACACTGTATACGAGACCCAGTTTCACCCGATGATTTACTTGTTTTGGAGAAATTCTCGATCCAGTTGTGGTTGAAGATTTCAGGTGAACCTATGGGTGTGCTACTATTCTGACGAACAAATCCATCACTTTCCCCCTGTAAACTCCACCTACTTGGTCCTTTCGAGTGCCATTCAACTCTCCCTGACTCTGCCCTCCCCGTGTACTGTAGTTCTTCCTCGTTCATGTAATCACCACGTCCCAAAGTGGTCCCTTGTGATGAAGTCCTTGTCCTGCGTTCCCGCTCCATGAGTTTGACGAGGGACTCGGCACAGGTGGGCTGAAGAAGGGCAGAACCAGAGTGATGGATGTAAAAGTGCGTTGTAATGGGAAGAGTTAGGTTGAAACCAAGCCCTGGGAGATCATCGTTCAGAGTGCTGGCGGGATCTTGGATAAATCCAAGCCTTTGAGAAAATGAGAGAGAAAATGAGTAGTCGTATAGCCTCATACCAGGCCCGTTTTTTTCATGGCTACTACTTGTACTAGAAGACTGAAGTTTAATAACACAGCAACAAGAAAGAAACCTCAAACAGTGCACTCTATTTAGAATAACTATTAGAATTATAAGCTGCCATGATGCTAAGGACTGGCTTACATGATAAATAACTGACCTAAGGATGATGGCAGACATGACTCTCTGAATAGCCTCACTGAGTGTGATGGAGGATCCTGGGAAAGTGCACGGAAATTGAATGGGGATGTACTGGTGAGAGTTAAATGGTTGCGAGTCCTGTGCCTCCTTGCACAGATTAGGAACTGGAACCAGATTGAAATCGCACATCGCAGCCTTGTGGGTCCAACTCTGGATCTGAGAATGCCAGGTAGTAATACAGTGGAATCTCTGAATATGGGACCCAGGCTTTTATCGAGAGGTTGTCCTCTTTTGGGACCCAGCCTTTTATCGAGAGGTTGTCCTCTTTTGAAAGTTATTTTATACACAAGAGTTCTTTAGATTGAGAGGTTTGTCCTCTTTTCAGAGTGTTTTTTATCATTGTACTGGAAATCCCCACCATTATTTTACCAGACTTACCAGCTGGTTGAACAAGGTAATGGTTGCCACCATCCACTGCATTTCGAACTGGAAGCCACGATGTGGGCAGTAGGTATGGTCATACCGAACGAAGCACCACTCTGGCCTGTCACTCCTGAACTGGGAGTCGGGGTTCAGCTCCACGTAGTGGTTCACCATCGGACCAGGGACTGAGAGTTGATAATGAAAGGATCACTGAGGAGTGAGGGAAGGAGATGTGCTTACTTGAGGAGCGCCTTGAGCCAAAGTCCACATAGTAGGGGAGACGAGTATTCCAGGGGGAGTAGCCGGCATATGGGGAAGGCGAAGGGGTGCGGTCCAAGTTTGCATTGAGTTCAGAGGTCAGTGATAGTTGCTCTACAATCACCTCAAACCAACGCTTACTGAAGGCCTCGTACTCTGGACTCACCATCTCAAAAGATTGCTCAAGAGCCTCTTTCTTTTCTTTTGTAGCTAAAGCAAAAAGAAGTCCAAATTTTCATGCCTTGAAATATCATAAGACTTCAATTTACCTTCTTGCTTCATGCGTTTAGGGACACAGTAGAAGAGAAAGCCGTCTAAAAAAGGAATGTTGAGGTCCAAGGAGGCATGAAGGACCAACTGCTCCTTCACAAGCATTTGGAGGAGCTCAACACCATCTTTCCGTGTGGTAACTCCTCCAATTTTCTCCATTGCCCATGTCACTGCTTCCATGGCAATGAAGCAGCAGTTGTCCCCCACACCAGGAAGGTTGCCAAGGAAGTCGATACCTTCCCTAAATAGAGAGCACCAACATTGGGGTTAAGTATCAGAGGTGAAAGTACAAGCATTAAAGTCAAGTATCAGCTAGACCTTGTCTATTTTAAGTATGCCTGCACTTACTCTTGGTTTTCCATGGCTTTGAGGATCATTACTGGAGGAGAGGTCTTATCCAGGAGCTGTATACTCACATCAAAGGAGCTGGTACTGAAAGAACCCTCTGACACACTGTCAACAGCAATCTCTGGAGACTTCTCAATTCTACTACGATGGGAAGAGCCTGCCTCCACTGGACCGTTACTCTTATTAGAGCCCGCCCTATTGCGAGCTGAGGTGGACTTGGAGTTGTACATGAGAGCACTGGTGTCTTTCTTTCCACCACGTTCTTTTGAAGTGGATTCGTGGGGGGTGGGGCTGAGGATGTTGTCTCGACTCTGTCTCCTCAGGAGCTTTGGGCTTTCCTTACCGATGCGTAATGAGGAGTAAGGGGTAGGGGTATCCTCCTGCCTATTAATCCTGGCGAGATCCTCTTGAGAACTGGCTCTGAGGAGAGGAGCACCGTCATACATGGACGAAGGAACGGAAAGTTTCGGTCTCTTCTCGTTTCTGATGCTCCTTCTCTCCTCCCTCCCTAGCCCCTCCTTCTTTCCCATGCCTCCTGGCGTGTTTTGGGGAGTCTGAAGTCTGTTACGAGATTCAGGACGAGTTACAGAGCTTTTCTTAGTGAGATTTCCGGAGGGGCTGCTACCATCCTCTTCAATTTCAGGCATTTTTTCTTGCATTTTGGTTCCAACTAAAGACTGGATTGTGATGGGAGAAGTGATTCTGGAACCAAATTCATAGGGTGTGGCTAGACCACGACTAGGGGTCACACTTCCATGAGATGACATCGACTGGATGGAATGACACCTCCTCTGAAACAAACAAACAAACAAACAAACAAACAAATAAACAAACAACAGTAGAGAATGGGGACAACCCTACTAATATTCTCAGTCACATTCCCCCCCCCCCCCCCCCCCCCCGAGTCTTTGGGGAGAACCCTCCCATTATTGTGTACTCACATATGACGGTAGGGGGATACTCCCCTTCCCTAGGTGGTGCTGGGGTTGGGTTCGCTTGATGTGGTTTAAGAATTCCATGAAACGGACAAAGTTTGAGATGAGGAGTCCTTCTCTTGTCATCAGCTTCTCCTGTTCTTCTGACAACTCCAGGGACGGGGAAGGGCTAAGAGTGGCTTCGGGTGAGGGGGGTGGGGTTGAAGGGAGCAGGAGATAACGGCATCGCCAGAACTTATGAGACTACAGAGTAATCAACAGAATGCATATTAAAAATTGACTCTCGAAAATAATTTCCTAGTTTCTTGCAGAGTTGCAAGGTCTCTGAAAACCAACTGCTGTACCTCTTGAGGGACTTCAAAGTCAGAATGTCCACAAACGTGTTGGTCCAAGAAGTTCCAATTGTAGTCCTCCACTCTCTTGTATTCAAATTTCACTTCCGACTTACAAAATAACTCCTGGTCAGGGGTGCGGCCTGGAGAGGAAGGCCACACCCCACAGAGCTGGTATGCATAGTGATAAGGCTTGGGCTGGAACTGGACCTTTTGCTTGTAGATTTTGATTACAATATCTGGGTAAGTTAACTCCAATTTCTGATAGACTTTTCCCAGGCTGAGTTTGACAGCTATGGAACCACCACCAGTGTTGGCCACTTTGCCGTCTTTTGTCTTTTGGGAGAGCGCCTCCTTCTGCTCAGTAAGGGCCGTGTGTAAGGAAGAGATGCTGACCTGATCACTACCATTCTGTCCTGACCACCGAGACCCTATTCTTTGTCCTGAGATTCCTTTAGAATTGAATGCTAATTGGAACCCCTGAGATATATGAAATTACATAAGTCGACACGGTTAACTATGAGGTTATTTCCCCTTTTACCAGATATAAAGTATTCTGAGTGCTACCCTTTACCTAGATTGCACTGACCTGTGATAACCTTTGTGAAATCATTTCCCTAAAGGCTTGGAATGTGTCGACTTTCTGATGGTCTGCTATCCAGGGACACAGAGTCCTGTCACATGATGGTCATGTGATCAATACAGCAACTAGTATAGTACTGTACGCTCACCTTGAAGATGTCATAGAGACATCAGATCCAAACGAACTGACTAGAAGTTTAGAGGGAGAGAAATAATAGTCTTGATCCAACTTGGAGTCAGAGGGAAAGAAGTCCACAGTGATAGGGAGACATGCTGGTTCTGTGAGGGACTTCCAATCCACTCCAGTCCGTCGCACAGAAGTGAAGTCTTCCACTACTTTGGCCATTTCGGTGGTCCGATGAAGTAATGAATCTCTTCTCTTCCACAAGTTTGGTCTCTTAGGGGGCGATTCGTTGCTCTTATCTGGCTGAAAGTCACTTCCAGTACTGTCCTGTTTCATTCTTGATCTTGAACTGGAATGGGAGTGGGACTTTTCTCTTTTCTCATTCTGGTTTTCGGGGCTGAGAATATCCCCATTTGGCTTGGAGTTTTCAGTATGGGAATTGGAATTGACATTATCATAACCCACTCCATAAGTCTCACCAAAACTGCTGCTAATACTAACCCCATGACTCCGCCTACCAACCTGATGGAGCACACGAAATTCCTGTTCATCTCTGGAATCTGACCTGGTCCTCTGGTAACTTCCAAATGTTAGACTTCCATTTGAACGATTAGTAAGGGGAGGACTAAGAGTGAGAGTACTAGTACTGCTGATGGAATCAAGCTCCTCCCCCTCCCCATGGAGGGCGTGGTGAGTCTGAAATGCAAGCCCACACTTGTTTCGGGGGAAAGTGTGGACCCATCGACGGTGATAAGCAGTCAATTCTCCATGTACCTTTGTAGGGTCAAAAGGGTTTATGAACTTCACCTTCTTGGTAGCAACCAAGATGGGTCGGTCCCCACCACTCGGATCCACTGCCCTGCCATGTGACTCGGCCAAGAAGATGGAATATTTAGGCAGGGACTCAGCACTCCCAGCCACTGCAGGACACAGGGTGAAGCTGGAGGCATTGCCAGTGATGGAGCCATGACGATTATAAGACTCGGATTGCACTCGACCTGTGGGTCAATAATGAGGGAGCAAAGTAAATCTCAATTCACCCGAATTTCCCGAGGTCCTAATAGTTACACCTCAGCAAGCACAGAGTGACGACAACCAGAAAAGCAACCAGAAATGTCCCTACCCCACCCCACATCATTTCTATGACTCACCTCGATAAGATGATGCCACTTCCTGCATCACATGCTTGCCAGACCTATTGGACTGCATAACACAATACAGCATTTGTACATTATTACTTCATATACAAAAGTTGTTTGTCTTTTTATTATTTTGTTTTGTCTTTTGGAAGTCAGGGTTTTTGCAGAATCTTTGCAACAAGTTCAAATTGTCGTGATAGAGCTAGCTATACTGTTGTGGTCCAGGTACTCTGCTACTACTTCCAAATAGGGAACAGTCTTGGGTTTTAAAGTTTCTGCAAAACCCTCTACTCCTACACAGTAATCGAGGTACAAAATAATGATTATAAGGAAACTCACAGAGATACTGTGACTGGATGAAGGACTACCAAATATGTCAGCCTCAAAGGGACTGGAGAAAGAGATGAAGAAACACAAGGTCATCCATCACTCATTTAATCTACAGTCATAGGATATACTCACTCTTCATTTTCTTGTGGGGAAGAAGAAATCTTAAAAGATACTTCTGCTCGAGGAAAATTGGCCATGACATCATCCTGACCGAGACTGCCATGCTGTGCTTTATTTAAGTTGTCCCCCCAGGGGACGGACATGTTCCCCGTGCTGTGCACTTTGGTCATGCCACCATACCAGCTCCCTCTCCCCACGTCCCGTTCAGTTTTAAAAATAGCAGCATCGTAGTCATCATGATTAATGTGTTTGTTGAAGAAGGCCCTAGCCTTCTTGAGGGTAATGGAGGAAGAATGTGTGTGAGGACTCAGGTTCTTGTCTCTGTGTGGCTGGTAGAGACTTCCTGAGCTCTTCTTGGTCACACACTGATCCGTTCGATTCAGGTATGTGTTTATCTGGAACCAAATTATAAAATAGGAATGGAACCTGTATTCAATACTTGGAATTGGGATTGGGAATGGAAGACTGGGAATGTGGAATTTACCAAGTTATCAGAGAGCCTGAGGGTTGGTTGAAAGCGATACCGGTTCCAGGGATGTACAGGGTTATAAAAGCTGTAGTTGATCCAGTGGGGGAGGTTGTAGTACTCCTGGTTGTCTCTGCGAGCACTGTGAAACTGCAGCAACAAAGAAAAAAGGTCTGAAACAGTATAAGTCCAGCCAAATTTAGTAGCCATAGAAACTCTGTAGACTAATACCTTGAAGAGAGGCACAGCATGAAGGGGTTGTTTGGTGAGGGCTATAAGGTCCACTCCCACCCCCATGTCAATTATCCTTTCCCTCGTTGTCATTGTCAAGTCACGCTCAACCTAAATTGGGAGTGGCATGTCACATGTGTATCATGTGATACGTTCCCATGATATTGTATACCTCAAATACTCCCACTCCAGATGTTACAATGACAATCTGCTGTCCAGTCAATTGGAAATGGCAATTTTGGTAACTCTTTTCATAGACTAGATGAGAAAAAGAAGACATTATTTCACAGAAGAGGAAAGAGATGGAGAATAGAATGAAGAGGAATTTGACTGTGTACCATTGACTGCAAGGTTTATGGCCTCAAGAATATTTCCCTCGGACGCTTTTGACACAGTTGCATCTGAAAGAAAGAGCTTGAAGCTAAGAATGCAATCTCATTATTAGTCTACTACTACTGCTGCTGACCTTTGCCTCTTATCTTGAGCAAGACTTCCCTGAGATGAAGGAAGTGTTTCTTGACATTGACAAGGTACGAAGACCAATCTTCTGCGCTCTCCCCTTGCGCTATCACCCTGCAACCACAAAACCACACCCATCAAAAAGGGAGGATTTCACCAAGTGAGGATCAAACCTACTTGTAGAAATCTTCATAAACTGTATCCCTGTTGCTACGAACTGCAGCATCAGATGGAAGGGACTCTGCCAGGAAAAGAAAAGACATTAGACATTGTAAAGTGTTTTCTCTCAACAGATACATATCTCAAGATCTGCTCCATTAAATTCCTTACTTGCAGTCTCTTTGGAGTAGTACATTCTCCAGAAGAAGATGAGGGTGACTTCATGACTACACTTCTCTTCCTTCCAGCGCTGGAACAATTCTTTGAGGAAGCCACTCTGAGCCTTATCAAAGTACAAATCTCCTGTTCATGCCAATATTGGTATGGAATTGAATTGTAGTGGGAATGGGAATGAACACACCTGAAGGATCAAATTCCCACATTTCAGAACTAATTTGTATGAAGATGAAGAAGTGAGCTGATGCTGATCGGAAGACAACCTTATAAGGAACCAACCACCACACATCATCCCAATTTTGCTCATGGTAATGATCTTACTCACCCTAGTGTTGCTAATAATGGCACCACACTGCACCTTCTCCCCCTGTGCCCACAGTCCAGACACTTGACAACGAATGCTTGCAAACTCCACCTTCTTGGATATATAGACACACTTGCCAATCTAGCAAGAGTGGAAAAGATCAATCAAATGAATGAGACAATGAAAGCAGCCTCACAAGAGAACTAGAGAATCGCCACATGTCACTCCGAGTAAGGCATTGGTCCTGCACAAAGTGTGTTCAAATAATCAGTTCACCCATACAATAAATAATGGTCCGTCAGACATGTTACATCATTTAGTTCTAATTGTGGGGTCGGGCCTTAACAGAACAGCAGCTGCTCTAGTTGCTCTGCCTAGGTATCCTCCCCCTTTGCTGTGTGCCTGCTTGAAGTGTGTGCAATGAAAGGTATATTGGAATGGTGACGAGGTGCATCACCACCTTCCACTGGTACACAAAAGGCAGAGGAAACATGAAAGTCACTTGGGTGGGAAAAACCATGAAAATGTACTAGCCCAACACACCTTGAAGCGAAGTTCCACCAGATCGAGTCCCACTTCTTCCCGCTCCACCTTTTTCACACTCACTTCCTTCACCCCCTCAAGATTGAATGTCTGAGCCAACTCTTTACTGATGCTCAGTGGACCACCTGAGCATTCAAAAAAAAAACAACACACACACACACAGTAACTGTTAGTAATGTCTTCCAAGTATTCCAAACAATACCTTTAGATTGTATTTCCTGTGGCAGGCTCTTCACTTGCAGGAATAAGTGTGACCTAAATGAATTTAGCTTGGAAAGTGAGCTAGCAGTCTCACACAGCACTTTAATAGCAGTAGCACATACCTGTCATCATCTTCAACCTTAGGCACTGAGATTTCTATGATGTCACCATCTTCTAGATGAAACTTATCCTTCGATAAAATATCCAGATTCACTATAAGTTCTTCCTCTGTATTTTACCCACACAAAAAAAAAATCGTTAATTTTTAATCAGAGTTACAATACTTTATAAAATCCTCACCACAAAAGTTGCGAGGATGAATTCTCAGCTTGGAAGTGATCTTGTTTTCCATGTCTGATCTCTTCCAAGGAAGAAAAGAGACGTCTTTCTTTGTCTTCTGGCGGCAAATGACTCTATCTAATGCGCACCAATATGCTAGAACCACACCCTCTTTTAATGATAACTCCGCCCCACATAATTAATCACCTAGGTGATGAAACGCGCATGCTCACATTATCCTTCATTTGAAATTCGAAAAAGTACACAATGTCAGCTGCTGTCCCTAAGAAAGAGAAGAACCCTGAACATGAAGAGCCTAAGAGCGGAGCTAAGGAGGTTAAGAAGACTTCATCTATAACTTCATCCACAGCAAACTCTCAGAAGGTGAAAGGTGAGCTAGCATGGGGAGATTCAGGCTATGCCAGTAGGCTAACTAGAATAATGCCAATGGCAATTATAAGAACTGTGCATCCACAGTAAAAACAGCCAGGGTCCAACCAGTTTCAGAAAAGAAACCCAAGAAAGTTGCAGAGAAAACAACCATAGAGAAAAAGTAAGAGAATTATGGGTAAAGGGTCAGTATAACCTACCTGTACTACTGCAGAAAACAAAGACAAACAACTCTCCGTGACTACTTGCCACTTCGAAGAAGTAGTAGGAAGTGTAAAACAACTATTGAAGTACGAGCATTAAATTATCATTACTGCTCTAGCTTACCTTCTCCTTTCCAGAGAGAGCGAAAAGAAAATATAGAAGAAAAGCTGAAAAACAAGGTAGAAGAAGGAATCAAAGTGGTCACAGTGGAGGGTAAGGGGAGAGGTGTGGTCGCTACTCGCCCTTTCTCAAAAGAAGACTTTGTGTGCGAATATGCGGGAGAACTTGTGTCTGCTTCTGAGGCAAAACTGAGGGAGGAGGAATACTGCAAGGACAGCACTGTAGGCTGCTACATGTACTACTTCATGTTCAAATCCTCTAAATTGTGGTAAGGGAGTCGTTTATTTTCATCTACATTGCATCCTAAGTCACCAACTGTTATTATGTAGTGTTGATGCAACAAAGGAAAACGGACGGTTAGGACGCCTTGTCAACCACAGCAAAAAGCAATCAAACATTGTTACCAAGTTGGTGGAGGTGGATGGTCACCCTTACCTCTGCCTCATGGCCAGTAAGGACATCAAGGTGGGAGAGGAACTTCAGTACGATTATGGAGAGAGAAGAACTGACATAGTACAAGCTCTTCCTTGGCTAGGAGAATAATTTTTCTTTCTTCTTTTCATTACACTTTTTCTTCTTTTCATTACATTTTTTCATTACACTTTTTTCTTCTTTTTATTACACTTTTAACCCTTGCCTTATTTTTTTGATTTTTAAGTCAATTTTCTTGTTTATGCATTCCCTTCCCAGTTTCCTCTTCTTCTGACGTATAGCCTTGATCAGTAGTCCCATAACCACTCAGGACTTGACTGCAAAAAAGCTTTACATTAACTCAGTACCTTTAGTTGCTGGACCAGGCCATTGAGGAAGCTGACTTAATTAACCCTTTCCTGACTCTTATGTATGAACGGTTAATCACAAAACCACGTGGACAATGGTGGATACCTTCGATCTGTTTCGTAAGCTCTCCAGCGGAGCCAAATACAAAAGAAAGCAGTTTCCTGCCAAAACACAGGTTAGTGTTCAAACTCCCCTTTGGGTTGTACACAGAGTGTGTGACTTTCTCAGGAACAGCAGTTTCCTGGTGGTGGTGGTGTGGACAAGGATGAATTGGTGGCCAGGTCACTTGATTTTTTTGGAGATTCAGCACCACAATCTAATACTTCCAAGACTACAAGAACAGGTTTGGGGAAACGAAAACATAAGGAGTTAGGTTCAGAAGTGGAGTCAGATTCAGCAGTGGAATCAGATTCAGAAGTGGATTCAGAATTGGAATATGCTGCACTGGAACAGGAATCAGAGGATTCTGTAGAAGTGGGTGCAGATGGCCCATCACTGGAGGAAGAGAGAGAAGGTGTAGCACTGAAGCTATTTGGTGGTCACACTCCCACATATGTACGGGAGCAGAGTGGAGCAAAGAAAAAAAAGAAAAGAAAACTCAGTAAGGAAACAAAGGAATTGCTCCGAAGACAAGACGTAAATCCCCCTCCCTCCCCCTGTTCCCTTCATTAACTATTTATATATTCTTGCAGGCCAATGCTTTTCGTAACTCTCACCGTATCTATGTGAGTGGCACGGACATCCCAGATGCTATAGGAACCTTCCAACTCCTAGCCTCCAGCTACTCGTTACCTGGTTACGTCAATCAGAATGTGGTGTCGGTGGGCTATGGCGAGCCCACTCCTATCCAAATGCAGGCTATACCTTTAATGCTGCAAGTGAGTATGTGTGTTTGCATGGTTGTTTAATTAATTTCATTAGTGTAAAGAATTGTTTTATAACTGTTTATCACTTTCAATGTATCACTTTCTATTCAGGGCAGAGAGGTTTTGGCTTGTGCTCCAACTGGATCTGGAAAGACTGCTGCTTTCATCATTCCAATACTTGCACATCTCAAGGTTGGCCAAAATAGTGATATCAGAACTATGTTTATGATAATGAGTAGGACATCCTATTCAAAATGTACTGGTTGGCATTACTAACTGTATTTTGAGTTAACTATTTGAAAATAGATACCAAAGAAAATGGGATTTCGGGCAGTTGTTGTCTCTCCAACTAGAGAACTGGCTCAGCAGACTTACCAGGAGTTCATCCGTCTCAGCAATGGATCGGGTTTCAGAATCCATGTCCTCACCAAGGCAAAGGCCAACGCTAACACATTTGGAACTCGGTCCTCTCAGCGTTTTGGTGAGAAGTTTTATTAGTCTCTCTCTCTCTCTCTCTCTCTCTCTCTCTCTCTCTCTCTCTCTCTCTCTCTCTCTCTCTCAAATAGAGCACACTTTATGATGATGATGATATTTCTTTACTCTTGATAGATATATTGGTGACTACTCCAAATCGTCTTGTGCACATGTTATCTAGTGAACCTCCAAGTATTCGCTTACACAAGTAAAGTGGTGTGTGTGTTTCCTTGTTCCTTTGAGAAGGGGGACTCAGAGTTTAAGATAACGCTTATCTCATCTCTAATGTTAAGAAAGGACTCATCTCTAACGTTAAGAGAGGACTCATCTCTAACATTAAGAGAGGAATTCATGGCACATAGTGCTCAATTTCCTTGTTTAATTTTACCAGAAAATAAGCAAACTTTGTTTGTTATTATTTGTTCCTAGTGTTGAGTGGCTTATTTTGGATGAGGCAGATAAATTATTTGAGGATGGTGCTACTGGGTTCAAGGATCAGGTTGCCCAGATTTATCGGGCATGTGACCACCCTGACATAAAGCATGCCTTGTTCAGTGCCACCCTGGCATCCGGAGTGGAGGAATTCTGCCACACACACCTGGATAATCCTGTCCGAGTCATCATAGGACTGCCGTGAGTGAAGTGGAGTGATACTGTGAACGTGTGGATACTATAGGTTCTCCCCTTAATGCTATAGTAACTCAGCAACAGAAACAGTAAAGCAAGAACTGCTTTTTGTTGGACAAGAGAGTGGAAAGTTAATTGCCATTCGTGAAATTATCCAAAAAGTAGGCATATAGAGTACATATTTTCTTTCCCTATGCATCTGTACAGTACGTCCCTCTGATTACAGGGTTTTACTCCGCCTATGCTAGTTTTTGTTCAAAGCATTGAGAGAGCCAAGGAGTTGTTTCAGGAGCTGATCTACGATGGAATGAATGTGGATGTCATCCACTCTGAAAGGACACAAGCTCAAAGAGACAATATTGTCAAGTGTTTTCGTTCCGGAAAGGTCAGTTTGATGAAAATCTTGTAAAGGTTCACATTCTCATTCATTCCCCCCCCCCCCCCCCCCCCCCTCAGATTTGGATCCTGATCTGTACAGATGTAATGGGCAGGGGTATTGACTTTAAAGGGGTGAATTTGGTTCTCAATTATGACTTCCCACCCACAGCTATTAGTTATATTCACAGAATAGGTAGGAAGCTCTCTTTTGTCATTATTATCATCTGTCATCGGAATCTTCCTTCCAGGTAGAACAGGGAGGGCTGGAAGAGAAGGCAAGGCACTTACTTTCTTTACTGAAGATGATAGCATTAATTTGAGAAGGTGATAGCGAGTTTTAATTTCGTAGGGACATACCCTTGATATAAGTCTCTCCTTGCCTCCCTAGTATTGCTAATGTGATGCAGAACTCAGGTTGTGAAATACCAGATTGGATGCTGAAGTTGAAAAAGCCATCTAAGTGAGTAACATGTAAGTGTGGTAATGAGTTTGATTTTTCCTTGTATAGAAACATTCGCAAGAAAATGTCCAAGAAGCCTTTAGCAAGAGAAAGTGTGAAGACTATCAGTAAATATGACCTCCAGCGCTCTGTCAGAAGGAAAGAAATGATAGCTAAAAGTAAGGAAAGAACGAAGAAATCACTGCAACAAATACATTGATATTGCATCATATGTGCACTATGACGTCATTGTTATTTTGATAGTAAATTACGTCATAAGAAAAAAGGCCATCCGGCCGGCCTCATGTTTTGCGCATCTAGCGTTTTATCTCGTTTTGTGGCAACTGATTCGTAACTGAAGTAGACCTTTCGTAGTGTGCATATTCAGTATCTCGGAAGGAAAACAACATGGAAGGTGCGAACAGTGAAAGTGTATGTAGATAGTCTTATTGGACCTCTAGACAACTATTCCAATTGAAGCCCATCCCAAATAGCTTAGCTAGCTGAGGTTTTTAGTTCTCCAGCAGCAAACAATGTCAGTTACCAGTCGGCCAGGGGGTACGGGGACTATGGGAGGTGATATACTCTCCCAGGCTTTGTTACAAACGGGACTCTCTACGCCAATCAAAGAGGAAACATCAGACCCGAGTACTTACTTCTTATCAGACACTGACTTACGCTCCTATGACATGGAGACTCTAGCTGGCTGCGACCTTATGGCAAACCTAGGTGATATCAACTCTCCTAGTCGTCATAACCTACCCCATTCAGCAGCAGTAGATCCAGGGAGCCTTCTTAATATTGGTGGCCAAAGTCATGAAAGTCTGACAGTTGGTGGAAACAGTCTCTTCTCTCAACCTGTGGGCGAACTGAACATTCCAGCATCAACAGATACCAGAACCTTTAACGGGAATACTGCTGGTTCAGTACTTGTGAAGGTGGAAGAACCTAGTGGCGATCTTGAACTTGAAGATTTGCTCGCTAACACGGATTCATACAACCCGACTCCTCAGTCCAATAACAGCACTCCCCATTCTAATTATCCTACCTCATACCCCCCACACCCAGGACCTCAGCAACAGCAGCAGCAATACAATACGTATCAACCACCCCTGATCCAAGCATCACCAGAACTGCCAGAACTCTCTGACTTAACAGAACTGGATAACATCCTAGGTGATGACTCTGATTTTTTGAATACCCTAACCACTGATGACAAGTTCATAAGCAATTCTGACTTCTCCTATGCGCACAATCAAAACACACTGGGGAATATTTTGGGGTCAAGAGTTCAGGCTGAGGTATTGAGGCCGGCGTCGTTTTCTGGTCCACCCTTCAATTACCCTATTGGACATCATACTAATTCCTCCTTGTCACCAGTGGCTTCATCTCTGATGATCAATTCTAGACAACAGCAGCAGCAAGTGGTAAAAAGAGAGTGGCCTAAACCAAATTCTCTTCAGAAATTTCCCCTGGTGAAGTCCTTTAAACATGTCACAATGGGAGGTAGTGCAGTGAAGCGTTCATCTCCAAGTCCCTTGGCAGGAACTTCGCAGCAGGTTTGTTTTCTTGCATAGTTGTTTCCAATCACATGATTGACTGGTGATAGATCACAGGTTATCATACTGGTCACATGATGGTACTGATGACCATGTGATATGATCAAATTTGTCTTAATGTATATTGATCAAAGAGCTGACCAGAGCCGCTAGTCTGCTTGGTCCATACAGATGCCGTAGCAATTTCCTCAAAACCTGAAGTAGTTTGTGGTCCGGTCCTGTGACTGGTTTACTATAATGGAAGGCCCTGTGGTTTTTAAGACCAAGACCTTTTGATTGTGACATACAGACTCCATAGATAAACAAGGAAGGTAGCATTGTAATGATGTGTATGCAACAGATTTTGCTGACTTAGTTAAGCATATTCACAGCTTGAGGTTTGGTACTTTCATATTGATCATTATACAACATGGTTCCCCACCCGAAGACAGCACAGTCAAATTTAGAAATACCCAGGTGTTTTTCCTAATTGCTGTTACCTGGGTACTATGAATAGATAATGTGTCTAACACTTCCTTTTTGCTGGTGGTAGTGCTAAATATTGCATGTCTTCATCATACAGCAGGCGTCATTGCTAGCATAGCAATGTGTGTTCTATTGTCCACTGCAGAGTATATCTTGTAAATTTAATATATTTGTGGAGCTCTGTTATATAGCTGAGTCTTGATCAACTAATATGGTTGTATCTGTTCAGGATGCCACTGGTGGTGACTCGGATGAAGAAGAGGACGAAGATTACACTTCAGCCGACACTTATGCTAATTATACCCCAGCTAAAGGTAAGCCACAGGAAACTGGTTGATGATAATTATAGGAGCTGGGATAATTATTCTCTCTCTCTCTCTCTTTCACTCTCTCTCTCTCCCCCCTCCCCAGTGAAAATCGGGATATCCCATCCAGATTCTGTAGTGGAGTCCAGGTGAGGTGATCCTACATGATTATCTCCCACTTAATATCTTTTCTGCTCTCCTTCAGTTCCTTATCCAGTGTAGACCCTCCTGATGTGTACTTTGATCTCAAGCTCCCTCAAGAAGTGATTTCTAGTGGAAAATTATCGTCATTGCAGCTAGAGTCTGTCATCTATGCCTGCCAACAGCACATGAATATACTTGCTGATGGCACAAGAGCTGGATTCTTAGTGGGTATGTGTGTGTGTGTGTGTGTGTGTGTGTGTGTGTGTGTGTGTGTGTGTGTGAGAGAGAGAGAGAGAGAGAGAGAGAGAGAGAGAGAGAGAGAGAGGAAGTGGTGTCTGTTCTTATCATCTCTGACTGTGTGTATGTAGGTGATGGCGCTGGAGTTGGCAAGGGGAGAACTATTGCAGGTATAATTTACCAGAATTATCTTGAAGGAAGGAAGAAGGCTATATGGTAAGTGATGTATTGTATACAGTTGAACCTCTCTGTGTGGAGTGTTATCTGCATTTCAGGGAATAACTCCTCTTATATGCATGTATGTAGTCCTTTCTGGCTTTAATTAGTGGTAACACGAGACACTAACAAGGAAAATTATCTTCTGGAACATTTCCAAGAGTGGTATGGTAGCCATTAGGTCTTTGCCCTAAAGGAATTAGAGGGTTATCAAAAGGAATTATTAAAGCTCCTCCTGTTGATTCAGAGGTGTGTGCCTTTTTTTTTTTTTTTTACAGGCTCAGTGTGTCCAATGACCTCAGATTGGATGCTTTGAGGTGAGTTACTCTAGCCTCAGGAACCACTATCTATTTTAATTCACCTTTAAGTATGTGGCCGAAATAGCTCAGCTGGGAGAGCGTTAGACTGAAGATCTAAAGGTCCCTGGTTCGATCCCGGGTTTCGGCAGTTTCTTTTTTAAAGTTTTATATTTCCCCTTCTTTTTTTGATAGTATATTATTTGTGATATTGGTTATCTTTTTTCTACTTCATATGTTTCTTCTCTTCTCTTTAGAGACTTGAAAGATGTTGGAGCAAAAAAGATTGAAGTGTATTCATTGAATAAGGTATAAGGTGCATTCCAGCATGACTGTCTATGGTGCTGGACGTGGTGTTGATAAGTGTTCTCTTGTTATTCAGTTCCACTATGGCAAGATCAGTGGAAAGCGAAATGGACGTGTCAGGAAAGGCATCATCTTTGCAACTTACTCGTCCCTGATCGGCGAGAGCTCTAATGGTGGCAAGTACAGAACACGTTTCAACCAGCTTCTTCACTGGCTGGGCTCAAGATTTGAAGGAGTGGTATCCTTATGTTGACAGCTTTGTAGTTTAATACACATCCATTAGTATCAGAGCAAAAGACTAAACATCCTTGCTTTCCAGGAAAATGAGTATGTCATATGAGATGCCCCCCATATATAACTTGCCTATTTCAGTATTTGAAAAGAGCCCTAGACTGATCATTCCTTAACTTGAAATATTTATATAAGATTGTTTTTGACGAGTGCCACAAAGCAAAGAACCTTGTTCCCACTGGTTCCAGCAAACCTAGCAAGACTGGCATGACAGTTTTGCAGCTGCAGAAGAAACTTCCCAAGGCTCGCATAGTGTATTGCAGTGCCACAGGTGCCTCTGAGCCTAAAAACATGGCCTATATGTCCAGGCTAGGAATCTGGGGCAATGGTACACAGTTCAATTCCTTTCAAGATTTCATCAAAGCTGTGGAAAGAAGGTGAGGCAGAAATAGTCACATACAGGCTTACCTTGATTAATCGTTTTCCCAGGGGTGTCGGTGCCATGGAGATAGTTGCCATTGATATGAAGCTGAGGGGTATGTACATGGCCAGACAGCTAAGTTTTTCTGGTGTCAACTTCTCCATCAAAGAAGTACAGCTTATTGACAAGTTTGTGGAAGCCTATGATGCTTCTGTGAAACTGGTGGGTATTAGAAGAACTCCAAATGAATAAATGTTTGGAATTTTCATTTTTGGTGGTTAGGAGGGAAATTTTAATCTCATTAACATTTATGTCATGCATTAGTGTGTGACCTGTGTCATGCACGCATGCTTTAGTGACTATGTCTGGTCAATCTGTCTGCTGTTTTAACAGGAAATTTAGGTTGGCAATCTCTCTTGCCATTATTGGTTCTGTCCCTAAGTCTGAGTTGATGAAATAAGGAAATGCTGAAATTGAACTCCCCCATACATGCAAATTCTTCTCAGTGGCTTAGACATGCCACTTGTTTTCATATGGGAACTCGCTGTGATTCACGGGAAGATGTATCATGATTTTCATCTATTAATTTGTTTTAGTGGGCAGAGACTCGTCGTCTCTTCCAGGATGCTGCAGAACTTGTTGATTATGACAAGAAAAAGCTGAAGACCATGTGGGGTCAGTTTTGGGCCTCTCACCAGCGTTTCTTCAAGTATATGTGCATCGCGGCCAAGGTGCCTGAGGTGATCCAGTTGACCACCAAAGCCCTGGAGGCGGGAAAGTGTGTTGTGATTGGTCTGCAGTCTACAGGAGAAGCTCGGACACTGGAACAACTGGAGCGTAATGATGGCGAGCTCAATGGATTCATTTCAACTGCCAAGTAACCTACTAACTTGCTACCTCCCTTTGTGACTAATTATTTTTTTCCTCCCAGGGGTGTTTTAGAAACACTCATCCGTCGTCATTTCCCGACTCCTGCTCCGGAACCTGGACTGTCTGGAATAGACTGGAGTCTGATTGATAACGACCCAACTCTCCCCCAGAGCTGTCGCAGAAAGAGGAGGAGCAATGGACCCAGAAAAGCTCGTGGAATGCCCTTCCAAGAAGATAGCTTCCTGCCATCTGACAGTGAGGACTCGTCTGGATCTCCTGAGAGAAGTGACTCTGCAGTGGAGAGCTCCTCCGATGAAGAGGAGGATCGATCATCGGAAGGATCTGGTTCCTCTTCAAGTGAGAGTGAAGATGATGAAGACAGTGACACCAACCCTTTTGGTGGTGACATTAGTGGTAAGGATGCTGTAGCCATGATGATCCAGTCATGACAATATTGTGCTAAGCAAATCCTCCTCCCTCCATCCGTGTAGAGCCCTGGCTGCAAAAGAAGAAAGTCAAGGCAAAGAGCAGGAAGAGACCACGTAGCCCATCCTGTGTGTCCAGCAAGGAGAAGAGAAAAAAGAACTTTTCTATTAAGCCTCCCCCTCAGTCCAGTCGGAAAGGCAAGATCAAGACTGGCTTTAACTCAAAGAAACTCAAATTTGAACAAGGTGAGAGAGAGAATGCATGAGAAGAGTGGATAGTTTAGCTAAAAGCATTCAGTGTACATAAGACTCTATGAATTACTCTATTGAGAAATGTATACATGTAAAAAGGTCGCAATTTTTTAAAGTTGAATGTTTTTGTTCTCCAAACAGTGCAATCTCCTGATACTCAGTCTAACAAGCCATCACCTTTCATGTCTCCTTCCGTCAGCAATCACTGCAATTCCCAGAGCCCTGTCCTCACTGGTGCTCACACTTTCTCTGTGGCCGAGGGAATTAACAGGAACTTTGCCTCTGCACAGACCTTGAGTGGTGGATCTGCATTGAAAGGAACGAGTCCTCTCTGCAACAGTCTTGGTGATCAGAACCTCATTGATGCTATGAGTTCAAAGTTCAATGGCACCACAGGGCTAGGACTAGAACCGGAAATACTTGTTAAGAAAGTGAGAATGAGGTCAAATACTTGTGAAACTGAGGTTGTATTCATTAAAATTAATGTATACAGATGAAAGAAGACTTGCTGAATAAAGTTGAAATTCTTGGTCCCTACCTTCCCACTAACACACTGGACGAGTTGATTGATGGTCTGGGAGGAACCAGGTATGTGGCAGAGATGACAGGGAGGCGTGGCAGAGTTGTGAGTCTCCCTGGAGGTGGAGTCCAGTATCAGCTCCGAAGTGAACAAGACGTCACCACTGAAATGTTGAATATCAGGGAAAAGCATCGATTCATGGATGGAGAAAAGGTACCCCTCCTTATCCCCTTGCCACTCCCTCTCATGCCCCCACCCCCCTCTAATGGTGTTACAGAATGTGGCCATCATATCTGAAGCAGCTAGTTCAGGCATCTCCTTGCAAGCTGACCGCAGGGTCAAGAACCGGAAGAGGCGTGTCCATATCACCTTGGAACTCCCCTGGAGTGCTGACAGAGCTATACAACAGTTTGGTATGTTACAAAATTATTATTTTCATTATGTGCAAGATTTTTGCCCATAAAAATTTTATGCTTGCATGCTTATGTTCCTTTCAGGTCGAACTCACCGCTCCAATCAAGTCACTGCTCCTGAGTATGTGTTTCTGATCTCCACCCTCTCCGGCGAGCAAAGGTTTGCCAGCATTGTGGCCAAGAGATTGGAGAGCCTGGGGGCATTGACCCATGGGGACCGGAGAGCTACTGAATCCAGGGACCTCTCCAAGTACAACCTAGACACCAAATATGGCAGGCAAGCACTGGAAAATACAGTCAAGTCCATTGTAGGGATGGAAGAACCCCTCATCAAGATGGACGATTATCCGGAGGACTTTTTTGAGAGTGAGTCATACCAGATAGAAGGCATAGCCCTATTGTTGCTGCCAGTGAGGTTCTAAGGATGTGTGTGATCTAAAATTGAAGCCCTCAGCCCTATAGGAGCCTTTTAAGTGATGTGGAAACCATGTGTATGACCTTTGTACTCTCTATGATACCTAGATTGCCAGACACACATGATCAGTGTGGGGCTTTTTATCCGAAAGTTACCTGGTCAAGTCTCCCTGGACAAAGATGCAACAACTATGTCCAGATTCCTAAATCGCATTTTGGGATTGCCAGTCAAACTGCAGAACCAGCTCTTCTCCTACTTCTCAGACACTCTTGCTGCTGTCATACAACAGGCCAAGCGGACAGGACGCTGGGATGGAGGAATCCTGGACTATGGAGGATCGGGTGAACATGTGGAGATTATAGACACTGAGAATTATGTTGGAGATCCTGCTTTCAATACTGCCACCACACAGTTGTATACGGTAAGGGGTAGCCATGGTTGTATTGGGTTGGTAAGGGGTGAGCGTGGTTGTGAACTTGTGTGTGCTATAGGCTAGGCACTGGGCGCGCTGTGCTACATGTAGTAAGGGGTTTGAAATAGTAAAGAGTTTGGGACTAGCTATAGCTATTAAAGATGGGTGTGGCTATTTAATTATGTTGGGGTTTGGCTTATTTACTTAATAGGTCCAAGTAGGAAGAGGAATGTCCTTTGAAGAGGCCCTGGAGAAACTCAATGCTGACTCCTACCCAGGAGAAGGCTTCTATGTAGCAAAGAAGGTCAGCACTTGTACAAATCGCAGTAAAATGTCACTCAAGTGTGTTGATGCCAGCACTGATGGGCTGACTTTGTTCAGTTTTGCTGCTTTCTACCACCTGCAGTCTTGTACTTGCTGTAGCAGCCAAAATAGATTTAATAATCCTTGTGGTGGTCACCAGTCCATTACAGGCCAAACCAAATTTTAATTTGATAGCAATGATAAATAAAGAAATAGGGTTTCAAGGATGTTTTGGTAGGGTTAATAATATAGCGTCTGGTGTGACTGATTTTCAACTGCAGACGTGTAGTGACAAGCTGAGAGCCATTCTCATCAAGTCGGTTGACTCCTCGGGCAAGCAGTTCTCAGTGTACCGTCCCAATATAGGCAGAGGTCGCATCGAGAAGCTCAGCCAATTCCTCAAGAAGCATGAGAAGGTCTCAATAGAAGAGGGGAAGAAGTGGTGGACAGCTGAGTATGAGTCATCTTTGAACACATGCACCCACGCATTTTCGTAAGCAAGCAAATTCATTTTTGGAGTTACTATGTGCACTTACATGATTACATCTCTCTCTCTCTCTCTCTCTCTCTCTCTCTCTCTCTCTCTCTCTCTCTCTCTCTCTCTCTCTCTCTCTCTCTCTCTCTCTCTCTCTCTCTCTCTCTCTCTCTCTCTCTCTCTCTCTCTCTCTCTCTCTCTCTCTCTCTCTCTCTCTCTCTCTCTCTCTCTCTCTCTCTCTCTCTCTCTCTCTCTCTCTCTCTCTCTCTCTCTCTCTCTCTCTCTCTCTCTCTCTCTCTCTCTCTCTCTCTCTCTCTCTCTCTCTCTCTCTCTCTCTCTCTCTCTCTCTCTCTCTCTCTCTCTCTCTCTCTCTCTCTCTCTCTCTCTGCAGGAAAGGGAAATGTCGTCATGGAGCATCTTGTGAGCATGGCCTTCGACGTAAAACCTACTATATGCTTGGGGGGTCTATACTGGGGGTGTGGTCTCACATTGAGGGGGTTTTTAGCAGATTTTGTAGTAATCATCACAGTCAACGAATGCAGATTATTCGTGTCAAGGCAGATTCTAAGAGACTGGTTGGTAAGTTTGTACTTTACACTCTGGGTTAACTAACCACAACCTTAGTGCAAAGTACAAGTGTGTCTCTATAGCTAGCTCAACCTATGAAGGTTGTTTTTTTTTTGCTTCTCTCTGTAGGAATCCTTGTTCCAAAGTCTTGTATTGAGGACATGAGAAAAACTTTAACACGTATAGCACAACAGGCTGAAGGAACAGAAGATAATCCCATCACATTATAGTCATGTGATTGCATGTTCAATATTCATACCATAATTTAATACTTTATTGTTAGGAGCAAATTCCATATCACCGTCAAATCCTCAGTGTTAATTGAATGTTCAATAATAATAATAGTTCAATAATGAAAATGGTCAGCGCCCACGCATGTTTACTTCCAGCGCAGCTTCCGCAAGCGCCATGCATGCCGGATCGGATGGCATGCATAATTGGCTGCAGCTGCAATTGATACCAGCCTCCACACTGTATGATAGGATGCTCTCATGCAGAAGCTGAGGGCCAGTGTAACGTGCGGGAGCACTTGCCTGTTGCTCTCCGTGTTATTCCTCGCCTGGAAAAATATAAATCTTCACTCTGTCCACATCCTGACTCCGGAACTCAATGGTGCTACCCGCTTCAGCTATATTAATGGTACTGAAGTGAAACAGACATTCTTACAAGCCATCAAAAGAGGTAATTCAAATGTATAGTTGGATAGAAGATTAAACTTTATGGAACTTCTTCATCACTAACAATTATGTAGATGCTGCCAGCAAGAAATTCCAAAGTGTCCCTGAAGCAGATTTGGAATATAGTTTACGCTATTGGATGGATCAACCAATCCACCGAAAACTCTCTGGGCTCAAACACTTCAAGCCTCTGAACCAGACACAAGTCAATGAGGTGGAAAAGTTTGTATTCTTCACCGGCTACCCCCGCAGTGGACACAGCATTGTAGGAAGCCTCTTAGATGCTCATCCAAACATCATCCTCTCCTATGCATTCTTCTTATTTAGAGGACTCTTGAGTGCTCCAGGCAAAAAGGGAAGCATTGAAGGTCTACTTCATAACAAAACTGCATTCTTCAATATTTTGTATGAGAAAAGCTACCACTACTCCTTCAAATCCAGCAAAAAAGTAAATAAAGGATACTCTCTAGATGTGCCTGGAATGTGGTCAGGAAGGTTTAACAAACGCTTGAAGATTATCGGAGATAAATCAGCACTCCCTACTACATTAGGTTACTCCTCCTTCTCCCCCTCATGGTTTAAATCACGTTATGAGCACTTACAAGAGTGTGTTGGTATACCATTACTTGGTATCCATGTGGTGAGAAATCCATTTGACATGATAGCCACACACACACTTTACAAAGCATTGAGCTATTCATGGAAGAAGAAATCGACATGGAGCAATAAGAACAAGCTAGACAATAGAACTCTCTTACGAGAGTGCATGGAATTCTTCCTCAATAAAGCCAAGGCAGTTCAGGAGATGATTCCACTTTGTGGAATGAAGGTGTTTGAGATCCACATAGAGGATTTGGTGCAGTTCTCCAGGAGAGAGCTGCAACGGATGTGTGATTTTTTGGATGTGGAATGCTCAGAGAAATACTTTCAAGTGTGTGAAAGAAAAATCTACACTAATGTCTCACAAACAAGAGACAAAGTTGTGTGGCCTGCTGATATCAGGGCTCAGGTGGAAGAAAACATTCAAAAGTATTCCTTCTTCAGAGGTTACACTTTTGAAGACAGTTATTACAATCCGTCATAGAGCAATGGATCATTTAGTTTATACATTTCATGTCATGATCAAAGGTTGAATGTTTGTCATCAAAAAATTAATATTATAGTCACAAGTGACATTTAATGATCACAAAAACATTTTATATAATGATATAAAAAATGGAAGTTAGTTATTAAAATTATGGTATCAAGATTCCTCATCACTGTCTGGACCGTCACTATCCTCCTCGGGTTCTGGCAGGGGAAATCTCAAGATAGCGGCTACACCAGACAGTTGGCCCAATTCTGGAGGTTAATTGAGAGAATCGCTCAATGCATTGCATAGCAGGAGAGTTTGTTACAATATTATTTCAGATGTGTTTCAATGGACTGCACCTTGATAGTTAATTTTCTTGTTATCACTGCATGTTTTCTGTTATCTTTTTTAAAGAAAGTAAGCAGTCTGTGCTTTCGTTATTAAAATATCCATCAAAATGATTATTTTTTAGCACATGATATTATTAGAACCTCCAGTTATCACACACACACACACACACCACACACACACACACTAGTCAAAGTTATGTAAGTGTCAGGACTTCAAAATAAACTGCTACATCTTTTAACACTTGAAGCAGAGCTACAAATTCCCTTCATCTGTCTCTATGGCAGGCAGAAGTTCTATCTCTTGGCATTACTTCCACTTGCTCCCCATTCAGTGTGAAGGTTGTCTATTATAATTTTATACATCAAAGGCAAAGTCTCTGGAGTCATGGGGTGCCAAAAAAAGCTCATTTGCTTACAAATAAGAGCACTTCATTTATCTAATGGACCTTTCCTGTTAGCATGTATTGCTGACATACGTAGCAATGAGAGAATCAAGTCATTAAGTCTCTATCATACATCCCATACCATCTCCCCTGTGGGGGGAGGGGGGGGGGGCATTATCACAGGTCTACTCACGTTCCCCAGAGATGTGCAAGCTGGAGAATATTCTAACAGCACCTCCATTGTCTCGTACCCCTTCTACCAACTTCACATATCGTTGCCGTGTTGGGACATCAGCTGCCCTATGAGTGAATGAGTGAGTGAGTGGAGAATGGTTGGATGAGGTGTGAGCAGGCAAACCACGTCTATGGAAACCCATTACACATAATTAATTATAGTACCTGAATAGTTCGTCTGTAACCATCAATGTCTCAATGGCATTGATATCATTAGCTCTTTCAACGTGTTTGATCCTGTGAGAGATTAAAATAAACCAGTCGGCTAGGCTCCTTCACGAAGATTGGGTGGTCCCCAAACTCAAAGGTGCTTGTGGTTAAATACATCAATTTGAAAATTCAAGAAATAAGAGCTATAGTTTGCTTATTCTTGTTACCAGCCATTTCATCCTTGTTACTCAAGCTATTGCAGAAATAAATATTTCAAGCATAGGGTCTGACCACACAGGAACATCTTTACCATACGATAACGTTCTTTAAATAGTTTTCCTCTCATGCATAACTTACCCATAATATGCTCTATTTGGCTCACTCTGTAACATACTATAAAATGCTGCCAGAGCCTTCACCTCTGAGGTGGCCTGATTAGGGAGAGGTTCTGTAGATGTGATGACCTTTACCAAATTGCACTCACCTTGGTATCAGCCAGCTTTACAGAAACAGCTGGATCGGAGAGGACCTCTTTCAGTGCCTGCTTGTGTCCAGACGAGGAGTGGACCAATAGGAACTTTGGTTTGTTCTCCAAAAGCACCTTGTTGTCCTGTTTCACGGCTTCAGCATACAAGTACTCATAAAACTCATCCTAAAAGTCGATCAAGTAAATATTCCAAGGAGGGACGGGTCTTTTAGAGGTGTGACCTACCTTGACAAATCCTGGACTGGCTAGTAGGATACACTTAATCACTGAAGGAAGTAAAAGAAAGAATCACTGAAGCTATTGAGTAGAAACCTGGGACAATGCTGTCATAACTAATTCTCATACCATCAAATCTGACGTGTCTCAGAATAGCTTGCATCACCAACTCATAAAACTTGCGGAGACCCTGTAACCACAACCAATAATCATTGGAATTAAACACAGACACAGTGGAAGTCTCCTATGTATGACAGGTTCCACTGAACAGTCAGCACAGCTAAAAAAATATATAGTCAATTTGACTAGAAGATTTGAAAAGTGAGTAACATTTATTTCTAGCCCCTCCATGCATGATCATTTAGGAGAACTCTTGTTAGTGGTAAGTAAAAGAGGTGAACCTTTTCATGGTTTGTACAGGACCCCCTTCGTTTCCGTGGTATATTGACTTCTATCCTTGCCCTGGTGAGCGTCATACAGTCGGTGACCACACACACCTGTGCCAGTCCTGCACAAACAATACTATTAGTACAATAAAAGATGTAGTCTGTCTTGGGTGTGGGGCCTCTGTAGTCTGTCTTGGGTGTGGGGCCTCTAAAGCCATAATTCTTGGATGGATTATAGTCTAGAAGCTGGGAAGGGGCACCAGCTATAAACTACTTACCTTCTTGCATGATAACTGCAGCCACATCAGCTGTTCTGGTTGGGTCACACGCCATGTCTGCCAAGAGAGAGAGAGAGAGAGAGAGAGAGAGAGAGAGAGAGAGAGAGAGAGAGAGAGAGAGAGAGAGAGTGTGAGTGAGAGAGAGAGAGAGAGAGAGAGAGAGAGAGAGAGAGAGAGAGAGAGAGAGAGAGAGATTTGAACCCCCTACATTCACTGCCATGTGGTACCTAATCTGTCAAGAGAGATGCAGTCCCAGTGTTCCTTAGCCAAGGTGAACTTGTGGTTCAGTTGCAAGTCTATTGTGTGGTAGGCACCCATCTAATCATAAGGGGAGGATGTGTGAAGAAAGGAAGGAGAGAGGGGAAGTTCTTACCTTGACATACTGGTTCTCCTGTATGTTCCTTCCCTTCACTCTTAGTTCACATGCTGATGTATCGAACTCAATGTTTTCCACAGACAGTGTCAGGGTGGTGCGTACTCTGTTGGCCGTACTTGAACCTGTGGACGACTCATCCTTTACTTTTCGTATTGTGGTGGACTTGACACTATCCCCCAAGGCCACCAAGTTGTAGGCATGCCACATATCCTCAGGCTCTTCAGGTATTAGTACCACTTGACTGGTAAAACCATAAAAGTGATGGTGGAATAACTACTGTTTTGCTTAACGATTAGTACCTCATCTTAAACTTACCCACAGCCTGTTTTATCCATGTCTTTGTATACCAGCCTCATTGTAGCTTGCTGTTGCGGTACACTTTATTTGAACACCCGAAACCACGTGTTTACTCTTGAATTAAAGCTCACCCTATTGAATGGGCGTGGCGATAAACCTTACAACATCACTATGGCGGAGTCTTCAGCAGCGGAAGACACGATTAAAGGGGATAATGATAAGTAAGAATATCCCCCCCCCCCCTCATTCTGATCTGATCCTCCTCACAATCTCTCAGTTTTAATGGAGTGGTCATCAAGCCAAGCCATTATGGACAAACATCTCCTGGTGACTTTCGCCAAAAACTCTCGGGTAAATACAATACTCTGAACACAGGCTGATTCTTTACTGACAACATGATTATTAGTATCCCTGAAGGCGTGGAAGGCAGCTGGAAAGAGAGGGGTGTGGCTGATGGTTCCATTGACACAATCAGATCTGATCCCTGTGGCAGCAGAGGTTGGTTATGCTGCTATGGTAACAATTCCCTTGATTGCTTGCACTACTCAATCTCCCCACAAAAAGCTAGGTTTTGAATTCCACCATACCAAGCCTGATCTAGTCACCATGACTTGCTGGTTGCCAGACGAGGAAGCAAGCACCCTCCCCATCTTTGCCACACACAATATTGGTGAGCAACTTACTGAACATGTTGTGCTGTAGGTAAAGAACCTCCAACTAATGGGCTAATGTGTCTTTTGGAGAGAAGTTCTCCTGAGGTTATTTTGTATAAAGTTGAGAAGTTTGTCTTCTTTCAGAGTGTCCTTTATTGGAAGTTTTACTGTATAATTTTTTAAATTTTTTTTAGGTGTGGCTGGTTTTGTTGTGAATGATAAGAATGAGGTTCTTGTGATCCAAGAGAAATGGCTTCGCAGGATTAACATAGCTCACTGGAAGCTTCCTGGAGGAGTGTGCGATCCAGGTCAGTGGTCATGTGATAGTCATGATGTGATGGTCATAGTGAGTGTTGTACTTATAGGTGAGGATTTGTGGAAGACAGCAATTAGGGAGACCTATGAAGAGACAGGGATTAAGACAGAGTTTATATCTGTGCTATCGTTCAGACACATGCATGGGTATACTTGGGGAATAGATGACCTCTACTTTGCTTGTCTCCTGCGTCCACTGAACACAGATGTCAAAGCAAACCCCTCAGAAGTTTCAGCTGCAAAATGGATGGATGTGAGAAAAATTTGTATGTATGATATTTGTTTGTTTGTTTGTTTGTTTAATTGTGTTTATTTTGTGACTGTGTAGGTTGATGAATACATTGCCGATCCCAATACTTTCCATAATAACCGTCTGATTGCCCAAGCCTACAAGGAAGCAGTGAAAAATGGTTCTTCACTGCAGCCTCTTGTCCAACCTCATTTCCTCAGGAATAAACCAGATACATCATTTTATCGGATAGTTCCTATTGATCCAACTCAGTCATGTGACCTTACCTGTAAGGAGTATGAGTTATCACCTGATCTCAAGGAGAAGTTGGATAAAGTAACCAGTCCTTCTGTTGATAAACCAAAATCCAACATTTGAATGTTTCTTATTAATGGGTGTGGCTTGTTACTGCTTAACGCATGCGCATCCGAGCACGAGCATAATTAATTATGTAAGCAGCAAAAGGTCATGGCCGAAGTTAGGCGAAGATCCAGTTCTCTCACCTCCACTTCGTCTTCCAGAAGTTGGCCACTTTCAGAAAGAGATGATAACGAAGACCGTAAAAGAATTCTCGTTATTACCGGAGGGAGTGGTGCTCTGGGTTCAACTATAGCCAAGATCGCTCACAGCCACTGGGAAGGTTTACAAGAAATCAGATTATTCGACTGTGTGCCCCCCAATCAAGATGTAATTACAAGCATCACTGGATTCAGTTCACCTCCTAATAAGCCTAAAGTATCTTATCACCATGGCAATCTCCTTGATGAAGATTCTCTCATGTCCTGTTTTGCAAAGGCTGACATTGTCATCCATTCTGCAGCTGTTGTGGAAAATGGTGTCAGCATCATAGCCAGGAGGCACATGAAGAAGGTTAATATCGATGGGACGCAGAAAGTGATCCAGGCTTGCCTTGACTGTGGAGTACAAGCATTGGTCTTTACTGGAAGTGTGTCTCAAGTTCTTGGGACTAATACTCAAAAACCTGTTCGATATGATGAATCATACCACATGGATTCTAAGAGTAAACTCATTTACCCTCACTATGGTGGCTCTAAGAACAAAGCTGAAAATTTGGTCTTGCTAGCAGACAGCAGGGAAGGAGATAAAGGAGTCAAATTGCGAACTTGTTCACTTCGTTTTCCAGTAATGTATGGTGAAGGAGATAAAGTATTTATTCCTTCGGCCATCCAAGCTGCTAAACGTTGTTGTGGGTATTTCATACCCATGGGACTGACTGGGGCTAGTGGAGTCACTATGCAGTCGATTTACTATGGCAATGCAGCATGGGCTCACATCCTAGCAGCCAAGAAGTTGCTCAATTTGGGCACAAATTTTATCAATGGTGACAGCATTCAAGACCCTATGAAAACTAATGGCATTCAGGACCCTAGAAGTGATCCCTTGGATACTGCTTCTTCGGAACTAGATGTGGATATAGGTGGAAAGTTCTACTACATAGGTGATCATAGTCCTATTTGCACTGTGACAAACTTCCATGCTCAATTCCTGCAGCCGATGGGCTATCGCATCTCTCCAATTGGACTGCCTTTTTGTTTAGGTAGAATTTTGGCTTTTTTCTTGGAATTTCTGCTGATTTTGTTGGCTTTTGTGAATGTGGACATTCCAGTTCCACTGACTCGAGCAACTTTTCATTTCTTGAAGCTGAGTCACTCCCTCTCCTGGGAAAAGGCAAAAAGGGAAATTGGTTACACGCCTCTATATTCTCACAAAACCACACTTGCTCGATCCATGGAATTTTACAGAAAGACTGTGTGAATTGTAGCCAATTTTGTACCTTTTTAAATGTATTTATTATTATTTCACACTTAATTTTGTGATAATTATTACAATGTGGTGGGCATTATTTGGAAATCATACAAGAGAGTTGATTAATTACTTTAGCTATGGCAGCAGTCATGATAAGAACACCCAAAGGCCTCTACAAGCACCTGCTCAGAAAGCTTTCACCTCTACCTAAAGAAGCACAGGAACATTACAAACACAGAATAAGACAAGTAAGGTAGCATTTCATAAAGGGGTTGGGCTGGGATCATGCATCCATAATATACAGGAGTTCAACAGTTATTCTGATGAATCGGACCCAGAGAGAATCAAGCAGATAATGGAGCAAGCACTTCGAGATACAGACTGGCTATTGAGTAAGGTGAGCCGGCTTTGATGATTATTGCTTAGTGATGCCTGTGCACAGCTGTACATATGAAAACATTCCATGTGAATGCACACCCTTGGTTCATTGCACCTCTATCAACATAGTTTCATTGTAACTGCAGTACAACTTGCCTGCATCATGACATTGTTGCTACATCAGCCTCATAACTCAACATAGTGTAAAACACAGAGAAATCATTCGATATATTATTTTTCTCCTTCCACCAGTATTTTCCCCAATGAGCAATTTATAATAAAATAAAAGGAGGGAGGGAGGGAGGGGGAATTGAAATTTTCTGATGATTAGAGCTAAAACAAAAATTAGTTTCTGCCGTAGCCTATTCTTCCTGCACCATGAGTTCTTTGGCCAAAGTTCTCAAGATGCACATTTCCCAGCTGTCCAGAAGAGTAGAGAAGGAGTACACTGAACTTCTCTTAGAGAGCTTTTCAGAGAGGAGGTTTCCGACTTCTTTGAGGAAAGGTGAAGAGGACTCATTCTGGTAGTGAGTGAGGTCACATATCGGAGAGACTGAAGGGTAACTAGGTGGGAGGGTGACGGTCAGGGTAGGAATAGTGGGAAGATCTTCATCCACTGTGAGACAGATGGCAATTTCTATCACCCCATGAGTTATGGACGACAATTTGTACCCCTAAGCTTACCAAGAGAGCATTCTAGAGTTATCGATTTGTCGAATTTGTCCTTCTTCTCTAAAACTTGGATACCAAACTGCTTCAAATGAGCCATTTCTCTGATCACATTTGGAGGAAGAGGAGGTTCCTCTAATTAGGGATAAAAATAATGGTCTACAGTCAATTATGAAGGCAGAGGTGTATAGTATACCTCTAGTGCATAGTCGTTTGGCAGCTGGAAGCCGTTCAGCTGGAAGGGGGTGTGGTTGAACAGTCTCCATTAGGGTAACACATGAGGCAGGGGGAGAGTGAACCATTTTGAAGTCCAGTAGAGACTGTGACTGAGGTGGATTAGAGAATTTCGGTTCTGGGACAACTGGCTCGTTATGAATGGGCGGAGCAGTCGAGGAGGAGGAGGAGGAGGTGGATGGAACTGGAGGGTTTTTTGGTTGGACAGAACTCTCCTTTTCAAACATTCTCTCCAGAGCTTGTCCACACTTGATAAGAGCTGGTAGAGGAACTCTGAAATGGAAAGAAACAGTCTAGGCATATTTTTTTGATCTCATCCCTGGGACTCACCTTCTCTTTGTGTCAAGCAGCAAATTGTAGAGGTTCTTCAGCTTGCTGTGCTGGTCATTCTTCCGGTTATCTCTGCCGAGTCTGTCAATCCACTTGGACATGAGGGGAACAAACTTCTGGAGTTCCCCCAACTTGCGGATGTATGCCTCGTTCTCCTCAGGGGTCATGGTGGGTTGGGTTGCCGGGCTACCTATACCACTGGTGGCAGGGGAGGCAGGATAGAGGGGGGTAGGGGGAGCAGGAGATGGTACAGGCTAAAGAGGGAGGGAGAGAATTTTTATCAAATAGATATTCAGATCTGAAATTTACTTACGCCTTGCAGAGGAGCAATATGGGGTGTCGGTGGGTTAGCACCTGCTGTAGAGGTACCAGGGACTGAAGGAAGTGGATGAGAGGAGAGACCATCTTGAGGAGCTCCACCACTCGGAGGTACATTCCCAGAGTCCGGAATTGATGAAGGAGGCAGGGAAGTTTGGGGAAGCTGGAGACATGGTAATAGTGGTCTGACACTGTGATGACCCTTCACTTTCCCATACATTTGACGACCCTTTACCTTCCCATAAGATTGGTCTGAAGCCTACCTGTTCAATAGTGGAGGCAGAAGTATAAGTTGGGCCAGTCATGGAGGAAGGCCTGATGGAAGACGCATAAGAGGGGTTAGGGACTGCCTGTACTGGTTGCATCCCCACACGATCATGCATGTATTGCTGACGGTTTTGTATCCCTGAGGAGTAGTAACACAAACCAAGATTAAAACACCAAGCAGAAGAGTGAACTTGTCAATGTGGACTCTCTGAATCAAGATACTGTTCTGTGTCCTAACAGATACACAATTAATTGACGTTTGAGATGAGGACTCCTATAATAAGGTGTCTAAATTGATACAAAGTTGGATGTCTTACCAGCAGGCATCATACCAGGTCTCATCATAGGGGCGCCATGTGGCATCGGTCGGTTGAAGGGCATCCCCACAGTGTTGTACCCACCACCACTACCACCACCACCACCACCCATTACTGATATATTATGGGGGTCAGCAGGATAATTAGAAGAGGGCATTGGGCGTCCTTGCTGAAAACCTAAATAAGAGAGAGAGGGGGGAGAGAGAGAGAGAGACTTTATTACAGACACGAAATCAGACAAATAGAGGATGTCATGCAACTGTACCCACCTTGAGGCATGTTGCCTGGGAAACGTTGCTGTTGTTGAATATGCATGCCTGAAGTTGGGTTGCCTCCGGCTGGGTACATCCCATATTGAGGGGGTTGCTGACCCCTTTGAGGACCTCCCATACCCACACCCATGTTACTGGGGTAACCAGGATTGGAAACTTGTCCTCCCATGCCCCCGTATTGGTTGAATGGTTGCTGATAGCCAGGGGCAGGCTGGTTCATCCCCATAGGTTGCCCTGGTCCCATCATATTATGGGGGTTTGGTCTCACAGGATTCATCATAGGACCGCCTTGAGGACCTGAGGGAAAAAAAGAGAAGCAAGCAAAGAGTTACCATGCATCTACATGGAGTCAAGCACAACAGTTTTTTACCTTGACTGTTTTGTTTTTGGCGGAGACGAGTTAGCATCAAAATGACATTGTGAAAGCAAGACTGGTATTCTTCCTACAATGAAGAAACATTTATACCAGTGACTGAATTATAAACATTCATCCTATACACTATGAAGGAATAGAGTATTGAATGTAATGGCATTTCTATTGTGCTATAAAGGAATACAGTATTGATGACAAAGGAGTTTACCCAAACCTGGCTTATTTAACAACTTCAGTCAAACCTACTTACTTTAGTCTTGGACTTTTCAAAAAAGGACTTCTCCACCTCCACAGGGTTCTGAAGATTAGCTGGAGGATTGCCCAGAGCTTTGATGTGCTCTTCACTGACAAGACAAGAAGAGAAATTTTAGCTAACTAGCACTGGAATAGACAGTTGATTGAGTGAATTGAAAAGAGAGATACTGAAAGAAGGAAAAACTACCTACAGTAACCATTGATAGTGAAAACTGAGATCAGTTTCTGCTTTGTCATAGGTTATGTATTCCAACACGCCCAATATTCTGTAACATTTCAGCCACAGAATATAAAAACCAACACACTACATAACACACAGAAGTCGGACACTAGTCGCTACAAAAAAACCCGTGTCCCTAAAGCCACGATTGCTTTGTAACTCACAGCTTCTGAATGACAATCTGTCTTTTGTTCAGAGACCGCCAGTCATCCATAGGAGGCAATGAAGCTGCCATCATCCTTGACCTTGTAATTCAAAATCCCCCCCAGGCCAACGTTTGATGACGTCATGTTAAAAAACAACAACAACTAAAAACCATTTTCACAGGTACACTTGTATGAGTAGTATTGTGAGTCAGTTGAGTTCAAAAGGTAACAAAATAAGGGTTCATTTCTCATCATATAGATATCGGATTTCTGAAGTGTTTCTCGGTAGCAGTACTGATCATTCTTCTTTCTCTGTTGCATGCACCAAGTGGTAGGAAGTAATTTGGAGCACAAAGCCACAACGGATTTCAGAGCTGGGGAATAGGCTGGGAGAGGCAAGGAGAAAACTGGAGATCGAAGAAAGGGCTGGTAGTGTGGGTCCTTTTTGTAAACCTTCATGACTGTTTTGGTAAATGTAGAGAGAACTGATGAGGGGAGTCTTAGAACTTTCATGATGGATGCATTTAACTCCAGAATACTGTGGAGCTTACACAGCTCCAGACATTGTTCAAGTTGTGATGACCCCGAGGTGAAAAACTCCTCAAGTTGATTGGTAGAACACAAGTCAGCACTGATAAAAAAAGACCGATAATCACGGCTCATTTTCTCAATACCAAGCTGAATGAGACAGGGAAGCAGCCTCTTTTCTGTTAGCAACATTTGAAATTTCAAAGCGATATCTTCCTGGAGGTTAGTTCCATTCTGACTGAGGAGCATCTGTCGTAGCAGTCCAGCTAGTGTTGAAGTGGATTTCCTGTGGATAAACGGTTGGATTTTGTGTAGTAGCACGGCCTTGAATACCTCTGCAAACACAAACTGGAGTTCAACAAAGCTTGTCACATTGTAACTAAACTTCCACAATCGTTCCAAAAAATCCAAATCAGTACGGGACTCAAAGATCACATTATTCTCTGAAGTTGGGGATAAGACAGTGACTTCAGCTGATTCGGTTATGGGATGAGCCACTTCCTCTATAAAGCTCTGCACAGCAGAAACCGTCATGTCACTCTGAATTAAGACACCTTCACTTTCCTCACCAGTAGACCAGCTGGAAGAGTCACTTGGAATCTGACACAACTTGTAGAGCGATTCCAGCTCTTTGTATGTGGAGAGGACAGGAGAAAACTGATCTCCCGGAGTGTTAGAAATCTTCAACAAGGCATCAGAATTTTCAGATGGAGAAGAAAGCATACTCTCAGGATCACACCAACTAAACTGGATTTTTAATTCATCCAAGGGTTCTTCATCATCAGGACTTGAACTGCTCGCAATGTCATATTCACTGAAAACAGCTCCACCAGAAAATTTACGAGAACCTTGATCCTGGGTGATTTTTGATTTGACATCCATTTCCAATGTGGATTCCTGTTCTTCAATCGAGAAAGTCAGAAGAGTGGACTTGGGACCATCATAAGTACAGCCAAGGGCAACGATCCCCTGCTGGTTCTTCTCACACATAAACCAGACGTCTGGGAGAGCATTTGCTACCTTCCATGTATTCAGAGCATACAGGGATGCAAGAAAGCGAGCTGAATCCAGTGAAAGAGGCAGTAAACCATTATCACATGCATATGAAGTTGTTTTAACGTCAGATTTTCCACTATAGAAAGGAGTTGACTGCGTCAGATACACTCTACTGCTTGCCAAAGGTTGACCAATGTTCACAGTTTTTTCTGATCTGATGTGTAAAGGCCTGCATGTTTCTGTCTCAGGCTCACTAGCACTCATACTTGGATCTCCCATGATTTCTAGAGATTCTGAGGTAACCTGATGGTCAGTTAATTCTTCAGTGCTTTTGTTTACATTAGTGTGCTTGCTAAAGATGGCTGTCGGTCTATCACGTATGCCAATGAACTCAGTGAATGGAGTGATAGTTGCTGCTTCAAGGATACATGCTTTATATTTCTCTAAGAACACTCTATCCTTGTCATTCTGCTGAGATGATAGAGAGTTCAAAAAGTCATGGAATTCTTCTTTGCTTTTAATAATATCCATATTCCACTGTGTTCGAAAGTTCCTAATCGATACTCTCAGCAGTTAGAGACCATAGATACTGTACAGTATCTGTAGAGACCAAAGCAATGACAGGGTCTCTCAGAACCAACTCTAATTAGTGCCCACCATAACTATTTTTCAATTGTCCGCCAATTTCTCTGACCAATCAGGAACTGCCACATCTTTACTGTTGCGCAGGCGCAGGCGCTAGCGCTGTATGCCAACAAAGGAAACAAAGACTGTCGTCCAGCCACGTCAGCCTCTAAATTGCATCATCTCTCTGGAGGATCTCTGATCAGCGATAAAAGCTCTTCGTACAAGGAGTATAATGTGAATCTCAGGCTATAATTTAAAGCCTGGGTAAGTAAATCGAGGAAGAAATGGCAGTCAATCAAAGTCTATTACCCAAGGTCATTACACCTGAGGTGGACAAGAAACAACTACTTCTATTGGGACTAAATCTTCTAAATAAAGGACTGAAGCTTCCCTGTGCTGTTGTACAACCTCAAGCCAAAGCTTCACAACCTAGCCACCAGTCCTCACTACCATTTACTGAAGAACTGAAGAAAAGGACCTCACCACCACCATTACCACTTTCCCCCTCTGCCTCTCAGGATGAAGGAAACCGAAAGAGGAAAAGGGACTCAAACGACGATCTCAGTGAGATTGAAAGAAAAGAAAAAAGGTACAAACGATATGTTTTTTTTTCTTTATCCATTTTCACTTTTTCAAATAGGAAGATGATGAACAGAGTATCAGCACAAAATGCCAGAGATAGGAGGAAAGCGTATGTTGAGGATCTGGAGAAGAAAATAGCATTATTGGAAGAAAAGGTGCCATAATGATTATAGTAGAGGGAATTTCCTTTGAAGTGTAATATTATTTAGAACAAGAAACTTGAAGAAGAGAATGTGAATCTTAAAAGGCACACGACAACTCTAGCACAGGAAAAGGAGCAGCTGGAACGAAAGCTGGTGGAGGCAGAAGTCGACCAAACAGACTCTCTCCAGGCACTAGTGAAAGAGACACTGCTTCAGGAACACCCCACACAAGGGCCTGCAGCACCCAGTGTTGTTTCTCTGCAGCAGAAACAGTTCCTGAAGCAGTGGATCTTGAAACTTTTACTGACCTTCAGGTGAGTGGTTGATTTGATCTCAAAAAAAAAAAAAAAATACATAAAAAAATAAAAGCTTCAAATATGATTTTTTTTTTTTTCTGTAGTCTGAATTGTTGGCCTACTTTGAAGAACTCCCCACAGTTAAGTCTCCAACAGCTACTGGACAAGTTGGACAGTCTTGGGGAGAACCCTGTTGTGGTCTCCCAGTTGCTAATGAAGTACCATCCTTTATTGAGAGAGTCCCCCTGGTGGGGGGCCAGCAACTCCAAATGGAACCCACCAAAGAACTGAATGCGAAGGAGCATTCTTCATGGTCTCCTCCTATTAGTTCCACATGTCCTACAAACTCTGATTTTTGTGATAGCTTATTGAACTCTGTCCAGGCCACTGTGTGTCAGTCTAATTCCAGCACTGAATGTGTTGACAAGTTCTTGCAGCTGTCAGAGCCCATGGGGTCTCAGTTTTTGGAAGATTTCAGCTCATTTGATCTGGAATCTTTCTTTTCATCTGACCCCCTTCCATGTTGATTTTGTTTCTTGTTCAGCCAAACTTTATTAAGCTCATCTCTTTAAATATTAAAAATTTCAGACAAAAATATAACACTAGGGGATAAATTTTTCTAAGTTACTATATATGTCAGTAGCACACAATGTGTACATTTTCAGTCAGTTTCTGGAGGTGCAGGCAGTGAAGACCCTCCCAAGAGCCCGTGTGCAGTGTTAAAAAGATTAATGGGTGTGGTCCCATCAGTAATGAGTGTTGACTTTAAACCAAGAGCCTGCAACATCTTCACCTAATGAAAGGGGGGGGGGGGAAATCTTTTTAAAATGCACTTCATGTGTGTCAGAGTACCTTTTGTTCTGGGCCTGAAGTGGCAATGGAGGCAATAGTATCCGGACCAATGGATGACACCATATCCTTGAACTTTTGGGTCTCAATGGTTGCCATTTCTTTAGTCTTCTCAATTTCCAGTTCATTCTGCTCACGAATGAATTTAGTCTCTGCCTCCCTTGCACGAGTCAGACGCTCTAGTTCAGATTCCTAAAATAGTATCCAAAATATGATGTAATGCCAATATTTCTGCTGTAGATACATACAGCTTCAATCTTAGTGGCTTGAGACTTGAGTTTGGCTTGCTCAACAGCAGCTTCTCCTTCAATCTTAGCAGCCTCAGCTCGAGACTGGGCTTCTGCCTTGGCCTGACCAGTTGACTCCACAGCGGCACTGTTAGCCTGCAATTCAAGGAGTTGCTTGCGGGCCTTCTCAGCTTCAGCCTCATCGGTGATCTTTTGTCTTTCCAGAGCTCCTTTAGCTTTCTGCTCAAGACGTTCGGCCTCATGCCTGTAATGAGTAAAATAACGAGGAGTTACTTCAAGATCAATCAGATTACAAATATTATACCTGGCAGCAGCCTCCTGTGAGTTGGTGGTGATTTCAATGGCAAGTTGGACGGACTTTTGGAGAGCATCCCTGGTGCGCTGGTCCACTGGCTCAACTGATTGGATATCAATGCTGGTCACCACCAAGTTATTGGCCGGGAAGCAGAAACGATCGCGAACTTTATTCTTGTCGTCCAATCCAAAAACAGAAGCACGGATGATTTTGGCAGAGTTCTACAAATGATAATGTAACTTTGACTACCGATATTGATCTTCAAGCCATAATAAAAATTGCCAGCCTGGGCAGTTCATAACTACACTTACTTACCTTATGGAAGTCATCAAACTGGACCCCTGCAACTGCTCCACGAACTCGAGAGGCAATGGCCTTACATGCATCTCCAACAAAGTCAGGAACAGAGAAGATCTTGTAGGCATCTTCACCTTTGTTTCCCACCTCAAAGTGCCTAAAAAGGGTATTATCAGAACAGAGAACACACCTCAATTGTACTCTAATAGAAAAAGTCTAAGTACATCACATACCAGTTATAGGAAAGCTGCAGAGAGAGACGAGCATGGTCAGATGTCTCAATGGTGATGATATCAGTGCAGAAATCTGGTCCCAGAAGGAGACAAAGGGACTTGATGGCGTTGGGTTTCTTGGGCTTGCCTCCAGAGAGACTGAGCTGAGTGAACTGCTCGTCTGGCTTCAGCATCACCATGTCTGGACCAAATACCACTCGAGCTTTCTTCTGCTTGTAGTCGTAGATTTGTACGGCAGCATTATGTGGCACTCGGAAAGTAACCACCTTTGTCTTATCTCGCTTGGTTGGAGGCCCACTAGGACGAGCTGAGGAAGGTTATAAAAATTGTTTCCCTTATTGGTTATACTTGAGAATGCTTACATCTGTCACTACGGTCGGCAAGAGGGTCCCTGGCCTCTGAGAGCAGCTGTTCAACTGCAGGAGGAAGCTCTTTCTCCCACAGTTCCTCGTCTTGGTTCAACATGTATGTGGCACCACACACTGCACGCACCTATGTAAATAAACATGTAAACAAACATAACAACAACAACAATAATATAGTGTCCCTCACTTTTCCACTCTTGATGTGTCTGACGTAGATTCCCTCATTCTCATCGAGGGGGATGGCCTTGCGTTTGGTTACCACATCTACTTCCACAGGAGGCACATATTCAAGGGGTCCTCGGATCATCCAACGGTCCCCTGGTAGGCGGTCAGATTTCTGCACAAATGATCATGTCATCACAATTAAAATTATAGATTGGTAGGGGCTACTCCCTCTGGATGGGAGATTGTCCTGCACTAGCAACTCAACTGTATCTGCATCTTTGAAAGTTTCAATGGCCTTGAGAATGAGTCCTTCGTCCTCGCCCAAGATATAGACGTTCTGTATCCCCTTCTCCAACTTCTCCCCAGGCATGAGGAAGAAAGATTTCTCCCCCTTGATCAGCTTCTTCTGGCCCAATTGGGGCTTTCCATCTGGTCCAGCAGGATCCAAGATAACACAGTAGTGACGGTTGGAGAGTGTTGTGATATTGACCACACCCACAACCTACCAAGTAAAATAATAGCATTTGGTTTTTAAAACTTTTAAAAAAGTTTCTGCCCACCTCTTCATAGACGTCTGGAATGTGTGCCTCAGTGTCCTCCATCTTGATCAGCCATTCCTCTCCGTTCTTCCTCATCACACCCGTCTTATCCGTGAATGTGCGAGTGGCACGCATGTGCAGGGCTACCTGTATACAAACAAACAAGTGAAGAGAATGTGCAGTTCTCTTTAGTCAGAAGCAAAATATATTCTTCTTCTTCCCTCTCCTCTTCCTCCCTTTACCTTCTCAGTGAGCACATAAGCATCCACCACATCCACCACTTCTTCGTAGGCCCCAGGAAGGTAAGCTCCAACTTTCTTTACCAGCCACTCCTCACCAGTGACCCTTGGAGTGCCATCACGGTCCAAAGTCTCTTTACGAGCACGCAGCTTGATGGCCTGGTTGGGTTTGATGATGGTGGCACGAATGGTTTCTTCCACAATGACCTCTTTACGAGGAATGTAAGTACCTACATGCCAGACACAATGACATGAATTAGGCACTGAAACAAATTAATGAAGTAGTACTGTAAAATGGCTTTTCAACACCATTATTCACGATCACAAGGGCACTGTTAGTTCGGGTATGAACTTCTATTTATGGGGAACACTATCAACTATGTTATTCATACTCTCTTGTCAATTTACTCGCCTGATTTATGTAATTGTATCAGCATTCCTGTATCTCAAATAAGCCATAGAAGTGAGTGGGTGTTGACTTATATTACAGCAGGGCAGGCTATGAATTTGTTGTCACACACATCAACCTCACTCCCTCTCAAATAATTCTACTCACTGAACCCTTCATAAACATGCTCTCTCCCTCCCTCCTTCGCTTACCAGGTCCTTCAAAGAGCCACTCGTCTCCAGCCACTCTCTTAGTGCCATCCTCTTCTTGAAAGTCCAGCACAGCTCTGAGCCGGAGTGCTGTGTTGGCAGGGACCACCTTCAGCTGTGTCACCACCTGCTTCAGCACTTCTCCGGGATAGAGCGGGAAAGGATCCTGAGCCAGACGAATCTCCTGGTCGGCATGACGAAGTTTCACCTGAAAGTAAGGGATCAGAAAAGGCTAAAAGTGAACGAATGATTGAGAAATTGCAGGAATCAGATAAAGAAAAGAACATTTATTTTGAAAGAGAAATCAATCCTAGAATGGGATAACTTGATGTTGTTATAACTGAGGTAGTTTGCAAGTCATTATTAGCCTTTAAACGTCATCTGAATAATTTGTTTTAGTTTTTTGTGTGTTTTTGTTCTGTTATTTGACTGTGTAGGGGGCATTATATACATGTTAGCTAGCTTGCTATGCTATTTTATGTCTCCATGCTTTTTGCAAAATTTTCATGTAATAAAATTTTTTAAAAAAAAAGTCTAATGATCTGCCACTCAACACCTGCCTGGATCCACTCTGCCCCTAACATTCCAACTAGCTCCCTTCCACCCTTCAGTGTCTCCTTGACCCTCCCACACCCTCACCTGTCCATACGAATCCACAACCACTGCCTCATCCTTGACCACCACTGGGTTCTCCACGATGCAGTAGTGCCTGGGAGGCACCACAATCATCTTCTCCGGCCCAAGAATGACCTTCTCATTGTCCTGACGGATGTAGGTCTTGGGACCAATCTCCATCTTGGTGACATTTGAGTTCTGATCCAGGACATGAAGGTAGTAGTAGGGTGGAATCCTATAGATGCTCTTGGAGTCACCTCCAGCCTGGTTTCTGCTACGATCCATCTCTGTTAAGTACCTGGAGATAACCGCAGTTATGGTGTCATTTCATAACCTAGCTAGACCTTCAGCGGTGGATATGACTTACCTTCAGATAATGGAGAACTGTATTCGGCAAATAATGGGGGCGTGACCTTCTTTCTGGGCATGCGCACCGAAATTAAAAAGAAGTAAGGTGTGACCTGTGGCTTGCTCACCCTGCCCACGCTCAAACAATAAATATCAACTAAAAAAGTGCAGCAACTTTATAGCTGGAGATAAAGAGTGATATAGTGTCTGACTCTCGCAGAAAAACTTCAACAACTCGCTGTGCAAGCAAGATCACAAAGGAGCAGTTTGAAGGGCCAGCTGGCTGGATAGCAACCATGCAGTTCAACAGAGATGGAGTGGATTTCACCATCCCTAGCTTGGAAGGAGAAGAAGGAGGGGATGTGGCACGACAACAAAAGCTGGATAAACAACGTGCTCTGATGGAACAAAAAATGAAACAGAAACAGAGGCAGCAAGGGATGGTGATGGCAGGGGGTGGTGCCAGAGCTAGGCCTGCATCCTCAAAGCACTATCAGCAGGGAAGCAAGCCTGCCACTGGAAGCCAACCTTCCTTTACAACCAGCATCCACTCCAGTGAGACTGGAAGCTTGCACCTGAGCACGTTCAACACTTCAAATACCAGCCATATCTCGGGTATCAGTAGTATCCACTCTGGCAGCGATATCACCAATATGACCCCTGCCAAACCCAGTACCCAGATTAGGTACCTGACTCCAGCCACTAAGTCACATTCAGAAACTGACAGTACCAATGATTCACAAGACTACAACGATGCTAGCAGTGTGAAGAATGTGAAACCTGCCAAGCCATACCCGAGAACTACCACCTGTCATACCAGTTCAAATTCTGTGAGAATGGTCACCCCCATTAACCCACACCCAGAAGATTACAGCACCCACCCTGAATCCACTGATGCTGGCTTCAGCACTAGCACTGATGGTCCAATTGCCTCTTCTCCTCACCTTAAGCCAAGATTGAGTAACTCCAGCGGTAGTAGTGGCAAATACTCCATCACCACTGATGACCACCCACTTATCTCCCCCATTAGAGTCAAGCCATTTTCAAAGTTCTCCAAGAATCCTCCCTTGCCTAACAATGAAGACACTATCGTCGCAACAAGCTCTGGATTGCCTTTTCTAATAGCAAAGAAGCCAGGTGATTCCATTCTTGAAGATGGAGGAGGAGAATCAGCAGCAGCTAAACTCCAGGCTCTTGGTGTGGCATCTTCTGTTGGTTACGAGTCAGAATCTGATAGTGAAGATGAAGAAAATGGTGACACAAGTTCAACTGCTACCTATACTCCTGACCATCTAGAAAATGCTACTCCCATTGCACCCAAGCTTCACTCTACTATTCAAACCACTGAGCAAGACCTACATGCTCTCGGCATCATTTTGCATCCTGATGGTGATAGAATCATAAATTTGAATGAGTTTGTGATGAAGCCAGCACCAGAAGGTGTGTGCATAAAATGTCGTGTCCAGAGAGAGAAAAAAGGAATGGAAAGATCAATGTATCCTTCGTATTTTCTCTTCTTGGAGATGGAGGCTTCTAATAAGAAACTGTTCCTAATGGCTGCTCGAAAGAGGAAAAGAAGCAGATCATCCAACTATCTGATTTCAACAAATTCTAAAGATCTCACTCGCAAAGGAGAAAATTTTGTTGGAAAGCTTCGTGCTAACTTCTTAGGAACATCATTCAGTGTCTACGACAATGGTGCAAAGCCATCAAGTCATGGAGCACCTCATCGCCGTCAAGAGCTTGCAGCTGTCCATTATGAAACCAATGTCCTAGGTTTCAAAGGTCCAAGAAAGATGACTGCTATCATCCCAGCAATGAATTTAGATCATCAACGCATTCCCATATACCCAAGACATGAGAATGATACACTGCTTGACCGATGGAAGAGAAAGAACATGAAAGACATTCTCCAACTTCACAACAAACACCCAGTGTGGTCAGACGAAACCCAGGCTTATGTCCTCAATTTCCATGGGCGAGTTACGCATGCCTCCGTAAAGAACTTTCAGCTGGTACATTCTGCTGATGAGGACTACATTGTGCTCCAGTTTGGGAGGATATCTGAGGACCTGTTCACTTTGGATTACAACTTCCCTATGTGTGCCTTTCAAGCATTCTCTATTGCTCTCAGCAGTTTTGACTCGAAACTTGCTTGTGAATAAGTAGACTCACCACTAGAACTGGTTACATTATTCTAGGTTTTCACTTCAATTTTTACACATTTACCTTCTCTACCACCATGTACACCACTGTAAAATTTGTTCTAATTATATGAAATAGGTTATTCAAATTTCTTATACTGTGAAAAATGAACACGTGGACATGGCTGGTTCTACTAGCGAGACTACCCATCTTCTGGTAGTGGTGGTGGACATAAGTGAAGCATTTAACAAGAGTTCAGAAGTAGAAAATCCCTCCCAGAGAGTAAGAGTCAAATGTCTTCACGTTTGTGTGATAAAATATGATTTGTTATAGCTTACCCTTCATCAGTGCCTGGACAATGTTGTCACCTTCTGTAATTCCTACCTCTTACTTAGTCATGATCACAGTATTGCTGTATGCATTTCTCATCAGGCTGGAAGGTAAGTCCATTCCCAAGGAAGGCCGTAAAGATGTCTAGGGTGTTTGGGCTGTTACCCCTGTTCTTTCTACGATAGCCAGATGATATACCCTGTACCTATGCAAGGAGACCTACCTATGGATGATCCCAGACTGCAGACAGGCAAATACGAACCTCTTGTCCACATGAATGAGCTGCTGAATGAAGAGATTCACAAAGTAATGGAGCGTTTGACAGTCGCTCCTCCCCATTTTGTGTCTACTTCATCTTTCCTCTCTGGGGCTCTCAGCAAGTGTTTATGTTGTATCCCAATAATTCTGTAGCAGAAATGGAGTTTGCATGTGGGGGAGATTTTTCTGTTAGAAAATAATCATGCATTGTTTTACATTCCACGTGTGCTCCCCTCCACTATTTCTATCTTCTCCCCTTTATAATAATCCTGTTACCTAGTGATCCAAGAAATTGTGTGGCCAAGAGCTCAATTATTATGGGGTGTGTTCCCTTGACTCTATTGTGTTAAGATATTCAGCGTTGCAGCAGAGAAGCTCTGGTAGGGAAGAAACTAGCTTCCAGAATACTTGTAATCAGCTCCTTGAGCGATGATGCAGTTCAGTATGTTTCTACTATGAACTGCATATTTGCAGCACAGAAAAATGTAAGTAAGTATGCATTGCTTGAGACTTTGCTTCCAACAGAGTTATTGATGCTTTTCTGTTTTAGTGTGTTCCTATTGATTCCTGCGTATTATGGCAGGACTCGGGATTCCTCCAACAAGTAAGGATATAATACTTGTATCAATGGATAAATAAAGCATGGGATGTATAACCTTGATTCAGGCTTCTGACATTACTAGTGGTGTATATTTAAGAGTTGTGGAGCCTGCTAGCCTCCTACAGTTCTTACTGGTAAGGTTATTATTAGAATGTTCTTTAATTTTTTATTTTTTACTTGTTTCAGTGGGTGTTCTTGCCAAACTTGGCTACTAGAGAACAGCTGTCACTGCCTTCCTCCACAGAAATTGACTATAGAGCATCTTGTTTTTGTCACAAGAAGCTTGTCGATGTAGGATTTGTATGCTCTGTTTGTCTATCAAGTAAGACACATTATGTATTATAAAAATTTCCTCCTGATGTCCCCTTTAATATCTTTATTAGTTTTCTGTCAATTCTCTCCCATCTGTGCTACATGCCAGTAAGCAAAGTAGCTACACTAAGAAGTGGATCATGATGTATTTTTACTTCAGAACACACTTCAAACTTCCTAATCTGCTACCACTTAGCAAGACAGAGAAAGGTGTAGAAAAATTGAAGAAGAAAAAGAACCATAAACTTTCAAAGTCAAGTGTGACACCTCCAATGCCTCCTTGATCAAAATTTTTGTTATCTCGAAATGGTCGTCATTATTATTTACTCTTTTATCACGTGTAGTTGGTAGCCATAGTAACGAGGACACAGTTATCAATCAGAGGTCTTTGAAAGAGTAAAATATTAGCATCATGCCTCCTAAAGTGGATAAAAAATTAGCGAAGAAGCTCGCTAAAATGACTGAGGAAGAAAGAGCAGCCTTCTTGGAACAACAGAGGCTTCAAGAAGAGGAGGCTCAGAAGAAAAAGGAAGAAATGCTCCTGAGATTCCTAAAAGATAAACTGGCCAAGGAAGAGAAGGCTTCTAAACTGAACATGGTGAAGCTGCAAGATCGATGGAGGACCATCATGAGAAAAGGCAAGCAGGACTGTTACATTTCTCACAGCCAAATTCACAACCACATTTATAAAATTGATATAGTTAAGACTGAGGAATTAGGTAAGGACTTGAAAGTGATGAGTCAAACCTTTGAGCGAACAGTGGATAGAAAGAATGCAATCATCCAATCTCTGATGAAAGATCTGGAAGAATCAGAAGAACAATACCAAGTGGCTCTACGTACCCACCTCCATGAAGTGGATGACATGATTGGTGAGAGTTGAAGCAATATACAGAGCTGATCTTCTATGTCCCTTCTTTGTTGAGATTAGCCCACGACTGACAAATATTTCATTTTATCAGAATTTCAAGAGAAGCGAATCAAGAATCTGAAAGATGGATATGAAAAAGAGCTGAAGGTACTGCAGGCAGAGTTTGATACAGAGAGGTTAGTTTTGTTTATGCTACTGGACCATTGCTTATGTTAATTTATTATCATCAGGAACCTCATACTAGCCAAGCATGAGCAAGAGATGAAGGATCTGAGGGATGTCAAGTATGCCATGGAGCTCAGATACAAGGAAAGAGAGACAGAATCTGCTCACAACTTTCAGAGTATCATGGATGAACTCAAAAACAAGGTATTATTGTAAAGAATAAAACAAAGATGGTGGTATTAGATAAGGCTATTTATAATCTCTAGAATTTAGAAGATACACACTCATTGAGTGCTCAGCGAAAAGCGGTTTTGGATGAGCTCTGGTTGGAATTTCAGAAAGAGACCAAACAGTACAAAGATAACACTGAAGAGAGGAAACTCAGATTTGAAGCACTAAAGAAGAAGGATGAGGAATCGTCTCATACCATTGCTAGACAGATGAGAAAACTCTACAGGCTTCAAGAGACCATTGGTTCTCTCAGGCATAGAATGGCTCTTAATGCTAAGGAATTTGAAGAAAAGACTGGAGCCATAAAGCGAGTCAGTCCTTTGACAATAATAATTGGTTCTTCATTTTATAGAAGTTTTACCCAATAGGACCGAGAAGCTGTTTTAACTCATTTCCGTGCTCTGAAAAGTGAGATGAATAAGTGCAGGGCTGCTGAGAGAGAGAGTCTCACTAAACTCACCCTTCAAAGTGATACTGCTATCAAGGAACTCCAGAGAAAAAAAGCAATGGTAAACATCAATCATTAGATCTAGAGAGAGTTTCAGTTGGTGCAAATTTAATTTTAGGGTGAACGTATTTTGAAATTGGCTGAGATGTGTCGGAAAATGGAGACGGAGGAAGAAAAAGTGCTTCCCTTTTATAGCTCCTCTCTCTCTACTGAAGAAGAGGAGAAAGCAGCAGCTGTAGAGGCTGAAGCTCCTTCTGAAGAATTGGCAGAGGTAAAAAGCACAGCTTGTTAAATTGCAGCAATCAAAGTTTGTCTTTTACAGGTGATGCACAAGTATGCCTCTTTGCAGAACTTTTGGAAGCGGTATAATAAGGTACTCTTAGATAAAATGGCACTGGATAAAGAAAAAGAAAAACTTTTTGAGGAAAATGCTAAGCTGAAAGTATTGCTGAAACAGTACCTGGATGGTAAGAATAATTTTCCAATGAGTTAACCTTGAATTTCTGCAATATTACATAGGCATCTCAGTTAATAATGAAATACTCAGTCAGTCAAATCCCCTCTTTGTGGTGAATGATAAAAGTAATGTCCCTCGCCGTGGTCCTCAGTAAGTTTATCAGTACCATTATCGTCTACTGAGAAAAACTCTTTCAACATGTTCATTCAGGCTCAACATTCCTGTTGGGGACCCTCGAGTTCACAGACCCAAGCCTGCCACCACTGTAATAGAAGCAGCACATGTTGCTAAAAACACCATCTAACTTACTTCATTATAAGTAATGATATCATAATCGCCGGCCACATGTACATGCGCCCACCACAGGAATCTCATTTCCTGCGTATAATTTTGGTATAAATTTAGAGATGCAAGAATCATAAATTATAGCTTCAACATTTTATTACAGTGAAGGTGAAGGTTTTAGCACAGCAGAGAGATGTCCAAGCAGCCACAACTCCACGCCGCTCAGCCAAAAACCAAGTTTGGTTTCGATGTGAACAAACCTCTGAGAACAGGATTTCTGCAAAAGCAGAGCACTAATCTTGCCAAAAGCATGAAGCAAAGATTTTTTGTCTTATATCCGAACTTTTTAGTCTACTACAGCGATGCTGTTAAGTGGAAATACGATCTAACTGTAGGAGGACTAGGGGTGAGTGAAAAAGATAATAGAAAATTAAAAATATGAGCAACAGCTACTGAGAGATATTTGATCTTAGAGTCGTAAAAGTGCTTTTAAGCTGAAAGGTGGGAGAGTGTCTCTAGTATCTGACTCTGACATCACATCAGACTGCCAGTATCCCTTTCTTGTCTTCACCCCTGATGTTACAAACAAACGAGAGTAAGTCCCATTACTGTAGCCAACAAAATTCTCAGTCGTGATGCCTGTTATGGTCCTAGCTCATAATAACATTTGCCTCTGCACTCCCATTTTGTCCCCCCACAGGAAGTACCAAAAGGGTTTCTTTAGGCTTTAGCTCTTCCTCCTTTTTTGGATGACGTATGATACTAAATGTCCTCACCAATAGAAGCCATGGCCCTGCTTCTGTTTGTCATCAATTCCCAGTTTTTAGCTCATGCATGTGGCATACACCTTCCTCTTTAATAATGACTGTGTGAAATAATTTGGAGATTGCATGTCATAATATGGCCAATTTTTTTTGCCTGTCTTTCAATACCTAGCTAGCTATATTCTTACTTACTGACATAATACTAATTCCGAGAAATAACAAAAAATGGTGCAATAAACAATGACGCTAGTGCAAGTAATCACATTCTGTGTACCTTTTTTATTACCAGAAATTACTTGCTCAATGCGACCAGTAGTGAAGAACGAACTAGCTGGATGGAAGCCATCAAGAATGCTACACCCACAGAATAAACTGAAAGAGTTAGTAACTGTTATCCTGTACCATTTTTTTTTCATTAAACATACCATTTTTATTATGAATCATTACTCCATAAATCATGTTTATCAAAATCATGTTTATCACACTGTATATAGTTTTTGTTATGACTAGCTAGTGCAGTCTGTTTACGAATCAAGAATGTCTATAATTCACAAAATCTCCCCAAGTAAAATTAATGAATGCAGCATATCTAGATCCACCCATTAAAGTGGTAAGGATCGTTAGGTTTGCTGAAATACTATAAGAGGCGTGTTCTTAATCTTACAAGATTAAGATGGCATCTTCTCCAACTATTCCCGGTGGTGCTAGCGCTGCTGTGTTGCCAGGTACTAGCTCCAAAAGCAGCGGCATCCAGTTTTGGCCCAATCCCATTCCACTAGAGTTTGGAATTATCCGCACACCAGAGAACAAACACCAGAAACAGGCTACGAAATATGGCGGGCAAAGGTTTCCTGCAAATGTGAGTTAAAGTTATTTTATTGAAATGGCTATAATATTAAGACACCATGCTTACCAGCAATTAAGAAAACTACTGGTCTACCTCAGAGCCAAAGGAAAGTCTGTATACCCCAATTTTCGGTGAGTTTAACTTCTCATCACGTTACACATGCTTACAAACATTCAATAGCTTCGGCAACTGGCTGCAAATAGCCACCAGCAAACTCAGCATGACTGAACAAGTAGCTTGGTTGTAAGTCCAATTTGACATTATCCAAAGCTCAGCTGCTGAAAGTACAATCCAATCCCACAGATATTTCGAAACCTTTGATATGGTTTGTGATATTAGTGCAAGAGATCGACTGGACTTGCTCAAGATGACAGTGGAGTCTTCTTCCCCAGGTATGATTTAAGGTACAGTTGTAGCTACTTATTGAACTGATTTCTTCCCCATTTATAGAGGGACTGAGAAAGAGATTGAGTGTGAACACAATCCAGTTTGTTTTGTTCCTCTACCTGCAAAATATGCCTCGCTATTCTCTTAAAACTCCAATGGTTGCTGGAGAAGAGTATCCACCTCCTTCCCCTAGCATACATGCAGACACACTCACACGATACATAATTTCAATTGTCCTTGACTGATTCACTAACAGATGGCCTTCTCCCGAATCAGAGTCAAGACAAAAATCACCAGAAGACTACCATACCATGTTTGTGCGTGCAAACCTTCAAGAGATGTTAGAGTTGCTGCAGGATCCAGAGCAGGTGCTTTCAGAGGAAGCTGTCAATGGTCTAGGGTTCGTTCTGTGTGCTTCAAAGAACTGTAAGGAGTACAGTTTGCTGGAGTTGGCAATAGCTGCATCTTCAAAGTCTGGTCATTCCAAGGTTTGTGCTGACCTACTGGAATACAAATTGAAATAGGAATGGGATTCATGGTTTGCTGGAATTGGAATGAGATATTTGAACGTCATATTCTAGGTCTCCAGAACTTTCTCACTGACCCAGTTTGAATATTGGATTCGCTCTCTTTTGACTGTTAATCCTTTTGGTCCTCGAGCCCTGATGTCCCATCGGAAACAGCTCAAACCTGTTAGCTGTTTCAAAACTGAAGGGAATGGAAGACTACTGACCAATCACACAGCTATTCCCAAGTAAAAATCACTCTCCTTTTCATCTAGTCCTCCATTACAGAAGTTTTCGAATAGATTTCGGAGTTCTCTACTTCACCGGATCAGTAAACAGACACTGAGTATCAGTGACACAAGTCTTCACCACAGCATGGTGTACATCAGAAACTGTCAGAGATCGAACATATATTTACTAGCACCTCTCAAGTATAAATATGTGCTATATGGCTATGTCCAGTGATTCCACCCTGCTCTACCACTGCAGGTCTGTGTTTATAGAGAAGTGTTCCAGATGTGTGCTAGTCCTGGGCGCTGTATCTTCAGGAGTAGTGGTGAACAATTCTGATAGCCTTACCATTGTCACTGCTTGCAGGAGGCTTCATGTCAGGTGAATAATCATGGATGAGCTGGGTGCTTGCCAAGTAATGTGGTCCCCACCCACCCTTCATGATGACATTATCCTTTGTTTCTTTGTCAGCAGCACTCTCCTAATTACCTACCTACCTACCCTAATAGTCACATGTACTGTCACCCCATGCAGCTCCAGTTCCATGTGCATCTTCCACCTTCTGACCATGACGCATCCAGTCCTATTTCCTGCCAGTCTCCACATCACCTTTGCTCCGTACAACACACATTACCCAAGTCTAGACCAGCATATCAGCCTCAGTGGACTGTCTCCTGCTCTCAATTGTAAGAAACCAGGTTTCCCTCCCCCTCTCACTATAAACTCCTGTCCTTTATAATTTAGACTGGGACTCCCCTATTGATCTAACGGGAGGAAGTAGTGAGCCATCTATCTGGGAACTCATGCCTCCTAAACTCTTTCGACCCATGGAGGTGCCCTTTGACCTTCCAGGTGAAACTGATGAGATCCCCTGTCCCATACCACCACCTTACCTCAAAATGCTTGCAGTCAGGAAAGAGTGAGTTCTTAGGCCCTTTACGTCACTGTGGAGGTTATGTGGTATTCTTCATGCATATAGGAGGATACAGCAGTGGCATGATTTAGTGGGCAGGACTCGGTTGACCAAAGAGCAAAGTGAACAACTAAGAAGTGTAGTGGTGGACCACTTTGAGGTAAACCAGAAGGGAACAGTGAAGTCTGTATGTATATCAAAGGGTACTGATCTTTAAACAAAATATGGCTGGTCCCAATAGTTAAACCCACGGTTATACTTATTACCACTTTGTGATTCTCACAGGAGTGGTTAGGGAGTGAAGGACACAAGAAAGACTTGCAAGACCTTGGGATGAAGTCTTTGCCCTTGGTAGCTGCTAAGATGGACGGTCTACTAGTTTCAGCCCGACATGGTCAGGGCAAACACAGTCATGGCAAACCACTACAATGATACAACCATCAGAACAGTACAGGTGTACATTTATAACAGCTTCTCAATTCAACTTTTTTGTATTATTTATACTTTCTCCTCTGATTATTATTGTGCATAAAAAAAGAAGAAGAGAAAAACAGACAGTGAAAGGATATGAATAAGATATTGACCCTATTATTATACCCTACCAAATGCACTAGGTACATAACTTAGCCAGTGATATCTAAATCTGAGTCTTCACTACAACTCATCACTTCATCTGCAAAAACATAATAATAAAATAGAACAAGGTTATTGAGGACAAACTCACCAAATAAAAACTCTGACTTAATTTTGCGTGCAAGGCCATAAATATCTGCAAACCCCCACATGGGTTTGTCTGTGGGTACACCAGTCCATGCTACTCCTTGATCTACTCCATTGATGAAGTACTTGAGTTCTCCGTCCTTATTTACCATGCAGCCTATTGACTGTCCAACTCTCAAACTCTCCAGGTTGAAGTCTACTCTTCTTTCTTGTCCATTGTGATGTAGTGTGCTTGCTGAGAGAATCCAATATTCACTACTTCTATATAAGTCTAATGCTCCTGAAGGAACTGGTCCATTGTCTGGACATAAATTGGTGAATCCAAACCTCTACAAGTGATATAATTATTCCAATTTCACCAATTTTCAGGACCAATAAAGCGGCAAAAATGAATGTGTCTAAAGGATTTTTGGCAGGGGTATATGATCCAGAAGTGAACAATGCTACCATGGTCCAATTGTAATATTAAAGTGGTATTCGTCACACGAGTTGTAGATTAGGACAAAACATTCACTCACAATTGATCCTGCCCATCCACCACCTTTATCCAGTAGCCTGACTTGGAACATGGAACCTGGGGGGATGGGTTGTTCAGTGAAAATAACAGCCTTGTTGTAACTGTCTATTCTGTGAGCCACTGTGTCTTCCTCCAACAGCCGTATATGCTGTCCGTGCTTCTTATGAAAGGCCCCAGGCCGTCCGGACATGACATAGACCTTTCTTACATTCGAAACCACCCCTTCTTTTTCACTCTAGAGCATTACTTTCCAGTGACATCTTTCAAATTCCAAATAATCCCCATCTGGGTAATAACACGCCCGCCCCCTCAAATGCACTTTCTCCCCTCCAGCCAGTTAATTAAAAATTCCAGCCAGGTAAAAAAATTTTTTTTCAAGGAAGGCACAATATTTATATGGATAGTAAATTAAGCTTTACATTACTATCAAACAGAATGGAGTCAAATATCTAACTGTCTACTTGTGTAGCTTCTTTAATAGATTCTGCAGCCTCCTGCGGAGAAGGATTTTCAGGTGGTTCTTGATCTTTTGAAGTATTCTTGTCTTCTTCTCTAGTCTGATTGCTCTCTGCGGTTGATGGAGTACTGTCCTTCCCATCACCCGTCTCCGGCTCCTCGACCTTCAGCTTTCCCATATCTTCTGTCAGTTTGTCTTCGTCTCTCGAATTACCACCACTAAACTCTTTCTGATATTTTTCAAATTCTGCCTTGAATTTATTTGCATCTGAAATCAAATTAGGTAATTATGGTAATCACCATCCTTGCAATTAGCTGTCATGCCCACAAGTAATAATATATCAAACAACTTACTCTCAGCATTCTTGAATCGAATAGCCAGCTGCTCTACTTTAGCTTCTTCATCTGCAAAGTCAGCATTCACTGTGTACACCCAAGCTCTATCACTTCCAGCACTTGCCACTAAATTCATGTCTGGGGTCACTACAAGACAGAAGTAGAGTAAGGGATAAAATGTACCTGATCATTCTTGGCACACACCCCTCCCCCAAAAAACCAAACAAAAACAAAACACAAATAAAAAAAGAGTACTCACAGTAATGGTTGGCACAAATCTTGTGTGTCTTATCTCGCCTCATAAGTAACCTGACATTTTCTGATACTTTGTGGCGAAGGAATTTGACTTCTCCTGTTCCCCGTTCTTTCCACTCAGGTGGGTCAGCTTCACAGTCAAAGCGAAATAATTTAGCTCGCCTGGTTGGGACCAGGGGACCAGGTAAGGGAAAGATAATGCAATTAGAAAGGGAATTGGGTCCAGGAAGGGGGAGGGGTCAGGTACTCACATTTTAAAAACCTCTTCCTCATTCTCTTCCATTGTCTTTAACTCCACAGGAGGGAGCTTTACAATGGGTTCAAAGTGTACATCAGGACTATCCACTACTTCCTCCTGCATTATAATCCAGATGCACACTCACTCAGTCACACCATAAATACATAGATAGATAGCTAGCTACATTAGACAAATCGTGGTGCAGAATAAACTAACCGTAGATCCAGACATAGTTTTCACGGTCCTGATATAATAATCTTCAGGCAAATACCTTCTACTCAACCAGTTCAATAGATTGCAGTGTTCCAACAGTTAGTATATATAATACTAGTAACAAACCATGCGGAATCTCACGTGATCACCCACGTGGTTATTTTTACTAGTATACAGTACAGTGCAGTGCACCATAGGAATTACTATGGATTCACTTGAGGGTTTGAAGTTGGAAGAAATAGATCCTTGGCATGTGCGTGTCTGAGTATGGTGCAACATTCAACATATTATCAGCCCCTTCTATTTTTGACTGCAGCCCAATTTGAATAGAGTGACAGTAGGTCTGAAAGAAGGTCTTGATATTGGGAAGTTGTCGACAACTGGTGCAGACATAGAATTTGTCCCAAAGAGTGAAGTGGAAATAACAGAATTGGAGGAAGAAGAGGAAGAAGAGAATGGTGAAGTATACCAGCATAAGGTGTTGGAGTACCTCAATCCCGAATGTGCCGATTTTCATGACGATGATGAAAATGATGAAAACATGGTTAGTAAAGCGGTAGAAAACTCACCAATCACTTAAATTCTTATTGGGCCAGACTCCATTTGCTAAGATGGCCCTGAGTATGGAGGATGTGACAGGTGACGGTAAGGTACTTAAGAAGGTTCTGAGTGTCGGTGTCGGTCCTGTTGTTCCTGATGGGGCGATGGTGCGTGTTCACTACAATGGCTATTTGGAGTACTCCGACGAGCCCTATGACTCCAGCCGGCTACGAAATAAGGAACAGCAGTTCAGATTAGGAAGAGGTCTGTTGAGTTACAGATATTTCTATTTTGCATAATAATTGTATATATCACTTGTAATTAGGGGAGGTACTGATTGGGTGGGATGTGGGGATTGCCACCATGAAGAAGACTGAATTAGCACGATTCTTGATTCACCCTGCTTATGCCTTTGGGGAAATTGGCTGTCCTCCTCGTATTCCACCGAATGCTACCAGTAAGTTGTCATGGCTACAACCATATTATGGTGCTCAGCATGAAAATTGATTCAATTATGCACTTGATAATTTAGTCATGTTTGAAATTGAAGTGCTAAGTTTTGTGGACTTGAAAGCAGCAGATAATTTTGATGGTTATTCCCGACAAGAGAGAGAGCAAGCCTCATTGGATGAACTCATCACGGTGGCTAATGCAATCAGAGAGGTGAATATATAGTTATCATTGTCAATGGTAGCGATAAAAGCTGTTGTTTTTTATTTCCAGGAAGGGAATGACTTCTTTCAGCAAAACAATTTTTATAAAGCTGCCAACAAGTACAAGAAGGTGGGTGAGTGAAAGTGGCTACTAGTGTCTAGAGTGAGGGTGCTCTTTGCTTGCAGGCAATCCGAATATTGGAGGATCGTCGATTGAAGGATGCCGAGGAGGAGAAGAAATGGAAGAGGATGTTGATCAAGCTGTATCTCAACCACTCCCTTTGCTGTCTCCGTATGCACAAACCAAAGATAGTCATTACCCAGTGCAGGAAAGTCCTGGACCTGGAGGAAAAGAATGTCAAAGCTACTTTCAGGCTGGGGCAGGTAAGCCCTGTTTGGGTTTGTATTTCTTCTCAAAAGGTATTCTTATCACCACCTACCTGCCTGTAGGCTTACATGCAGTTATCTGAGTTTGACAAATCTCGCAAGTATCTGATCCAATCAGGAAAACTGTTGCCAAGCAGTACAGAAATACGACAAGAGTTGGAAAAACTAGACAGGTGAGTGAGTTTATCATTATAACTCAATAAAGAATGGCTAGTTATGCAAAACTAATATGATGGATAGATGGATAAATAAATTGATTATTTTACTTAGAAAGTTTTTGGGTACCACTCAGTACCACTGTTCCAATCATTTTTGAAGACGTTTTGAAATGTACCAACTACTTCAGGCCCTTCCATTGACACAAGGAGGTCTCTGTTGACAGTCTGTTTACTCTTGCTGTACGGGGCAAATGCGCTTCCTTTAGGAAAATCACTGGGACTCCAATTACCTGAAAAATAATATTGAAATAATGTAGTAACCAAGAGTAATAGTTTTAATAAGCTTACCAGTACTCAAATGGATTGATTTGCCATCTATGATCCAGTATTTCTGATGAGCAAAGGAGAACTTGGTGAGTGCCTTCCTTATTCTTCCTTGCATGCCTTTGCCGTAGAGCATGCCATAGCAGTCCTGTGCCAACCTCCAGTCAGTATACGACACAATCCTTGCAGATACAATGATGGAGACGTTTACTCCTCTCTTGAAAAGATCCAAAATCTGGTTACAAATCCCTTCATCTGTTATCTGGTATATGGCAACCTATGAAGAAATTATAGACACTATTATGTGGTCATATTGTATTGTACCCAGTAACATACAACTACTTTCCAGAAAGAAGCATTAATTAATACCTGTAGTGAAGAATTAGCTGTTGCAAGGTCAGAAGTGATCACGTCCAGAGCTCCGTCTGGTGATGTGTAGCCCTTGGTGACCATTATGTTTTTATAAGAGATTTTTTCAGTGACATATGCTCCAGGGATTCTTGGAGGTGGGAAGGTGGGGACATCCATATGACTGGTAGAATTGATAATGGCCATATTTGCTGTGGAGTAGGTCATGTCAATGTCATAATCATATGCATTGTCCCAGTCATACTGGAAGACAGATTGGTAGAGATCTAGGGCAGGACACGTACAATCCTCAATAACCACTCCAGCTTCTCTGTTCTTAGTGAAAGACGTCTTGCTAAAGTTCACTGATGATATTGAAGTACGCTTTCCATGGTCAACTATCACTACTTTAGAATGCATGAATGTAGTGCTGCTGTAGAAGCGTATCTGAACTCCATTAAGATAGAGCCAATCCAGTGGGTTTATGGAGTCAACACAAGTACTTTGGGTATAATTGTTGGTTAAGAGACGGATTTTAATTCCCCTTTGGTGTACAGCATTCAACAGGGCTGGGAAGATAGGGAATGCTTCATTTTTCTGGTCATCAATAGAGCATCCTACACAAGTGTTACATTCTTCAGAGAAGTGAGTACATTTGCTCCAGCTATCGAAACCTGCATGTGTAATATAATACTAATTAATTATAATGAGCATGCTCATGCCTACTGCATGCATGCACTGGTACATGGTATGGTGGCCTGGCGCGGCGCGCGCCTGGGGTTTTTTTTGTTGTTTTTGCGGTAAATTTCTGGTATAAAAGTGGGGGAAACGTCATTTGCAAAGGTTTGGCGTTTTGTTTTGTGTTTTTTTTTGTTTTATTTTTAGCTGTACCTGGAGTGTAGATATCGATGCTTTCTGTTGCTGACTGGATGAGATCAAGATACGTGTCCAGGGAGTGGTCCGGAGAAAAATACGGCGTCACTGTGCACTCCTGGTTACACTGAGCGGCTTCAAACTGCGTGCTGTAGTCTTTTACTTGATGATCGTAGCAAGTAGGGGTGCAGTTCGCAGCTTTCAACACACTAACCAATAGTATGATTAAGTAAACTGCTTCCATTTTGCTTATCTTTTTGCATGCGGCTCTGCATGTGGTGCTAATTTATAGTGCACACAATGGCGCGGATAATATGGCGCCCGCGGGAATAATTTCCCCGCCAACATGTCAATCACATGCGATATATGATATCCACTGCATGTACTATTATTATTATGATTCATAGTTTACATAACTCAGAGGGGGGGGAGGAAAATGAGACTTGTCAATTTACAACTGTACAGTTGCTATGCAACTTCAATCCACTTGCATATTAATGGAACACTTCACACTGACCTGTACATACTGTGGCATGGCCCAGACACACTGGAGTGGATGATCCATATAGGAGATGGTGGTACTAAGAATTCAATGGTTTCAAAGTCCTGGAAGGTATATAATCCTTTCCAAGTAGTCTCAGTGGTAACTGTGGGCCTCACTATTCTGGAACGGAACGGAACAGTTCTGGGACCCAATTTCACAGAACGGAATTTTCACTGTGTGTGTGTATGCGCATGCAGTTTGGATGGTGAAAGTGTGTCATAGCTGATCTTCTTATCATTGAGAACTTTACATACTCGATAAATAAGTGGAGAATGGAATTATTCTCTAAGATTCCCTATACTAGCTGTAAACTAGTTTGTGCACATGAGTATACAACACTTGAAAACTATTATAAACTAAGCTTTCTGGCCCTGAGCATTTTTTTTTTAAATTGATGCTAGTGAAGTTACTACTAACTACTTTGTATACAGGCTATGCTTGAATTGGATTCTCATGCTAGGTACCTATTGCTGGCCTGAGCAATTTTTTTTTTGAATTGATGCTAGTGAAGTTACTACTAACTACAATAAGCTATAATATAGGCTATGCTTGAGGAAAGGTATAATTATTAAAAGAGAGAAAATCCTCTCTGCATCTGAGGAAGGTTAGATGAGCAGTGCCGCTCAAGTTGATGTGTCATGCATGCAAAATCTATTAAAATTGTCACTCAATATCACCTCCTTGTATTCAAATCTTCAGCATTATTCCTAGATCCTGGATTCTCCAGTACAGTAGTACACCTATATGCACTAATCAGGGTCTCCTGCGCATGCACAGTGAAATTCTGTTCTGTGAAATAGGGTCCTGAAACCATTCCGTTCTGTTCAATAGTGAGGCCTTTAACTGTTACTTTGGTGAGGATCAGGGTCACATGGGTGATCTGTACTATATTCCATGCAGGCCTGACCATAGGGGTAGCTATAGTACAGAGGTTTTAGGGAATCTTGCAAAAATTGGTCGTCAGGCCTCGGACTACTACGCATGCGCACTGCTTGAATTTTTGAAATTGTGCTCAGATTTGTTCAGGACTTTAGAGAAGTAAGCTAGCTAGTGACTGTTCTAGTATAGTTCTAACCTATTAGCATGCTATTCACCATCTCCGGTGAGATTTTCGAGGCTCAAAAGTTGAGCATGCGCGAGAATGCACACTCAGCATTTTGCAAGATTCCCTAAAACCTCTGTATGGTCTGAAATCACTATTAGCCTGGATATACCACTGAGACTACTTTAATTGGAGAGGATTACCTTCCTCAGGACTGGCCGACTTAGATCATTAAATTCCTCAATCATGTTGATGGTTGCAGGGCTGTGAGGAAGTTCAAATCCATGGAGAAGAAGTTGTACACCAAAATGTTTCCATCTACAAAGCCATCGACTGGTTCAAGTCTCTCTGACAATGAGAATGATGATGACGACGACGATTTATCGCCAGAGCAACTGGAAGAGTATCGAGAACTGTATCAAGAAAAACTAAGGCAAGACCATTAGCAGTTAGTGTGCATGTGTAACAATAATTTATTGTATGCAGTATGATGAAGGATAACCCAGACATGATGGAGTTGGTGATTCCACTACCCCTTTCAAGAAAGGAACGAACATGTGCAGAAAGTATTGCCAGTCAACTGGACCTATTGACTGAAATGGTAAGGCATCCTTAAGGGGTAAGGCATCCTTGAGGTATAATGCACATAATGTGATTATAGCTTCCAGGGAGTGGGCTGAGGGTGTACAAAGAACTTCCTGAAGAAGTGGAAGAGTTACTCAAGCGGCACTGACATTCAAAGCTGAGTCCTCTCAGTTATCATTCATCTAGTACTGATTGTACAAATCAGAACCCTTTCTGTTTAAATCATTTATCCACAATACTTAGCTAGTTATGCTATACTATTCATGTTTCTTTGAGTCCAAGTGAAAAACAGGAGTACTAGCCACTCTGAGCATCACCAGCAGTGGAATGATCACATAGGGACAATAGACCAACCCAAAGATGACTACATCAGGAGCTGCATGCTCTCCAAAAAGCTCTTCCCTCGTTATAATAAACATATTGAGGAGGAGACCATAACCCCACATCAGAGCTGTATAGGAAAGGAATTCAAGCATGTTTAGGGTCAAAAAGGCCAGAATTACCTGGTATTCTGATCCACTCTTTCTCAAGTATGAATGCATAAATGCCTGCAATATAAAAGGGAGTGTAGAGAACTGGACTGAACCAACTCATTGTCTCCATCCTGTGGAATAAGATTGCAGGTCACTTTTCTGGCTAACCAGCTAACCATAGTGACTTACCACATGGGATTATGCCCAACAAGAGGGTCATATGTTTCACACCACCATTTGTATGCCTTTACTACTTGTGGAGGGGGCCAAATGCCTCCTTCCACGTCTTTTAAAGAAAGAATGGACCCATAGATAGACTGTGTAAGGTCTGTAAAGGAATAATGACTACAGTAAGAACTAATAATTAGCTGCTTGGCCTCACCAATAGTCACTGCTATCAACAGGAAAAGGAAAAATGTAACTACTATGAACAGATCTAAAGGTCTTCTCAAGATCGAAACCATCTTGCAAAATATGACCTTCGACCTTTTAGGGGAGGGGCTTGCATCTGCGGTTTTATCTCTCCGTAAACAAAATAATATACAGACGACAGCTAATAAGTTTATTTATTTCATCTTCTTGGGATTCAATGAAAAAACAGGAGTCCAGGCCACCCTAAGCATCAGCAGTGTTGGTATGATCACATAGGGGCCATATGCCAACCCAATAAGGCCAATGTTGGGTGATGCATGTTCCCCAAAGATCTCCTCCCTCAAAATGACGAACATAGAGAGAAGGAGGCCATAGCCCCACATCAGAGCTGGTAAAGAGAAGAAGATAATTCCAATGGTAGATTGCATTAATGGATGATTCTTGGCATGTTACTAACCTGGGATTCTAATCCATTCCTTCTCTGTCAAAAAGGCATAGATTGCAGCAACATAAAAGGGCACATACAAAACTGGACTGAACCAACTCATTGTCTCGTACCTAAAAACTTAATGCTTTAAGTAAAATTTTGCTTTTAAAGCACTTACCACATTGGATTATGGCCAACAAGAGGATCATAAGTCTCACACCACCATCTGTATGCCTCCAATATCTGTGGAGGAGGCCAGATACCTACCTTTACATCTTTCATCAAGAGAACAGAGCCATACAAGGACTGTGTAAAGTCTGCAAAACCAACAGGGCTGTTTTATCTTGCAGCTTGCTTGCCTGTCAAACTGCTCTTGCAGTCAAGTTGAGTAACTCACCAATAGTAACTGCTATCAGTAGAAAGAATAGAAGACTTATAATAATGACCAAGTCGAAAGGCCTTTTCCAGATTGAGCTCATTGTGAGACTATGCTCGATTAAAGGGTAAAAAGGGCGGGGCTATGAATTACATAACTACCCAAGGAGACCCTTTACCATGCATACAATTCAGGAATAAAAAAATAATTAATAAATACTCATTAATTAAGTTTTTTTTCTTCTTGTAAGATTCCTGTTCTGGATTCCTTTGGTTTTATTTTCTCTGCATCTGCAGTAAACCATCCTCTGATTACATTTCTTGCCACCAAAAGCAGACGAATAAACCAATTCAACATGAACAGAAACTGGATTAAATTGCCAGTGTGACACATCCACCTCATGGTTGCCAGAGCCTTCATCACATTCCACTCATGGTATTGAGCTGTGTACACCAAGATTGCTATGGGAACATTGAGAAGTCTGGCTATCAGAAACACCATGATCAGAACACCTCCGTTCACAGCATAGAACCAAGTGTTGGACAAGCCCACCTTAAAGCAAACAAAAAGAAAGCTATATAAAGAATACAACTCTGCAGACAATACTTACGGTTCTTAAAATCTTTGCAAGGGCCAGAAAAGGGTTACTGAAGTCTAGAGCGAGAAGAAAGGCTGCAAAGAAATCTCCTTTATACCCTCTCAGACTAGCGTTCTAATCAGACAGAAACACAATCATTATGAAAACTGTGAATCTGATTTTGCTACTCACCACTAGCATAGGATAAGCTATTACTATCAATATAAAGTGATGAAAGAGGTAAAACCACTTTGCCTGACAGAACAGAATCAACTTTGTTTTAGTTTTCCGATGAATGATATTCTTCTTCAATGTGAATGCTCTGTACATGGCAGATGTATCAATGACATAGTACCAGACAGCAATGTGAACCCATGGAGTCAACACAACTGATCTATAGTGACGAAGGTGACGAAGGTGAAGAAGTCCATAATATTACCCATAAAGTTTCTCACTCTCACCTAGCATTGAGGGAGTCGTGCATCGTTTCCAGAATCACTACTACACTAACTGCTGAGGTGGCCACACCCATTAAAAAGGTCATCACTCTGGCGACATCAGAGCAAAGACACAAAGAGAGAGGTAAAAGGTGCTCTAAATCAATACGGTCTTGTAACCAACTGTAAAGATAGTTCCACCATGTCTCCTGGAGTGATTATCTTCAGCCTGGCCTCTCCTACGCTCTCAGATCTAGATTCATCTGTGAAAAACATTTAATTGACTATAAACTAGACACTACAAGTACAGTACCTTTCAGCTTCTGCTGGTGATTTCCACAGCTCATTAACTGGACTCGGTCATAAAGGAATGATCTGCAGATCCATTTAACTAGAATTCGTTCTAGAAGTAACTGAAGAAGTCCACAGGAGATTAGACTAACCGGGATAAGCCACAAGTACCCCAGGCCCACCTCCATTTAGATGTACGCATAATTACTGTAACATGCAGGATCTTGGCGCTAGGCGCTAGGCGGCTAGGATGGATCGAACTATCCAAACGCGCGCGCTTACATACAGAAACTAATAATCAAACCACAAAGAGCTAAAAATAAAGTGGGAAAAATAGTCATGTCAATAAACATACTGTACTCCTTTGCCAATGATTCTAAGATGATTACAGGCTGGTATAATATGAATCTTCTTTAAATCTATTGTATCTTCTTTACACTATTTGGGATTACAGAAGCTTCAGGCTTCTTTGACCGTTCTGAGAGACTCCTGAGGGCAAGTTTTAATATCAATGTGAACCAGTAGATCTGCAGGCAGTATTGTAAAATGATGAATACATAGCAGGAAATCTTGAGATGATAGAGAGCTTCCATGATGCTCCAGTTGTGGTACTGGGCAGCATACACGAGAATGACAAAAGGAATATTGAGAATACGAACAACAAAAAATGCCACCACAAGTAAATAGCCATTGACCAAGTAAAACTTTGTCCTTTCTTGACCAAGCTGTAATAAATAAAAAAACCATATTTGGTAAATTTTCATCATAACATTAGAGTGAAAAGGGTGTTTTACAAATACATTGAAGAGGTTGAGAACTTACTAGTTTGAGCATTTTTGCCATGTTGACTAAAGGATTACTGAAATCTTCTCCAATAATGACAGCCACTATAAAGTCACCCTTGTAATTCCTCAAGTGGTCATTCTATCAGAAGAAGAAATGAACATTACGAACCAAGAGAGGGGGGGGGACTAAATTTTACTTACCACAACTAGACTATAACCAAAGATGAAAAGGAACACGTGGTGAACAATGTACGGCCACTTCACTCTGATGTATTTGAGGATCTGGCGGTACTTAGGAAGGTGGAGGACAGGGTTTCTTGTTCGAAAGGCATCAAACATGTTATAAAGATCCACAATGAAGTACCAAGCCGCTATGTGGGTCCAAGGAATAAGAACTGATGACCTGAAGCAGTAGGAAAATACGGTCACACAACTTTTTCCTGCTAATTGATTCTGAGCACTGACCTGGCATTCATAATGTCCCTTCTAGTTTGGATTAAGACTATGAAGCTCACAAATGCAGTGATTGCTGCTATCATTGATCCCACCATCCTGCAAATAATTATTAATAACATTATCATTACTAAGTTCTTGAGAAAAATGTAATGGTTTGCAATAATACATCTATATCACTATGTAAACAAGGCCTGAACTTTCACATGATGTTCATTTAACCAACCATACAATTATTCATACCATTTCATACCCAATGGGGTATAACTACCTGTGAAGCTCTCAAGTGAGTACATTAATGTCTCGGCACTTTATTACAAGTGTTGTAGTGCTGCCAGACCAGTTTTATCAAATTAGATCCACTTCCCCTCACCCAAATAAAAGATCAGCAATGACCTTTAAGAGTGAATGTGCATAGACACTTAACTTACACACCATGCATGACATGACAGTTATCAACACCACATGATATCACAGTGCATATCAGGACTGAGTCTGACCATATTGACACACACACACCTACAGGTTATTACTATGTAAAACCCTACATCAGCCCTGAATAACACGTGGGTGTACACAAACTCACTCCATGGATACTCCATTCACATCTCCATCTGTAACCAACTTTTTCCCACCATACTTTCCCTTATTGCTAGCCTTGTATCCATTTGCAACCACCATCCCATTCTCATGCTCGTTTTTGGTCTGCTTCTTCTTCTTCTTCAGGTCACACTCCAATTGAACTGACTCGGAAAGAAAACTCCTGCAGAACCACTTGACCAAGTAGTGCTTTAGGACCCAGTAAAGCGAACAGTTGCCAATGATGCTAAGCGGAATCAGCCATAGGTTGCCTATTTCCATGACGCCTTAGTTGAGGTCAAACTGTCTCAGCTGAGCGATACCCCCAATAATGGGAAAATGAGGAAATCGAACGATTACTTTTTTGTGGCTTCACTGAGTAGCGCAGCTGGGTGTGCCTTCAGACTTGTGCTGTGCTTTATTTGGAATTGTATTGTGTGATTCTTGTGGCCGACTCCATGGAAACAGCAAAGAGTGAATTGAAAAAGATTGTGACGGGATTTGCTGAGCTCTTGAAGAAATCAGGTCCTTTGGAGGCTCCATCATGGAGATTTCCGGAGCAGCTTTCCACATCAGTAAATATTGAAGAGGTTCTGAAGAGTGAAAAGGGAAGTAGTCATGAATTCATACTAGAGCTAATCATCGATAGGTTGGTTACAAGCTTATAACTAAAGAAACTGCATATTGAGGTCTACACTGATTTTCTCCAGATTTCTGCTGCTGCTACAATGTAGTATACAGGTGCTGGAAGGGTCCATACAGCTACAGAGTCACTCTTCACCTCTCCCACTCACATTGGGATCTGCTGTCAAAAAGTTATCAAAATGCATACTTAAAAGCACTGCATATTTATCCAGCTTGGATCATCAGGTATGCATAGCTACATTGTGGATCAGATGGTTAGAATCTAAGTTTGTTTTTATTTCTCTAAGATTGTAGCAAAGAATGAGGTGAATAGATCACTTGAGTCAGCCCTTTTTGAGTTGCGGGAAGAATATAAGTTGCTCCAGGAAAAAAATGACATGCAAGTCACTACTGCAGTGCCATCTTCTGATATGCAAGCTAACTCTGAAAAGTTTACAAAAAGTAATGGTCAGTCATGTGACTAACATTATAATGATAAGTCATTACTTTAACAGGTGCCTGTATGGGAGAAAAGATTGGCGCACAACTTGAACTCAAGTGTAGCAGTTTGATAGATAGCCCCTTCTCTTCTTTGCATGATGTGGTTAGCATAGGGACCCAGACAACGGACACTGCATTTGCTCTCTGCACTCGATGTCATGAAACACAACATGCTCTAGTCAGAGCTGCACACTTAGTTGCTGGTCTCTGCAAAAATCACGAGTTAGAGTCTGAACTTTCATTGTGTGAATGGGAAAGGCTGGCAGAAGTGGGAAGATTGGAAACTGACAAATGGACCAAAGCACTTCAGATAGACTTAAAGTCGCTGGAAGCAAATAGATGCCTCATATTGGAGAAGATCAAAGACCGTGATACTAAGTGTGAGCTGTTAAAGGAAAAAGTAGATGCATTGCAGAGTGAGATAGAGATATTTCAAGCTCGCATTAACACCATGAAGGTTTTTACAATTCTGTTTTGCAAGAACTTTATTATAATTGCCCTCTTAATTCTCAGGACATGCACAACTCTAAAGATGACGTTATCGCCACAAATAAAAAAGAATTTACAGTAACTCTAGCCAGTTTGGAGGCAGCGCAATCACAACTGCAGTCTAGAAATAACGAAATGGAAGCAGAACTCAATCATTGTCGGGAGCAGGTATCTGCCTATCATGTCATGGTGATGAATTATGGTGAGCACAGTTGAATTCTCTTTTGTATCTAAAGCTAGCTGCTGTTTTGTCTCTCCAGAAACTAGTCACAAGAATCTGGAGACACACATACATGCACTGGAAGCTCATGAGTTGGAATTGAAGGAAGCAAAAAGGGATCTTGAGGCACAATTGGAGTCAGTTGTAATAGAACTGCAGAAGTCACAGGAAATGTTAAGTGATCAAGAGATTGAGTTGAACAAATCCAAACTCCATAGTTCCACACTCAAGAATAAATATGAGGTATGACTGTATGAGCCTGTATGACAACAGCTTGTCAATCTATTTTGTGATTCAGACGCTGAAATCCAAACAGTCTGGTCTTTTATCGCAACTGGATGAAATTGATGAGGAATCTTCACGTTTGAGGGAAGAATTAATTGAAATGGAGATCACCCACAGTTCAACTGTCATGGAGCTGAAAGAAATGCAGGCTCATTACAAACACATTCAGGAGCAGTTCCACATTGAACAGGTAAGATGAGGTCCTTTTCATTGCCTATTAATGTTTAGCTCACTGCGTGTTACAGAATAAACTGGAAAAGTCACAACAGGAGGAGGAGAAACTGAATTCTCAACTCACTGCTATCAAAACTGAACTTGCCAGGACTGAGGAACAGCTTGATACTGAGAAAAATAAATGCAGGTATATTATTTGAAACTGGAAAATTTACCTCCTCTGCTAACTTCTTTAGTACTTTTGGGTCATTTGGTTATTTCATGCTTTCTTTTATAAACCACTGTAGGATGCTGATGGACTACCCTTTCAAGAAGCCGACTGATGTGAATTATAGGGATCATGTGACTTCACTGGTTGCAAAAAAGCAAATACGACAACAGGTCACAGCTAATACCATCAGGATTTGTCTGCTTGAAGAGCAAAATGACGAGCTCCGTCATAGGACTATGGAAGAAGCAAGGGAGCACAAGAGGAGAAATGAAGGCTCTGAAGCACCCAAGGTATGGAAATTAAATAAAGGGGAAGAAAACTTCAGTATTTATTTATTTTTTTAGCCTGGTATTCCCACACGTCTATGGGAAAATAAAGTCTTGCAGCAGCTCATAGATGAACAAACAGCTGCTAGAAATTCTGCTGAAAAGCTTGTCTTGTTTCAGAAGCCCACAGATATAAAGCCAGAAGCACAGAGTTCAAATGAGATTCTCCCTTCTACCTCCCTTGGAGCAAAGGGTGAACTGAGTAGCAGCAATTCCAAATTGAAGGGAAGGCTTGGACACTTGGTTATGGCCATTGCTGATTCCCATGCACATGATTCTTCAAGATCAGCTGAGCACAAGCATAGGAATATTGATTTGGAGTTATCCGAGGATGTGGACATTCATTTATGTGACAATTGTGATAAAATGTTTTACTGTGAACAAGAACTGAAAGAACATATCCATTCATCCTGTGAAAATATAACCTACTAATTAGTTATCACTAATAATAATGTCAAGACTATAAATATCACAATTGAACCAAGGAGCAGGATAAGAAGTGATAATCATTGGTGATGCTGTGATAGACACACAATTAGTACAACTTGTGCAATACAAAATACTAGTTAGCTACTTCAAAAGAAATTCTGCTCTGAAGCCAGGAAATTGATCAATGAAATCTGAAAATTCTAACTTAAGGTTTGCATACTTGAGTTCCCAGTCATCCCTAAATGATGTCATTTCTTGCAGTTCTGACCTCAGCCTTTCATTTTCAGCAATTTGCTCACTCAACTGCTGCTGTGAATCAGTTAACTTGTTTTCATGTTCACTTTTCAGTCTCTCCATCTTCGCCCTGAACTGTTCCTCCAAATATCTCCGTTGTTCTTCCAGAGCTTGTCTCTGAACTTCATTCATGTGTTTTGTATTTTCATCCAAAGCTCTAATCTTATCTTCTTGAGCTTGCTTTCTTTCTTCCCTTCTTTCCTGGGCTACTCTGCTGGCTACCTTCTTTGCTTCTTCCTCGGCCATCCGCCGCTCTTCACACCTTGCCTCAGCCTCAACTATTCCTTTCAATTGTTCTGCTTCCTCCCACAGATTTTTCACAGTCCTTTCCAAGTGCTCTTTGCTCTCTTTTTCAACTTGAGCCATATGCTCCTGAAACTCCTTCTTCAACTGATTTTCTAAAATAGCAGTCTGTCTGGCAATGGCTTTCAACTGATTTAAATGAGCCTCCTTAAAGATCTCCTGCTTCTCCTTCTTCCACTCTTCCGAAGCCTTTGAGAGCTCCTCTTCTCTCCTTTTACCTTCTTCCCTCCTGACACTTTCTTCTGTCAAGCGGATGGCTTTTTGTTTGGATTCCTCTGCAGAAATTTCTGTCCGGAGTCTGATTTTCTCACCAACTCCTGAGAGAAGAAGAAGTGGTCAGTCTAGACTATGCTCTAACTCTAAGCTTATCTTACTAATGATGCTGCCATGTGTAAGAACTTGGTTTCTATCCCTCTGTGTTAAGTTCTGCATCATGACTCACTCTCTTTCTCTCTCGCACCTCGCAGCTAGCTCCACCCCTACTGGCTAGATAAGGGACACGCCTCCTTCTACGCGCCTGCGCATACTTATGCCTTATTTAGTATTATCGCATGGCGCATGGCCTGATCAATTTCGGCTATAAAAAGCCCGCGAACAAAGAAGTCTTGTCAATGCGAGCTCTTTTTTTTGTGCACTTAAACACCTGCTTTTGGTGCTTTTTTCGTGCTTTTGCTTCTTATAGAAGTATTTCTTAGTCTCCCATTTCTCTTGGGATTCTATTCGGCTCCTAATGCACCAACAAAACACTTTAACTCAAGAACAGGATCACCAACAACAGCAACAAAAGCAACAGCAACAACAACAGCAACAATATGACTCGCGGTAAATTATTGAAGGCTAAAGAAGTCTGGCAGCAAGCAGAAGCAGTCTGTTTCGACGTGGACAGTACTCTCATCAGGGAAGAAGGAATAGATGGGTTAGCAGAGTTTTGTGGAGCTGGATTTCAAGTCAAGGAATGGTGGGTGTCTTCTTCCCAGTCCCAAAGCTTTTGCACGTGTTCTCCATGCATGAATATCCAATTAAATTTATTCTATGATTTTATTTGATTAGTGCTGATGGCACCTGGCTATAAATACCATTATATATTATTTTGACCTTTTTAGGACTGCTAAGGCCATGGGAGGAGCAGTGACCTTTCAGGAGGCCCTTAGAGCTCGTCTACAAATTATACACCCATCTCTGAAGCAGCTAACTGAATTCAACGAGTCAAAGAATATTGCTGAAATCCTTACACCGGGTGTTCAGTATGTGATAAAAGCAATTGCCGGAATATATATATATATATATATTTTCCTTCTCTTTATTTTTAGGGACTTGATAACAATGCTTCACAATTATGGAACTTCAGTGTATCTAGTATCTGGTGGTTTTCGTAGTTTCATAGAACCTCTGGCAGACTATCTGGAAATCCCAAAAGAGAACATTTATGCCAACAGAATCTTGTTCAACGAGAAAGGTAACCAGTCACTGAATTGCCTTTTGTCATGTATATTAGAACCTATAACTTGCAAATTACAATACTATTGGGGCTATAATTGGAAACTCAAGAGGTTACCTTTCCTTATATGCTTCAATAGCTATTGTTATTTGTGGGCTACATCAACCATGACTAGCTACATCAACCATGACATAGTTAGACAACATGGTATTCAGACTTCTTGTACATGGGAGGCACGTACATGTGTATTATATTCATGATTATGAATACCTCATGGGGATATATATAAATTAATATAATACTGTATCTAGTGCTCTGAACCAGTTTCTTTTGACTATGTCATCTAGATAAATTCCCAAAACTTTTGAGTTCCATATGTAGCTGCTTGGTCATGGTTACTACCACACTTTATCTCATTAGGTGGGTATGCTGGTTTTGATGTGACTGAGCCCACCAGTAGATCAGGTGGGAAAACCAGGGTTATGGAACAGCTGAAGAAAAAGCACAAGAAGTGAGTCTACATTACCATGCATACACATGTCTAGTAGTGTGACTACATTATTATACATGCTTACATGCATGCACATGTCTACCATGCATGCTCTTTGCTTGTTGTGTTACTATGCAGAATTGTTATGATTGGAGATGGCATGACAGATATGGAAGCTTCTCCTCCTGCTGTGAGTTTATTTTTGCCCAGTTTTGCTATTCTTGAAAGTGCAGTTGTAGATATTTCACTTTTGGGACCAGCCCTGATTAGGGAGGGATTCTTAATTACTAACTGCATTGGGCTGGGGAGAAAAAGGTTTTTTTACTTTGCATTTCATGAGTTCACATTAAGGGCTTCTACATGCATGTTGCTTGTAGGAAGTGTCTTATTGAGTGATATAAATGTCCATTGTGCTTAAAATAGTCAGCTAAGACAAATATTTGAGACAGTGATTTGGAGGAATACATTTTAATCTAGTTTGTAACCTGCAGTGACCAAAATTTGATAGCAGCTGGTCTTATCACTACTACTGTGGTTATCCATGTGACCATGTTATATTGTAGGATGCTTTCATTGGATTTGGGGGGAATATTGTACGTGAGAAAGTGAAGGCCGGTGCTCCTTGGTACGTATACAGCTTTCAAGAGCTCATTGAAGAATTGGAGATGCGTGAGAAAATGAAGAGGTTAGAGGTGGTAGGGGAGACCACTTTCAGTGAGGTCCTGTTGGACGCTGAAAGGCGGGTGAGCATGAAAGCTGTCCTCAGTGTCAGCTAGATGTTTTTCACCACCCACTAGTTGGCTCTCTTCAAAAGGACTGTATTTGTTATGGACTCAATTATTCATGTTTAATACTAAAGTTGTTATCTTAGGATAGTGTTCACTTTCCATCCTAATGGATGCATTTCCCCTTCAAGGCAACCCTTGTTGCCGTCATTGTTCTCTGTTTGTGTGAATTTTTGACACAATAGGATTGTATGGTGCTTTTAGCAACTACAATTTATTTGGCTATTAGCATTTTGTATGCTTTTTGTACCAACATTATTGCTTATTGAATTCAAGATATTGTCTAGGTGTATGGGTGTGGCAAAAATTTCCAGCCTACTTACATTTTTAATGGGTGGGCACACCTACATAATTATGTAGAGTGATTAATATTCTTTGCTGGTACAATAAAAATAATAATAGGGGCTAGTGTTTCCTTCTCTATTTTCTTAAATCTGTAAGGTTCCCTCTAGCATCCTGATCTTTTTCAATAGCTTCAAATAGAGACTTGAAGTTTCCTGCTCCAAACCCCTGCAGTCAATAATGAAGCCAGCATTCACAGGGGAGATGATCTTTGGATGTCGTGATGACTTACGCAGTGATTGTGTCTCTCTATCACCTCCAAGAAGAGGGTGGGCCTATCCTGCATGGGCTTGGTGAAAATCTGCAATAGATACCCATTATCATCGAAGTCGACCAAAATCTTCAACTTTTGGAGCTGAAAAATGCATTTGTTGATTATTAGCCAAGTTTCTCAATGATAGCACCTTACTATGGCAATATCTTCTGCTACTTTAATCTTGGCAACCTTCAACTTTTCCCTTAGATTGTCATAGTACTTATCTGGAATGGACATGAATTCCAGACCTCTGGCCTTGAGATTGGTGATCTGAACACAAAAGGCAACAAGGTTACCAAGACACTTCAAAACAGGTTGTCCTTACAGCTGCAATGATGTCCGAAGTATTCAGAGCAATGTGTTGGACACCTGCAGTCCCATAGTAGTCTATGTATTCCTGTATCTGACTCTTCCTTTTAGCTGGGGCTGGTTCATTCAGGGGCATCTTGATGGTCTCATCCCAATTGGTCACTACAATGGAGTTGAGTGCACTATAATCTGTGTGCATCTAAAAAAAAAGGGGAATAAATTCATTAGACATTAATACATTTCTGCTTACCAACTTATCATCGATGGACCAGAACCTGTGGAATTGAAGAGTCTTTTCGTAGTACTCTGCAATGTTTGTCATTTGCTCTTCTCCCTGGTTGCCTACTACATGGTCAATAAAGTTCAGCTTTCCTGGAGGTCTGGGAGCCAGAGAAGTATGAGAAGAGTAAGGGAGGGAGGTGTGTCTTATAAGAGAAGGGGGAAGCAGCTTACAGAGTGCATAACAAGGGGCTAGTGAAGAGAGGAGGTTTGTATCCTGGTAGGAAGATTCCTTTATACTTTGTTCTCTCCACGAGAGTATGTGTAGTGTCTCCATACTGTCACACACAGTCAAGCCATTAAATTTTAGTCATCACACTTTCTCCAACTCTAAAATGTTTGCTTACAGTTTGAACTTGGGCATAAGTGACAGATCCAAACTCATCAGACTCCTCCCATGGCTCCTTGATCCCTCTTGCCCCTCGTTCAACAGCTCGCTACAAAAAGATAAAACTGATAACTCCATCCACTTACAACTGCCATACAGTGCACAGTAAAACTTGTACTTTATAGAGAGTTCTGCAGTCTTCTACTGTGAAGGCAATGTCCTTGACTCCATCCCCATGTAACACCAAGTGGTCACCCATCTCTAAATAAATTAAAATAATAGTTACATAGGATGAAATGTCCATACTGTGTACCTTTGTGGTTTGGGTTCAGAGCAGACTTGAACACAAAAATAATCTATAGATGGAAAGTCAGTGCATAATGATAAACATCTTAACAGACTTTTGATGCTATTAGTCTAATAACCCTCTACGCCCATTAACTACCTACAAGACCATACTTTGTCCTGCTTTACAGCATGAGATACCACATCACGTCTTCCAGTCTCCAACCCCTGGTAAGCTAAAGGCTCAAAACCTACGTAGGACGAGTAGAACCCAGCAGCCTGTATCCATCCAATAATAAGACTTGGTCTTTCTCACATAGTGAAATATTACCTGCTTGGCATTCCCCACCCAGAACGTGATGTGATCAAAGGCCACATAACGACCAGGACCTTCTGGCTGTGTCAAATTATTGTTCATGTGGTGAAATGCAATGCAGCTGGTATAATACTTACTTTTTGACCTTTATCGTGATAAGACTGTAGATATACAATTGCAAGTCATAAAATTATTTTTCATTGCCTCATAGATCTTAGAACACTCACCATAATCTGAAGTTTCACTGAGTAAAGGTCAGAGTACGAAATTGCGCGGTGTCACATGACACTGTATTACGCATGCGCAGTATAGATGCTCTGCACAATTACAATCATAGTTGATAATATTATACACAATCTTGCAATAATTAGACTTATTATTATAAGTTGACACCATTGGTCTTTGCAGAATGTTCAGGTGAAGTGAGCATCTCAATTGTTCTTCCTCTTTGTCTCCTTCGCCGCTGCCGACTAGTTGCACCCATCTCCTTACTTTCCTGTTTTCCTTCGTGAGAGGTGGGGGGTTCTGCAGATTGCTCTTGATGCTCTGAAGAGTGGATTCCATTTGTCTTTCCATTGGTGACTGGAGATGATTTCTGATCGGAGAACTGCCCTCCAACATGATCTGCCTTGCTACCCCTAATAGCAGACAAGCTGGAGTCATCACTTATTGAGGAGAATCCACGAGTAGTCTTAGGGTCAGGGGACAAATCATCCTCTTCATCATCTAGTTTACGCATTCTTTCCCTCTGCTTCAAAAGAAATTCTTCCAAATCAGCATCATCGTCGTCGTCATCATCATATTTCTTTTTTGAACGGGAGCTCTTTTTTGAATCTTCATCTTCAAGATCTTTTCTGGCCATTCTCAAAGACTCAAATTTGTCATCGTCATCACCATCATTACTTAGTCGCTTTAATCTTTCTTGCCTGGCTTTTCTTGATGCTTCAATCTTATCCTCTTCATCATCCAATTGCTTCAATCTTTCTTGCCTGGCTTTTCTTGACATTTCAAATTTATCTTCCTCATCCAATTGCTTCAACCGTTCTTGCCTGGCTTTCCTTGATGCTTCAAACTTCTCCTCCTCATCATCCAATTCCTTCAACCGTTCTTGTCTTGCCTTTCTTGAAGCATCCAATTGATCATCTTCCAAAACATCTTTTGAAGTACTTCTCTTCCTTCGATTGCTCTGAAACTCATCACCATTTCGAGTTGGTGACAATTCTTTAGAACGTGCTTTAATTTTAGCTTCAGAAGTCCTTGGCACAGTGATTTCGTCATCCTCATCATCATCACTAAAGTCCAGACTCTCATCCAAGCTGTAAGTACTGTCCACAGAGCTGAGATTGTCCAAAGAGTCCATATGACCTAAGTTATACTGCAAGTCTTCATCACCACTGTAGTCCTCCTCATGGTCCTTCAAAGCTCCATGCAGTTGTTCTATTCGCTTCTGTGAGGATTTCAAGTCAGCTTGTGCAGCCTGGAGCTGAGCCTCCAACTCTTCAATCCTTGCCTCCTACGAGTATAATATAGCCAAGTACAAAAATGTAAAATTCATATGACCCAACTATTCTCTTACATGCTACACTTACAGCATTTCTGCGCTTCTTGGACATTTCTTGCTCTTTCCTTTCAGCTTCCTGCAACTCAACTCTCAATTCTCTGATCTGCTTCTGGGCTCTGGTGAGGGCATCGTTGCTCTTGTAACTGACGTCCTCTGTCTTCTCCTCTTGCAGTCTCTCCAACTGATGCCGCAAACGGTTGATCTGAGACTCATGACGACGAGCACTGGAACGCTCCAACTCCAACTTCTGCTCGAGTTCTTTCACCTGTACATAGAGCATATGCAAAGAATCAAGTGTTGGTTAACTTCTTTTACTATTCATCATACCTTATGCTCACTGGCTTCAAACTGATGCTTGTTCACCTCACCTTCGACCTCTGAGATCTTGTTTTGAAGAGTTTCCACCTGAAATTGGTAAACATGATATACGATAGCACCCAACATAATATCATCATTTATATAATAGAGTACTTTGGACTCCAGGTTGGCCTTGGTTTCTGACAGTTCTTCCACCTGGAAATTTGCTTCAGCTAGCTGTGACTGGAAAGACGAGATTTGGGAGATATACGTATGTTGTTTCTCTAAGAGTTCCTCGATCTCATCTTGATCTTCTTCTACTCTGGATTCCAGTTCAGACTTAGTACGAGAAAGGTCATTTACACGAGAATCGAGCTAAAACGGATAAGCATCATCAGTACTACCTTGACTTCATATATTTCCAGGTAGAATATCTTACCTCAATCTTATTCCTTGACATTTCATCATACTGTATCTGAAGCTCCTCCATGTCTCCCTGCAGCCTCTTGTAGTTCTTGACGGCCGATGACTCACTAGTTTGCAGTTCCTCCAACTGGTTCTTCAATGACTTAATCATGGCCGAGTTGCCTCTCATCTCTCTCTCATGCTCCAACTGTTCTTGGGTGTCCTCCAGCAAGGCCTTATACTTACGAAGCTGTTTCTTCAGTTTCTTTTCAGTGTCAGGGTCTCCCAATTTGCTTTGGTATTCCAGCAACTCGCGTTCCATATCTCGGCGAGACTGAAATTAAGTTAATATATCTAATTAATGCCCACTCATAAGCATTCAGCGCGATGCCTAGATTCATTTTTGATGTTAAAAGCCAAGTAGTTCCCCCATTGTATTCCTTAAATAATGCGCACCTTGACAGCAGCTTGTTTTTCTTCATGGACTTCTTCGAGCTGTTGACTCAAAACCTTGAGTTTCTTATTCAAAGTGGCTTTCACCTGTTCCAACTCTTCCTCACGTCCCTCCAGTTCCTTGGAATGCTGCTGTTTAATTGTCTGGTTGGATAACTCCAGTCTTGCCTTGGCTTGCTGCAGACTATCCAACCTATAGGACATTGACAATGATAAAGTGTTTCTCTGTGATTCCCCCAGATGTAGGGGAAAGGACTCACTTCACACTAGATTCATCCAATTCGTCTTCCAACTCAACAATCTTTGACTCCATGTCCCTCTTGATGCGTTTGAGGGAGGTGAGTTCTGACTCAGCTGTCATGCTACTTGTCCTGGACAACAGCTCTGACTCGATATCTTCCTTCTCCTGGGAGAGCTGCTTCATCTCTTCTTCCAATGCCTGCATTAAATGTTTCAATACTTCAGCAGGAGACCACTATACATCCACATTATTACTTGTTGACTGCAATGAGATAGCTTAGATATCCATAAAACTATCAAAAACATGGGTGGTCCATTTGGTACTTACATTATGAAAACATTTTATTGCATTTTATTAATCCTAGAAGTAAGTGTGTGCACTACTACCATATTGAGTACCTTATATTTCTCCTTCAACTCATTGTGCTCAGTCTGCAGCAGTTCCTTCTCCCTGGCCAGCCTCACCTTAGCTTGCACTTCTGAATTAGAGTCGTCCTTGGCAGCATTCAAGTCTAAATCAAACCTGGGGGGGGGGGGAAGGAATGAAAATAATAACAGGGATAATACATGAAATGGGATAGTTTCAAGTATTTGGACACGAGCCATGTAAAATCAGCTGCCACAGCCAATTAGCTGGCATTATAAATGCAAGTTGTCAAATTATCGACAAAATTCTATCCAAGGTATTTGGTTGGGGGTCCTCTTTATGATCAACATTCTTTGCACTCACTTGCGTTGCCTCTTTTCCAGTTCGGCATTCCGTGACTGTTGTGCCTCGAGGAGGAGCTTCAGGTCATTCATTTCCGTGCCCAGCTTGGTCGCTTTCTTCCTCAACTGAGACAGAGTGCGGTGAAGGTCATCTCGATCACTTTCAGCGTCAGCAAGCTGTCAAATACAACCAATGAAATACCTTCCTCACCTTCCTCAAAAACGAATTCCTACTCACCTTTTTCTCTAAACTTCTCTTGGAAGACTCAAGGGATTCAATTTGATCCTCGAACTCAGATGCCACTCTTTGCCTGAGTGTCTCAAGCTCACGACGAGTCTCGTAGTACTTCTCCAAGATGGATTCATTGTCCTCCTCCCCTTCTTGGGACTGCTTGATACGTGCCAGGATGCTCATCTCCGCAATCTGCATGTGCAGCTGCTCATTCACATGAGATAACTCCACCTCACGAGCCTGTGCATGTGCATGTGGGAGAGATAGTCAAATCCAAGAATGAGGATTTTACTTTCAATTCATCTGTACTGACCGTAGTCTCAGCAAGTTTTTCCTCGAGCTCCCTCTTCTCCATCTGTTCTCCCTCCATCATCTCTGATGCTTCATGGGCAGAAGTCTGAATCTCATCCAACTGAGCTGTCAACTGAGCCACCTGCATAAACAAAACACCAGATGTTGGACAAGCACTAATGTCAGAACATACACCAGAACCAGAGTCTGAGACTAAGATATAGAAGTACACTAACATTGATTTAGGCCTATTGTAAACACGGGGACTAATAATGCTCACTTTAGCCTCCAGACCAGCTTCAGATTCTTTCAAATTGTCTTTCTCACTCTCCAGGGCTTCAACTTTTGCCTTCAGCTTCTCAATCTTGGACTACACAATAGAATGAAAAGAGAAGAGAATGAGAATCAGTCTTGTCTTTCACGTCATTGCAATTTGTAGAAATTACAAGTCACACAGAAGAGAGCTTGTTCAGACACTTACATCTCTGTCTTTGATTTCTTCTTCTGCACGCCAGATGGCCAAGAGTGGCTTAACCTAAGGTGGATATATGGCAAACACTAAATACCTCGTGACTAGCAACTCCATGCTGGCCACCACTTATATGGCTGGCTTGCATGTTAGTACCCCACTGAAGGAGACACACATGATTACAAAAACTGTTTAGGACCATATATGCTAATCCAACACAGAAGACTATTATGTTAAATACAGTGAAAATCAGGGTGGCAATTAATCACAGGATATATCTAATTAATCCAGGGGCAACCCTTTTTATAAAAAAAGGTTGGTCACTGCACAAATGGACTCTGACCTTGAGGAAAAGTTTCCACCAGCTCCAGTCTCTGACTTCCAAATACGCCCAAACATTCTGCTGGATCACAAAAGCAGCTGAATCCTGCACTTCCAGCTTCTTGAAACGCTGTCTTCCCAACCACCCCCTGCACCTTGCCTATTATGATTGTACACATTCTTAAATGAGAAGCCCCTGTGATCATAATTCAACTGACCTGGAAACGGACCATGACATCATGAGAACTTTCCTCCATCATTCGATCGAGGGCAGCCAAAGTCCCAGCTCGAAAGAAGGTCTGGCTAAGTCCTATACGATACGAGTTCTTGTCCACTCCTTGACATTGAAGCACTAATTCTATTGCCTCTTTCTTGTTCATGGAAGAGTCGTCTCCACCGTCACCAGGAAGAAGAGCATGGTAGCGACGACAAAACTCACCAAAGAGCATGTGCTCGGGGAATCCTAGCAAGAGAACAGACACTTATCAATTATTACATCATACTCATTAGTCCTATCGATCTGACTCACACTACTATTTCAATTAAACTAGACAGATTGATTTTTTAAAGTAGTAAATGTTCAATAATGTGTCATTGTTGTGCCCACCTTAGCACCCTGCCCTGCCCTGCCCTGACCAAACCTCTCTTCCTGCACTGACTCCCTGTCGTCTGACACATTGCTCAAAGGAACGAAGTCCAATACTATTATGGATCGCTTGGTCTAAGAAGAAAGACTAAATTTCCACAGTGAAAGTGCTACACCCCCTACAGGTCTATAAAATGAGATGTAGGCTCACTCCATCACCCAGCCAAGTAAGCTACATCACTTTGAAGCTGACTGTTATTCTAATCATCATGGGTTATCCGACCATATTTTCCCTGGTCTTGCTGGCTATTTTCATGCAGCAGATTGAGGCTACTGGGATCGATTGCAGAGCTGTCCGATGTGCTAGACCCCTCTGTGCCAACCCAGTCACACCAAAAGGACAGTGCTGTCCCTCATGTGAGCAGAGCAATTGCAAGTTCAAAGGCTGTGTCAATTTTCTACCCAATGGAGTAGTCCAGTGGGCTGAAACACCATGTATTAAGTGCCGATGTGATAAAGAAGACAATCGTAAATTCTGCTTCATCATCGACTGTTTCCGCCTGACCAGGAAGGACTGTTTCGGAAGACCTGTTGTGACTCGTCCCAACGAATGCTGCCCGTCATGTGACTTTGGGGTACCCAGTAGGAGATGCCAACTTGTTCCCCAAGTTTTTGGTCGAGAAAATATCACCGTTTCCTCAACTGGCACCGATAAGAGCTGCACTAAGCGAGTTGTCAAGAAGACATGTGATAAAATAGGGTTCCGTTTAGGGAGGAAGAAGTTTGAATGCAAAAACGTGAAAGGAAAAAGAGTGGTTCGTTTTGATAAAAACTGCCCACTTTGTCGAGGGACATTCACAGACAATGTGCGGTGCAGGACAGTCAGAAACGATAAGCTAACTGTGGGATGTGATCTTTTCATACACTAATTCTAGTGAACCCTTTACCGGACCAAATGAATAAAATTCATGAAATATTAGAACCAATACATTTATGTGTACTGGTACTACATACATACATACATACATACATACATACATACATACATACATACATACCTTGCTTGTAGATACGAGCTGCTTTAATCATCTCTGCTCTTCTGAGCTGATCTCGAACTAGTGGCACATCAATGTCCACATGAGTGGGCACCCCTTGCTCCTGCTGAATCCTGAGGGCAGGATCGGGACTTGGTAGTGCCCCCGGGAGTCTGTGGGGTAATTGGGGGAGGATACAGCGGATGAACCACTGACGTGTTTTCCTCAACACATCCACCAAAAAGTCCTAAAAGCAAAACAAAAAAGGGGTAAATCAGTCAGCTCCCCTAATACTGTCTTCATCTCAAAATGTACACAGATAGCTATTATTCTCCAACTTACGATTTTGAATTTGGTTTGGAGACAGATGGAGGATTTCTTGATGCCAGAGGAAGGACTGGTGAAATGACCGGCCTGACTCGAAGTTGAGCGGGTTAAAGATCGGTGGGCATCGGCCTTCAATTGGGAGGTACCTAATGAGGTAGCAGAGGCTGCTACTCCTCGGCCTTGAAAGATAGATGCTATGCTTGGTCTGTATAGGCAAAACAATTGTACAGTGACTAGCTCTTTAATAAGACCTCTTTAAAGATAACCTGGCCACTATAATTAATGAACTATTAACTAGAGGGGTTATCCCCTTACCTCTTGGATGCCATGAGTGTCTGTACGACTACACGGAATGAAGGGTGTTCCCGAGCCCTCCTCACCCACTCATTAGCATCATAAAGCACCGGCAGGGTCTGCTGGCAGTGATAAATCATAAACTGATTATCCTCCTTGATTACTTTAATGATGGAGGTTTCCCCCCTCTCGCCACTGCCTCCTGTTCCATGGTACATGTGGACTCGATCCATAAAACTGCTGTCAGAGGCACCAGGGAACACCGATTCCTCATCCAAGATCCACAGCAACCCTCGACGATCAGTATGCAAGTCAACCGATACACCTCGACGCTACAATATTACAGTCATTATTACAGGGGCTCTGTCTTGGAGTATGGGATAAAGGTTAAGGGTCAAATCAAGTTGATTGGTTGAGTTTGAGGGTCTGGAATCTGATCATAAAAGGAAAATCTAGAGAGATTGAGCTCACCTGTGGCACATGCCTGTCAATAGTATCAATGATAGCAAGTGGACTGGCTGCTACTTCCGAGAACATCCAGTTGATCTCCTCCTGCAGGTAGCGGTCCTGCTCAGATGTGAAGGACACATCATGGAACAACATCTGCAGCCTCTCTTGCACATAATTCATGCACAAGTCATCAAAAGAGGCCCCATTCTTAGCCCCAGCAAGTTCCCGGTGCTGGAATCCAGGTGTGTCCAAGACGTGGATGGTAGAACGGGCTTTGGCACCCAATTGAGGCTGGAGGGAGCGATTGATGAGCATGACGAGAGCATTGAAGGCCTGTTCATACAGCCCCATCACGAAGCTGTCCAAGTAGGTGGAGCGATTGCTACCAACGTTGGTGAGAAAGAGAGAGCTAGTGATGGATGTGGTGTCACTCTGATTGGGTGATGAGGTCGAAGAGAAGGAGGTGGTAAATGGATTGCTTCGCACGGTACCACCTCGAGGAGGACTGAAGATGTCCTGGCAGAGGGTGTCGTGGTCCACCCCTAGCACAGTTGCAGCTCTCTGAGCGGCACCAGGATGCAGAAAGTAGTCACTACCTCGGACAGATCCTGGAGGACCAAAAAAGAAGAGTTGTAAATACTTGATGAGAATTTCAAGGCTTTCAGTGACCACTTGATACCTTTCTTGACACCAGCAAAGCCCAAATGGTAGATGGCAGCAAGTAGAGACCACAGACCCAGAGCCTCCTCTTCAGATATGCCCAAGATCTCCAGACAGTTCTGGATCAAGTCCCACACATATCCAGCACTCTCTTCACGTTGGGGCTGGAAATACAGACATAACATCAGAGAGGTAATACATCAATTTTATTGGTATCTACATCACTTTGGACCACAGCCAGCCATAAGAGGTAGCAGAGGGTGGAGATGATTTTTAGACATGATAAATTCACTTCTAAATACTTTGTCCTGCATGCTTTACAATGTACACTCACATCATCGAGCTCTTCACAGTAAAGGTTAGGGTCATCCGTCTCTATAGGTGCATCTAGCAACAAGTCAGAGGACAATTGGTCATCAGCTCCTGCTATTAACTGGGAGAAGATGTTGAAGCTTCCTTCTCCCGGGGGACGTAGGTTAATCCGGTTCTTCTCAAGGAGATAGGTCTACAGGAGAGGAAGAAGAATTAGTCATCCCATACTGAATGTAAATATGATACTTCTTACTTGTATGGCGGCACCTACAATGGTGCCACTGGGGTCAAAGTTCAGGGAATAGAGACAGGCACAACGAGTGGCCTGTGGGTTGAGGACGGTAGCAGCACTGCTGAAGGAATGCAGCAACAACTCCACTGCATCCACTTTAGCATCTATAGCACACAATAATGACAAAATTGAGGAGGATCTCTCACTCCCTCTCCTTCCCTTCCCACCCGTGATGAAATCCCAGTATGGAATACTAGAAGGCTCAGATTCTAGAAATCAATGATTAAAGAGTACCCCTTCTTGTTAACTCCTGCACTATCAGATTACCCCACTTAAAATGGTTTATTAATGAGGGGGTGCATAATTATGCTTAATGAAGGCATACATACAACTTACTGGTGACTGGACCGTGGTCTGGCTGTCCAATGGTGGTGAGGTACCTGAGGAGATAACGGGTGTTGAAAGTCTTTCCTGAACCGGAAAGTCCCATGAGGATCAACGACTGGTCCTGTCGAGTCACCATCATGTCCCTGTATGCCTGTTGGCCCATGGCAAAAATATGCGGAGGCATGTCCTCCCGTCTGCACCCACGGAACATGTCAATCACCTGCATATGCACAGGGAGGGAACTTGTCAGTAATGGGTGGACATTATGGGGTAAAATATGTTCCTAACAATACTATTTCTACTTCCACTAAGTTAGGACTTGCTTATGCCATCAACTTCACTACTTACTCTGTCCACATATGAAGAGAGAGGCTTGAGGGGGTTAAGAATGATGAGGTGACGACCTGCAAAGGTATGAATGAGGCTGCTCCCATATCTCTGTCGCAGAACATTCAGCACACTAGACTCATTCAGGTGGACCAAGTTCACCAGGTCTTCCACCTTGTCCAGGGACACAGGGTTGGCCTAAAGTGGGTGGAGTCAATAGTTTAGGGTTCATACAATCACAAATTTGTTGGGGTGGGTGGACAGCAGGTGCACTCACCCACTCCAATGAACTGTGTATTTATCAAGGAGCTAGTTAAAGATGTAAACATGTTAAAGGCGGGAAGGGTGGGGGAGGACAGCAGTAGGGTTCATAAGTACACCACACCCATACTGAAATCATCATCTATTCTATGGGGTTGCCCCTGTGATCTCACCTTCTCTAAGTCTTCATCTTCAGCCTCCATGACTTCTCCAGTCTGGTCCAGTTTGACCCGCATCAACTCCTTGTTCTGAGCAAGAGAGAGAAAGAATGTCAGTCCAATGTTGTCTATAGCAACAGAGTTACCACTCATAGCAACAGAGTTACCACTCATAACAACAGAAGCCCCTGCCACATGACTGTACATTCCATGTACCAAAGAACATGCCAGCCATGCCTAGCGCCTGCTACTACCACACCACACCCAGTACTAATGATGCCCAGTCTCCCCTACTACCATGCATGCCTTATTACATCCATATATCTTGTCCTATATCTCTTCCATATGTCCTCCTATCCACCTACCATGTACATGTCCCTACCCACTATATCTACTCTCCCTTATGATTATCACTACGTTTCCTCTCCCTTACACAATAACACAGTCTACCTCCCCCTATATATCACACTTCCAGAATCCACATCTCTAGCCAGTGTGACGCATGTAACTTCCCCTGCCATACTTCGAGGTCTGAGGAATCCAGGAACTAGCCAGTGTGACACATGCAACTGATTTCTTAATCATCTCTTTTATGTCTTCTGATTAGTCTTGTCATGCAGGACAAGAAAAAGATTTCTTAAATTGTTGCTGGACACTTGTAGAGGCAGGAAGGCTTCATGATGTTAGCTCCAATCCAAAGCCTTTCATCAGAGAAGGATTGTGCCCACTTCAACATGCCATCTACCCACAACCAATGTTAGTGTACAACAGAACATTATTATCCAACAAGAGCAGTCACCATGGCAGCACACAAAACAGCAACACACTAAAACACTGACACAAACATTGTTTCCCACAATACTTTCTAAGAAAAACCACCATTTCCAGCCCCAAAATTGACATACCTGGATCCTGAAAAGACTGACGTGAGTGGAGAGAGCAGACTGCCTCTTGGGAGAGTCCTGGACTACTGTTCCAAGAGAGAACCCTTCCTTGTGCACCACCCACACCCTCTCCTGAGCAAGACCCTCCCTCTCTGAAATCACCTCAGCCTCCGTCTTTGCCTATGGGAGGAAATCAGTGATATATTATTGGTGTACCCAGTGAATGGGTTATATAAACAGTCGTGACCTTTTAACTTACCAACATGAAACTGTTCAATACCTACCAAATTGGCCTGTCATTAACTTAACCTATTCCTCCATACCAAATATACAGATAATGAATGGACTAAAGACACTCCCTAACAGGTTATTCCAAGAAGCAGAACTAGTAGTCAGAACACCAGCCAAGACACTATCTGTATAGTCTACTAATATTATAACATCACTTGCTGCTATGAAACAATACACCCAAGAAGCATTTAGCTAGACACAGCTTATAAGGCGATATTATGATTCCCCCACTGATTGGTTGCAAAGAATAATGAAATGAGAGACCACTGCTGCTTCTAGACTTTATTATAGTTACAAGAGGCATTCATGACCACTTGCTCATTACGTCCAAAGAGCAGCATTAACCAATCATATCATATAACCTCAGTAAACTCTCCTTCCAATTTCTTGGTGGAGTATATGATTTTCATAAGGGGAGACACACATGGGTGATTAACCAACTGGGTTGTGTGTGGCCTCAGCCTTCATAGACTGCCCTGAGGGGAAAATGTGATTACTCTCCATGCCAACTGAAAAATTATGTCAGGGAAACTTTTTTTTTTATCACCCAGTGATTTTAAACACTGGTAAATTCAATTACATAGCCATCCACATTTTGGCTTATCGATTCACTTTCTGATAGCACTACCATCACACAATTGGAGACATAGAGACTAAATCATGTTTACAAATTCCTTCCTGGGAATCTTACTGGAGTAGTGTCTAGAGCCAAGCCACACCTTCAAAATAATACTGTTGGCCACATACTTCAATGACAACACAGATTTTAATATTATTTCAGTACACTTCAGATAATTAGAGCATCCAGGTACCTAAGGGGTGGAGTCTATTCTTGTGGGGGGGACTGCATGTAGCCACAGCCATTATGTAACACCTAATCAAAAAGCTTCTATACAGAGCCACGTGATGTAAGTGACCGTGAATACAATGACCCACATTTAGACTCTCCTCTCATAGATTCCAGCATTGGGAGTGCTCATGTAAACATAAGATAGAGCAAGACTTCTGTAGCCTATCTGGCTGGGCTGTCAGTAGGGGGCAATCAGCATAAACATGCCAGATAACAATCAATATCACCATTATCAACTTGTGAGTGAATTCTGGTAACACGAGAAATTAGGAGACAGAATAAGATACATAGAATTACATAATAAAATATGAACCTATAGTCAAGAAATGTGCCTGCTCTGTTTGTTTGTTTGTTTGTTTGTTTGTTAGTTTGCTTGTTTGTTTGTTAGTTAGTTTCCTTATTGAGTCTATCTTGCATATAATATTTTGTCCTTCTGTTACGCACTACAGATAGCAGCCACACTTGGGCTTCCTCTGATCTCATATGCCAATGAGTGACATAACCAGGTCATAATTCCAGTCTAAAAAGAGTTTTAAAAAGGCAAGGAAGAAGTACAAAAGTCCAAAGCATTTTTTAAATATTGGAGATCACAGCCTTCCCCGTCATTTCCTTCATTTCATTTTGTACCTGCTGCCTACAGCATCACAAAAGTGACACAGGAACTGATGGTAATCACCAGGTACCTATAGCTTACAACACAAAATAATGTTTTCTACTCGCTTGCTTGAACACTCTCTAGTTCACACCATTAAGCAAGAGTTTTCATCATGAAGTCCATTGAATCCACCATGGATGAGTGATGGACCTCATCCTACCATGTATGCTAGACATGAAAACACTCTGGCCAAAGAGAAGAGATACTGTTCTCCTACAAACAAAACTCAGGAATGCTCTTGGTCTATTGAAGCAGACAAGCTAAAGAGAGAAACATTTGGTACTTACTACCAGAAATGGACTACTATGATCAATAATTTGTACTGTTATTTTCACTATAAGGAGATTAAGGAGTAACCCCCCTGTATACCTCCTATGTGAATTGGGAGATGAATATAGAAATCAATTATATTCAGTGTTTGCTCAAAAGCACTTCCACAAGCTCATGAATATGAGTAAAGCACTGCCCAGTCTGCTCCAGGCAGCCTGCAACCTATCCGAGCTGGCTAATTACCACCAGGAATGGTGCTATACTAACAAAATAGCAGTCACCTTTGATTTGAAAGCAATGCATGTGGGACAGTACCCAATCCCTAGTGTCCGATAGTTACAATCACAAGTGGTACATTAGGAACATCAACATTCATGGGTAAGTAGTACAACCTGGTTAGTACAATCGTTAGCATGTAGTTCAGAGAGACAAAAAAATTTCTTACAAAGGCAAATAGACCATCGTACCCACACCATATTGCCATTCATACACCAACTCTATCTAAGGCCCAGGTGGACAGCAAGCTATTCACAAACTTGTGTACCAATAACTGTATCCACACACAGCATACTTTGCTATTTCAAGGTGCAACAAAACCACTGATCACAGGTGCATACCTTGAACGTTGATTTTCCCTTTCTTTGTCTCCTTAGTGTTCCTACAGAGAGAGAAAAAGAGAGAATTGAATACCAGAGCACAAAATCAAGCATCTGTTATGAACATGCCACACCCCCTGGTCTAATCCATCATCACGAGACTACTATACTACTAACCTGTGCCCTGCTTTGCTTTTCCAGATTTCCTGGAGGGCTTGTTCCTATCGAAGGGATCATCTAGAGCACCTCGATTGTTGAGTTCCATCAGCTCCGGCATAGAGGCCACCTTCAGGTCGACACTGTCACCAGATGCCTTGATCATCTCCACCACCATTTCATGAGGAGCATCTTCAACCACTTCTCCATTGACTTCAATAATCCGGTCCCCAGTCATCAGGGGCCCATAATAATCCGTTCGAGGTTCTATCAGGTGGACCAGTTTTGTCTTATCTGGTTCCTCAGGGACCGGGAGGTACGATTTCCGCAGGATGAACCCAAAACCTCCACCTTGAGGGTTACGTTTGGCTTCCACCTCCCGTAAACGAACTGCTGATGTCTGAAGAGGGGGAAGGAGCAAATCTATCCCCTCAAAGGCCTTCTCCTTGCCTATTTCAGTGGTTGCATGACCAGAGCCCTCCATGAGTATGGAGTGCCTCTTGATGGAAGGGGAAGAGCTACTCATATAGTCACCACCAACTCTGGATACGGGTGTCCGGTTTCCATAGCTCGTGGGACTGGTTACTGAAACTGCAATTCTACCACTGGATACAGTATTTGACCTTGAGGAGATATTTCCATCATTCAAATCTTCATTGTCTGGTTTTTTCTTCTCTGGACTGGACAGGAGCCTCCTTGGAGACTGGGAGCCAGGACTAATAGTTCTTAGGCTGAGGTCTTCATAAAAGGCTTTGTGAGCAGCCACTTTAGTGCGAGAGTCAATGCGAGAGATGTTACCTTTCTGCTTTACATCTTGGCTGGAGGCGCTGGGAGAAAGCGAATTGCTGTTCGCTTCGGGTACTCTTGAGGCGACATAGTTGGAATGGTGCTTCTTGTCGTCTCCATGGAGAACAATGTGATGGGTGGGAGAGGAGATAGTGGAACTGGTGCTGGGCTTTCTAGTAGGCTTTTCTCCACCTTTGGCAACGTTTTTCTGTTTCTTCGGGTCTTTCTCCCGTCTGAATAATCTGTGCATGTTGAACACTCGTCACCCAGAGCAAGTTTGGCGCTAAAGAAACTACCGTCTGACTTCTTACAAGCTGCTAGTTCGGCTAGCTAGAGAGAAACCTTTTTGGTCTCAATTAGAGTTTTCAGTCTTCCAAAATACTAACAGAACTCTGATTACTTTTTAGTGACTAAACTCTAATGGGCGGTATTTTCAATTAACATAAGCTTACCGCAAACCGCGTAATTATTGCACAGCAAAAAAAGCAATCTAGTTACATCATGCCTAAAAGGTACTACTGTGATTATTGTGATAAATCTTTCCAAGACACTCCAAGAAACAGAAAGAGACATTTGGCAGGACTAGCACACCAGAGAATGAAGAAACAACACTATGATGTAATAGGTCAGTGGGTTTTTCAATTTCTGGATTTTGGCAATCTGGTTATTACACACAGTGATGGAACCCAAACTCTCAGCTGAAAGCATTCTCTATAGTGGAATGACTGGAGAGGAAATTCTCAAATTATGGACCAATAAGCACCCAGATGTTCAAAGGCGCTATGAGAAACTGGTAAAGGGTCAAGAAAATCACAAACTACCCCAAGAGCAGCTGGTACAGCTGGGATCAGGCAAAGCACACCCCCAGCCTCAAGATAGAGAAATAGAACTAGAGGCAGATCACAAAACATAAAATCCACTTCATGCTTCTTTTTTTTTTTGTATAAAATTTGTCAGAAAATTACAAAATGATAATACCAGTGATACTATAAAGAGAAAAGAGATGGAGAGCTCTTAACTGATTCTGATAACAGGAAAGTGTTTATGAACTGAGAAATCAAATGACGGAGGCTTCTTTGAATCTCTTTTATGACCTTGTGCAGTCAAATTCATAACCACGAGGTTAGTCTTCACGACTTTCAACAAACCCTCCAATTTTTCACCTTTGTGACCTATCCCCTCCAGAGCTGCCTTAGCCGTCAGAAAATGCTTAGCCCCAGCTTCATACAAGTTCACGTCCCTGTTCTTATAATTCTCCACGCTAGCTAGTTTTATGTAGTCAGCATAAGTCAGTATCTGAGGAGTGGCTAGTGACAAGAAGGAGAGAAAGCGATTATAGAAACACAACCTCTTACTCCCATGCTCAAAGGATGGATTGCGTATCTTTTGATCAAGCGTCAAGCCTTCTAGTGCACGCATTAATCCCACGCACACCATCCTTTTTATCCGAATGATCGAGATCTCTCTCTCTTTCTCCTTCATGTGCTGAGATTTGGACTTCTTTGCGGCTTTTCTCTTCCCTCTCCCCGTTATTTGAGACTCCACTGAGTGCAGTCTATCAGCAGACTTCAGAGTTGTTTCATGCCAGCCGTAGAGAAATTCCAAGTACCAATACACGTAATGTATTTCGAAAGGACTGTAGAGGTCAAACTCAAAACCAAGGCATATAAATTCCTCCATGATTTCCAGGATGTAGTACAGAATCCAAGTGCTGAAACTGGCGGAGTGCTGTCTTTGAGTGTCAAACTTGATGCTAATTGAGTGAAGGAGTTCGTCCATTCTCTGTGTCTCTTGTTGATACTCGCCCAAAATTTCAAGGCAACGTACGATCTTGTATCTCTGGCGTGCTCTATGCTGACAAAATACACGCAGGAACTCGGTAATGGTCGCCACGGATCGTCCAAAGAACCTCTCTGTCACCTCCTGAGCTTGAGGAAAATTAGAAACAGGAGATCGGGGGTTCAGAGATGGAGGTAGCACAAAGGTTTTTGTGTCCTCACGAAGAAGACTCTCCAGTGATTGCGATCCAAACAGCTTCTTGCGGTCACCTTGAAGAGAAACAAGAACCAATAGGGATCTCACGAGAACATTGGGACACTTCTTCCCGGAGCTGAATTCCTTGATGACATGATATAACTCACGAAAAGTCTCGATTTTACCAAAGCCCAAGATGGTTTGGATTTGAAGGATGATTTCTTCAAGTATGTCAAAAGAAAAAGGACGAGGTAGAATTGCATAAGGCTTGTAACTAGGAGGAAGGAGGTGTTGATTGATGACCGGATGAAATCCCAATGCTAAGGGGTTGTTTGGGTCTAGTTGATGCCCTACATTTATGGTCTTCTTCATCTCAGACATGAGGCTTGCACTCAGAGAGAGTTTAACCCTCCCCAAGTCTATTCCCTGGGACGTATTCTTCCCCATAGCAACTACGAATGCAAAGAGGTTCCTAACAAACTTCATTCTTATGAGAAGCACCTTCCAGGCTTGAACACTGCTTCCTCCTAACTGAGCATCTGCTGTTATTGTCTTTTCATCTGTTTGTTCTACAAATGATATTTGCTTCAAGACGTTTTGTAATTTATCTTCAGCTTCCTTCAGAGCAACCACTATTGTCGATTCTGAGACGTGAGTGAGCATGTTGAAGCCATGACACACCCCTTGTTGGTCATCCTCGGCAAACACCCTCCCTTGACAGATACAAGCCCTCATGTATTCTACTGTCTTGACGATAGCCAGAGCAAAAGTTCTCAAGTATATATTCTCCACTTTTTCGATATCAAGGAGGTACATGCAAGTGAAGACTGTCTGGGCTAGTGTGTGACCTTCCAACCAAGTTGCAATGCAGGCCAATACTTCGTCCATAATCCCCACCAACTCCTTGGGTGAGTGGTCGTTACACTTCAGTACTCCTTTCTCTATCGCCTCTTCGAGCGTCCGTGGGTAAGAACTGAAGGCCCTCCACTGGAGAGCAGCATCCATTTTGGTGTCCATCAGTTCAATGGCAGACATGGCATCAAACAGACTGAAGTCAGGATCCTGGACCAGCTCCCCCGGGTTCAGCTGGCTTGCCAGTTGTGTGAATTTTGAGGTGATGTCCACCCAGTCCACTCTTGGTGGAGGAGACACTTTGCTGGCTGTTGTTTTAGATTCATTATCAGGTTGGTGGATGGTACACCCACCTTCATTACCTTCATCATTAGCCAGCTGCTCAGATACGTACAGATTCTTCATATCAGCTGCCACCAGAGCATCTTCCAGAGCTGTCTGAATCAACTCCTTCTTTTCAACCTTTTCCTCTTCATTCTGGACCGAATCAGTGCAAAGCCGATGCTTTATCAGTTCATTCGTATTGGGCTCGTCCACTGTGACTAGTGCAGCCATTGACAGTAGTGAAGTTTAGCTAGAAGAGACTTGAGAGATCTGATTACACGTGAGGTGCGCTTTTATTGGAACAGGGTCAATGCAAAGATGAGTCAAAGCAAGCAAGATGCTTTTGCTAACCTCGAGATAGAAATGATGTCAGACTTGTATAGCAGGTACTGGGTGCATATGAATTAGTTGGGTGGGACAGCTGTTGAAAACCACAAAAATACGTTATGTTCTCTTTTTTTAAAAAGGTTATCCAGAGGGTGTCATAAGAAGTGTATACCACCCAAGTACAGTGAAGGAGAACTGAGCAAAGGGGAAGCAGTTTGCTTGGACCGCTGTGTGGCAAAGTTTCTGGAGATCCACGACAGGATAGGAAAGAAATTGACGTCAATGTACATGCAAGATCAGGCAGCCATGAAGCAAATGCAAGGGCAGAGATAGCACATTGTGACACCTTCACTGTATTCAATCAATTCAATAAGAACTTTAATTTATCCACAAAATGATCATATTTCTCTATCTTTTTCAGGCACCCAGCGTTTGACAAGAATATCTTTAATTGTTACCACGTCAACACAATCTGGTTCCTTCAGTGCATCACCTATCATACCCTGGGGCTTAGTCACTTGACAGATTAACAAATCTTTTCTTGTTCCTTCACTAACACGACCGAAAGTAATCACTTCCTTCCACGTCAACTCGTTCCTTTCTGATTCCCTCACCACAACAGCATAACTGGAGTGGTTAAACAAGGGACCTTCTTTGTAGAGCAAAAAGTCCACACCGAATTTAAAACCTGATTTTGGGACCCAGTTCCCTTGTTTGTAGTGTCTGTATGCCACATATCTTGCGAAGAATGAATGATTTTGTTCACTGAAGTAGACCCACAGATCCTTTTCGGTAAGTTCCTTTCCTGCTCTGTTGGTTACACTGAGGACTTTTGCTTCAGCTACAAGATAAAAGGTTTCTTCAGCACCCAACTTCAAATACTCTTCCATTACCAAAGGATCCTTTCTCTTTAGTGCTTTTAATCTTCTCACGAAACCTTGAAATTCATCACCTTCATTATCGTCATCTTTTTCACTCGACTCTCCACATTCTTCTGTAGGTGTGACACATCTCTGTTCCTTTATGTCTTCTTGTTCTGATTTCCAGTTGGAATGAAGTTTGATTCTTTTCTTCCAAGAGGTGAGTACCTCCTTGCTACCAGTTCTTCTTTTCCTTGAAGTCTGCATAAGCTCCTTAGATGAAGGGATGTCATGATGGCAAGGAATGCTGCGAGAGAACATACCTTTCCCATGGGAACCTAACTTAATCAATGCCCAAATGTGTGGGGGCTCAGTGACAATCACCCCCTGGCCCCAGATGAAGCCAGAACACTTGCAAGAACTGGTGTCTGTTGGTGCAAAGGAGGGATCTGAAGGTCCCACATCATCCCAGCTGTGCTTTCCAAACTTTCTCTTCAGGCTCAAGGGCTTGGGTTTCAATTCTGCCATCAGAAATATGCGGGCAAAGGTCGACAGCACTGCCCACGCACTTAATTTAATTTGAAGTGTGCTTAGCTCGCAATTATTAATAGGAAGAAGCCCTTCATTATAGCCTGCGTGCAATAATCACTAATATCCAAGCCCATTCATTAATACTGGAACCTTGCAGCTCTAGGGCCTCTTTTTCTGTTGAACTTGTCTAATAGACTGTCACAAGAAAAATTAATGACTCTGGCTTCCGATATTTGTGAATCCTGAAACTGAGCCAGTCTGTCGGTCAGCCAGCTGGCAAAATATCTTTCTTCCTTTAAATGTACACAAGGTAATGCTAACAATAACAAGTTGTGTGTATGTATGAATCACGAAGCTTTCACCGTCAGATTTCAATGCTTAGCTACTTAGTCTGTTGTCCCATCATTCCATGTCTGCAAACATAAAAATTAGTTGCACTTGCATCTTTCTGTGGGAGTAGCTATTGTTATAAGTGACTTCTTCCTTGCTTAATTGATCACCCTGATCAGGTGCAAACCATGTGTGAACCATGAACTTGCTGATTGCACCCACTTGGAGGCATTCATCACCAAATATGACACATGCACAATTATGAGAGAGTGTCTTGGAATGAAGCCATGAGACCTGCAGACCATATCATGAGATTTCCCAAAATAATTTTGTTGCTCTCTCTCTCTCTCTCTCTCTTTCTCTCTGTTGGTCTTTCATTGCTGTGCCTCTAGCTAAAATTCCTTGCCCCGTGTTAGCTATAACTCTGGAACCTCCAATAAAAGGACAATCCAAAAGAAAAGGACAATACCCTCGAGGTTGTAGCTATTCTTCTCCATAAAGAATCCTACAGTGTGTTACATGTATCATGCCCTTTAAGTATGTGATATCACTTCCTCTAATCCTCCATGCATCACAATGTTGGACATGTGAAGTTCTATATGCAACAGGCTAATATGGCAGGAGTGTTATTGGTAAACATCCTCTTCCTTGAAGTCACAGTCTGGACAGAGAATCTATGCTATTAGAACAGAAAGTTTTGGTGAGAATCGATCACGCACTGTATGCATGCATACAGACTGAAATCTGAATCCTGCAAGTGTAGCTCACAATGGAATCATGCAGTGTGGAACTTAATTAAGACAGTGCTGGGGAGTTTCTAACAAAAATTAATATTCATTCACCATAGTGTACACACAACAGGGTCTGCAACCCATCAATCTCATCTTGCTTAGAGTCTGGATAAAAGGCTGTAATATTAGGCCAATGCAGTGTGTTGGCTGGGGACTGGTTTCATATGACACTCTGTTTACTTCTCTTTGAACCACAAACTTGGAATCTGTTTTCAGTGGGAAGAGCTGGATTTCCCACAATGAATACTATAATTGCTGTGAGTTAATGAGGTGATAACTGGAGTGATTATGGTATAGAACAGCTTTAATTTTGTTATTTCAAACAATTACTATTTTACATCAATAATTATTTGTGGTCTCATTGAGATCACTATCCATCGTAAGTTTAGCTTTAGTAATACGTGCTCGAACCGCAGTAGTGAACCGCATAAGTACGTGGAATGTGGACACGAGAGGTAATCATCCCTTTCTCTGACCAATCAGATTTCAAGCAGTATGTATGATCTCAAATTTATGTGTTCGTTGTTCCAACAGTTGGCCAGACAGAACTGCCCACCTCATTGTGTTATTTTTCCTCCTCTGAACATCTGTTTTTGTAAACCTCTATAAGCCTCTGACCAGATGATTCAGCTTGTAATAATGCTTATTTTCAGATTACATTCAATAGTGGATACAACTAAGGAATTGCGATTCACATAACTTTCATCTTTTCAAAAGCAGCTAGTTAATTCTCCTGGGATTCGATTGATGTAATTTGTGGCTATACAGTGAAATACTCTTGAAAGTGGAGAGTGGAAAATCATTTTCCAGATGAGAAATCTCTATGCAGCCCTTTTATTTTCAATACTTAGAGCCATTATATGTCTAACTCAAGCATTCCTAGACAAAACAAACAATGAGGCTTGCAGAGGAACTACACCAATTTTTTTTAAAAAATAGCGACGCTACCTAGCTATAAAAGGCAGCACAGGAATTGTATTGGTTCTGGAAATTTAAGTCTAATTAAAATTGTATTAGTTCTGGAAATTTTAAGTTTATATTGCTACCTCATTAGAGCCTATCGACTGGAAGCCATTGATGAGAAATACTTTGCTCCATACATCCTCTTTCACTATCTCCAAGCAGTGCATACATAGTATAAAGTAAAAGAATAAGCTCTCTTTCATAGAAATCTTTCTTCCATAGAAGTTCTAGCTATAGCAAGAAGATAGCAGTTTATAAAGTTTTACCACCAGAGACGGTAGTCTAAACACTTGTACAGTAAAGTGATTGCGGTTTGTGGTCCTTTTGAAGTTCCAGGTCGGTCTGAGCACATGGAACCGGTGAAGCTCTTACATTTCACGCCTCTCTGTACTGACTATGGCGACCAAAGCTACGGCTTGGGCAGCTTATCAGGTGCGGCCTCGGGCTGCAGTTTGACAGGGCATGGATTGCCTACGGAGAGTCAAAACGATCTCGCTCTTTCTGTTAACGCCGCGATGGATACTACCTCCTCCATGAGCTGTCCCCTCCATTCTCCCTACGACTACATGGCCCCTGAGAGTTGTCAAGCGTACAACAGCTTATCAATGGAGCACAGTAGCTCTTACTGCAGCGGACAAGAACATATGCAGAGCTCGAGATCTGTATCCAGTCTCGCTAGTGCCCTGAGCATACCTTCTGCCCAGGAGTACAACGCCGAGTTAGGAATGTTGATGGATAATACTTCCCTCTCAGATTTTCCTCCAGTGGGACCTCCTCCAGCACGTCTGCCTCGCCTGGAAGGAGCTATGACTGCAGATCTTGGTCCTAAAGAGTCCAATTACAGTCCCAGGAACCCTCTTCTTCATGCACATGCTGGATACAACAGCTCTCCACACAGCCCATCGAGTGCAACAGATACTCACCACCACAAGTACTCGAAAAACAGAAATAAAAGTCCTCGAAATATGGTGATGCGTTCCACCTCACCTTTATTTCCAGACCAATCCATCCCCCTCTCTAGTCTGAGTCGACAGCCTTCCATTAGATCTGCAGACCAGCATAGTCTATTTTCTGTATCTGTGAAGTCTGATCCTGATTCTTATAGTTACACCACTAACATCACTTCTGATTCTGCCATCGACTCCCCTTCAATTTCAGTGGGTCAAGACTCCCCCAGATTCGAGTTTGCCATCTCCAATAGTGGCAGCAAAATGCAAGCAAATATAGAGACTTCTTCCCGATCTTGCCTTGCACTGGAGATGCCCACCAAATACGCCCGAGAGATCAATGAAATCGACAAGAAGATCTGGAAGCTGCAAGCAGAGAGATCGAAAGTCTTGGAGAAGGTTCACTACACAAAATCCTCAGGCACAGGTCCAGCAGTTCATGCAGGTCAGGCAGATATGAATGCTTTGTTACTCAGCGATAAGCCCTCTGATATGGAGAAGATCCATTTGTACATTTTCCCTCTGGGCATTCACGAATTAGATGACCCTCTTTACGATGATGCTAGCAAGCTATTGAGACTAGTTGGTGGCCTATTTCTCGACTTACAAAATGCCATTCATTTTTTGAAGACCATTTGCTGCAAGGGCATGTTTTTGCCGTCAGACATCAAAACCTGCTTCGTCTATATCAGAAGCTTGCTTAAGGAGGGACAAAAACTTAAGTTATCAGAGACACAAGGCCTTTTTAGGATTCTCTTGGATGTTGATGGAGGCAATTCTAATGGAGGACTTAGCGAGCCACTGAGAGCTGCGAATGAGGTGCTGAGGTGTGCCCAGCACATCACACTCTTGTATACCAGCACTCAAATGCAGCTTCAGAAGTTGTGCCAGATTGCATCTGGCAAGGCCAACAGCTGCGATGAAACCTGTCAGAAGTTGGGGATCCTGGACCGCAAAAGAAGAAATCAATTCCGAGCAGTCCTGGATGGAAACTGCACTACCATGGCCTCAGCTGAAAGGGTGTGGCCTCAATACTACCAAATAGCCATGGAAACCATAAGTAGCATAACAGAATGCATTCATCCATCAACAATAATATGATATTTCATTATACGTAATCATTCCTTTTTTCTGTTCAGTTCTCATCTCTCTAGCAACACCATTTTATGTATCCACCACATTGCTCAAATATTTTAAAAAGAGAATCATGACTAATACATAAATTCTTGGAGGGCTAAGCTGTTGACTGGTTCTGCAACAACTACTGTTTGGTGCTAATAGCTGACAAAAAGCTACTGGAAAGAGAATGTTTAGGCGCAAAAAGCCATCAAAAGAAGCTGTCAATGTTACCAAGATGAAACCCGTAGGAGATGAGAAAGAAAATTCAGAAGAGCATTCCAAATCTCTTGATGAGTTGGGTCCAATGCCAGCTTACAGCAATGAACCCCAGAACCAGAAAGAAGAGTCACACTCATCCAAATCTCCTAAACAAGATACTTCCTCTTCCAAGAATCCAACTTCCAAGTCTACCCCACTTCATAACCCCTTACCACCCAACCATCCTATCGAATACACAGAGAGTGGTAAAATCACGACTACTACTGCCAGCTTTCAACTGGGATACACTATAGACCAACTTGAAATTCAGAAAGAAAGTAAGAAAGATACAGTATCTACTACCAATTACCCGGACTCCCCCACCAGGGAAAGAGTCGATACAGCAGTTTCTATCAAATTTGATGAATCTTATGAACTATAAAACTGTTATATTATTGTTATCATCGTTGTTAGGACCCTAAATTAGCCTGTTGTGTTCATTTGTTGTTATTATTGTTGCTGTTTGGACCCTTAGCTATAATGAGTCTAACGTGAGTGCTTGAGTTAGTGAAATGATTTCAAGCTCATTCTGTTCTGAATGTATTGCATGATTTGATGCAAAGAATCTCTACTTTCATCTCCTTGCACCAACTCCAGCTCTAAAACTACAACCTCCTTGCTCGCCTCAGTCTCCCTCTTTGAGCAAGTTCCTTTTTTCTTCTTCCTTTTGGTTGAAGCAGAAGCAGCTGCTTCCTCTAGTTTTATGCAACAGATGAACTCGATATTGCATGGCACACAAAGAACTTCAATCTCTTCCTCTGTTTGTCTCTGTAACTCATCGAAAGAGAGTCCATGACTTTTACCACCATGTTCACCTATTAACCCCATAAAATGATACCATTCTAACGACCACTTCCCAAAAGTGTTACAAGTACCTTCAGTTTCTTCTGAGAGTCTATGAGATTCCAGTTTTTCCTGAAGCCTTCTTTTCTTGCGCTGGTGAGTCCACGTGACTTTGCCAGCTCTACACTTTACCATTATTCTGTCACATACTCCACCCCCTACAGAGTCCTCACCCATATCACATGGTACACCTCTTTCAACAGTCCTATCAATCTATAGGATTTCAATACCCACAGAATCAACTATATATTATGCCCTGACCACCACTGACCTCTAGTCTTTTAAACTCCTCCCTAAGCCACTCCCACACACTCTGGATGCCCTGAGGGGAAGGACAGGGCACAGAATTCCCAGCTCCTTGCACCTCCATTTGAAGGGAAGCCTGAGACCTTCTCCTCTTCCGAGTCCTCTTCTTTGTCATCACTTCCACCTTTGGATTATTTCTCTTCTCAATTCCTTTATTATTTTTTTCCCCATACCTTATCCTTCAGTGTTGGATCAAATGACCATGCAACCCCCCACCGCCATGTTTTACCTTGAACAAACTCAGTTGTTGCCACCACTGGGATCTGTCATAATATTATGATACTCACATATCATGTTCATAGATGCTGACCTGTTGACTTGTTAGTTCCAATGTTATTTCCTTCAAATCAGCTTTCTTTCCCACCATAGATGTGTACCATCTGCACACACACACACACACACACACACACACACACACACACACACACACACACACACACACACACACACCACATTAAATAGAATTAATTGGTTGGAATGCCATACTTGATTCTGTCCTTAAGCTCCAAACTGTCTCGTATTATCTTCTGAATAAATCCTACCTCCCCGCCCTCCGTCACTACTTCCTTTGTTGTCCCACTGCTGAACGTGGAAGGTGAGGGACGTTGGCCAGAATGAGAGCCCAATTCTCCAAACCTTTCTTTTTCACTCGCAAAGAATGGAGGGTTACACATGGTGAAGGAATATTGCTTGACAGAGGGATCTAAAATCTCTTTTAACATCACCTCATCTGACACCAACTTCACTGCAGTGGAAGTTAGTAAGGTCTGAATAATTTGTCCAGTGATAGACGTCATACAAGATCATTGATTGTGACCAATGAGATTCAGGCTCTTGCTTCAACTATGATATTATGCTGTATAAGGTGCTGGTAAATAGCTAGTGTGATATAACTGGTTCTTCATTTCAGTCACAGGAAAAATTTGATTAAGCCCAAATGTATTGGTTGGGACTTTTCACTCCCACTACTAACGTGTATTAATAACTCAGTGAAGAAACCGCTCAAGTCTTTTTGATCTGTTACTGCATTCAATAAATGTTTACAAAAAAAATTGTTATCTAGCATTAGCTTGAATTACATGTCACTGGCTTCATACTATAGCATGAGTCCATATATGCATAGAAATTATACTCTCCTATTGCTGGTGCAAGATAGAATTGGAACATACCTTTTATGTTATCCAACATATCATTTCTGGAGATATTTTCTGTGGCATACTTGATGGTATCCACGGTTACATCAGTAGCGATGAAGCTCCATCCATTTAGGAAAGAACCCAGCAAAGGATAAATACACGAGGCGCCAGTTCCTAATAGCAAGTATGTGACGTAAGAACTCTAGCTTGGTTCAAAATTATATACTGCCCTTTTAAGAGAAGTGAATTACTATTCTTTCAAGTTTCCATACATGGGGGATATTGGAATTATGCTTTGATACGATTATGAAAGACAACTGCTCTCTTCAGGGCAGACATAACACATACCAATGTCAATTCCAATTACATCACTTCCTTTGGGTATCACCACTTCCTCATCACCAAGACCTTCTTCCTCCGTCTTTGCCTCCCCTGATCGAGCCACACCCCCACAGCTCAGTAAGTCCTCAATCCAATGAATATAGTTAAGTTTCTGTGGAACAGTAGGTATTAACTTATCCAATGGTATCTCCACTTTCAATCCGAAGTCCTTTTCCAGCACAGCACATGTGAGCTCTCTCACAGCAGCAGGATCACTAAAGTTCAGTGTGTACTTGAATGGAGTTCCTGGTAGGGTGGCAGTGGGTGTGGTCTTGCTGGAGGAAGGGGTTATTGAGGATGAAGCGTCCACTGATTCCGCTCTCTTGTTTTTCTCTATCAGAAAAGGCTCCAGCGAGGGTCTGAATTTGGCCAGTTCCCCAAAGTCCGCTGGAGTTCGAGAGTACCTATTTCTAGGATGCATCATTGGCTGCTTTTTTTTGTCCACGTGGGTGGGTTCGAGTGGGCGGGGTTGCGTGCTCTGATATATCTCTGCAAGCATTGTTGGGGGCGTGGCTGAGTGACAAAGTGCAAAAATAATATTTGTCAAGTTTACTACACCAAGGAGATCATGACCACAATTGCTGCAGATATAAGTATAGACTTTCACCCTCCATAGAGCTTGCTAGCTACTGATGAATTTATCACTGAACCTAGGTGGTGGAGGAGGAGCAAAGAGCAAGGAACAAACCTCAGGGGAAGTTGAAGAAGCCAACATGTTCAAACAGCTCTGTGAGAATGTAACCACTGCCATGTTCACCCTCAACAATATCTTCCAGGAGGTAAAAATTAATAACTGTACGTCCAGTTTCAGTCACTCGATAAGTAAAATTCATTTTTCACAGTTTCTGCAATTCAAAGATGAAATATTGAAGGTGAGCATAGAAAATTAATATGTGACTGATATCAGTACTTCCAAGTGTCCATTCGCATTCTCCACAGCACCCACTTCCATCCAATCTGGTACTTAGCTTGACATTGATGTCATCAAGACTCTTTCGAAGGTGAAGAAATCATAGATGAATTTTAGTCCTCTCCTTATCCTGCTTTCTTTGTCCCTTCATTGTCCTCACAGCTACTCAGACCTGTGTACACCAGTGGGGGAACTGAATCGCCTCGTTCTTCTGCACTCAGTCCCATGGGAGATGAGAACCGAAGGGCTGAAAAGAGTCCGTTCAGATTATGAGAGCATGCAAAGGAAGTTCAATATTGCCCTCAAGAAGTTGGAGATGATGGCAGCAGAGGTAAGGGGAGGGAGGGGGACCAACCATGTCTCAATCCACTGACTCCCATCGTCCAACGGTGTAAACCACGCCCTCTCAGGAGTCGAGAATCCAGCGGATAAAGACACTGGGGCATTGGGAGAGGCTGTTCTGTCATGTGATGCAGGCCAAGAGCCACGGAAGGAGGTGGAAGTTTAGGATCGAACCTTTAAGGAGGAGATTGGCAGCTGGTTATAATCCTTACCTCTCTGATTATGACTCTGACACAGACAGTGAAGGAGAGAAACTAACTGAAGTGAGTCAGCAGAGACAATCAAGGAGTGACCATGCTGAACTTGGCCAACAGCTAATTGTTTTAAATCCTTGCATTCAGAAATTGTATAATGGTTGAAGGGGTGGAGTACATGGTGACCCTATAAGGAACATATTTCTCTGCAGTTGCGAGTTGTCTGTTTACTGTTGTTGTTTACTGTTAGGATCAAGCGGAAGATGTGGAAAGATTGGATGGTGGCCACACAAACACTGACTTCATTAAGAAGGGGCGCTCCCCAATCAAAGTAATTTGTATGCTAAAGAAGATCTTGATAATGGAGTAAGGTATTCTCACCTACAGCATAAGGGTGCTACTGGAGTCGAAGAATGGGATGAAGATTCACAAGAGACCACACCCTCTCCTCCTCCCCCACCCCCTCCTGTGGAGACAGCAGATGCAACCACCTCAACAGCTGATCCAAGCTATGATGAGTGAGCCAGACAGCCTTTTCATCTTTAGTAATCTTAATTAATTACTTAATTACTTAAAGGTACCTCCTCGTTCAACTGAGTCGACCAAGTGGACTACTGAAGAGTGAGTTCAAAATGGTGTCCTAGCCCTAGCCCTAACCCTAGCCCTAGCCCTAGCCCTAGCCCTAGCCTTGTACCCAAGCCCTACTTTTTTTGTGTCCATACACTCAACCCTTTGCTATCTCAATCAATTTATGTGGATGTAGAAAAGGATATCTGCTGCACTCTCTCCTTGGGGGAAAAATTCTGCACTAGTGATGTTTTTCCTAGGAAAAAGAAATCTGAAACAGCTGCTCCAGACAGAACGTGAGTCCAAGGGACACTGTATAGATGGAATGGGTCACAGCTGCTAAGCAACTGTATTATCCCATGCCTTGCAGGCACCAGATGTTTTACTTTCCTCTGTCTGAGGAAGATGTGAATGAGAATGAGTCCTCTGCTAAATTGGTCATTGGAGTCTACCCAAGGAACGTTGCAGAAGATGTGGCTGCAACTCTTTCACTACCTCTCACTGACATCAAAACAACAGTGAGTGTTGGAAGTTTATAGCTTGTGATATATAATGGATACCAACTGACTCAGTGCTGTGGTTATTATGATTCGGAAGTTTATGCTTTGGTAGGAGGAGCCAACTGTACTGGTACCACCTAGAACAAGGGATGAAGAGTTCAAAGTTCAGTGGGACCAGATAAATGATGGAGTCACAGCTTCCCCCATAGACTATGCCCTCACACTTCGGAGGGACCAAGGGCTGGAGAAGAGGGAGGATGAGGAGGATGAGGAGGATATCCCCCTACTCCCCATGGTTTGCCACAGGGTCAGAGTTCAGAGGTAATGGTTTATTTGTTTGTTTGTTTACATGTTTGTTTGTTGTTTACATGTTTATTACTCTATAGACATCCTAAGATGCACAGTAGTGTGGTTACGATGCCATGGGATGAGTAAGTAGCTTGAGATTTTTTTTCTTTAACTCTTTGAGTCTTGTCCTTCTCTATGCAGGTTGATGACAGAGTTAGGATATCGTGAAACTGTTGAGATGCAGTCCCGAGCAGCCTCAGCCTTGCCTCTAGAATCTGCCCCACCCTCACCACCCACCCCCGAGGAGACCGGTCCCACAGAGGAGGAGGTGAGGGATGAGATGGAGAAACAGACACAGGAGCAGCTGGGAGCTCTCTCCTTGCAGCACATGGAGCAGATGAAGCAGCTGCAACTGCAATACGAGTATGCAGAGCATGTATTTCAGGTCAAGCATGTTTCTATGGTGATGACCACACAGGGAGAAGCTGGAGTCTTTATCGAAAATACTGGCCAGAGTAAAGATGGAGAAATCTCGTCAGATTGAAGATTTAGAACAAGGTACAGGATCATCAATGTCATAATCTCATTATGTATGCTTTTCTATATAGCACTTGTGGAGATGGAAAAGACAAAGGTAGATATGTTCTTATGTATGTATGTATGCTGTCATTAAAATTGATCTATGATCTCTAGTCTTCAGGGAAAAAAGGGCGGAGTATTGCTGACATTCAGCGCATGATTGCAAAAAGAAGGAAGAGAATAAGTCATGGTTTGCCGGATTGGGGAAAAGACTTACCAGATGATGTAAGTTAGCTACTGCATGTGTACACAGTGAGAGAGTGCAGGTCTAGAACATTATCACTTCAGTTTTTTGAGAGGCTGGAGTTGTTCAAGGAAGAGAGTGTCAAGAAACAGGAAGAACTTGTGGAAAGAATCAAAAAGGAGGTGTGTTATCCATGCTTGGCTTTTCTGGCATCACTTACTCCTCTCTCTCTCTCTCTCTCTCTCTCTCCCCCCCTCAATCCCTCGTACATAGGTGAGTGAGGCATGTGAGAGACAGCTGGCCACCCAACACAAACTTGCTCCTGGAACAAGAACTGATATTGATGTCACCACTGAAGGTAGGAGGAGCTCCTGGATCATGGCAGTCGTTCAATGAATGTGTTGACATCGTTTAGATATCTCCCTTCCTGCATTATTCATGCCAACTCCCACTAACAAACACTTGGTGTACACTCCTCGAGCACACAAGTACTTCCATCCCCCTGGTTCCCACGACACCAGAGTCACCCAGCCACCTGCCATTTTCAAACTCTCCACACGCCAAACTGGGGTGGGTAGGTATACAGCAGCTCAAAATTCAAGGATATGTGTGTGCATGGCATGACTTTCTTCATGTGTTTTACACTGTCTGCATGCATGTGCCAATATGTCTGTGTGTGTGCATGCATATGCGCATGTAGCTGGATACTGTGTGTATCTGATCTGTCCATGTATTATAATTGATTCCTCTTTTCTCTTTCATTAGCTACAGACCCTGAACTTGTTTGAGCTGAGCCAACATTTCAGTCAGACAGGTCCCCAATGGTTGAAAGAGACCAACCGGCATTACTCCCCACAGCTCACCCCTGCCCCTCCCCCTAGTGCCTGTGGCTACTATAACACCCATCCCATCACCATGACAACACCCCATGAAGTCATTGTAGAGGAAGAAGAGGAAGAAAACAAACTTGGAGAAACCAGTCAACCTCAAGAAAAATCCAGGCAAGAACTCAGCTCTGGGGAGAAAAGGGCTGATTCAAGACATGCATACAAAACTGTCATTTAGTTCATTCATATCATAGTTCATCTACCATCCATACCTGTTAGTTAGCATTATAGCAACCATTAGATCCAGCTGGCCAAAATTAAATTTTGATAATTTGATTGGGTGCTTATGGTGAGGTTACATTTGCTAGTTGCCCACATGAGAAAGGAGAGGGCTAGTTAGTTCTCCATGCATCACGTCTTCTCGATTGTCTCTGGCAATCTTCTGTACTGGTAGACACGCTTCATGTGCCTGGACAAAAGAGATGGTACTATTTCATTAGGGAATCTGATACATTCCTACTGGGAAATGCAACCCACTTAATTATGGAAGCCTATTTTATGACCACATGCTACCTACACACATTTTCTTTTAATTGGGCCTGATTGGTGGTGTGTACTCTCACTTTTTATTCTTCTGGAAGAAGCAGGCAGCTGCAGTAACAATGATGCCACTTATAAACAAGATGGCAGCCACACAGAGCAGGACAGGCACGACAATCCTCAACAAGTTACGTTTCTTTGAATATTCCTCAAAAACAGTCTCTTCAGTTCGGCTCTCAGCACGAACAGAGGCTGAGCTGTTTGTTTGCAATGCTGGGAGTATGCCAGTGAGATTTGACAATGGTGATGATTCTCTTGAGACTTGAATGGCATCACTGGTAGTACTGCGACTGGTAGTGGTGGTAACCTCGGGCAATAAACCTGCCATATAGAAAAGAATATCTAGTTTGACAGTGTCCCAAAGGAAATACAAGACACAATTTCAAAGTACCAAAGTAAACACAAGTCACGGGGTGAGAATAGAGTGTTATGGTGGTCATTCATTGGGTGCTAATTGAGTGATATTTTAATGTGAGAATGTAATATTGCATGAAGCCATTATTAGTATGTTGGCATCATTTCTTGGTATAGTGGCAGGGAAGCAACAGTCAACCAGTGAGTGAATGTTAATAGAGCTGGGCCAGTAAAACACCAGTAAAACATTTGTAAAACACCATTAACTTTAGTAGGTGATGTGCAGCTGCCACACACATACCTGTGGTGGAGGGATCATCCAGAACTCGAACGTGGACCGTATCTCTGCTTATCTTCAGTGAAGAGTCAGTGACAGTGAGTGTGAAGACATATGTACCAGGAGTGAGGTTGAGGACCTTGAGGACCGGGGAGGTGCGATTCAGTAACGTTGGCTTCTTCAGGTGGTCTTCTGAAGTCAACTCCCAGAAGTAGCGAATCACTTCCTGCGATTAATAAGAGAAACTCAATTGTTACATCACTTACAACCTTAAGAATAGGACTTGTCCCAAAGTGAAAATAACAAATGCTCAAAAAATAGCATCACTCTAAGATGATGGAGTTAATCAAAACAGCTAGAAAAACTTGCTAATTGTCTGTTATGCACCTACCACATCATTGGTACTCGCATTTCCAAACAACACAACACTGCTCTCAGGGTAGCGAATGATTACGTCAGGTCCAGCATTAGCCACTAAACGGACACCAAGATTATCCACACTGTACGGAGGTCTGGTGGATATTCCCCCCACTCTATCTGGAGAATAGCCTACTCCTTCTCTACTTGAATGCTTGGTGGTGGTCTCGTAGGGATTAATGGGGAGTTTCCCATGCTTCCTTAGCGACCAATTATTAGCTCCATGCATCATTCGTACGTAAATACTATTAACAGAGGCTGTTGGTGGCAAGTTGATGGGGTCACAGTCTAATGAGCCGTCATTGCAGCTGACAGCAGAGCAGATGCCTGCAATGACCCAAATGTACTGACAGTGCGTGGGCCCCAGTTCACAACACTTGGTGATACAGGAATCTATAGCCTCACGATTGGTTATCATTAATAAGACTTTCAGCTTCCTTACTTTCAATCCACCTGAAGAGAAGAGGAAGCAAGTATTATTTTTTGCACACCTGAGCTGACCAATAATCTCATCCCTGGTTCAGCTATTATTAGCTAACCTCGAGGCACAACGGAGTAGTCAGGCACTCTTCCAACTTGGCACTGGATCACTTCACTACTGCCACCTTCATTTATCATGTACCCTGTCGTCAATATTCATGAATTAGCGTTTATACTTATGGTAGTAGGTTTAATTATTATACCCGTAGCTATGGCCAGGAGAGTAGAGAGAGAAAGCAACGAAAGCCATAATGTCCATCTTTCCATAGGCACCATCTCCTTAGTTCACTTTCTTTAGCCAGCCACTAGCTAGGTGGCTTTAGCTCTACACAAAACTCTACCACGGTGAATCAAAAACAGGAAGCTATCGAAATTATAATTACTGTACTTCCTGGAAATAAAACAGAACATCTAACACATGAAAAGTAGTCAGGTATTGCCCTCAGCAGTACCACACAGAGTAGGACCAGAGCCAGTTTGCTCATTCTCTTTCACCAATAATGTCCCTTCTGCAGCACTGCCTTCTTTTCCTTCCACTGCCACCTCCACCTCTTCTTCCCCTACCTCCTCCTCCATTGCCATGGCTCCACCCCCAACTATTTGGTCTTGTGCCTGCCTGGTCCTGGTGTTGTAGCGCAACACTCTCAAAGTGCTAGGAGCACTGCAGAGTCCTTGAGACTTGGCTAGGACCAAGCGTCGGTGATGGAAGGAGCTCGAGCCAGCCCCACTGGAGGAAGAAGGACTCGATGAAGATAAATTATGATGGGCATGGCTATATTCAATCCCGACTATTGAGTGATCTTGTGAATCTCCAAGCGCCGATTGGTCCTGGATGGATATTTGATCTGTATCTTTTTTGCTTGTGGATGAGATTGGAGGCAATACAGGTGGAGCATCTCTAGGTGCAAATTCCTTTAAAGTGAGAAGTTGTTGAAGTTCTGATGGAAGTATCTGAGGGTCTTTAGTAGTGTGTGCAGGTCTAAGGGGATGGATGTGGCGACGCTCTATTTGATCACTAGAGGAACTAGGCAAAGAGGTTCTAGCTGGAGGTGTGGTGAGGTGTCGACGAATTGGAGTACTGGCACGCCTCTTAATGATATGATGACTCTGTCCTGCTAAAGATGTGGATGGTGGATGAGGAGAATAAGTTGGAGGAGGGGTAAGAAACGGCTGCTTTTGTTTGCCTTTTGGTGTTGGTCTTGAAGTAGGTAAAGATTGAACAGTTAGTGTTGTGTTGGTATGGTCCACTCCTATTAACCTAGATGAATCATTATGTCCTTCTGAGTATGATGAGGCTTTCTGATCAACACAATGATGAGAGCATGCACAGACTTGAGCATTGGCTTCCATCTCTTGCTTCAAACGAACACGAGTTTGATAGAGCTGCTGAGTCAGTAAAGCTATCAAATTTGCTTTTGCTTCCAACTCAATGTTCAGTTGACCAACAGTAGTCTCTTGTGTTGATATCTCCTCAGCATGTTTAGTAAGAAGCTGTTCCACTTGATACTGAAGCAGTGCTACTTTCTCACATTGTTTAGATAGTTCAGATTTATAGTTTGCCAGCTCAGATCTGCTGGCTATCAGCTCTTCTTCAAGTTGGGATTGGCCTGAAGAAAGAAAAAAAGACAATGACCATGCTAGAAAGCAACTATATAGCTGCACTCGACTCACCAGATGTAGACGATTTGTTGCCATCCATAGTCAGTTCAAACGTCAATCCTGCAATCAAACATAATAGGTTACTGGTACATGGTACAAATGGCAAGTAGACATGATCTGGTGATGCACTCACTTGCATTCTTATTCTGCAATAGCTCTATTTCCTTGTGCAGCGCTTCCAAAGTCTTGGCATGCTGTTCTTGTATGAAGGCAATGGAGCTCTCGGCATTTTTCAGCTCGAGTCTGGCTTTGGCGAGCATGACCGGCTGTATACCTGATAGAGCTGAAAGGTTCTTTAAGGTGCGAGGACCACGCCGTTGCCTTGGTAACTGCTAAACAACCAGCTGAGCTGTGCTATGGGTTTAGTGAGCTAGCTACTTCCTTCGGCTGGAGTGAAAGCCTAACTCGTAGTATCTACCTTATGGCCTTTTCCTGGATGGTACGTTGCTCTTTTCTGAGCTAGCATGATCGAGAAAGCCAGAGCTAGCAGCCATGGCAATGGATAAATTTTCTTCTAATTATTCGCAACTCTATTCGACCCTTTTCCATATTCTCTAGCTAGACAGTACGTGATCAGTGACTATGGCTGAAAAGGGAGAAGCAGAAATCAACCCTCCATTGGAACAGCATCCAGAAACAGCAAATAATGACCCGAAGGTTTCACCTGCTGATCCCTCTTCTTCTAAAGACATTCACACCCCTACCAATGCCCCTAACTGCATCTTCTGCAAAATCTGCTCCAAGGAAGCTCCAGGTGAAATAAAATATGAAGACTCTGACTATGTCTGTTTTGAGGATCGGAAACCTGTTAGCACTTGTCACTACTTGGTAGTGCCCCGTCAACACATTCGAGATCCCCGTACTCTCACTTCGAAGGACATCCCCATGGTAGAACGCATGGTCGAAATTGGTAAGCAGGTGCTCGAAGAACATGGAAGCAATGTTGAAGAGGCTCGAATGGGATTCCACTGGCCTCCATTCATCTTTGTCAAACATTTACACTTACACATTATCAGTCCAGCAAGTGGAATGAGTTGGTTGAATCGAAATATAGTGTTTCGAAGTGACTCGCTTGTCTTTAGCACACCAAGCTACATGTTAAACTACCTCAAAACAAAGACCTCATGAGATAATTAATATTTTCTGTCTACATTAATGTTATGGTTATTCGTTTATTTGTGCTTCAAAAGTTGTGCAATATAAAATGAGTGAGTTGCATAATGAGGATAATTGTGTCTAGCCAAGTGTAGTCATGATGAATGATGAAGAATTGGCGTTGTTTCAAAACAGTTGAGGTGATTAGGCTGCCATGACTTGTGTTTATGGTAGAACTATGCCTCTGTGTTGATAATAGAGTCTAAAGAAGAATTGTATGTTGTATTATTGGTGTTGAGTAGCGAGTTAAAGGAGTAGGAAGGTGGTGGACCCGTATTGTATCCACTGGATAGCGTCCCATTCCCATGTTGCTGGTTAGACGTGTCACCGGTCATACCGAAAAAGTATATCTCCCTGTTGGCTTCCAGCATGCCTTCCTGATGATCCCTGTGTCTTCTGCGATGGCAACAATAAATGCAACATCCCGACAGCCAAATTAGAGATGTGAGAATAATGGCAACAACTGCCACAGTGCTCACTCCATAGGGCGAGTAGAGAAAGGTCTCAAAGTCTTCGATACTATCCACACTATTGGAAGGCATATCTGTAGAATTGAATGCCATGGCTTCAGAGTTTTGGCCAATGCTCTGTAATTTATTGGTCCACAAGTGTAAATCTTCCTGGCAATGTTTTCCTTTTATCTTGTTTTCCTGCAGGAATATAAAAATGATGATGGAAGGACATTAACATAGTGATATGCTGTATTCCTGCATGGTAGCATGTTATATTCCTGGTAGTAGCCAATGGCATTTGGCAGAGTTGTCACGAGAATTATAAATTATAACAATTTGTTTACATCTCCCATCCTCAACCATAAAAACAACACTGATAAGACTGTGACGTGTGAAAAATGAAACACAGCTCACCTTCTAATCTGACACTGCAAATAATGATTACTTTCATGCATTCACTAGTAAATTTTTAGGCTCTGAATCTCTACACATCCTAAATTGGACATCATATGCATGGCTGAATTTGGAATTTAAAGCATGAAACAAGTGCTGTCTTTGTTCTTGTATTATTGAGTGACAAGTGATTGCAATGAGTTAGCAACATTCCAGTGAAAAGAAGCCATTGTAGAATTAGACACACAGGCTATGAACAATAGGAACGCAGATACCTACATAACACCATACTAGAGAGCAACATCTGGTGAATTGATGTGCATACCATGCCTCCCTCACAGTTGCTTTCATCATGTTTACGTAAATGCAGAACAGCAATTTGATATGGTACTGACCTAGCTAAAGGGCTTCCTTATTCTCACAAAGAAATTAACTTCAATCATACAGCTAGCTATGGGGGATTAGAATGTATACATAATATACTAGCTACCTAGCTTAGTAGTAAGCTCTAACTTTTATGGTAAGATTTTTTCATTAATGCATTAATATGGATGAATCTGGATACCTCTATCTAGTTGTTATTACTGTAGTCACTAACTAAATTAACTCACCCCTAGCTCAGCTCACTGATATTATTTTTGCGATGATTCTAACTGTCAAGATGAACGAGTTTTTAGTAGTATTGCGTGGTGCTAGCGCGCGCGTAAATAATTCACGATGACGTCATAATTATATGAGGGGATATCCGGGAGTGAAGAGATAGCAGCCATGGTAGATATCAGCTCCAGATCGTTACAGGAAAAGCTCTGCAACAAGCTAGATGCTTCTTACGTAGTAAGGATAATTGTGTATAACCATAGCTGGAATTATTGTATATTATGTAGGATGTGAAAGACACTTCCGGTGGGTGTGGTCAGAAATTTGAAGTCGTAGTGGTCTCTCCTCAGTTCGAAGGGAAGCGTTTACTGGAGCGCCACAGATTGGTTAACGAGTGTTTGTCTAAAGAACTAGAACAGATTCATGCTTTCAGCCAAAAGACTTACACACCGGAACAGTGGGTCGAAATGAACAGGAAATAAACCTATCACATGACTTAGCGAGCATGCGCACTAACGATGTGCATGTGAAAAAAATTTTATCTGCCATTTTTTTTTGAGTATAGTTGAATTATGACAACTGTTAACATAGAAATGTGAACTGCATTTGATGCATATGGGAATAATGTAAAATTTAATGCATTGCATGAAACAAAAAAAGGGAAGAAAAGCTGTTACAGAATGGGATGCGAGTCGAAACTAACAAAAAAGTATAACACAGTATGTACTGAAGGGGATATGGAACATTTAACCAAGAGTTACTGCATATGAATGTAGACCAGCCATATACACAGTGCCTAGAGGCTAAAGGAGGGACCGAGTAAGCCATCTGAGGGGGGAAAACCTTTGAATCATGTTGGTTCTGATATACAGGGTTGGATGTTTGTTATCTGGAATTGTCGACATCTAGAGTAGCCTCCCTGCTTTCACTTCTGTTGGAGTTTGATGCAGAGCAGTTCAATTTTGGAGCAGTCAGAGAAGAATGGTGCACTGTGCCATGAATTTGAGACTCCAATAAACTGGACAGATACGGTTTTCCAGACTTTTCGGTCAAGTTGGAACTGAATTCCTTAGTGGTATTCTTACTAGGGATACTTGAAGTCAAAAGGTCACTGGGATTCCATGTAGACATATCTTTGTATACAGGAGCCTCATGTCTGGAGTTTGCATTGGAATCAGAACTATTGTCTGTCGTACCCAACAGCTTGGAAAGCTCACTGATCCCTCTAGTAGCACTTTCTAAGTGATCCTCCTCTTCTGGTACAGGTTCTGTTGCAAGGGGGAAACTTAAAGATCTGGTGTACAAAAGCAAAGAAGACTGGGAACTGATGGAAGACGGGTTGTAAGAGGGTATGATGGATGCTAAGGATGCAGTCATATCATTTTCTGATGGAGCAGGATCATGGTTGCTGTTTGAGTGCTGTTTTCCTAGCAATGAATCACTTGATGCTACCGTCCCCAGTCCACTTCTAACAACACTGCGTGGGAGGTCATCGGAAGCAGATTCTGAAGTTGGCAATCCACTAGTGAATCCATGAGTGCCAACAGAATTGGAGGAGTTATGAGTTGAAATACTCTTTTTGATGGAAGAACTTGAAGCTATCAATTTGTCCACCTCTCTCTTGTGTTCAAGTTGCTTTTCTCCATCATTTGAAGTGTCAATGGATGTTGGTGTATGTGTTTGACTACTGTCCAGCGAAGAAGAACTAGATGAACTTTCCTTCTGTGAGCCAAGTGAAATATCTTTCAGAGAGGATGATGTGAAAGCATCCTTACTGACAGCTATCACCGAGCCAGGAGGTGGTCTTTTCAACTCAGTAGTGGTACTGTAGATGCTGGATGGCTGACCTACACTGGTCTTCAAGTTGGAGTGGGAGGTGACTTGAGATGTAGGGGTGGGAGTAGAAGCGGGCTGAGATGCAGCCACAGCTGCCACCAAAGAAGAAAGGAGGTTAAGGTTTGAAAGATCATCCATACTGGCTGTCATCTGGGCAGTACTTGGTTTGGAATTGGATGCTTTATTACCAATTGTACTGTTCACAGCATTTGAATTAGTTTTTATAGTATCAGACTTGGCAGACACAGTCTTTTTGACTTTTCCACCACCACCTTTATTCATCACATTCCTAGCAGAGACAGTTTGAGATCCGATTCCTGAAGTCAAGTGGCCTAGCAGTGTGTCCACAGTTGCTGATACACTGAGCGTTTTGGCCCCTTTTGAGGAAGAAAGACTTGTAACCATTGGCGTTCCACTAGCACTAGATTTCGAGGTTTGTGCCATGATATTCCCAAGTATATTCACAGGGGTTTGAGTGAACAATCTCTGGTTAGGGAGAACAGATATGGACTGGGCACTGGAGGAGGCTTGTTGTTGAGCTAGCGATGCAAGGATGTTGATGGCTTGGTTAACATCAATATAGGCAGTAGGGGTCCCACTACTGTTGCTGGCATTACTATTGGAGCCTGTCATGGCTATAGTCACAGTGTCTTTGGATTGAGAGCAGGAGAGGGATGAAGCTGTGAATGGTGTGGTGACACCAGAAGAGGAAGATTTAGAGTATGAGTGATGAGAGGTGTGGTGGTGTTGATGATTGTGAGGAGAGAGAGGGTTTGAAGGGGACGATGATGATGAAGACCCCAAGATAGAACTCCGAGGAAGTTCAGCAGGAGGAGCAGCAACAGCTACATTCACGAGAGCCTCGAATGCTGAAGTGGAGGAGGTGCTAGTGGAAGCAGTGTTGTTATTGGTATTGGTGGTGGTGGTGCTACCATTACTGGTGCCACCAGAATGGAAAGCGATCATTGATTTCAGAGAAGGACTTCCAGACGATTCTACCTTATGTCTGGAGTAAGATGCTGGTGGTATGAGACTCATGTTGCCACGGTTCACTGTGCGTCCGCTGGAATGTATTGACATACGAGCCAGAGTGGAGCCAGCACGCTGCACATGAAGGGGCATCTTGGGACGGTCAGAAGGTGCAGATCTTGCTCGACCTCTTAGAGGGGGCACTTTCATCTCTGTGAGTAGGACATTTGGACTGGTACCAGCAGGACTCAGGAGCGTTGGTGCAAGTTTGCTGGTGGTACTGCTGGTTCCTTTCCTCTGACTGTTAGGTGGTCTACCCCTGGGGGCTCTGACAGGCGAGGGGAGCTTATTAGAACCAGCACTTCTTGAGAGAGTTGGTGAGACCACTGCCGCTGCAGCTGCTATCAGAGATAGACCGGAAGTCCCTTGCAGCTCCATGTTGTTCACCAACGAACTAGGAGGAAGTGCATAGGTGTGGTCATGAAGTGCTACTTCAGGAGGGACAATGTTATTTAAAGCCTCTGCTGCTGAAATGAATAAATCTAATGCTTCTTCTGACGTTCGTCTGTAACCATCACTACTACATGAAGCTTTGTGTTTCTTCCCTCGTGAGGACTTGGATTGTGAAGATAAGACAATACCAGAATTAGAGGAGCCTTCCTCGGCACAGGAGTCTGTAATTGTGCTTTCACTGCCAGAGTCCTCTGAGTTTGATTCTGTTTCGTAACCACTGACTGTATTCTCACTGTCCACTTCTTCTGAACCTTGGTGGAGAGGGGATGGCTTATTCCGGCTCTTCTGCTGAGGTTTTCGTTTTGTTTCCACCATGACCGGTGCAACAGATTTACGACTCTCAGCCTTCCGTCTCAGCTTTTCGGCATTCTAAGGAGAGATAGAGAACACTATATGAAATGAGGAGGGAGAGAAAAATAGTCGTACCTTCATAGAGCTGTGTTCAGCCAAGGCCATAGAGAGCTCTAATTGTTTATCAGTACAGTACTTATCGTAGAATTGCTTGCATTGGGTTGCAGTCTTGCGACCACCCACTTCCCGGTAGATCTTACCCCATGCTCGACCATATTTTCTCAAACCATCCTTTAAACTGGCAATATCCTCTGAAGACCAATCACCAAACTCTGGATAAAGAATATACATGATCCAGTTTTCAAATTACATTGAAAAAGGCAAATTAACCTGGCTGCTCTCGTTCTTCATCAGGTGAGAGAATTTCTTCCATTTTTAGTTTAGTAGAAGCAAACAAGGAAATTGGAGGGGGAGGGAGGGAGAAAGGAGAAAGAATAGGATTAGAGAATTCAGATGGTTTTATAAACGGCTTCCTCCTCTTGAGATTAGCCTTGCGAACCAGATGTTTGAACTTTTCTCTCTTCTTGGAGAGGTAGTAGTACTGCACACAGTCAGCAGGACTCTGAAAAAAGCAAAAATGGATGCTCTACTTCTCACACAAATAAAGGTATTGACTTACTTTATTAGGTAGATATGATGCTATGACTTCAAAGTTCTTCGGATAGAACATGAATCTGAAAGGGAGCAGTTTATCATAAAGTCTTGGGAAATCAACTATTGTTATAAGCACTGACTTGTCCCTAAAGATTGCCTTTTCTTCATCACTCCATACACTGATGAAACGAGAGTCACGATGGAGGGCCATTGGATCACTGATCAGACAGTTTGTGTTTAAAAATCTGACCCTCTGATCTCTCTCCTCTAACAGCATCGGAGGGATGACAGCATGTGTCCTCCGGTAACGAACAGGTGCTTCCTCTTGCTCACTGAGTTCGCACATGATTTCCTTGAGTTCAGCATCACTTCGGACAATTCCATAGCCCCTCTGATCCACCCTATGTCCAATAAGAAGTGTCAAAAATCGATACAGGACCAAGGAAGGTATCAGTTTACCTGGTAAGCCTTTCTTGTTGCTCACGTCTTGCCTTCAGCTCAGGAAAACACCGCTCAAAGAGCTCCCTATTTTTCTGATCACGCAACCTGTGTGTTGGACAGTGAGCTCATAACACAACAATATTCCCTTGCTATGAGATAGCTCACTTTTTCTTAGGGTTTGTTTCTGTGCGTTCTACACTCTTTTCCCACTTGGTCATTTGTGAGTCATACTCTTCACACAGTGATAATTCCTGGAGTGGTTGGTTGATCAAAAATCATGACTACGTATGTCAAGCAAGGGATGTACTGGGCAGACATGCCATGTCACAAGCAGGCACATGTATGGAGGAATGTAAGTTCATGCAGCCAACATGGAATAATACTCATAAGGCATCTCAGATAAAGGTTACTTTTCATGCTCCATTTCAAACGAAAGATGGTTTATTTAGAATTGATCATCACTGATGCCTCTCTGATAAAACAGTGGCACTGAACCCTATTTAAAAATGAAAGTTTTTCCAAGGAGAACACACCTTCTCATATTTCTTCAACTTTCTCTGCTTGATATACTCTATGAGCTTGGGACGAAACTTTTGGTGACTGCAGGAAATAGATTGCATTTATACTGAGTCTACTGAGTGGTGTTACTATTATCTGAACACCCTCTTTCCTTTTAGTAAGTACACTTGGCAATAAGGAAATATTATATACTGATAGCTTTACACTGACTCACCTGAGGAGGTTATCACAGTAATGAGGTGCTTCACAAGGCTGGTGGTAGAGAGTCTATAAAATAGAGTTTAGATATTCATGAAAAACCTACTCTGTCTTACAGCAAAATCTGGTTTTGCAAATACCCATCTACCTCCATTTCATCTTTATAGTGCTGGTAGCCAGTTGTATATAGATAAGTTTACAGTCACTTACCGTCAAGCCTGGCAGCGGAGGGAAGTTGAGTGATGAGAGAATGCTCTGAGCAGATCGTGCTTTTCCCTAAACAATAAAACATGTATGATGTCGACTGATCATGAACACACAGTTAAGAGTTTGTGTTCAGTACATGAGAGTTCTATTTTTAGGCAGTGGGTTATGACCAACTTACTCTATTCTCTGAATAAATGATATCCATTTGTGATTTCTTGGGAGAAATGGAGGTGGAAGGGGAGGGGCTTGGGAGAGGAGAGTCCTCCCCTGCTCCAGCAACTGCAGATGCCTGCTCGGAAGAAGGGGTGACAGGAGAGGGGAGGGAGAACGTACTAGAGCGTGGCGTACTGGCCATTGCTTTTGCAGTCTCCTCCAATTCAGCCTGCATAAACAATTCTACCATGATGACACCAATACAATAAAATCATAATTTATCTTGAATGCCATTTCAACAGTATCTCAGTAAGGTTAAGTATTTTCATTACAGCACAGTTCAAACGAAAGATGGTATGATTTGAAATCATCATAGATACTACAATATTTGAATTGGCATGATGAATCACAAACATATCCATACCTGTCTCTTCTGAAGGGCAGAGATTTGGGTCTCAGTAGCGGCAATGTCCCTGTCTACCTTTTCCATCATTAGCAGCAATTCTTCTTTACTGGGCATTGGGACAGTAGAAGTCCTGGGGGAGTCCCGTCTGACTCCAATGGCAGTTTCCATGGGGGAACCCAAAGGGACGGGAGTGGGGGAATTAGAGGACTTCTTATCGTCTTCATCTCGTAAAAGGGAGTCATCATCGTCACTGTCTATGTCCTCCAAATGATAAGTAATCAATCCTCCTCCAGATACCTGAAGAAAAAACTACTTGCTTAAAATCACACTAGTCAAAGTAACATGAGCAGCTCAATCTTCACTTTGGTATTCATCAAGTTTACCACAGATTAATAGACCTGCCGGGCTGCTCAATAACATGATGAAATTCTATACCACCCACTACACAGTAAGTTAGCATGTACATAAGTACACTATCTACTCACATGGGGCGGACTCATCGCTGGTGACTGGCTACCACTTGTCCTAGTCGAACTTGCCAAAGAATCTGCACTGTTGGGAGTATCCGAATGCCCTGCAACCTTCCGGGTCACATCCACCATCAGACGAGGGCGCTTGATAGGGGTCTCCTCCTCAGGAGTGTTATCAGAGAAGTTGGGATGATAGTGGCTGTTTGAGTGATGGTGGTGGGACATGGAACGGTGCTGGTTATGATGGTGTGAGGAGTGACGATTTCGGGAGTCTGGTTTTGACTTTGAATAAAATCCTGACGAGGTAAATGAGTGGGTGTGGTCTACCAAGGATACTGCACTCCCTGCTGTGTCATGAGAGTAGCGGTTGTGTGAACGATAGTGTTGGGGGTCACTGGGAGCACAAAGATAATGTGTCCATTATGAGAGATGGTCATCTATTCTGATCATGTGTGGCAATCTATACTTACTTATCTCTATCCCCTTCTCTAATACTGTGGTTATAATGTTTGCTGCCATGAAACTCTGAAAGCATGGAGGGCCTCTTACGACTGAACCTGCTGTTTCCAGAGGAATGAGACACTTCCCGCTCCCTAAGACTGATAGAGAAGAAAGGTTCAGGCCTCACATCTAGATGAATAACTAGTAAATCTAGAAGTTAGGTCAATTCACTAATGCTAGGTTCTATTCAAACCTCACTGAACCAGAAAGCTTACTGTCATGACTTAAATACCAGTTACTACAATGCTGACACGAAACTGCCAAAACCAGCTCACACTGATAGTCACATGGATATCTCAACAAACACTTCACCTATTTACAAGGCAATACACACTCAGTACTGACCTGGAATCACGCCTAATGGTGTCGGCATCTATTCTCCGGCTAGACTTCATCCTATAACGAGGAATAGAGAAGAGAACCGCGCATGTTTGTCCGATAAAGCCGAAAAGGTTCACCTCATTTGGAGGCCATTTTGATGATTTGAAAATGGCACGTGAGGTCATGTGATTTATGTCAAAGGTGAAAGTGCAAAGTGCAAGCGCAAAAAGCGCCCGCGATCATGACGTCATATAATAATGATGCGCGCGAAATTCGAAACGTGAAGATAACTGACTGTTTATCAGAAACGGATGAAACATGTAATTCATGATTATGCATAACACAAAAATCACAACTGAAACTGAAAAGAAAGAAATTGTTTCAAAAAAAAAAAGAAGTTATTTGACCCATGGTGCAGCCATAATGCCAGGCTGGAAAGGGTTATTAATCACACAACTGTTCATGATGGGGACAGGGGTCACCCACGACCCCACAGCTGAAGGTCCTTGTACCACAGCAGCATTACTCTGACCCCCCATTGCTACATGAGCCAGCTGGGCCTGCGGTGGCAGAGGGACTCCGCTCATGACCTGAACTCCTCCCCCTGGATTCAGACCAATCAGAGAGCTAGACATGGTCATAACCGGCTTCACCATGGGGATCCCACCACTCAACTGGACGTGGGTTGGAACAGGAAGCATAGACTGCTGCATCCTGAGTTGGAGCTCTTGCACTGAGGAGTAAGGAATGGCCAAATATCCAGGAGGAAGACCAGGTCCAGGAGCTGCATTACTAGGGGGAAGGTTATATTGCATGAGAAGGTGGGGGTGGGGCATGGGAGGAGTGTTAGTGACAGCTGTGGACGTTGTTTGTTGCTGCTGCAGGGGAGGTTTGGAAGAGGTGGAGGAGGTGATGAGTGAGAGGGACGAGGGGGCTATGGGTGGACAAGGAGGGGTGTGGTGATTCTGAGAAAGCAGTGGATTGGTAGCGGGTGAGGAGAAGGAAGAGTTTGAGGACGTCTGATAAATGGGAAATGAAGAGCCACCATTCTGGGGGAAAAAGGTTATTATAATACACACTATTATAGTATTGATTGACAAACCTGGTGTTGCTTATGGTGCTGTATTTGATTAGCAATGCGGATATGTGCTGTACACCACTTGAAATCACTTCTGGCCGTCTCTGCATGCACGTTCTGATGGGAAGATGGCTTCTGTGGACAAAAGCAAGCATGGGGTAAAGACACTTCTCAACCACTATTGTGTTAATTAATACCTGAACAGTTTCTGTGACAGGTTGTGGATGAGCAATCTGAGAAGATGGCATAGCTGAAATCCTGACTGCTTGCTGTTGTTGTTGCTGCTGCTGCTGCTGCTGATGCAGCAAAGATTGCTCTTGAAGAAATCTGTAATTCAGACCTTGTTGGAGCTGACTCAGCATTGCTATCAAGAATAGCCATACATAATTATAAGGATTAATCTACTACCATAAGTTTGAAAGTGGTGATTGAAATTTGGCTTGGTTACATGGGTACTGCTTGACGTACTTGGGTCATGCATCAATCCAACTGCATGAGTGGATGGGATAGCAGTGGGAGCTATGGAGATGAACTGGCCACTCCCTCTGTACTGGACACCATTTGAAGAGGAGGAGGAGGAAGACATTGAGGAAGAGGTGATGATGGTGGAGTGTGATGAATGAGAACTGTTCAGAGAGTTCTGGACAGGAGGGAGTGCTGAAAGTCTGTTCTGAGTAGAGATGTCCATGTCACTGCAAGGAAAAGGTGAGAGAAAGTGACCATTCCTGCCACTACACATATGGAAAAGGGTCATAGGTCAAAAGCAATTTCATAGCCTATCATGTATCAAGAAGCTTTACAGAACCCCACATCCTTGTTTGTGTCTATCATAGGTAGGTAGTTATGCACAATTCTGTCATGATCACATTCTCAGGTTACTAATAACTACTATGCTAGCTGCTTCTATGTGCATGTTTCCAGGTGCGCACACACAGCTAGAGGTGAATACTCTATACTAATAAAATATAGGGTAACCACCCCCTTATCCATTAATTAGGGAACCACCCCCTTATCAAAGAGTGAAAACCATTAAAGTCTGCTGGTCACAACCCTACCTACCTTATACAACTTGATAATAGCATGGCACACATATTAATGGACAGGGGGGTGGCTATAATGGACAGCTTTATTTACTTACTTCTTTTCACAAGCTGGTGGGCTGCATAATGTTGAGGTTACAGCTGGACTGCCATTGGTTGGACTCTGGCCACAGCTCTCTGAAGTAGCCATGTCACTGCCAGTAGAGTCGTTCTGGTGTTGCATTCGCCGCTTCTTACTGGATAACCGCCTAAAATACAAATGAAAATGCTATGAACAATTTTTTTTTTAAATTAATTTTCAAGGAGAGCTACTCTCAAGGAAGTGATCACATTCCTTGTGAGTTCTGACTCCAGCATGTGGTTTAAACCCCCTGCCTCTAGGGCATCCTATGAACACAATCATGATTCCTCCTCCCTACTACTGCAGTGTCATGACCAATCCCATACTAGATCCCAGTGTCCTATCCCAGATCCTAAGCCTAATCCCATCCCAGGATTCCTAACTGAATTCCATACCAGATCTCACTGAATACCTCCACTTATGGGAGATATTTTTAGTTGGAGTTTTATTGGAGTGCACACCATCAAAAGGGTTCTCATTATAACCTCATTACGTAATTACAATACGTGTAATCACGATATATCCTCCATCAAAAACAACTGACAGGCCTTTTAAGGGGTTTTGTCCAGCCAAAAAATTCAACACATCACACAAACCGAGAATTCACTCCAGTAGAGCAGATCTGCCCACCTATCACCACAATTTAGCAGGGAACCCACTGGAGTGTGGCCGGGGAAAAAAAAATGAACTTGGCAATGTTGGCAAGGAGGCAGAAGCTGGGCCATTCAAGCCCATAGCCACAGTGGGGCACTGACCAAGAAGAGGGGGTTGACAACACTTGAAGACTGAACATTGAAGCCTATTCAACCAGCATGTCACCATGGTCAGGGCTGCAACCCAAGAAGGTGGGAAGTGATGCAATAACTGCTGTGTAACACACTCTCAAAAGAATAGAGGGAGTCAGGCATTCAAATGGTAAACTGAGTCAGTGTTGAATGTTGCCTTGCTATACAGAGCCTAGTATGTGCAGCAAACGTGTCAGCACTTATCATTGTCTCTACAGTGGAAGGTATGGTTAAGGAGATACGCTACCTGCCATTCAGTTGAATAGATGGATGATTTAGGTCCTTAAAGGACACTGTAGTCTATAGAGTGGGGTGGTTTGTACAAGAGAATTAACAGTTCTATAAAGCACACACCGTGACTTTATGCCATCTACGTACAATGCTCTGCTTTGCCAAGAGAGATGACTCCTCTCCTTGTTGAAGCTATCCTGGGCACAATCAAGCCATTATGTCCGCTGTAATTGAGGACAAATTGAGCTAACAGTGAAGGGGAGTGAGACACCATTAGTGAAGGGGAGTGAGACACCATTAGTGAAGGCCGCTAATTAACTTTTACAATTTATTGACCATTCTCCTTTGCTAATGACATCCACATTTTCTTCACTCTCAGCATTTCATAGATAGAAACCTGTTTGGTATGACAATCTATGTATCTACAGAGGCCAGTTCTGGACAATAAGGACTTCTCTATATAACGAGACCACCTTTGACTGGGAATAGGTAGTCATATACACATGTTTCCAAGTCTAAATTTCCTTTTGAGACTGTCCTGAGGTTGGCAGGCCATTACTGTAAACATGCTGATGAAGAGTGCAGCTGCAAGTCTTCCTGCAGTACGTACCTTTTAGCAATGACACTTGTTGTAGTGAAGTCTGTGTTGGCTATGATAGACTCCTTGGGGACTTCAACCATTGAAGGCATGGTAACCACAGGTTGCCAAGCACTGCTTCTATTACCAGGGTACATCATTGCACCAGACCCCAAAGGCTGCAGGAGGGGGGGGGGGGGGGGGAGAGAGAGAGAGAGAGAGAGAGAGAGAGAGAGAGAGAGAGAGAGAGAGAGAGAGAGAGAGAGAGAGAGAGATGTCATGAATAGTTGTGGACAGAACTAGCACACACAAATGGGGTATTCATAGACATACTTTTGGTCTTAACACGCAAACAGATGTGTTCTGGTCGAACCTAATAGGATTGGGCTTCAACTCTACTCTGTGTGGGAGAGCAACTTACCAGATTGCATTTTAACAGATCCCGTCTAAGGTCACCATTAAGTAAATGGATATGTGAGCAAAGAAAGGTAAGGGGAACAAGTTTAATGTCTGAACTCTCTCCTGCTAACAATATGCTAGACATGGACAGATGTTAGGGGTTAAGGCATAAGGGCATCACACATCTATTTACTCCTCCATACCATATTCAAATACTTAAAGAGCAGCTGCAATGGGCATGTGCCCAAGAGTATTACGTACAAGGATACAAGGTCCTACATGTGTAGATCTCTCTCTCTCTCTCTCTCTCTCTCTCCTCTCAATATTAAAGCTGGTTTAAGTTGAGTGTTTATCACTTGCTCCATGGGGCCATAGTTAGCATACCAGGCAGTTAGTTCCAAGTCTACACAGATTAAGGAAGGCACCATCAGATTATATCAGGACTATACTAGCTGGCAGAGACACACTATAGTGTGAAATCACATCAAAAGAAAATGGATTACAGTGGAACCCTTCTGAAATGCTCATCATCCACACACTTTTACTACATCCCATTGCAAAATATGCACATGATAAAGTAACTCAGTCCAAATATCAACCCATAACATATGGTTAGAGAGAGATAAGTCAATTTCAAGTACTGAATGAGACTTTATAATTCTCAGTAAACCCAGTCTCATACTATAGCACATGAAAATGAAACCATGGGAACTAGCTCCAGGTGGATGAGCTGGCTATTACATCATCACAGAACAGTCAGAAGATGTTGATAAATAGATAACGAGGTTTCCTTTATGGTGAAGATCACTGGCCAGCCACACTGAAACCTTTCACATATCTTGCATAACCCAGTAATCAAGTTAAATCTAGCTAGTGAACCAACATAACCAAGCAACCCCACAAAGTGTACCGCTTCGCCCCAAGAGAGTGAAATTGTAAACTTTGGCCCTTATTGGCAGCTGTCCCCAAGCATTTCAGCTGCCGCTTATTGGATGACGTGTAGTAGTAGGTAACAAGAGAGAAGGCTTGGTGACTACTACCTTGGCTTCAACCCAGAAATTAAAAACTTGATCCTATAAGAGCATGAAATTTTTGTGGAGCAAATGATTTCTTTTCCAGAGGCCACGAAAAATTTCCCCTTAATTTTTTTTTGCCATTCCAGTGTAAGCTAATACCATTCCAGCATAAACTTTGACCCTTGATGGCCAGACGATACATGCTGGTCCAGTGTAACCTTTGATCCTTGATGGCCCGGACACCAAAGCTGTATTCCTTGGGCACAATGAATTGTTTAGACATGCCTACACGATGCATAGGAATTCTATATATGTAGGACACAATAATATTGCATCCTATAGGACATGATAAGTAACTTGATTTACTAGGACAGAAATCTAGAAACAATCATTAACTTGGCTCCTACTTGGCTTGGCAATCACACACAAGACATAATTTACTACAAATATCCATTACTGGATACAGATAAGTAGGGAAAGATAAGACTGGTAGGGTGTTTACTTTCCTGGTTGTTGTGCTACTAGAATAGCAGTAGCAACCCCCACGGGCTCCAGATTAACCAGCTACAAAACTATTCCACATTTAACAAGCCATTCCACGCATGGAACTTAGTTACTACACACACACACACACACATTATCTACACAAGAGGAATGAAGTTGGTAATCAGATGCTTCACAAACCAATCACCTGCTCACTCACTCACAGAGAGATCACTAATGCAACTCTCACCACATGCACTTACCAGGGCAATTACAACATAATGTAGAAGCAATACAACAGACTCTTTCAGTTGCTAATTGCATTTTCATACAACTGCTTGTAATCTTGTGTGTAGTGCATACAACTCAGCTTGCATGGCGCTAGGCCAGGGTGGCTTCAAGGTCATGTGATTCATAAATACTAGTAAATCACCATATTTATCAAAACTAACCCTTAGACTCGACTTATACAATTTCTTAACACGCAAGACAAGGTAGTAATTACATCATTAATTGCCCCTTTAAACAAAGATCTGTTGCTGTTATCAGCAGGAACGAAAAGTCTGAGAGAAAGCTGTTGATACCTTAGCCTAGTCAGTTCACTCACACCAACCATATCGGTCTTTCAGACTAAACTGTTCATTGGGGACTGATAGTCTCCCAAACAGGCAAAGACTCACGCAACAGAGTTGCACAACAAGTCACTTAGGGCAGGAAGAGGCTGGGACCAAGATTAGACCATATTAGACATGGAGCCAACTTGATATCAAGTCGACAGACATGGAAAGGAAAACAGTGTGCGAAATATTGAAATCTCTTCCATTGCAAGGTTGAGTTAGGTCAAAAGCCATAACATGGTTCATTTTAATTTTTGGTAAACAGCAACAGAAGCTGTTGCAATATATCATTAGCACCATTGCTGGAAGTCCTCCCAATACACTAATTTCCACACTACTCTATGGAAATAGCATCCACAGTGTGGAAATTTATGTGCTTTTCATTAAGGAATACTAATTAGCGGCTAACCCTCTAATTAAGATGACCTATTACCTGAATATGAGTGGCCAGTAGAGGTTGATGGGTAGTAGCCATCTCCATAGAAACACCCCTCAGACAACTGCAAGAAAACACAGCTGGTGAATAGCATAACAAATCCCTCCTCCCATGCACTTATACATAGGATGGAACTTTTAGCGACAAGTTGTGGTGGTGAGAGCAGTCCATTCTTATTGGCTATAAACACATAATCCTTGCAAAGACAGCAGTTGAATGCCCACCAAAATGAACACAAAAGGATCTGACAGTGCATTCAAGCTTCTTGACCAATTCAGCTAGATACTGTTCCCCCAAAGAACCCAAGTTGTGAGGGCAACCACTATCATTCAAACACCCAAGGTTTGTTATAAATCTGGGAGTCAGGATAGACAAACCAACCATAAAAATCCATCAAAATATAATACATGTCCATAAGTACAATGGAATCTAATGGTTTGTGATGATAAAACTTATGCTTTGGTAAGCAAATCTTGAAACTGCTGTTCCAGGTGCAGGTACATATCCAAGGAGCAGCACTGTTTAAGCTAACTGAATCAACAGGATACTGGCTTGAAGGAACAAACCAATAGTCTCTCTCTCTTGCTCCTATTAATGGATGTTCCCCACCCCCTTCATTAGACCCTTAAGGAGGGGGAAATTCATAACACTTTGGCACGACAAAAGAAAGAAAAAAGAACCGAATTGACTGAATTGGTTTTCAGGAGATTTGATACCTTCAATTAAGGGGCTTCTTCTCCATATGAGGCTAGGGCGGCAAGCTATAAGTGTTTGTACAACCAAAGGGTGGCAAAAGCTCTACTACGAGTTCTAGAAGCACCTTCATACACAGAGAGATCTACTGTATAGCCCAACACTGCAATCATCACTGTAATAACATTCCAGCAGAAACTATAGAGAAACACAGGACACCTATCAAAGACAACTCTATACTTCAGTCCATTAGTTGAAATCAATATTAGCGAGAAGGAATGCCAAGTGAGAAGTCACAGCAAGCGCAGTATCATCTTACTGCTACGTGGATCAGCTCTTCCAAACTGAGCTAAGATATCTCTCAAAACTAGTACATCCTGGCTAAGCATAAGACAAACATAGGATTAACTCAGAGAGGCCGATCGGGAGATGGAATAAGTGCTATCAAGATTCCTCTACTAGCTGACAGATTAAAATGTTCTGTTGTCTATACTCAACAAGTTGGTACTTAAAATATCTACTTAAAAAGCTTTTTAGTACTGATGTTTAATAAAACGGATCATTATGTCTGCTAAGGGCAAGTAGAAGTTTGACCACAACAAATTCTCCACTCTAAAATGTCATTATGGAGAAAGAATGCAGCAATGCAATTAATCACAGCATCATTGTACATCTAGGAATGATGTAGCAATTAGATTAAATTTGACTGTATTCCTAAATATAGTGTTGTATTGTATGACCAGTTCATCATTATTTTAGCCATAGGAGTTGCATACCAATAATGCCTACACCTATAGCACCTGGGAGACAATAGAGCAGCATTTCAACTCCACCTGATTAGAGGAATACCCTCATACAAGCAAGAGTCTCCTGGTATGATTATAACAGTACTCAAGAGCTGCAGATACCACTAGTCCATGACATCAGGTGACCTTTGTGTAAGATCAGCCTTCCCTATCTTCCTTCCTCTCTAGTAAAACTCACTCCTTCACTGTCTCCATCAATTGAAAACACCACTGCAAGCACACCTGCTTTGCAATTTGCACTGGATCCTGTCTATCTTCAGTCTGCTGATAATTACTCTAGTGATAGATAGTGAGCCCTCTCCCCTCCCTATAAGGCCCCAAGATCTACCACACTCTTGTCTGATAAAACAGATGATCAACATTAGGCATATCACTACAAACCATATGCTTCCTGATAACTCCATTCCTTACAATAAGAAATTGCAGATAATAATGAACCGGGGAGTTTTAGAATAACTGGATAGGTACTTTGAACTTTATATATATATCACTTCTTGGCTATACCACACATCAGCTCCATGATCAGCTGCCATCCGATCACCATAGCAACCAAAATATAGCTTGGACCCACACAACTTTTTTCACTACTGAGTCAGAGTGAATAATTTAATAACCCAACTCAATTTAATTAGTGGCAGCGAGAGCAAGTGGATGGCACCAAGTCATCAAAACTGCTGCATTCTTTGTCATCTTTTCAGTGACAGTTTACATATCATAGCCAATCTTAAGGTGTCCAAAAAATATGCATTTCAATAGCTTCAAGTCCAATAGTTTCAGGTCAGTCGGGTAAACAGTTAATTTAGTGGCATCACAAGGCAACTAATGATCCAACAACCAGATGCCATCTAGCCATGCAGTTACTGACACAAAGCCATGTCAACACCACCTATAGAGGTATCACACACCATGGAAACCTAGCAACTGCCACACAGAGACTTGCTTTCATATTTCATATTGGTTCCCACCAGTCTAAACCACCATCACACCAGAAGAATTGGTAGACATTTCACATCGGTATTTTGGGGGATAAGATAAGAAATGTTCCAGGAGTTGTATACTTGCCAGATGTAAACTAATCAAGTATGCTATGGCAAAGAACACCAACACTGAATGCTTAAATGTTATTTTACTTGCCACACATCATGGACCAGCCTGCATTCCCATTCATGAAACATAAACGTGATTCATCATGTGCTGATGAATATTATTAACCCTCAAAATATGGGAAGGGAAAGAAATTGAGACGTATTCATAGTCTTGCAAAAGGTCTGCAGCTGCACTGCACTACACTGCAGGAGTACTGGTCCTGATTTTTTAGGGGGGCTATTTTGAGTCTCTAGATAATGGGTAAGGGCATTAGTGTATGCAGTCAACACAGGAGAATCAAATCTAGGGGTTTTGGGGCCACTAGACAGCCCCTACACAGCAAAGCACCTCCTGAATATTATTGCAAGGACAGTGCCTGTGCTATTGCAAGCATGTAGGAAAGTAAACCAAGACTGTAACTCCATTGTCAGAGGCACCTTTTTATACATATCAAGATAGCCAGGTATCTAATCCACTCCACTTAAACTAGCTAACTACAAGATATACAACGAGCATCATGACCAACCATACTATAATACCTTACTTGATGAAGCAGTATCAAAATATTTTTTACTCGATGGGTAGCTAGTTCTTCCTGCGTGTAGAGTCCGTTTCTCTTCGCAAGTCCTTCTATCAGAGCCTCTGTGTCACTGCTGAAACAAATGTAAACTGCTCTCTCACGCTGGAGACATAATTCTGCTATAATTTTGACATCGACATGATCTCTAAAGATAAGAAAATGAGATTCATAGCGCACTAAGCGGTTTTTATCCATTTATCCGTATACGAAAATATTTCTTAAAACTGCAAAGTTATTATAATTCTTGAACACACAAAAATTCTACCTAAAAGTTTATATTCACATGCTTATCATGTGCCACATATCAATACAAGTATTTCTAGCACAACTATAAAAATCACAAGTCATATTATGATAGTGATGTTTATTTTCCAGGCCCTGATAGAGACTTGTCCATAAACCTTCTCTTGGTAAAACAGATCCACCACTGTGTGCCGTGAAAGAGGTAATATTAGTAAAATACTGATAAATCATAATTACCTTGCTGGGTTTATCATCACTGCCAAAAACCCTTTCAACAAGACGTTGTCCCATCTCCTGACGCATCTGAGTAAAATACTGGCGCATTTGATCTAAAAAAGAAAGAAGTAAATAAAAACAGAGATCTGTAGCAGTCCTAATTTCTCACCTGATTCTCCCCTGTTGGCTGGTTTGGCCATAAAGTTATTAAGGGGAAAACCCTTGTCTCCTGGGAGGTCAAAACTCGAAACTGCTAAAGTGGCCAGTGACTTTTGAGCTTCATTCTTATTGGGACACTGAAGTGTACAAAAAACAATGCTTACAGATTCTTGAAGAGATACAAAATCCTCACTCTTTGCAGCTTCTTGAGACACTCGCTGATATATAATGTGAGGTAAATGAGTACTCTGTCTGCTGGTCCCTGTCATGTGATAGTCATGTGATACAGCATGCAAATTGTATACAGATATGTACTCACTTTAACTTCATAACTTTTGAAGAAAACATTTGCCTTGAAGTAGTAAAGTGCTTCATCAATAATATCTTGGTCATCATCTGAAATTTTGGTAAGGGTCATCAAAGTTAAAAAAATCATATACATACGTGTGTGTACGTACTGCACTGCACTGTACAATTAACACACACACAGAGACCTAAGACTACTGGCCACTTGTCACCATTTCCAAGGCTACTATTAATTCATAATGCATTATAGAGCATTGCACATGCCTGATGAGTTCAATCAAAGGACCAATCAAAATTCAATTTCTAGCTACGAGGAAAGAATAGTGGACATCATGCCAAATGTTCAAACCTTACTGATTGTTAGAGGTTATATTAAAGTATATTTACTTGTCTTGGAGGCAGGACCCTTGAATTGTGTCCTTAGGGGGAGTAGTGCCATGTTCCCCAGTTGACGACCACTGTCTGAATTGAACTGTGAGTGGTAGGCCTATGGGATGATGATCATCACGTTAATAATAGCCAGCCACTATACAGTCTAAAATAGCTATCAAGTAGAGCTAGGCAGCTTTATAGTTCAAAGTGTGGCTTATTAAAGAATTTAGGCCTAGCCAGACGATATTCCTGCTCTCAACCTATTTTACTTACTGGCATTGTGCTTTTTGATAGATTACCAAGCAATCTCCAACTCTTCTTCCTCTCTTTTTGAGCACTTTTGACCCTTTGCCAAATTTGGTAACAATTCCAGTGTTCACGTGAGCATTGTTATTTGCTGATTCAGCATAAAGTTAGAAAATCGCGTGGTTTTAGGTTTCTGGACTCTCGGTCCCGTGCTCAGTAGTCTGCTGGGCGCATCGAAGAAGACTAATCTGAATATCATCACGGTGTGTAACTAGAAGATCATGGACAAGGACGCTCTTACCGATCTTCATCATCGCACAGGAACCGACACGCAAAAGAAGGCAATGTCTCGTTCTGCTCGAGATACCTCTCAACCTCTCCTTGAAAAGAAGCTGAAAGCTATCACTAACCTTGCTTGGAAAATCATTCCTTTCCACGCCCTTCCGGAGTGGCTCAGAGATAATGAGTTTATTCAAGGGAGTTACAGACCTCCTATGTTCTCTTTCAGGGGTTGTTTTAAGAGCATGTTTCGATTGCACAACGAAACTTGGAACATCTGGACTCACTTGGTTGGCTTTCTCTTTTTCGTGGTGCTGGTAGCTGGTGTGTACATCTTTGGTGACTACATTACGGGAATGTTTGAGGATATTCAAATCCACACTCTACCCTGGGATGCACAATTAATGCTCTCACTGTTCTTTGGTGGAGCGATATTCTGCTTGCTGTGTTCGACTCTCTTCCACACAGTTCATAATCACTCAGAGCAAATCCACTGGGTCTTCAGTCGACTGGATTACTCCGGCATAGCACTGCTGATCACTGGTTCAAGCATTCCAGCCTACTACTACGGTTTTTACTGCACTTGGATACCAAGGTACTTTCACATATCTCTGCTGATAATCCTCTGCATAGGTTGTGTTGGTATCAGCATGTGGAGCAAGTTTGATAAGCCCCAGTACCGTGTGCTCCGATTCTTGGTATTTGTTCTCTTTGGATTGTATGGCGCCATACCCTTTGTCCACATCTTTTTACGAGAGGGTTATGCTCATGCTAGCAATGCATATGCCCTCTGGGGGATCGTCACCATGGCTGCTATCTACATTGGAGGTGGGATTCTGTATGCATTCAGGATTCCCGAGCGTTTTTATCCAGGGATGTTTGACGTTTGGGCAAGCAGTCATCAGCTTTTTCATGTGTGTGTTATAACGGCAGCATTGGTCCACTACGATGCTTTACTGAGTATGATAAAGTACAGGCTTGATGTTGGCAGCTGCATGAATACGTTGCCAATTGAACTACTAACTGTATAAATAATAATAGTCATTTTTCACATAACATCACACAGATGCACAAACAAATTTTTATTTTCTCATGAAGATTCAGTAATTTATATCATTGTTGACACCTCATCTTTGATTAAATACTCTGTTTTTGTGTAACTTTAACAATCACTATTATATTATGATGCACAATATGATGCACAAGGCACATGAAAGAAAAATAATTATTGTTATTCTAATAAATAATTTAAACTAGTGTCAACAATCCCATCAGTCGAGAAATCTCCTATTAAGGTATGAAAATGATCTTAACTCCACACATCTTGAAGGTATCGTCCCCTCTTCTGCAGCTTCTTGATGTACTCGGCAGCTGCCTGATTGTCCATGCTCCCATTCTTCTCCAGAATCTTGAGCAGTGTTCCCTGCACGTCTCGGGCCATGTTCCGTGCATCCCTGGGAAAGGAAAAAGGAAGCACAAAGAGAAAGCCATGTTGAAACTGTTGAGACAGTGGGTAGGAGGAGGTCACCACTCACCCACAGACATAGAAATAAGCCTGACTCTCTAAGAGCTTGAAAACCTCCTCCCCTTGGTCTTCCATCAAATGTTGGACATAGATTTTCTTCTCCTGATCTCTAGAGAAGGCCACGTGGAGTGCACTCAACACTCCTTCTTCCCTGTACCCTTCCATTTCTTCCTGGTAGATGTAGTCCTCCATTTTATGACGACAACCAAAGAAGAGAACGGTAGATCCAAGTTCTTTCTCTGTGTGTGCAAATAAATCCCCTCAAATCCATGGAATATGGCAAGCAATATAGTGTTGTGAATGCATATGAGTTTGTACTGAAACACCCTACGAGGCTACAGCTGCCCTATGAGGCTACAGCTGCCCTAGAGACTACAGCTTCCCTACGAGACTACAGCTGCCCTATGAGGCTACAGCTTCCCTACGGAGACTACAGCTGCCCTATGAGGCTACAGCTGCCCTAGAGACTACAGCTTCCCTACGAGACTACAGCTGCCCAACTAGACTACAGCCCTTACTTGTATCCTTGATGTATTTCCTTTCCTGTATGAATCCTCGAAACGGTGCCAATCCCGTTCCGGGTCCAACCATGATAACTGGGCAGGTAGATCGGTATGGGAGCCTGAGGCTGGAATGCCGGATAAATATGGGAACACGAGGGAGAGAGCCTGAGAGGGGGAGGGGGAGGGGAGGGAAAGTTTTAGTCCAACTGAAATAGGAGATGCGATGATCTTCCTTGTTATAATACTTACTTACCATCAGAATCACAACTTTGCTGTTGGAGTCTTTTTAGCCATGAAGTGGTGACGCCTCTATTTGTGCGCCCTGTACGTGTCTCATACTCCACCAGTACTGCCGTAATGTGCACAGAGTTCGGGTATAGCTGAGGGAAGATATGGCTTTATCAAGATGAAAGCACTGCATGCTTACAATACCATGTATATGTAGACATAATGCCTCATTTCTATGACTGTGTTACATTCCTGACAATAATACAGACGATCAAAAGAAAGTGCTGTAACTACTTGTAAGGGAATTTTCAGCTCTCAATGGCAATGATACTACATCCAGCTGGTAATGGTTTTGTCACTACTGAGGACTGACCTTAGGAGAGGAGGAGATGGAGTAATATCTAGCCTGCAGACGAGGAAGAAGTTCTAAGAGGTAGTCCAGGGGAGGTTTGAAGGAAGGAAGGTCTTCTAAGACGTGAACAATCGTCCGCTTATCCTTGATTATCCACTCGCTGTATTCCCGCTAAATACACATACAAAAAAAACGCCACCAATCAATCACTATAATGTTATGCCTTCTCACAAAGATCAACATGACAATTAGTTGGCAGTAACACAATCTAAACACACTGTATCAATATACATGATACACATACTTTTCCTTCTTCAGTTGCCGAGGTGATTTTTAGGAGGAAATCTTTGTGGGCGGGATCAGAGGCATAGTCTGCCAACTCCCTTAGGACATTTGTCCGAGGGGAGGAGGTGATGTCCACGTAGTGAGAGAGGGCTGTAAAGTAGGTGGTAGGGCAGGGAAATGGATGCTTCTTGGAGGCGTGCTCTAAAAAAGGGGAAAAGATGAGATAGTAAACATTTCCCCTCAATCTGTCACGATTGCACCTACCATCCATGTTAGTCAAGGTGATGACAGTGTCCAGGTCTGTCTCTAGAAGTTCTCCAATTCTCTTCACAAGTTGGAGGTTGTTTTGGGGGAATATTGCCACGTGGTCTCCGGCAGTGTAACTTAACTTGCTGCCAGTGATGTCCATCTCCACATGCATACAGGACCTATCTCCCCCCTGGTGCAGCTCCCGGATGACATTCAATCTCGACAGGAAAGGGTTCTTGGCATTGTAAGGCCTGTCAGAACATGAATGCAATAATTATCACAGTACATTGGATAGGAGGCAGCCATCATTACAGGCAGAGCCTCTGTTATGTAGAGGGTGGGCTCTATTTAGAGTTTAGAATGACAATCGACTCTAAGCTCACATTTCAGTTGTGGTCACAAAGAGTAAATATGTGAAACGTAATATTACTACCCATCAGTTTCTTCTTTCAGCAATCGATTCATAGTGGGTGGGGATGTCAGACCACCCTTAAAATTAAGGTATTTATCATGATAGGTATTCAACCCCACCCCTCTCATTCTCTTACGGTTTCTGGTTCTCGTAGGTGCCTAGCCTGTGGGGCTCCCCAGAAAAAATCCTCTCAGGAGGGATGTCATTTTCTACAGTTAGTGCATACTCCCTCATGACACTAGTGTCCTGTGAGCCTTCAACACCAAGCTTCTGACACACACTGGGCCACAGGCTCTCTTTCCAAGTCACAAAGTCCTCCTCAATGCTGAAAATAAGAGAAGAATGATTTGGTTAGCAAAAGGAGAATCTAGGCTGGGACTTACTTTCCATCATCATCTCCCTCTCCTCTTGTGAAGATACGCTCCGCTCCCAATTCTTCTAACTTCTTGTCCACAAACCTCCCCATGGAGTTGTAATGTTCATACGTCTTATTGCCAAGGCCAAATACCACGTAACTAGGAATAGAGGTTACCAAGAAACAGTGAGTCTTGGAAGAGGAGTTGGGATCGAACTATCAAGGTCCGTGCTTACTTCAGTCCAGACAGGTTTGTGCCACCTTCTTCCAGCCAGCTGTTGAGCTCCTGAGCATTGTCAGTGGGGTCTCCCTCACCGTAAGTGGCCACACAGAAGATGGCCAGGCTGTTCTCAATCTCGCACGCCATCTTGGCCAAGTCATCCCAGTCTGTCACCTCTTCAGGGTCAAAGGTCATGGCAGGGAGTCCATACCTGGTGGCTTCTTTGGCAAGACGAGTAGCAAACTCCTCAGCAGTACCAGTCTGGGACCCGTAAAATATCACCACATTCTTACTCTGAGGTAAAAAGGTGAAGAGTTGGTAAAAGCTCGATTAAAGGTAATAGGTCAGTAGTTGTGAACATGAAAACTGCTATACATGCAATGTATTGGCTAGCACAATTATGCTTCCTGTGGTAAGCCTTAATATATCCTGAATGATGAAATAGTCATAGCACATTACAATAGTTGACCTTTGAACTTGAAGGGATCTACTGGCTTCACCCACACATTGGTTTACATCATGAATATTGTTATACATAATGCAACTATGGCCCAGCTCCCACAGCATAGAAACTTCCTATTCATGAAAGAATAGCAGTTTAAGTGTAACTTACTCTAGCTTTCATTTTTGAGAGGAAGCTTCCTCCAAGGCCATCAGGTCCACCAGTCACTGGGCGACCAAGGTTGACACTACACAAAAAAGAGAGAGAAGCTCAGTGATCAACTGGCACTCACATTAGTTCTAGCTATCTGTACTAATCTCTCATTTTAAACATTACGTTGAGAGCACTGAGAGCTTTCTTATACTCTCCCGTTCTTCGGATTTCTTCCTGAATTTCAGGATCAGAAAGGCCACAATGGCTAGTACCCCTACTATGACCACCACGTCAAGAAAAATCTCCATGATTCCACTCCCCGCTTCAGTTTCACCTTCTATTACTACTACTTCTTCCGACATGATTGCTAATGATGGAAGTGATGCAGCTCGGTTCTTTAATAGTTGACAATTTCTAATTAGAGCGCATTTCCCTATGACCTTTGTACTTGTGACCTTTTGAAAGCCACGTGGGTCCGGGTGCAGGTATGGACCTGGCGTTGTTGTATTCTTGGACTAGTCTGTCAGCTTTGACAATTACTGTACTTCTAGTGGTTGCAGCTACGGTGTATTTAGTCCTGAGTTATTTGGGAGGAGGAAAAAAGGAGAAAGGCTTACAAAAGCAAGTAAGAAAAGTGATACCTGGAACCCCTTACCTATTTTCTAGCTAGCTTTTGTCTTTGCAGAGCCCTCCTACTGGAGTAGAAGAGGTTCCTCCCACAGTACCACATGCATATTGCCTGAAACTATTCTATGGGACTCAGACTGGCACTGCCAAACTGTTTGCAGAGCAGCTGGCCTCTGAGGCTGAAGGAAGGGGAATTGAAGTAGTCGTCACTAACCTGAAAGACTGTGACCCTGAAGACACCCTTATACAGGAGGTAATTATAAGCCTAGCATAGTGACTTACCCCTCCTTGGGTATGTGGTAGTAATTCTCACATGTTTGACAATGTTTCTATCACCAGTGTTTAGTTGGTGGGTGTATCAGTGTGTTTCTCGTTTCCACCTACACCGATGGAACTCCACCTGAATCTGCCAAGTGGTTTTGCCAGTGGGTGTCCGAGGCTGTGGATGATTTCCGTGTTCAAAAATCCCTCCTCTCAGAGCTCAAATTTACTGTTTTTGCCCTGGGGAATTCCCTCTATGCTAATCACTATAACACTGTTGGCAAACATCTCTTCGATGGGCTCCACAGACTGTCTGGAAGTTCTGTATACCCACTTGGACTAGGAGACCAAAATGTTGCAGAGAGTACTCATGGAGGTGATTTGGGGTACTATATATACAGTGTGGATGGGCTCGATTAATGTTTTATTTTTGTTTTTTCTTATACTATCTGTTCCACTTAGGTATCGAAGAAGACTTTACTTCATGGAAAAATGGCTTTGTACAAGATATCTTCCCAGTTTTGTGTGGAGAAAGACCTCTTTCCAGTGTTGGTGATGAGAAACCCTCATCGTTGTGTGGATGTGGTAGGGAACCAAAACAAGACTGCTGCCAGGCAACCAAGACAACCACTACACAACCTCAAAGTCAAGAAGATGATGTAAGTTATTAGGGGAGAAAGTGACCTTCAATGTTGTGGGTCAGCTGACTTGAAGTCTTTTCTTCTTTCTTTAAGGTTCTTTATGAGAGCTCTAGTGATGAAGAGGAAGAGGAAGAGGAGGGATCAAAGAAAGGGGGAAGTCCTGGCTCAACAGATGGGTTGATGGACTTGGAAGATATAGGGGGTGTGGTCAGTAAAATGAAATCAGCCAAGCAGCGTCGTTTGGAAGAAGAAGCGGCTATCAAGAGTGGGAAGATGGAGCCGAGGGAAATGGTGACACCAATGCTCCGTAAAGCCCTGTCTAAGCAAGGTGGGTATAGTCCAATGAGATTAGCCACTACAGGTTTAGGAAAATCCTCAGATTGCTTACTCATGAATGTTATTGTAGGATATCGTGTTGTGGGGTCTCATTCTGGAGTTAAACTATGTCGTTGGACCAAGTCCATGCTTAGGGGCCGTGGTGGTTGCTACAAGCATACTTTCTATGGGATTGAGAGTCACCGTTGCATGGAGACCACACCCAGCCTGGCGTGTGCTAACAAATGTGTCTTCTGCTGGAGGTAAATGAATTTTGTGCCAGCTCCCTCTAGGCCACTCCCCTCTCTCTCTGCAGGCACCACACTAACCCAGTGGGTACAGAGTGGCGCTGGAAGATGGATGACCCCCAGACCATCCTGGAAGGAGCCCTTGAGAATCACTACCAGATGGTCAAGCAGTTCAAAGGTACATATTGAGCTAAAGTAGCCCTTGCCTTACCAATATAATATGTACATTAACAAAACGATAGGTAAATTAATTAACTCAACAATAACTGAAAGGTGCATTAACAAAACGATAGGTAAATTAATTAACTCAACAATAACTGAAAGGTACATTATTAACTCAACAAACTAGGCAAACTGATAGGTACGAACTAACAGAAGTACTTGGGTATGTATCTGGCGCTACATCCTCTTCATCATAATCTCAGCAGTGATAGAAAGGTTGATGGTGTGTATCCTCTCTGCAAGCTTTGCCCATCTGTTTCGTCTTTCAGGATCCCTGCTGATACCGCTGAGATACACATTGTTGGCCGGGTTGACTGGATCAATTATGCGTGGGCAAGGAGGTAGCAATTTGGAGTAGCGTTCATCCGGTTGTGTTGCTCCTGGTATGGTTAGACTGCAACAGTATTGAAGAGTAGTATCAACATGCTATCATTATTATAGTTCACATACTCAAGCTTTTCATCTGACACAACTTCTTTCACAAGCTTGACCATTTCTCTGTTCACACTGTGGATGAATTCCATGGAGATTAACATGGTAAATAGAGCTGGCAGTTTATTTTTACCTGTTAGTCACAAACTTGAGTTTTTCTCCCTGGCGGCCAGCACGATCATATGCTGTGATGACCAATAGTGAGATGAGGTAAGATTTAGGCCTTCCATCTTTGTCGCCTTTCCATTGGACATTCCTCCAGGCTTTGGCTCTACGAATCAGCTCTCTTGCCTATTAATAAATTTGTTTTTATACTGCTATCTTTAACATTACTCAACATACCCTCTGAGACTTATCCTTTATAAATCTAGTTTGATATTTCGAAGCAGTTGCAGAAAACCTGTATGAAATAATTTGATGATTAATGTATGAGACGATTATTATTCATACATGAGCCGTGTCAGTGGATCATCAATGTCAAGGAGACCACAAAAGAAAGCTTCCTTAGTTTCAAAGAATGGGCTAAGGAGGAGATCGACATCTAAGCTTCCAACATCTGGATGCTCATATTTGAACTTTATGGCCACTTCAGTTGTATTTTCGAAGGTGTAGTAGGGAGCCAGGTTCTTTTCTAAAAACTCTTTTACTTTTTTCAAGGTATCATCATATCCATTTTCAGCAGCATCTTTATGATTTATTTCTATTGGTGTATATAATTCTGGAAATTTCATACTAATATTTATAACAAGGCTTACCTCTGGAATAGAGAACCAGATCAAGATCAAAATGGCCAGTTATTGCTGTTCCATGACCTACAGAACCTCCCACAAATACTTCTGTAGTCTCAGTAATTCCCTTTTGAAAGGATTCCTGCCATTATTATTTATGTAATACATTATTACAGTGAATATCGGTTTCTTTGTTACCTGTTGTAGAGTAAGCTTTATCTTCTCTATAACTTTCCTTGCTTTTACAATTGGTCTTTGGCTTTGTGGTGTCTTCCTTCGTTTGCTGGTCTTCAGCAGAAGAGCCATTTTAGTTCGTTATTTGTGCTGTGGAAGAGGTTTGGTTTTCCCCAGGTTTTTCCCCCCTTAGTGATGTCATATTGGTTATGAATGTCATCATCTCACTGCACTATATTGCAAGTGCTTGGCAAATGAACTTAATGTAGTTCTCTAATTGATCATCTTGTCATGTACATATAATCATAGTTGGCCAATAAATTAATGAAACTAAACTCCATCTAAACTGTTTTCAAATGTCAATAGTGCGGATCTTCCTCCTGAGCACTCTGCTATTTCCATCCCCAGGAGCATAGCCGTATGGTATTTCACCTTTTTTATAACCCCTGAAACCGCTTATCCAGACATTGTTAGCAGGGTTAGCTGGATCCACAACTCGGGGACGACTTGGAAGGAGCTTTGGATAGTCACGTTTGACGTAAAAGTAGTCATCACCAGCCCAGCACAAACTGTAATAGGAATTAAGAAACATCATGAATACAGTGGCTTTGTATATTATAGTCCACTAACTCAAGTCTTGGATCTTCAACAAACTCTATAAGTGCCTCTTTAACACTGAGTACATGCAGAAAATATAGTTATATATTCATCCTATTATTATTTGGCTCAGATTTACTTTCCAGAATTTTTCTCATAAGCTCCAACCACGAGCAAAGACATGAGGTATGAGCTGGGTCTTCCTCCACCCCGATCCTTAGGCCAATGTTCATTCCTCCACTCCTTGGCTTTTCTTATCAATTGCTTCACCTTTATAGCATAGATGGAATATAGTTACATGTCATTGATAAGATACCTTAGGTGGCTGCTTCTTAAAGAACTTCACTTGCCATTTGCAAGCACACACAGTGAAACTGAAGACAATATTATAATAAATAACTATACATATAGTAAGGAGAATCTAGTAGTATACATACTTGTCTCTGTCGTCAGGATGTATGCGTTCCAAGAAACTGTAGAATTCGTGCTGGTCACTCCAGTATGGACTGACTAAAATATCCACATCTATTATACTCTTGAAGGTGAATGGCACTGATCGAAGGAGTTCGGTCTTATCTCGTCTGAAGTCACAATCATATCCAAAGTTAGCTTGAAGAAAGTCATAGAGTGTCTCCAGCCATTTAGTAATCCTTCAAGGTGCAGTTCTTCACTCTTGATAGCTGCATTTGAGATTACTTTATAACTTAATCACAAGCACATGCTTGCTTCATGAGTAAATCACCAGGTCTATGTCAAAATTCCTACGTATACCAGTCCCATGTCCCAGTGATCCACCTTCAATGATCTCACTGACATTAAAACTTCCGAATCTTTGCTGTTATAACAGATACCAGCCAGCTATTATACTCACTAATTCTAAATCTGTACCTGAATGGTCTTCACAAGTTCTTCAACTACTCTTTTTGCTTCATCCACTGCTCAGGAAAGAAATACTTAGAAGTGTGTGTGAAGGAGTGTAAACTAACCTCCTCCGCCTTGTGCCATCATGTCAGGCAACTGTAAATAGTCTTGGGGAGGGGGAGAAAAGTTCCTTGCTCTTGCGTAAATTTTGTCCCAGTTTGGTTATTCTTCGGTATGTGGTCACTATAGACTTAGTGCTAATGCAATGAATATCATTTCTTCAGAATTCCTATGATGCATAATGGTAACCCTTGTACCCTGGATTCCAAGTAGCTACTTAATTAAACTGTTGCTGTGTGTATGGCTAGAACTAAAACTCAAATGGCTTAAAAGTTGGAAGTTATAGTCCCCCCTTGACTGATCCTGTAGCAGTCCCAGCTGTTTCTGATTACGATTGCATGGAATGGTATTAATAATTGAATCTCATTTCCTGTTCATTCAATATTCCTGTGAATGAGTTTAATAAAATTATATGTATGGCAGTGCCTTTATTTTTAGGGTAAATTATGCAGCTTAATATACTATTCAAATAGCTTTCTTAATAGCTAGCAGTTTTCAAATGTCAATAGTGTGGATCTTCCTCTTAAGCACTGTGCTGTTTCCATCCCCAGGCTCATAGTCGCTTGGAACCTCGCCTCTTTTATAGCTCTTCAGACCAGTTATCCAGACATTGTTAGCAGGGTTAGCTGGATCCACAACTCTGGGACGACTGGGTAGAAGACTTGGATAATTACTTTTGCGATAGAAGTAGTGATCACCAGCCCAGCACAAACTGTAATGGAATCTCATGAATCTTCATTGTTATATTATTACTATTCACTGACTCTAAGTTTTGATGATTTTCCACCAACTTTACGAGTGCCTGTTTAACACTGAAACAAAAAACAGTAACATGAAATTATTGTCTGAGTTATCGCTTACTTTCCAGGATTTTTCTCATAAGCTCCAATCACAAGCAAGGACATGAGGTATGAGCTTGGTCTCCCTTCTCCACCCTGATCCTTAGGCCAATGTTTATTCCTCCACTGCTTGGCTTTTCTTATTAACTCCTTCACCTACATCATTATGTATAAGCATGCGTGACATCATTAGACTATACGAGTGCTGCTTTTAACTCTAAAGGGTACAAAAGAAATTCTTTTTGTGACCTTAGGTGGCTGTGTCTTGAAGAACTGCACCTGCCATTTTGAGGCACACACTGTGAAACTAAAGGAGAAGTATTATAATGGAAGGACTACAACTGAGAGAGACACACTTCTTCCTCTCCATTGGTGGTATGCCCTTTAGGAATTCATAGAATTCATACTGGTCTCTCCAGTATGGGCTGACCAGAAGGTCCACATCAATAGTGTCTTTGAAGGTAAATTGCACTGAACGATTGATGCCATCCCTTCTTTGCTTGAAGGCACAACCATGTTTATATGTAGCTTGAAGGAAATCGTATAGTTGTACCAGCCATCTAGCATATCTTGCATCCTTTATATTTTGGCCTGTGATATCTACAAGAAATTTTTTCATATCAGTTCCCTTTTGGGATATCTAGAAAACTTACCTCGTGAGTAAACCACCAGGTCTATATCAAAGTTGCCGTGCACTCCAGTCCCATGTCCCAGTGACCCACCTTTAATTATCTCACTGATATTAAAACCTTGAAAGCTTCGCTGCAAGTACATATTTTGCTCTGAATTTGATGCTAAAATGTGTATACTTGTACCTCAATGGTCTGCACAAGTTCATCGATTATAGTATTTGCTCGGTCCACTGCATGCTTAGAGAATTAATCATGTTAAATATGATGTTATTTAAGTTACCTTCTGTTCCTCCTTGTGCCATGGTGAAAGTGGTAACTTCTTTTCTTAACTAGAGAGTTTGCTCTGGTATAAAGTTCTTCAGTGGCTAGACTTTTATAAAAGAGGAACTTGTTTACTCTCTGGGTTATTACTAGTAATGTCCTTTTTCATGGTAATCAATGAATTTAGTTAACTGACCCTGTGGCTTGATCAAATTCTTGAAATGCTTGAATACATTTTATTATCCTTTTTGTGATAATCAGTGAACTCACTGACGTAATGGAGGTTCTGTTCCTTGTACAAGTATTTAGTTGTAGATAAGGACTAATAAACTACATTATAGCTAATCATCTCAATAAAGGTATCAGTTTTCAGAGGTTAATGGTATGAATCTTTCTCTTGAGCTCTGTACTATCACGACCTCTGATTCCACTTATCCAGACATTGTTAGCGGGGTTAGCTGGATCCACAACTCTGGGACAATCTTTTGGAAGAAGATCTGGATAGTCGTGTTTGTAATAGAAGTCTTCCCAGCATAAACTATAATGGAGAACAAGGAAAACCAATTACATAAAATGCATGTAGAGCTAGCTAGCATTTATATCCACTAACTCTAAATTTGGATTTTCCACCAACTGTATGAGTGCCTGTCTAACACTAAACGAAGAAAAAACATTTTGATTAGCATCTGTAGCTGTTTGCAGGACTGGATTTACTTTCTAGGGTTTCTCTCATAAGCGCCAACCACAAGCAAGGACATGAGGTAAGAAATGGGTCTCCCTTCTTCCTGACCTCCAGGCCACTGCTCATTCCTCCACTCCTTGGCTTTCCTTATCAGCTCCTTTACCTGCATCCATAATACTACTGTATGGGAAGTGGACTATTGCATCAGGCACTTCAATATTGACCTGAGGTGGCTGCTTCTTGAAGAACTGGACCTGCCATTTGCTGGCGGACACATTGAGACTAAGACAAGTATACAATACAATGACTTGGTCTCTTATCTTAATTAAGTGGGACATACTTATTTCTCTCTTTTGCTGATGCTCCCCTAAGGAATTGGTAGAACTCGTGTTGGTCACTCCAGTATGGACTGACCAGGAGATCAACATCAATCAAACTCTTGAACGTAAATGGCACTGAGCGAAACTTTTCTCGATGGAAGACACACTCATACCCATAGTTATATCGGAGGAAATCATAGAGTTTCTCCAGCCAATCAGCATACCCTCCGGACCTTATGTCTTCACCTGTAATATCTACAATGTGGGACAGCCTCTTAGAATCCACACTTCCAGCATCATTGAAGCCTACCTCGTGAGTAAATCACCAGGTCTATATCAAACTTTCCACGTATACCAGTCCCATGTCCCAGTGACCCTCCTTCAACTATCTCACTGATGTTGAAACCGTGAAATTTTTGCTATTGAAAATATGAGCATGCTTGGAACAGTTCACTACTTATAATCTATTTACCTCGATTTTCTCCACAAGTTCTTTAACTACTCTTTTTGCTTCTTCCACTATTCAGAGATGATATATCCATTTATAATACAATACTTAAAAAGAGTTAAGCTAACCTCCTCTTTGTGCCATAGTGTCTGGAAAAACCCTTCCTTACTCTAGCCTAGCAGCACAGTTTAACTACTGAGACAATTCTTTTTGTTAAGAGGCTATACTATCATTATGGGTGATTCCTAGTAATCCCATTTTCAAAGTATAGTAATCAGCTTGTGGTAGCAGATAGTGGCTATGATTCATGTAATGAATATCATTTCCTGTGCACTCAAGATTCCTGAAATACACAAATACAATGGAGGCTCTATTTTTCTTTGTACTCAGGATTCCAAGTAACTTTGCTGGTATCGGTTAAAAAAATTTATATGACTAACCCTTAAAGATCCTCCTTTGAATCTCATCCACAGTCTGTGTTAGATCCAAGGTATCAATATAATGGACAAAGTTGTCCCACTTTCCACCTCCCTCTCCATAGTCTCTAGCCTTCCTGTTGGATCCTCCGCTTATCCCCGTCTCATGGAGGTTGTTGGAGGGATTAGCTGGGTCCACAATCCTGGGGAGGGATGAGGGAAACATCCTATAGTAGTCACCTCTCCTGTAGTACTTCTCCCAGTAGATGCTGTAGCAGAAGATGATCATATTATTGTATGCATGTATGGGCTGACTCTCACTCTGCTATTCTGTGGTTCTTTACTATTATCTTGAGCTCAGCTGTTGTCCTACACATATAATCATTATCATGGGTAATAATATGTCAAATTTTAATATTCTTACTGCATGGCAATGCTCCTGGTTGATGTGTCCTCCAGATTTTGTATGGCAATCTCGTATGCTCGCAGCACCAATACTGAAATGAGGAAGGACTTTGGTTTCCCATCATGGAGTGGTACTCTTTCCCACACAGAGTTCCTCCATGCCTTGGCTCTCTGGATTAACTCCTTCACCTGTATGTATGCAAGCAGTTAGAGCAAGATACATTTATCTCTTGTTTAAAAAAACCTGATTTGGCTGCTCCTGGAAAAAATGGACTTGCCATTTCGAAGCGCTTACTGAAAACCTGTATGAGTTTACAATATGTGTATTGACTCAGATCAAATAATATAAATTGTAGCAGCTTTAGCTTAATTACATCGATCTATTTCCAGGATTGATTCTTTGCAAGAAGCGGTAAAGGTCATGCTGATCTCTCCAGAATGGACTCACCAACATGTCCACATCAATCTTGTCATCAAATCTATACTGTAACGACCTGCTCGTTCGATTCCTCTCACTTAGCCTCCCAGGGAACTTCCTATCCAGAAAGCTCTTTATGATATCGAGACAGTAGTCAAATCCTTCACTGATGGCTTTGTCCCCATCAATACCTGATCAATGATATATACTTGAACGTGTGGTCAATAATAGTATAAATGACCTTACTATCAGAGTAAATCACCATGTCCAAATCATAGTGTCCTCCCACTGAAGTTCCATGTCCAAGGGACCCAGCTTTTATGATCTCACTAATTCTAAATCCACCAACAGAATTCTCATCTCCTCTCTGAACAATACAAGGGCAGTTTGTGTATGCTGTATAACAGGCAGCGGATCTGAAAGCATGAACTTACTTGGCAGGTCCTCACAAGAATGTCTACCACTTCTTTAGCTTCACTGATAGTGGTTTCTCTAGCCATCACATCACACTGGTGGTGTGTTTGTAACTCTCAGAGTCATTGTTATGAAGTCTGCAGAGTCAAACTTTAGCCTTCTCATTCTCATCTCCCATGTAGCGTATTCAAGGTTCCTGTGTAGTGTATTTAGGATTAATTATTCTCAGAACATCCCCAGTGTATTCAAGGTTCCTGTGTAGTGTATTTAGGGTTAATTATTCTCAGAACATCCCCAGGTTATTTCCCACGTGTGTAGTGTAGTGTATTCAAGGTTCGTGTGTAGTGTGTTTAGGGTTGATATCCAACCCAGTTAGTGTATAGTTTGATTTTGGGAATCAATTCCTATGTACTCACTAATCTTTATACTCTACTCTCTAACTATACCATGCATTTCCAAGTATTCTTTTTTGCCTCCTCAGCACCAGAGTGCTGAGGCACAGTGCCAAAGGCGACTATCTATCTACCTATTACAGTAATGGCGCACGAGCAATGATGGGTGGTGCATGTGCATTATTAGCACTAGCTCTCTAGCTACTAGCTAGCTAAGCCAACACAACTTCAAGCTCTACTAAAGACAAACAGACAGGCTCAGGCTCGCAGTCACTACGCAGTAATGCTACACCGTGAAGATAGTGCTGATGCTTCTTGGCCGTCTCTGCCAATAAATCAAGCCCGGCATGCAGACAACTGACTAAAAGACAGCAATGAACAAAAACAACAGAGATTGCAATGTACACGAACTAGATGAGCCAAAGAGAGAGCCATGTTGAAGGAGAATCTAATGAAAGAATCCAGTATACATACTTCAAGCTATGCGTGAGAATCATTCAAAACGGCAGTTTGAAAGCATTGAACAGCAAGAATACTAGCTGTGTAAATACCAACCTTACTACAATAAGCCATGTTGCTCAGTGCACATTATTTAGTAATATAAAGGTTGCACTGAAGTCGTGCTGAGGCATTCCTAACTCAACAATAAGCAATACCAACTGTAAGGTAAATTAATTAACTCAACAATAACTGAAAGATACATTATTAACTCAACGAACTAGGCAAACTGATAGGTACCAAGACTAACAAAAGTACTTGGGTATGTATCTGGCGCTACATTCTCTCCATCATATTCTCAGCGGTGATGGAAAGGTCGATTTTGTGTATCCTCTCTGCAAGCTTTGCCCATCTGTTTCGTCTTTCAGGATCCTTGGTGATACCGCTGAGGTACACATTGTTGGCCGGATTGACTGGATCAATTATACGTGGGCAAGGAGGTAGCAATTTGGAGTAGCATTTATTCAATCGCATTCCTCCAGGTATGGCTAGACTGTAACAGCATTAAAGAACAGTCATAATTTGAACATCATATGATAGTTTATTCACATACTCAAGCTCTTCATCTGACTCTATTTTTTTCACAAGCTTGACCATTTCTTCATTCACTCTGTGGATGAATTCCATGAAGATTAACACGGTAATTAGAGCTGGCAGCTATCTGTACCTTTGAGTCACAGACTTCTTCTTGAGTTTTTCTCCCTGGCAGCCAGCACGATTATATGCTGTGATGACTAATAGCGAGATGAGGTAGGATTTAGGCCTTCCATCTTTGTCGCCTTTCCATTGCACATTCCTCCAGGCTTTGGCTCTACGAATCAGCTCTCTCACCTTTTATAAAAGCATATCTTATCAGTAACAGCCATAGTAATTCATATGCATACCCTATCAGGCTGTTTTTTCATGAATTTCCTTTGAAATTTCGAAGCACTCACAGAAAACCTATGGCCATAGTATATGTTAACATTTCCCCACATGTCTTAGCTCTCTGTTACAGTAATTCTTTGAGGTGGGACTCAGTGCATGCACTGGCATAATTGTTAGCTGGTCAATGTCATTCCTTACATGAGCCGTTTCATTGGATCATCAATGAGTAGAAGGGCACGAAAGAAAGCTTCCTTATTTTTGAAGTCTGGGCTGAGTAGAAGATCAACTTCAAAGCATCCAACATCTTCACGCTCATATGTGAACTTTATTGCCACTTTCGTTTGATCTTTGAAAGTATAGTGAGGAGCCAGATGCTCCTCTAAATACTTTTTAATTTTTTCTAGGGTACCATCATATCCATTTCTGACAGCTTCTTCACACTTTATATCTGTGATGTTATTATAGTTTATAATCTTATCTATAATAATCACTTCTTGGCTTACCGTGGGAGTAGATTACCAGGTCAAGGTCAAAATGACCAGGTATTGCTGTTCCTTGACCTACAGACCCTCCAACAAATACAACTTTCTTTTTTACTGTATCTCGAAAGGATTTCTGCCAATGGAATAAAACTGGTTTATATTGAACGTGTACCTGTAATTCTCAAACCTTGTTCAAGGTTTGCATAATTTTATTTATAACTTTTGAAATTGGTCTCTTGCTCTTCTTGCTCCTCCTCTTGCTCTTCTTCTTGCTCTTCCTGCTCTTCTTCTTACTCTTGTTTCGAGGATCCATAATATTGATAAGTTACTCGGTAGTTGTATGCTGGGATTTTCCCGGGTTATTCCCCCCATATCATGCGTATATTATACTCTATGAATATAATTATGTAGGTGTGCATGATGAACATCATGGAGCTAACTTAAGTCCATGAGCCAGGCAAGAAGCATTTTAATACATCTTTATTAATTTTTGTTACTGCACATTAATGAGACACAATGTTTAGGTAGTACACTAAGTGATCCTATACAGCATCTACATTCCAGCCATCATTTTCTCAGCAGTAATGGAGAGGTCAATGGTATCTATTTTGCTTGCAAACTTTTCCCATTTGCTTATGCCTTCAGGGACTTTATATATGCCAGATTTGTAGACATTGTTGGCAGGATTGACTGGATCAATTATGCGTGGACAAGGAGCTAATAACTCTGATTCACGTACATCTCTTTGTGTTCCTGGTACAAATAAACTGTTTAAAAAAACTGTTATTGCATTATCATAATAATATGTAGCATCAGAGTTCACATACTTCAGTGTTTCATCTGCAGCCTCTATTTTCTTCACAAGTTTAATCATTTCTGTGTTCACTCTGCGTATAAATAATGCCAGATTAGCTTGGTACTGTTAATACTAGGTATTCTCTACCTTTTAGACACTACTTTGAGTTTTCGTTCTTCAAGGCTTTTATCTTTTTTAATAGCACCATCATAAGCTATGATGACCAGTAGTCCGATGAGATAGGATTTGGGCTTCCCTTCTCTTCCTTCTCCTTTCCACTGCACATTCTTCCAGCCTTTGGCTCTGCGAATCAGTTCTCTCACCTGTATCAAATACTATCATAGAGTTAAGAATTAAAAGACATCAGTTGTGTACCCGTTGAGTCTGACTCTTTATAAATTTTGTTTGATATTTGGAAGCACTTGCAGAAAACCTATTAAAAAGAGTTGTGTGGTTGTTTACCAAGGTTTTGTCATACCATAGGGGAGAATTGAATTGTTGAAAAATGTCCTTCTCTGGTCAGGGTTCTAGCTTAGCTAGCCTATGACTGTATGTTATTTGCCATACCTCCACCGTTTGTCTTCATCTATTTCTTTGAGGCCTTTCAAGAAGGCTATCTCATCCTTAAAGTATGGGCTAAGAAGGAGATCGACTTCCAAGTTTATTTTACTGTCTGGGTCCTTATATGTGAACTCTATGAGCATAGTAGGTTTATCATCAACTAAGGTATAATTGGGAGCCAGCTCCTTGCATAGGAATTTCTCCACTTTTCCAAGAATATCAGCATAGCCATTTTCAGCCACATCTTTATGGTCTATATCTGTTAGTGTATCAAATGTAGTACAAGTTTCAATTCACCATCAAAGGTAGGCCTAAGGGATTTTTAAGAAATTCGGGGGGGGGGGGGGGGGGGGGTTAGATTTCTGGAACTTGAGGGGGGATCTAGTGTGCTGGCTGCTGTGTATATGTATATTGGGTTAGCTTAGTGCCACCCTCCACCTAAAAAAGAAACCCTGGTTATAGTTTACTTACCTCTTGAATAGAGAACCAGATCAAGATCAAAATGGCCAGTTATTGCTGTTCCATGACCTACAGAACCTCCAACAAATACTTCTGCTGTTGTAATGACTTCATTCTGTGAAGCAGTAACAGTTAGCTATATACAGCTATTCCAGCTAATACCATCCAAGGCCTACACTTTACCTTCTGTAGTGTAAGCTTGATAATCTCCACCACTTTTCTGGCCTTTACAATTGGTCTTTGGTCCCATGGTGTCCTTGATTTTCTCCTTGACATTTTGAAGTCACCCGTACAAGCTGTTTCTTGTTTTGATTACACGTTCATTTGAATCTCATCTTCTGTGTATTCAAAATTCTTCTATACCCCCACCAATTATTTCCTGTTAATAGAACAAAACCTCACTACACTACTGCTTTTCAAATGTCAATAGTGTGGATCTTCAGTTCCTTTTTTGGAATATCTAGAAAACTTGCCTCATGAGTAGACCACCACCCTTCCCTTTTCATGGTAATCATGAATTTAGTGATTACTGAAGCACTGACCCTGTCAGGGCTTGGCATCAAATTCTTGAAATGCTTGAATATTTGTGAATTCATGCAATGGAGGTTCTATTCCTTGTACAAGGATCATTAGAGCTAGAGGTTTCTTTTTATATAAGGGTATTATTGTTCACTAATAAACTACTAATCTTCTCAGTAAAGCTATAACTTTGTATCAGTTTTCAAAGGTTAATGGTGTGAATCTTTCTCTTGAGTACTGTACTGTTGCGACCTCGGATTCCACTTATCCAGACGTTGTTAGCAGGGTTAGCTGGATCTACAACTCTGGGACGACTTGGAAGGAGATCTGGATAGTCGCGTTTGGCATAGAAGCTTTCCCAGCATAAACTATGATGAGAATAAGGAAAGCAGTGGCTATGCATGTAGCATATGCACTTACTCTGGGCTTTCCACCAATTGTATGATTGTCTCTTTAACACTATATAATAAAACATTGAATTAGCATCTAGCTTTGTTAGCAGCCAGGAGTCAGTTTACTTTTTTGGATTTCTCTCATAAGCTCCAACCACAAGTAAGGACATGAGATAAGAAACTGGTCTCCCTTCTCCCTGATCTCCAGGCCACTGCTCATTCCTCCACTCCTTGGCTTTCCTTATCAACTCCTTTACCTGCATCCATAATACTTACTGTATGAGAAGTGGACTATTGCATCAGGCACTTAAATTGACCTGAGGTGGCTGCTTCTTGAAGAATTGCACCTGCCATTTGCTGGCGGACACTGTGAGACTAAGACAAGTATACAATACAATGACTTGGTCTCTTGTCTTAATTGAGTGGGACATACTCATTTCTCTCTTTTGGTGATGCTCCCCTCAGGAATTGGTAGAATTTGTGCTGGTCTGCCCAGTATGGACTGACCAGGAGATCAACATCTATCAAACTCTTGAATTTGAATGGCACTGAACGAAGGAGATTAGACTTATCTCGTAAGAATTCACACTCATTTTGTCTATAGTTAAGTTGGAGGAAGTCATAGAGTTGCTCCAGCCAATAGGAATACCCTCTGGACTTTATGTCTTCACCTGTAATATCTACAATGTGGGACAAACCTCTTAGAATTCACATTCCCAGCATCATTGAAGCTTACCTCGTGAGTAAATCACCAGATCTATGTCAAACTTTCCACGTATACCAGTCCCATGTCCCAGTGATCCACTTTCAACTATCTCACTGATGTTGAAACCGCGAAAGTTTTGCTGTTGAAAATGCATCAAAATTCAAGCATGTTTGGAACAGTTCACTCTATTTACCTCAATTTTCTCCACAAGTTCTTTAACAACTCTTTTTGCTTCTTCCACTATTCAGAAATGGTATATATGCTATAATATAGTATACAATACTTAAGAGTTAAGCTAACCTCCTCTTTCTGCCATAGTGTGAAAACCTATCAACTTACTCTAGCCTAGCAGCACAAGATACTAAGAGAACTCTTTATATACTATGGGTCATTTCCTAGTAATCCCACTTTTCAAAGTATAATCAGCTTGTGGTATCAGATAGTGGGTCAATGACTATATTGTATGCATGCAATGAATATTATTTCCTGTGCACTTGAGATTCCTGAAATGCATAAATGCACTATGTTCTTAGTGCTCAGGATTCCAAGTAACTTTGACCGTAGGTTTTAAAAGTTTATATCATGACTAACCTTTAAAGTTCTCCCCTTGAATCTCATCAAAGTTCCCCCCTTGAATCTCATCAACTGTCTGTGTGAGATCCAAGGTGTCGATGTAGTGGACAAAGTTGTCCCACTTTCCACCTCCCTCTCTGTAGTCTCTAGCCTTCTTGTTGGACCCTCCGCCTATCCCCGTCTCATAGAGGTTGTTAGAGGGATTAGCTGGGTCCATAATCCTGGGGAGGGATGAGGGAAACATCGTGTAGTCACCTTTCCTGTAGTATTCCTCCCAATAGATGCTGTATCAGTAGATGGTGATCATATTATCGTACGTATGTGTGTGGCTAACTCTCACTCTGCTATTGTGTGGTTCTTTACTATTGTCTTGAGTTCAGCTGTTGTCCTGCAGACACATTATCATGTAGTTGTAATATGTCAAACTTTATCTTACTGCAAGGCAATGCTCCTGGTTGAGGTATCTCCGAGTTTCTCTGTAGCATTCTCGTATGCTTTTAACACCAGCACTGAAATGAGGAAGGACTTTGGTTTCCCATCATGGAGTGGTACCCCTTCCCACACGGAGTTCCTCCATGCCTTGGCTCTCTTAATAAACTCTTTCACCTGTATGCAAGCAAGCAGTTTAGAACAGATGCATGTAATTCCTATTTTGCAAGTAAAACCTGATTTGGCTTCCTCTTGAAAAAATCAACTTGCCACCTTGAAGCACTCACTGAGAACCTGTATGGCATGTGCTTATAGTTTGTCTTTGTACTGTGAATCCTTAAACTTACATCAGCCTTTTTCCAGGATCGATTCTTTGCAAGAAGTGGTAGAAATCGTGACGATCTCTCCAGAATGGACTAACCAGCATGTCCACTTCAATCTTATCATCAAATCTGTACTGCAGTAGCCAGTCACTTCGATCCCTCTCACTTATCCTCCCCAAAAACTTCCTATCCAGAAATCTCTCCATGATAGTAAGCCAGCCCTCAAAACCTTCTTTGAGAACTCTATCCCCATCAATACCTGTTTAGTTAGTGGCTATTTCGTGACTCCTAGCTAGCTCTTTCAAGCTTACTGTCAGAGTAAATCACCATGTCCAAATCATAATGTCCTTTCACTGCAGTTCCATGTCCAAGGGACCCAGCTTTTAGGATCTCACTTATTATAAATCCTCCACCTCCCTCATCACCTTTCTGAACAGAGGACATGCTCACAGTATCAGGCAATGGCTCTGATGGTGTAAAGTTACTTGTAAGGTCCTCACTAGAGTGTCTACAACTTGGTTAGCATCACTGATACCGATGTCTCTTCTGTAAGCCATTCTGTTTGAAACAGCGCTGAGATCAGTACTGGTAACAGCTCTATCAGTAATGCAGAGTGATTGTTACTAATTCTAAACTTCGATCTTCCGATTCTCTAGACTTCCTGGTATATTGGGGTAGGACTAGCTGATTAGTATATACTATGATAGTGGGAATCAATGAATATCATTTCCTGTGTATGCTGTTATAAATGTCTCTAATGATTTTTCCAAGGAATTCCAAGTAACCTTGCTGGTAGTTATTAATATGCAACTCAATAGAACTATTTTAAACTCAATATAAAATGTGAGCAGGAATGTTAAAAGTTCCCCCCTTGAATCTCATCCACTGTCTGTGTGAGATCCAAGGTGTCGATGTAGTGGACAAAGTTGTCCCACTTTCCACCTCCCTCTCTGTAGTCTCTAGCCTTCTTGTTGGACCCTCTGCCTATCCCCGTCTCATAGAGGTTGTTGGAAGGATTAGCTGGGTCCACAATCCTGGGGAGGGATGAGGGAAACATCGTGTAGTCACCTTTCCTGTAGTATTCTTCCCAGTAGATGCTGTATCAGTAGATGGTGATCATATTATCGTACGCATGTGTGTGGCTAACTCTCACTCTGCTATTCTGTGATTCTTTACTATTGTCTTGAGTTCAGCTGTTGTCCTGCACACACATTATCATGTAGTACTAAATCATGTCAAACTTTATCTTACTGCAAGGCAATGCTCCTGGTTGAGGTATCTCCGAGTTTCTCTGTAGCATTCTCGTATGCTTTTAACACCAGCACTGAAATGAGGAAGGACTTTGGTTTCCCATCATGGAGTGGTACCCCTTCCCACACGGAGTTCCTCCATGCCTTGGCTCTCTTAGTAAACTCCTTCACCTGTATGTATGCAAGCAAGCAAGCAGTTTAGAACATGCAGATGCATGCATACAATTCCTATTTTGCAAGTAAAACCTTATTTGGCTTCCTCTTGAAAAAATCAACTTGCCACCTTGAAGCGCTCACTGAAAACCTGTATGGCATGTGCTTATAGTTTGTGAGTCCTTAATTTAGCTTACATCAGCCTTTTTCCAGGATTGATTCTTTGCAAAAAGTGGTAGAAGTCACAACGATCTCTCCAGAATGGACTAACCAGCATGTCCACTTCAATCTTGTCATCAAATCTGTACTGCAGTAGCCAGTCACTTCGATTCCTCTCACTTATCCTCCCCAAAAACTTCCTATCCAGAAAGCTCTCCATGATAGTAAGCCAGCCCTCAAAACCTTCTTTGAGAACTCTATCCCCATCAATACCTGTTTAGTTAGTGGCTATTTCGTGACTCCTAGCAAACTCTTTCAAGCTTACTGTCAGAGTAAATCACCATATCCAAGTCATAATGTCCTTTCACTGCAGTTCCATGTCCAAGGGACCCAGCTTTAATGATCTCACTCATTGTAAATCCTCCACCTCCAGAACCCTCATCACCTTTCTGAATAGAAGATATGCTCACAGTATATCAGGCAATAGTTCTTACAGTGTAAACTTACTTGGAAGGTCCTCACTAGAGTGTCTACAACTTGGTTAGCTTCACTGATACTGATGTCTCTTCTGTAAGCCATTATGTTTGAAACAGCGCTGATCAGTACTGGTAGCAGCTCTATCAGTAATGCAGAGTCATTGTTATGAATTCTAAACTTTGATCTCCGATTCTTTGGACTTCTCCGTATATTGGGTAGTATACTCAGGACTAGCTGATCAGTACTGTATGAACTCTATGATATTGGGAATCAATGAATATCATTTCCTTTATATGCGTGTTATAAATGTCTCTATGATTTTTCCTTGTACACAGAATTCCAAGTAACTTTGCTGGTAATTATTAATATGCAACTTAACAGAACTGTTTTAAAACTCAACATAACTCAGATATAAAATGTGAGCAGGAAATGTTAAAAGTTTCCCTCTTGAATCTCATCCACAGTCTGTGTTAGATCCAAGGTGTCAATGTAATGGACAAAGTTGTCCCACTTTCCACCTCCCTCTCCATAGTCTCTTGCCTTCTTGTTGGAATCTCCACCTATCCCTGTCTCATAGAGGTTGTTGGAGGGATTAGCTGGGTCCACAATCCTGGGGAGGGATGAGGGAAACATCGTGTAGTCACCTTTCCCGTAGTATTCCTCCCAGTAGATGCTGTATTGGTAGATGGTGATATTATGGTTGATATGCTTTAAAGCATATTATTCTTACTCTGCATTTCCATGGTTCTTTACTATTTTCTTGACCTCAGCTGTTGTCCTATAGATAGCATTTTTTCATCAAAGTCACTTGTGTCAACTCAGATTCTTACTGCATGGCTATGCGCTTGGTTGAGGCATCTCCCAGTTTTCTTGTGGCAATCTCATATGCTCGTAACACCAGCACTGAAATGAGGAAGGACTTTGGTTTCCCATCATGGACTCTTTCCCATACAGAGTTCCTCCATGCCTTGGCTCTCTTAATAAACTCCTTCACCTGTGTGTATGCAATCAAACAGTTTAGTTCTTTTTATTGCAGAAAATTCATGGAAAGAACCTGATTTGGCTGCTCTTTGAAAAATTTGACTTGCCATTTCGATGCACTTACTGAAAACCTGTATGAATTTACAATGCTTGATTTTGCATATAATACTATAACAGATTACATTGATCTTTTTCCAGGATTGATCCCTTGCAAGAAGCGGTAGAGGTCATGACGATCTCTCCAGAATGGACTCACCAGCATGTCCACATCTATCTTCTTATCAAAATTAAACTGCAATGACCTGCTCGTTCGATTCTTCTCATATAACTTTCCAGAGAACTTCCTTTTCAGAAAGCCATCCATGATATTGAGGCAGCAGTCAAACCCTTCCCTGACAATCTTGTCCCCATCAACACCTTATCAATGACCAAATGATTATTGTGGTCCTTTTTAAGTATAAACAACCTTACTATCAGAGTAAATCACCATATCCAAATCATAGTGTCCTCCCACTGCAGTTCCATGTCCAAGGGACCCAGCTTTTAGGATCTCACTAATTGTAAATCCACCAAAAGGATTCTCATCTCCTTTCTGAACAATGCAAGGGCAGTGTGTGTATGCTGTATAATAGACAGTGGATCTGAAAGCATGAACTTACTTGGCAGGTCTGTACTAGAATGTCTACCACTTCTTTAGCTTCACTGAGAGTTGTTTCTCTAGCCATTGCACCATAGATAGGTTCATCACACTGGTGGTGTATTTAGAACTCTCATCCAACTTTATAGTGGCATTAATGCAGAGTCATTGTCACGAACACTGGACTGCTGTGTGAGTTGAACTTTAACCTTCTCATCCTCAGAACATCCCCAGGTTATCTCCCCGTGCAGTGTGTATCTAACCTGTGTAGTGTGTTCAGGGTTAATTGGTAGTGACTGTGCACTTCATTGATATTGGGAATCAATGAATATCATTTCCTAGCTATAAATATCTTTGTACTTTACTGGTTGACTAAGCTGCTAACTGCCATTTCCAAGTATTCTTTCTCAATAGGGTACTAATAATAAGGCCATAGTAGCTATTTTACTCTCTAAAGTATATAACAAGCATATTATGTTATGCATTCCTTCAACCAGCAGTCGTTTAAGTGTAATGGTGTGTATCTTGTTCTGGAGCACTCTTCTCTTCCTTTCGTTTCCGTTTCCGGTTTCAAAGCTGCATGGCTTCCTGCCCATGCTGATGCCACTTACCCAAACATTATTGGTTGGATTGGCAGGATCCACGATCCTTGGCTGACTTGGTAGAAGCCTTGGATAGTCAGATTTAATGTAGAAGTGATTGGGAGGACCATCAGTCCAACATATGCTGCACAAAAACAGTCACCAATATTTCCCACCTCCAGCTATCATTATGAAGTACACTAACTCGAATGTGTGATCAGCCTTTTCCACCATAGTGTTTCTCTAACTCTGTGGTAAGTTGATTTCATGCATTCATTACATTACATTTTCATGGTATTTAGTTAACTGACCCTGTGGCTTGATCAAATTCTTGAAATGCTTGAATACATTTTATAGACCCTTTTTGTGATAATCAGTGAACTCACTGACCCTGACGTAATGTTCCTTGTACAAGTATCATTAGAGCTAGAAATGTTTGGTTTTAGTAAGATAAGGACTAATAAACTACATTATAGCTAATCGTCTCAATAAAGGTATCAGTTTTCAGAGGTTAATGGTACGAATCTTTTTCTTGAGCTCTGTACTATCACGACCTCTGATTCCACTTATCCAGACATTGTTAGCAGGGTTAGCTGGATCCACAACTCTGGGACAATTTTTTGGAAGAAGGTCTAGATAGTCGTGTTTGTAATAGAAGTCTTCCCAGCATAAACTATAATGGAGAACAAGGAGACCAATGGCTTAAACTACATAAAATGCTAGCATTTATATCCACTAACTCTAAACTTGGATTTTCCACCAACTGTATGAGTGCCTGTCGAACACTAAACGAAGAAAAAACATTTTGATTAGCATCTGTAGCTGTTTGCAGGACTGGATTTACTTTCTAGGGTTTCTCTCATAAGCGCCAACCACAAGCAAGGACATGAGGTAAGAAATTGGTTTCCCTTCTTCCCGATCTCCAGGCCACTGCTCATTCCTCCACTCCTTGGCTTTCCTTATCAGCTCCTTTACCTGCATCCATAATACTACTGTATGAGAAGTAGACTATTGCAAGGCACTTCAATATTGACCTGAGGTGGCTGCTTCTTGAAGAACTGGACCTGCCATTTGCTGGCAGACACATTGATACTAAGACAAGTATACAATACAATGACTTGGTCTGTCTTAATTGAGTGGGACATACTCATCTCTCTCTTTTGCTGATGCTCCCCTCAGGAATTTGTAGAATTTGTGCTGGTCTACCCAGTATGGACTGACCAGGAGATCCACATCAATCAAACTTTTGAACTTGAATGGCACTGAGCGAAAGAAATTAGACTTGTCTCGATAGAATTTACACTCGTACCCATAGTTAAGTTGGAGGAAGTCATAGAGTTGCCCCAACCAATCAGAATACCCATTGGACGCTATGTCTTCACCTGTAATACCTGCAATGTGGGACAAGCCTCTTATCAAGGATCCACACTCCCAGCATCATTGAAGCCTACCTCGTGAGTAAATCACCAGATCTATATCAAACTTTCCACGTATACCAGTCCCATGTCCCAGTGACCCTCCTTCAACTATCTCACTGACATTAAAACCACGAAAGTTTTTCTGATGAAAATTAACAGCTACATCGTGCTTGATACAGTTCCAAGTATTCACTATTCTAGGTTTGATTTTCATGTACCTTAATCTTCTCCACAAGTTCATTAACTACTTTTCTTGCTTCGTCCACTATTCAGAGATGGTGTATGCCATTTATTATACGATACTTAAGAGTTCAGCTAACCTCCTCCTCCTTGTGCCATAATTTTCAAGGAAATTTTCTCTAGCCGAGTAGCACACTGAAACAATTACTTTTGTTAAGAGACTATATACTTATCATCATGGGTGATTCCCTACTAATCTCCCTTTTCAAAGTAATCAGTTTGTGGTTCATGAATATCATTTCCTGTGCACTCAAGATTCCTGAAATACGTGCATGAAATTAAGATACTATAACTGGAACCACTTCTCCTGTACCCAGAACTCCAAGTAACTTTGGTAATTATGATTAAAAATTTTTATGACTAACTCAACTCTGTAGTACTGTTTAGAACTCAATATAAATGTCAGCAAGAATGTTAAAAGTTTCCCCCTTGAATCTCATCCACTGTCTGTGTGAGATCCAAGGTGTCAATATAGCGGACAAAGTTGTCCCACTTTCCATCCCCCTCTCCGTAGTCTCTTGCCTTCTTGTTGGAATCTCCACCTATCCCCGTCTGATGGAGGTTGTTGGAGGGATTAGCTGGGTCCACAATCCTGGGGAGGGATGAGGGAAACATCCTGTAGTCACCTTTCCTGTAGTACTCCTCCCAGTAGATGCTGTATCAGTAGATATAACACAGTTAATAATGCTTAAACCGCATTATAATTCTCACTTTGCTTTTTCATGGTTCTTTACTATTTGCTTGACCTCAGCTGTTGTCCTATAGATAATTTTTTCATCAAAGTCATCATGTATATTATATCAACTCAGCTTCTTACTGCAAGGCCACATCTTCAAAATCTTCATAATCCTTTATGGCAATCTCATATGCATGTAGCACCAGCACTGAAATGAGGAAGGATTTTGGTTTTCCGTCATGGACTCTCTCCCACACAGAGTTCCTCCATGCCTTGGCTCTCTTAATCAACTCCTTCACCTGTGTGTGTGCAAACAAGCAAGCATGCAGTTTAGAGCAAGATTCACTTTAATATCTAGCCATTGTAGAAAGAACCTGATTTGGCTGCTTCTTAAAAAATTCAACTTGCCATTTAGAAGCGCTTACTGAAAACCTGTAGAATTATTTACAATGCTCTGCATAACAGAAACTGTAGCAGCATTAGCTTACATCATTCTCTTTCTAGGCTCAATTCCTTGCAAGAAGCGATAAAGGTCGTGACGATCTCTCCAGAATGGACTCACCAGCATGTCCACATCAATCTTGTTCTCAAATTTAAACTGCAATGACCTGCTAGTTCGATTCCTCTCGCTTAGCTTCCCAGGGAACTTCCTATCTAGAAAGCTCTCCATGATATTGAGCCAGGAGTCGTATCCTTCCCTGACAACTCTGTCCCCATCAACACCTTATCAATGATCAATGATTCATGTAGTCCTTTAAGTAACTGATGACCTTACTGTCAGAGTAAATCACCATATCCAAATCATAGTGTCCTCTCACTGCAGTTCCATGTCCAAGGGACCCAGCTTTAATGATCTCACTCATTGTAAATCCTCCACCTCCAGAACCCTCATCACCTTTCTGAACAATACAAGGGCAGTGTGTGTATGCTGTATAACAGCCAGTGGATCTGGAAGTATGAACTTACTTGGCAGGTCCTCACAAGAGTGTCTACCACTTCTTTAGCTTCACTGATAGTGGTTTCTCTAGCCATTGCACCATAAGTTGTATGGCATCACATTGGCTCATCCAACTTTATAGTGGCATTAATGCAGAGTCATTGTTATGAAGTCTGTGTGAGCCTTCTCATTCTCAGAACATCCCCAGGTTATCTCCCGTGTAGTGTGTTAAAGGTTAATCATCTAACCTATGTAGTGTGTTTAGGGTTAATTATCCAACCGGTAGTGACTGTGCAGTGTATAATTTGATATTGGGAATCAATGAATATCATTTCCTATGTACTCAAAAAAATAATAAATTGCTATAAATATCTTTATACTCTATAACTCTCTGACTAAGGCTGCTGACTGCCATTTCCAAGTATTCTTTCTAACAATAATAGCTACTCTCTAAAGTATAGCTTATTGTGTTCAGCAGTCATTTAAGTGTAATGGTGTGTATCTTTCTCTGGAGCACTCTTCTCTTCCTTTTATTTCCATCTCCGGTTTCAAAGCTGCATGGCTTCCTGCCCATGCGATGATCCCTGATGCCGCTTACCCAAACGTTGTTGGCTGGATTGGCAGGATCCACGATCCTTGGCCGACGTGGCAGAAGGCTTGGGTAGTCAGATTTTTTGTAGAAGTGATTGGGAGGACCATCAGCCCAACATATGCTGCACAAAAACAGTCACCAATATTTCCCACCTCCAGCTATCATTATGAAGTACACTAACTCTAAATTGTGATCAGCATTTTTCACCATATCAATGAGTGTTTCTCTAACTCTGTAGTAAGTTAATTTCATTGCATACTGCTTGAAGCTTGAATCTATACACTTACTTCTCACGTAGTTGGTTTTTACTAAGATCATCAACATTTGTTATTCTTTTAACTTGATCATATGCTGCAACCACAAGCAAAGACATGAGGTAGGAACTTGGTCTTCCTTCTCCCTCCTGATCTTTGGGCCACTCAGCATTCTTCCATTCTTTTGCCTTCCTTATCATCTCTTTCACCTTTGAAAAAATGTGCTCATTGAGATTTACTTCTATATGAGACAGCTAGCTTCAGTTGTAATAGTGAGCTAATAATTATCAATAACCTTTGATGGTACATGTTTGAAGAATTCAACTTGCCATTTAGCAGCACATACTGTGAACCTAGACATCCACATAAAGAAAATGAAAGACTCTGAAAATCACAAGTAAAAGATGGACACACCTGCCCCTTTTCCCACGATGGATGGTTCCCAGAAAATCATAGAAATCTCTTGGTTCTTCAAAGTATGGGCTTACCAGAAAGTCCACGTCAATTCCATCATAAGTGAATTGCAGTGAGCGACGGGTCATTTTATTGTAAATGTATTTTTGGGGTGGAGCATGCTTTTTAAGAAAATTGCGAATTTTTATTAGCCATGGTCTATACTGTTTTTTACCCTTATCAAGTATCATTTGGCATGTGAGGTCTGTATATAAGCATCAATCAAAAATGCATCAAACTGTCCAGCCTTGCTTACCTTGTGCCTTACCTCGTGCTCGTGAGTACATTACCAGATCCAAGTCAAAGTCATCATCTATCCCTGTACCACACCCCTCAGACCCACCTTTAATGATCCCACTGTTATTAAACTCATCAAAGTTATTATCCTACTTAAAGGCACAAGAATGAAGAAAGAGTCACTCACTTTTAGACAAACTCACATGAAAAATTTGCTTCACAATTTCAACTACACTTCTTCCATCTCTATGACTTGCCTCAGCACCTAATGGCAGACCTACCTCATACATAACCTCTCTTCTACATGTAGCTAAGTCATCTCACCTTCTGCCATTTTATCAAAAGACCTTTGACCTTTGAAACCATGAATATGATTAGTAAATCATTGAATAAACCATTAGGTAGGAGTTATATAGATTATAGAATGACTGTACTGGTGGTTATAACTGATGAGGTGTGTGTCATGTGGATCTTTTATGATCATTGGATATATGAAGTGGGTAGCTAAGACATGATGTCTATAGTTGGCAGTTAATTGTATCTTTTGCACTTGGCACTCATAAGGTATTAGGGAAGGGTTCTGAAAACCTGTCACATACATATCTGTGGTATGTGCTTTGACTGTACTGAGTGGTTATAACTGATGAGGTGTGTGACTGTACTGAGTGGTTATAACTGATGAGGTGTGTGACTGTACTGAGTGGTTATAACTGATGAGGTGTGTGACTGTACTGAGTGGTTATAACTGATGAGGTGTGTGACTGTACTGAGTGGTTAGAACTGATGAGGTGTGTGACTGTACTGAGTGGTTATAACTGATGAGGTGTGTGACTGTACTGAGTGGTTATAGCTGATGAGGTATGTGTTTAGATCCAGTACTGTGCAGGTTTGGTGAGGTCCAGGCTGCCTATATGTCTCTTCAGAACTGTCCAGTCCCCACCCCCCATTTTATGTTCTCCCTGTCTCTCGTGTGGCTTGAATGAGGTGATCCCCGTCTTGTAGAGGTTATTAGCAGGGTTGGCTGGGTCCACAATGCGAGGTGGGCGTGGTGGGATCAGGGTGGGGTACTGTTTCAAGGAATAACAGTGTTCCCACCAAATACTAAAATTGAAGATATAGCAGTAATGGATGCAGTGAGTGAAATAACCATGGTAGCAACTAATTAACTCTCACTCTATTGTGGTATGATTCGAGACTATCCTTTTCAGTTCTTCTGATGTTCTGTAAGGAAAGGAATGGCATTAACAGTAGCTAGGTCCAATACTTCCTGTATGTATGCATTATGATAATTGTGGAGAAGGAGTTCACAATTTCTTACTGATAGGCCATTGTGTCAGGACTGAGGGAAGAGAAGACCCCAAGTTTCTTCAGAGCGTCTTCGTAAGCCTTCAGGACCAAGAGAGAGAGGAGGTAGGACGATGGCCTCCCTTCACCTCCTGTGCTCTGTGACCATTTCTGCTCCCTCCAGGCCTTTGCTCGACTGATGAACTCCAGTCTATAGTCTTGTCTCTATAATATGGAGTGGAGCATTGTCATAATCTTTCGTCATCCATACAAGCATGCATCAAGAATGGACTGACCTGATTTGGCTGCTGCTTCAGAAACTGCACCTGCCATTTTCCTGCACACAAGTTGAATCTGTTGGAAAACAGTAGCATCTTTTAATGAGTGACAATAGCTGTATGTGCAAGTACAGGTGTGCAGGACATTATTGTCTGAATCTCCATTCTCCTTATTGGCAAGATCATCATGTACTATGAAAAGGATGCCCTGGGGCTAAGTAACTATTCACGTTATTCTAATTTGTAAGTACAAACAAGTGGGCCATTATTTTGATGTGTATCATTAATTATTATGATAATGGTAACTCTAGAGAGCTCATAAGCAGTTATAGTAGCTACCCAAATGCATGCACACACATGTATTGATTCTAGCTCCTCCCATTATAGTTGCAGGCACATGTACTTCAGCATGCATGTTATATGCATGTTCTAACCTGCTTCTATGTTGAGATTTGATGGTTTCTAAGAATGTGTAGAAGTTTCCAGGTCTGCCCCAGCAAGGACTGACCATCAGCTCCATCTCCACCCCCTCCATCCCAAACTGCAACGTCCACTCTGTCACCTCATGAAAGTCATAAGACTCCGACAAAACCTCATCTGTCTGAAATAACTGGTGTATCTTGCTCAACCAGTTTCCATAACCCTTCTTCTCTATCTCTTTAGTGTCTACATCTGCACAGAAGTTTCACAGTCATAAGCATACCTGAAGATGGTGGTCTGTTTAGTTACCCTCACTAGCTACCTGTTGAGTAGATGATCAGCTCAGAGTCAAACCTTCCTAGATAAGAAGTGCCCAATCCCAGAGAACCTCCAGTCACTATAGTACTCACTCTCATACTACACTTTGTAGGAAGCTTCTCCTGTATAGAATCATACAGCAACTCCACTACACTAGCTTGCATTGTCTGGTATACTTACTGTACTAACTGCCTTTATCTGCTATGCTGTAGCATAGAACTGACCTTCAGTTGCTCCACAATTCCTTGGACCAGTTCTTTAGCATCATGGACTTCTAGTACTGCTCTAGATGGAGATGGGGAGGTATTTTTGACTGCCATTTTCCATGCAATATCTGCAGTTGAGCTGTCTTTCAGGTTCTTCTTTTGTGAGGACTGGAAGCACTTCCACAAAGAGGCTATGGGCTCAATTACAGCACTTCCTCTGTTTCTCTTTGTGTTGAGGTTGTAGCACTACATGAGATCAATTGCTGCAGTGATGGTCCACAGAAAGCACACAAACAATTACACCACAGAATGTCATATCGATTGAATTACTTGTCCTCTGCCAAGAAAGACAAGCTTTTAGAGTTTCCCTTGCTACCATGACAGCCTTCCTCTTTGGTCACTTGCCCAGTTCTTGATTACTGTGAATGTTCCATGTATACACTCCACAATTATTATAATCACTTTGGCAATATTCTTCAGGCTCAAAGCCAAAAATAATTAATGGTTACTAGTTGCTCTGATTAAAAAGTAAAATGAATTTCTGTAACAATTTAAAGATCTTGCAAATGACTGCTCATGTGCAACATGCAGGAGTGCCTGGAGTGAAACCTGAACGTTTGGCAGAGGGCAAGGAACCACAGCACTGTGCCCTGTCCCTTGTCGGAGAACCAATCATGTACCCACAAATCAACACTCTGGTTCGTCTCCTCCATCAAAGACTCATCTCCACTTTCCTGGTCACCAATGCTCAGTTTCCAGGAGCCATAAAGTACATGCATAAGCTAATTGCTGTGATATTGTATAGATGTCTTCAATCTCTTCATTTCTCTTCCTGATCTCCCCCTCTGCAGGAATTTAGTTCCAGTGACACAGCTCTATGTCAGTGTGGATGCCAGCACCAAGGAGAGTCTGAAGAAGATAGACAGGCCTCTGTTTAGAGACTTTTGGCCTCGATTCCTATCCAGCCTGGAAGAGCTGGACAAGAAGGTCGAGGAAAAAAAAAAAAAAAAAAAAAGAGTTCATTATACACAAAAATAATGATGATTGTGTTCTATTATTATAGGGTCAGAGAACAGTGTATCGTCTCACTCTTGTGAAGGAGTGGAACACAGAGGAACTAGAGAGCTATGCAGCATTGGTTCAGAAAGGAAACCCTGACTTCATCGAGGTCAAGGTAAGTTCCTTGAGTGTTCTGCTATTGTGCATGTGGTGCCATTCATCACATACTAATTTGCAGGGAGTCACTTACTGTGGAGACTCAAAAGCCTCCAATATCACCATGGCAAACATCCCCTGGCATGAAGAGGTGAGAACTGTTAGCTATTTGGTTATAACACGAGTTGAGTTCTACTTGTTCTCAGGTGCTAAATTTTGTGCAAAAGTTTGCGGATCTTTTGCCCGATTATGAGATTTCTTGTGAGCATGAGCACTCTAATTGTGTCCTCATTGCTCACAAAAAGGTAACAGTAGCCAAATGGTGTTGGCAATTCACTTCACCTGTTTACAATAATGTGCAGTTCAAGATTGACGGGAAATGGTTCACTTGGATCGACTACCCAAAGTTCCACAAACTAGTAAAATAATAATACTTCCTTAATTGTGATCATTTTATAGCATTTTTTAGATGCAGCTTTATGAATCTTCTGGTGGTGAACAAACCTTTACAGCTCTTGATTACATGGCTCCTTCTCCCGACTGGGCAGTGATAGGCCATGTCCAGCGAGGCTTTGATCCCCTTGAGACTCGTTGGCACCGCAAGAGCAAAAAAGACATGGGAGGATGCTAAAAAACCAACCATTGAATTATAATTATAATTCTACTTGCAAACTTAACAGAATGAGTATAATTTAATTTTGATGAGATGGGGTGGCCAATTTGAAGTAAGTGAATATTGAAGACTGTTTGCTTGAGCCTGAAGGAGACTGGACTTTGGTGGTTACCTTCTGCTTAGCAGGGGGAGACTTGTGGACTGGCGTTCGTTTGTTTTTAAGTCCAGATCCACTTCTTCGGTTCTTAGTTTTAGTTTTCTTTCTCTCTTCACTACTTTCCACCTCCAGTGCTAGCTTTCTCTTCTTGATATTTTCCTCTCTCCCTAACAGGAGCAAAGATCCTTCTCTTTCTGGTGTCACTTCATCTTGTTCCATATACTTGTCTACATCAATATGTTCCTCTTCCACATTTATAGGTGTGATCTGTTCCTCAATATGCTTCCTACTGGTGGGTGTGGTTTCCGGTTTCCCAGAAACTGCCTTCACCTGCAGTGTCTCCAGAGGTTTGAGAGGAAGTCTAGTTGTGGCTGGCTCAATTTTCTTGGATTTGTGTTTATCAATGCATTTCTGAAGAACTTCTCTTGCCTTCAAGTGACCTGGCAACACAAAATGCTATAAAATCAAGTATAGGGTGGGGCCACATTATCTTCTACTGACCATCTTTAGTGTATTCTTTGCAAGACCAGGGAATACCCCAGTTGGAACGTCTCATTTCGCCCCCTTTCCTCTTCACTCGCCACACCCTCACATCGTTGTCATCAGAACAAGTCACCAACTTGTCCAGCGTTGGACACCAGTCCACAGCTGTCACTTCCTTAGCCACTCCAGGCAGCAAAAGGGGTGGGGCTTGTGGTTGGTCAAGCTGTAAAGACAAAATTGTTACGAGAATAATGTGCTTCCTGAAGTGCAAGAATCACTTGAAATCTAGTTCACATTCCATTCCACCTTAATTATAGGAATCTGACCTCCCAAATGAATCCATTCCCACAACTAGAACCAGACAAGAGGAATTTGTTATCTGGACTGACACACGACTTCACATAAAACGCAGAAACTTCACATCCACTGAAAGCCTCAACTGAAAAAGAGGAAAAATCACGTCATTGGTTAATCAAACAGTCACATGATTAATGGGAACACACCTACCTGGTGTGGCGATCATACCAGTGGAACTATATTTGTAGATGCTGCAAGAAAGAGAGTCATATCAACCAGACACTGTGCGTATGAAAGTCAGTACAGAATACATACATGTTGTCAGTGCAAGTGGCGAAAAGGAAGCTCTGGTGAGAGTCTGACACCAATGAAGAGAAACCTGAAGCAGCAACATATACAGAAAGATAGACAGGAAGAATGATGGCATAGTAAAATAGAGAGTAGAATTGTATGAACTCACCATACAATTTTCCCTTTGAGTTCTCAACAGCATCAAAAGTGAACCAGGCAGACGGACACTTGGCCTTGCAGCTTGAGTAATTTCTGCGAAGGTCCCACAGCTTGACCAACCTGAAAATCCAGAGAAATCTCTACTCACCACTAGAAAGTGGAATCACTCAACGTAGCTTATCTCTTCCCCACCACACACCTCTACTTGAAATACCTACTCACCCATCAGCAGAACCAGCTGATGCTATTTTGTTGTCTCCATGGAACAGAACAGTAGTGACGCTATAACCTTCTGAACTCTCCCTCTTTTTCTTGGCCACACCCCCTCCAGGTAGCCAGTGGGCATTGGAGATGGTGTTGACAGGTCGGTGGCCTGATTTTCGTGAGGAACATCGAGTGTCCCAAATATATATCGAACCATCACGACCACCAGACACAAACATATCTTCGTCAGATAGGGACACAGGGGGAGGGGCAAGGGGTGGGGTTTCAAATGTCTGGTTTTTTTATTTTTCGTTTTCACTCACTAGGCTCATTTTTATTGGAGTCAACTGATTTGATACTCTTGTTGTGGGCTCGGAACGTATCCAGACAACTTCTACTCACCACATCCCACAAACACACAGACAGGTCACCAGAGGCAGTCAGCTGTTGTCGAAATGGAGAAGGAGGGGAGAGGAGAGGGGCTTATAACTAAAGATAAGAGTGGGGGACCTACTCACCAGTTTTTTTCCACCAGGGAGCCAAGAAATATCAAAAATAGCATTCTTATGACAAGGAATTTCTGCAACACACACAAAAAAGTGACTTGGCTGCATCTTCAGTACTTCTCCTGTGCCACACAAGCCACACCCTGTAGAGTATGGTTGACTTACCACTAATAAATCCTTCAGACAACTCCTTTCTCGTGTCCAGCAGGCGAACTGAGCCATCTTCATCAGCCACTGCTAGCAGGTGGCCATGGAGACCATCTGGTGTGAACTTGCAGGCAAATGCAGGCACCATCTCCTATTAGGAACACATCAATCTTGATAACCTTGACTAACCAACTGCTCACCCTCTCCAGTCGTCCCTGGAGAACCACTTCATCTTGGTAATGACATTCCAACTGTTTGAGCAGCCAACGCTGAGATCCTGAAGACAGAAGAAGAGAGGCTGATTACTCGCGCAAGGTTGTCGGTAGCCACTTACCTAGTGTCTTCCCGGAGAGAAGAGTCTGTCTTCCACGAAAGTCCTTAAAGACGGACATTTTCCAGCCCACTTTCCCGCCAAAGTCCGCCAAAGTCATGACATTGTTTACGCATGCGCAATATAATGAAAGCTAGTTGTACAGTAATTGTGTGGACGTAGGTTATCAATGTTTATGGTAGCTAAGTCCTTTTCTATAGCCTAAAATAGTAAGCTTATAAAAGCATCACAAAAGCGAAACAGTTTTAGAGAGCTAGCCTAAGACTGGACCTATGGCTGAGAGAGTTACATATGGAATTTCTGCCTCACTTCATGCTACATCCACAAAGAGATTGAAGCAATTTCGAGATACTTTTAGCCAAAGAAAAGAAGTACTTCGAAAGAGAAAGGAGCGATATTCAAGGCAATTCTACATCAGTCGCAATCTACCAATTCCTGACACATTTGATGCAGAGGAAGTGAGCTTACAAGAAGGAGAAAGACAAGAAGAAGAAGAAGATGTTAATCATCTTGATCAGAGCACACATTATTCAGACAACCAAACCTGCTTAACACCTGGTCCAGTTCGATGGGGCTACAAAAATATACTAGCTGCAAGCATTGCATTCATGTTTGTCTTCTCTGCGTTTGTAGGCCTTCAAAACTTACAGAGTAGTCTTAATCGCACATTGGGCATCACTTCTCTTGCTCTCATTTATGTTTTCTTTTTGCTTGTAGGCTTTTTAACACCAGGCATTGTGCGTTTGCTTCGATCAAAATACTCCCTCTTCTTTGGATTTTTGTGCCATGTGTTGTATATTCTGACAAACTTTTATCCTGATTTTTTCACCCTTGTTCCATCTTCGATCATCCTTGGAATTGGATCAGGACCACTTTGGGCAGGAATCAGTACTCACTTGGCATCCATTGCTGTGATAGTGGCTCCTAACACAAAAGAAACTTTTGACATCCTCATTTCAAAGTACACCGGTTTATTCTTCTTCATCTTTCAGTTGACACAAATTCTTGGGAACCTTGTTTCGTCTCTGATTTTATACCCTTACGACAGCAACCCCACTCTTGAGATAGATGATGGAATGAATGAGACCTGCACTAATATGGAAGTTCAGTCTCTCTCAGCAAAGCAGAAGTATGTTTTGTTATCGATATATCTCGCATTCGAGATCACTGGAATAGTGATTCTTTTGATTTTGGTTGATTATCTCCCACAAGATTCTCCTCCTGACAAAATGACCAGTCGAATCAAAACTTATTGCTTCAAGCCTTTCATGGACTTGATCAAGCTGTTGCTCTCCAGAGATATGCTTCTTCTTGGGCCCCTCTCATTGTACAATGGAATGGAGTTATCATTTGCCTATTCAAGTTATACACTGGTAACTATAGCAACTGTTACATTATATGTACAAGTTTTTAGGTTTAAAGGTCAGTGGCGTAGGAACAGGGGTGACCAGGGTGGCCAGGGGCACCCTTAATTTTTGAGCCATTGCCAATGCATATCCTTATCATAGTAATTAGCAGCAAGAATTACAATTTACAGCTTCACACAAACCACAGGCATAGTCATGTTAGTAGCTAGACGCATGGTCGTTTTGAGCAGGATGTCAAAGAAATTAGTTTTTTCAGGACACCATGGCCCAGCATGCATTATCTAGGCCACCCTAAGGAAAACCATCTTCCTATGCCACTTAAAGTGTGTGTTTATCGCCTTGAAACTGTCTTTCTGCTTGAGAATACACACATAATATTGTAAAAGTACAACAGTTCTTATCCTTGAACTTTCTCTCTCCATATAGAATGTTATTTCTGACTGTGTGGGGGTGAGTAAAGTTGGTTTCGCATTGATGGTGTTGGGGTTCTTCAGTGCTGCTATGAGTATTATATATGGGAAGGCTGTCAAGTACATACCTCGTTTAGTCATGGGCTCTCTGGCGACATTTATCAACTTATTCTTCCTGCTCTTCCTTCAATTCTACCCTCTTCGGCCCAATTTCATACTGATATTTTTATTTGCGATATTTTGGGGGGTTGCTGATGGCATATGGAACACCTTGACTGCAAGTTAGTTCTGTTATTATTTATTTATTGCTATTGTAAACAATAATTATTATTATCAGGTCTTGTGGGAGTCTTATTCTCCAACAATCAAGAAGCTGGATTCAGTGCCTTTAGGATTTGGATGAGTCTTGGGTTTGCCATTGGCTTTGTCATTACTGAGGTAAAAGTTCTCTCTCATCGGTTGTGGGTCATGCTGGCTGTCTTGGTAGTGGCTTATGCATCATATTGTGTGCTTGAATTTTTGACAATGAAGAGAATCACTCAGAATTGTGGGAAGAAACAGATCTCAACTGCAATAAACTAGCTAGCTACAGTCTTTTTAGTACGCATGTATTAATATCAACTGCATTGCGCATGCCCAACGCTAACTAAGTACTGGTAAATCAGGTTTATGAAAATAAAATTTCACAACCAAGAAAATTTATGGTCACTTGCTATAGCAGGTGCATGTGCGTGAGATAGTGCTGAACTTTAAACATGGGGAGGACGCGAAGGTTGTCTAAAGTCGCTCTACCAAGAGTGAGTAATAAACGACCGCCTGTCAGGACTCAATCCCAGTCCACATTCACTCCCATTCTCGAGCAGAAAGTTCTACAACATCAGGACGAGAAAGAAGCGAACAAACACGACCCTGACTCTAAATCCCACCAATTTGCTGATGCTCTCCAGGAACTAAATGTGCTAGAAAATGGTGAGAAATGTGTTAGAATGACCCTGTCACACCTCCACAGAGACCCTCGTCCAATGCCTACATGGAATTCCAAGGGTGAAGAAAAAGAGATCAAAACCATAGCCCTGCCAAACCGTGGGGCTGCGCGTAAATGGGCCTACAAAAATATCTTGGGTATGGCCTTCTCATTCCTGTTGATCTTTTCCGCTTACTTCGGACTTCAGAGTCTACAGAGCAGCATCAATTCAAGAGGTGGATTGGGTCTCGCTTCTCTTGGCACCCTTTATAGCTTCTTTGCACTTTCTAGTTTTTTCACACCTGGTATTCTCAAATCGTTGGGTAGCAAATATTCACTATTGGTCTCATTCCCTGGTTACCTCATCTTCACTTTAGCCAACTTCTACCCCAGCTGGTACACACTTATTCCTGCCTCAGTAATAGCGGGATTTGCATCTGGTCCTATGTGGGCTGCTTCAGCAAAGCATCTCACTATGGTGGCAACAACTGTAGCAGCAAAATTGAACAAAGATCAGGAATATCTCGTAGGGTTTTATACAGGAATCTTCTTCTGCAGTATTGCTGCTGCACTAGTGCCAGGAAACCTCGTTTCTTCACTTATCCTCTTCCCATACAATGGTGTCAATGAATCGATGTTAGCAGACGATTTGGAGTATGAAAATTCTTCATGTAAGCTATCAGCAACAGAAGTAATGGATTCAAAACTTCGTTACATACTATTTTCTGTATATGCAATATTTATTGTCATCGGGATACTAATACTTGTTGTCATGGTGAATCATATCCCAACTAACAATGAACGTTTTGGTTCGAGACATGTGTTCAAACTCTACTTCAAAGACCCGGTCGTAGTCCTTCTAAAAGTCATGAAGAACTATAAGATGATCTTGATAGCACCCATGTCAATTTTCAATGGTATGGAACTATCTTTTCTAAGTGGTGCTTTCACAAAGGTAAGGTATTGCATATGTGTGAGATGATTGTGATGGCCTTTAATTATTCACATGCAGGTGTATATAGCGGACTGCTTTGGCACATATCAAGTTGGTTTCGTTATTATTGTCTTTGGCTTGACAAGTGCTGCCATGAGCTTTGTATATGGTAGAATCGTGATGTGTGTCCCTCGACTTTTTATCTTCGTATTTGGCAGCACTATTAACATTGTACTGTTAGTCTTTCTGCTAGTTTGGAGCCTTGCACCAAGTTACATCGTCATATTTGTGTTTGCTACTGGTTGGGGAGCTGCTGATGCTGTTTGGAACACTATGGTAACAAGTGAGTGTGACATTGTGTGTAACAGTGTTATTCTGTAAGGGTTGTAGCTTGGGAGACCCACATCATAATGCCAAGCTATACAAGAGGGATTATAGGATACTAGTCTATGGCCCAATGTAATGTATACATCATGCATAGAGAGGTAAGGAGCAAGGGTTCCTTTTTGTGGTCAGCAGGGTCAACAGGGTCAACAGCTAATTAAACCAGGAAGTGCCCCTTAGGTAGTTAGTTATTGTCTTATGATGTATTTTATCAGAAAGCGCTTTAGACATCAAGATATACACACATTCAAAGGAACATTTATCTGGACCTTATCCATTTGTATACTAAGTATCTTATTGTGTGTTCAAGAACTTGCATCCACACCAACTTGTACCAGCTACAAATTCTTCTATGTCAAGAATTGTTATACGAGCTTTACTGATTTCGTTGGAGACACCATAGCTAGTCATACAACTGCACAATGGAGACTCTAAGCTGGTTTTCCTACCTACTAAATCCAGAAAGACGATTAAGTGTCAGCGTTCATTTTTATGTCATTTCGGAAGAGCAAAACATCATAAAATATTTTGAGCCAGAAATCACTAGAATTTGAGCATTAAGAATGTATAGAATTTGTTTCTGCTCTTCCTGATTATTATTTGCTTTGATTTTTATATATACATGCACTTCTTCATCTCAACTGAGCATCAACACATCTCTGGTAAGATACCTGCACCATTCATTTTCTTTGCTCAGATTTTTTCTCAAATCTGAACAATCGATTTTGTATGGTTGGTATTGGAAACGAATAGTGGATGTGGAACGAATAGTGGATGTGGAACAAATAGTGGATGTGGAACAAATAGTGGATGTGGAAACGAATATATTGGATATGGATAGGGAAACTCTGCAAAGGAGGTGATCATTGTAATACTTTTTGACCCTTCATTCAAGAGCAATTAAGTCCTAGTTTACTTCCAGATCGCTATATGAGGACGGCATCATCACTAGTCTTATAATTATAACAGAGTTTCTTCTGTGGGTTTGATATGCATTACTTTATGGGTACAGTACGTTAATTAGACTGTGCATATTAGCTAGTTACTTCAAGAAGGTGATATTTCTTTGAGAGCATTAAACTTGGATCTTGGCTTTTCAGCATTAGTGTGTGTACAAATGTATACTTTACTACTGCTTGGATTTTATACATTTTCTTTTCTCTCTTTAGGTCTCCCTGGAATCCTCTTTCCCAACCAGTGTGATGTAGCCTACAGTGCTCAAAGGATCTGGTTGGGTGTTGGATTTGCAGTGGGCTTCATCATCACAGAGTTCCTCCACATCACTCATGTTACCTGGCTCATGTTGGCTGCTGCTCTTGTAGCTCTCCTCTGTGCTATAATCCTAGAAATCAAGACTCAATCAAAAGCGACACTGCTCCCTTGTTGTTGCTACTGCTCTGCAAGAAAAAGCTACAACTTGTCTGACAAAGTCAAAGCTGAAAATTCCAAAGATGTAGCTGTCAATGGAGGACCAGCTACAAGAGTGCATATCGAGGTCATTTGCTCTGCCAACAACTCAGAACAAAGTAGTGATACAGTTACAGTCTAGGCATAACTTGCTTTACTTCAAAATGATATCAGTTCATTTTTGTGAAATCTCATACAATAAATAGATGATCATGTGTTATACATAGCTAATGGCAATGGCAATTACACTACCATATTATACTGTAGTCAGACACCTTCTGGTGAGAGAAATTCTCACTGATGTGTTTTCAGTAGACACGTAAGGTTGCGTACACATAATGTACATACATAAGGCCTATAGTCTACTGCGCATGTGCATTGATTATGTAACTACACTGCGCATGCCCAAAGCTAATTAGAAAAATTTTTTGAACAGGTCAATCAGGTTTGTGCTTGCAAGATATACCTGCAAGATATACCTGCATGCTTTACGTACGCGCTTTATCCAGCCTCTGCATGCAATAGCGTTGAAGTTTGAAAAATGGGGAAGACGCGAAGGTTGTCTAAAGTCGCTCTGATTACAGAGAATAAACGACCGCCTGTAGCTGTCGGGACTCAATCCCAGTCCGTATTCATTCCCACCCTCGAGCAGAAAGTTCCACAATATCAGGACGAGAAAGAAGCGAACAAACACGATAAATCCCACCAATTTGCTGATGCTCTCCAGGAACTAGAAAATGGTGTTAGAGTGACCCCACCACACCCCCACAAAGACCCTCGTCCAATGCCTACATGGAATTCCAAGGATGAAGAAAAAGAGATCACAGCCCTGCCAAACCGTGGAGCTGCGCGTAAATGGGCCTACAAAAATGTCTTGGGTGTGGCCTTCTCATTCCTGTTGGTCTTTTCCGCTTTCTTTGGACTTCAGAGTCTACAGACCAGCATCAATTCAATTGATGGATTGGGTCTCGCTTCTCTTGGCACCCTTTATAGCTTCTTCACACTCTCAGGATTTTTCACACCTGGTATTCTCAAATCATTGGGTAGCAAGTATTCGCTATTGGTCTCATTTCCTGGTTACCTCATCTTCACTGTAGCGAACTTCTACCCCAGCTGGTACACACTTATTCCTGCCTCAGTAATAGCGGGATTTGCATCTGGTCCTATGTGGGCTGCTTCAGCAAAGCATCTCACTATGGTGGCAACAACTGTAGCAGCGAAATTGAACAAAGATCAGGAATATCTCATAGGGTTTTACACAGGAATCTTCTTCTGTAATATTGCTGCTGCACTAGTGCCAGGAAACCTTATTTCTTCACTTATCCTCTTCCCGTACAATGGTATCAATGAATCAATGTTAGCAGACGATTTGGAGTATGAAAATTCTTCGTGTAAGTTATCAGCAACAGAAGTAATGGATTCAAAACTTCGTTACATACTATTTTCTATATATGCTATGTTTATTGTCATTGGGATACTAATACTTGTTGTCATGGTGAATCATATCCCAACTAACAATGAACGTTTTGGTTCGAGACATGTGTTCAAACTCTACTTCAAAGACCCGGTCGTAGTCCTTCTAAAAGTCATGAAGAACTATAGGATGTTCTTGATAGCACCCATGTCAATTTTCAATGGTATGGAGCTGTCTTTTATAAATGGTGCTTTCACAAAGGTAAGGTGTTGCTATTGTATGAGACATGTGATGGCTTTAGTTATACAAGTGTTGATTCTTCACACACACACACACACACAGGTGTACGTAGCAAACTGCTTCGGTATATATCAAGTGGGTTTCATTATTATTGCCTTTGGCTTGACAAGTGCTGTCATGAGCTTCGTATATGGTAGAATCGTGAAGTATGTCCCTCGACTTTTCATCTTTGTATTTGGCAGCACTATTAACATTATACTGTTAGTCTTTCTGCTAGTTTGGAGCCTTGCACCAAGTTACATCGTCATATTCATGTTCGCCATCGGTTGGGGAATTGCTGATGCTGTTTGGAACACTATGGTAACAAGTGAGTTTGACATACTAAGGGTTGTAGTTCAAGAGGCCTGAAAATAGATTTTAGGATACCAAGCTTATAGCTGCCCAATGTAATAATTATCGACATGCATAGAGAGGTAAGGAGTAAGGGTTCCTTTTTGTGGCCAACAGCTAATTGAATATCAGGAAGCACAGAAGTCAGGAAGTGGTGCATGTTGCCCCTTAGGTAGCTACGTACTTGTTAATATTATCTTATGATGTATTTTATCAGAAAGCGCTTTTGATCAGCGCATCAAGATAATACACACACATTTACATTCAAAGGAACATTTGCTCTTTTACTTTATACTAAAGTTACCTGTAAGTTTATGTTCGAGAACTTGTACCAGCTACAAATTCTTCTATGTCAAGAATTGTTATACGAGCTTTACTGATTTCATTGGAGACATCATAGCTAGTCATACAACTGCACAATCTAAGCTGGTTTTCCTACCTACTAAATCCAGAAAGACGATGCGTTCATTTTTATACCATTTCGGAAGAGCAGAACATCACAAAATATTTTGAACCAGAATTTGAGCATTAAGAATGTATTGAGCATTAAGAATGTACAGAATTTGTTTCTGCTCTTCCTGATTATTTGCTTTAATTTTTATACATGCACGTTCTTCATCTCAACTGAGCATCAACACATCTCTGGCAAGCAACACCTGCACCATTCATTTTCCTTGCTCAGATTTTTTTCTCAAATCTGAACAATCAATTTGTATGGTTGGTATCGGAAGATGTGGATAGGGAACTCTGTCTTATCAAAGGAGGTGATCATTGTTATACATTTCGACCCATCATTCAGGAGCATTTAAGTCCTAGTTACTTCCAGATTGCAATGTTGAGGACGGCATCATCACTTGTAGTTCAGAGTTATAATAATTATTATAGTAGCTTTTTTTAGGACTAGCTTCCTCTGGCATTAATTGTGCTATATTCTGTTAGTATTGGGTACAGTACATTGTGCATTATTAGATACTGCAAGGAGGTTTTGATAGCATTAAACTTATCTCGGCCTATGTAGTAGATTTCAGCATTAGTGTATGCAAGTGTATACTTCACTACTGCTTGGGTTTTATACATTTTATTTTCTCTCTAGGTCTCTCTGGAATCCTCTTTCCCGACCAGTGTGACGTAGCCTACAGTGCTCAAAGGATCTGGTTGGCTGTTGGATTTGCAGTTGGCTTCATCATCACAGAGTTCCTCCACATCACTTGTGTTACCTGGCTCATGTTGGCTGCTGCTCTTGTAGCTCTCCTCTGTGCTATAATCCTTGAAATCAAGTCTCGGCCAAAAGCAACACTGCTCCCTGCAAGAAAAAGCTACAACCTGCCGTCCTCTGACAAGAAAGTAGAAACTGGTGGCTCTGAAAATTCCAGAGATGTTGCAACTGTCAATGTAGGAATAGCTCCAAGAGTGCATGTAGTGGTTATAGAGTGAACTAATGATACAATTACAACTAGCCAGGCATAAATTGAAGGAACTTCCTTCTATGATATCAATTCATTTTTGTGAAATTCTGTACAAAAATCTCAATAAATAATTTAGAATGAGAAATTGAAAGTGATGCGTTTACATAATGGCAGTGGTAGGAGGAAATCTACCCAGTACATAATGATATGGTACACCTGCTGGTGAGCATTAATTAGAGCAGTCATCACTGATGTACTGTGTTGTATGCATAGTCTGCTTTATTGTGCATGATCAGTTTCTCCTCCACAAAGTAGAAACTGTCAGACTTGGTGACATAAGGGTTGGCTATCATTTCTTGAGCTAGTAAAATAGGCAAAAATAATTTATTACAAAGCAGCTAACTGGGTAATGATACTAGCCTCGTCCCTTTTAATTATGATTGTGGAGGGCCTAAAAAATATTGCAAAACCATAGAAACCCATAGCATGGGTGTGTCCAAGGAAATGCATTTCAAATCGCATACATCACCATGACGAATTGGTGCTACGACCACACACGAGCACATGGCCTAAGGAAAAAGAAGAGGCGTTGAGCCATTGAGCTGCCACTGAATTAGAGTGTTACTACGCTTTGCTAGCCTAGCAGCAGATAGTATCAGAGCTGCCTATCGTTAGATAGCTTTACTATCAAGTAGTCCAGATTCTTGGCTTAGCTGGATTATAAATAGATCGGCCTCAGAATTCTTCATGAGTTTTAGTAAGTCATGGCCATAGCGAATTGGTCATTTTATTGTAGCGAATCAGCAGAAGTTCTTCTGAACACATGGTGCCTTTAGGTCAATCCTGTAGTCGCTCCAGTCCATAGCCCAAATGTGGGCAGGGTCATAATGCTCTCGTGCACTGCCCATGCCCAATTAGACGGTTCTAGGGTCCCCAGTTCTAGTATCCCCCCGTGACTTCACGTACCAGGCCCTCCACATTCATAACTAAAAAGAGGGCCTGAGGGGACGAGGCTATAATGAGACCATTCACAGGTGTAAAGTTCACTGTACAGTATCAATAACTAACCAATGATAGTTTTCATAACAAAAACGTCAACATGCAACATATTGAGACTTACCTTGTTTTTCAGTTATCTTTGGGAACTCGTAGATGTGTTCACAAGTGTTGATACTGTTTGGGATGCAGAAACCAAAATCAAAGTCAAAGCATTTCAAGAGAGTGTCACGGAAATAATGTCTCTCTATCATCCTGAACCTCTTGACTTCCTTGTCACCCACTGAGAACTCCACACTATATACACATCATTTAAAATGTGATAAAACTCTTTGGCATGGCACAAAAGGTAATGGTTGCCACAGACACAAGACAATTGTTGTCCAGGATAGGACTGAACAGATGAACAGTTATTCTAGGAACCAGAGATCACACCAGCCAATGGACAAATGTAAAAGGGAAAATTAAATTTGCCTTCCTTGGTTGTGCTGTTTAATTGGCATAAGAATCTTTTGACCTGTCACACTTCAAAGTGAAACAAGACTTTACCAATAATTTGAGATGGGAGTGTTTGTTACAAGCTTTCAAGAATAGGGTAATTATAATAGATAATAGTGGGACTCCCCACTGTGGACTCCCTGATTTGTGTCTGATTTGTAAATATGCCTTTCATCTTTGAAATCCACACTCCTCTCATTCTTCCCCATTGAATGGTTTCACAGTTTAAAGTAAAGATATATACTCACGTTGCTCCAACTGTCTTTAACTGAAGGAATTCAGGGGGGAATTGATAACGTACAAAACGAGTTGAATCTGGGGGCAAATCGGGGGGAATTTCACTGTCAGGGGGCTTAGTGACCTCAAAGAGGACTGCTTCTGTATGCAAGTCTCGGAGTTTGAATCGAGTGAAGTCAATATTATAGACGTTTGCTTCCAAAGGGCATAAATATCCTGTTGTGTGTAAAGATAAGTGCTTACTCAGCAATTGGACAATTATCGTCTCCAGTTAGCTACAACCTACAACATGCATGGAAGCTTACTAGCTACAAGTTTTAAATACTACCTACCTTCTGTTGCTCTCTCTAACATCAAGACATCTTCTGGTGTGATGTCCCCTTGTTTGCTAAGCAAATCACTTTCTGTCACCTTGCTCGAGGTGGCTTTGGCCTGTCTGGAGAGGAAAGTTCCTTTATTTTTCCCCCCATTTTTTGAGGAGGAACCTTGGGCAGCAGAATCCTTGCTCACAGATGCCATTTTGTCGGTCTCACCGACCCGTTGGTATCTGCTGGCTCGCTGCTGGCGAAGATGATGTTAGAGAGCGAACTTCGCCGCTTTTTTGTATTCAAAAATTTTTCTAGTCCGAAGTATTTTTTGGGGATACCCGTAAAAAATACTATTTTAACGTCACTTTTATGCAAAAGATGGCCGCTGACAAGCATCTTCTATTGTGAAGTATAATAATCTCGGCTTCTGTAAGTTTGAAAGCTCTAAAAGCTAAAGTTATAGATTATAATGGTACTAATATTAGTACTGAAAAGTAGAGTGTTGAAGTCGTTCAATTTGGTGGGCTTTTTTCCATTTAGTAAAAGTCAGTGGAGGAACTATTTACTGTTTCTTCTCTCAGGGGTGAACACAAACTGGCCACCAAAAGCCTGGAACATGGTGGAACACAAGGATGAAGGAATACTGGATGTAAGTCTCTAAAAGAGAGTTTCATGTGTAGAGTGAGTAGTGCATGCATTGACTTGAGTATGTTAGTAAGCCTTACTGTGCTGCATGCACTGGTACCCATATATCAGAGAGACCAGGCAGTACAGGATATGCTACTATGTTAGCCCTTGATATGAAAGAAGCAAGACTGTACTGTCTTCCATCAAACTTTATTTCTTTGATAGATTTCTGATATCTTTTAGTCTATGAGGGTTGCTACTCCATGGTTGTGCCTAGCTAGCTCTTGTGTTTAAATTTCAGGTATTCATTTCCTGTTAAGCTCCTATCTTCCTTCCTGTCATTAGAAAATCCTCACCCTGGTGGCCCCTCCTCTTCCCACTGCCTCTCAGAAAGGCCGTGGAGGAGGTAAGAAAGCCAAATCTTCATCAACAGCCTCTAACCTCACCACCCCTGCTCCTGCTACCACCACTGCTACTCCCAGCGTGAGGCATTCGGGAATGCAGAACCATCCATACTGTGATGCTTGTGGGGATGGTGGCAATCTCCTCTGCTGTGACACTTGCCCTACTTCTTTCCATTTCAACTGCTGGTAAATATTAGGTTTGATTGAGTCACCAGGGTTTTCAGTAAGGAGGGAAAGTGGGTAACTCCTCTTAATCAAATGGCTAGTTGGAAAATTTCTGAAGCGGTGTGTGATTTAATTGTCTATGCCTTTAATAATACCTTTCACTCTTGTTGACCTTTGAACCTAATCTAATTAGTGACCCTCCCATTGATCCTAAGAACATCCCAAGTGGGGACTGGTTATGTCGGCGCTGTCGTGCTCAGACTCTAGAAGATGGTGTGCCCCAGGTATTCCAGCCGTTGGTAGAGCTGGCAATGACATCCAACCCTCTGGTGTTCAATATCCCATATGAGATGCAGAGGAGAGACATCTTGCCAGGTAATGACTTTAAAATTATCACATTCGGGTCAAATTAGATGTCATTCGAATTGTGCAGGCAGTAGTAGAAAGGAACTGAAGCATGCCCGCCTCACACATCACCATCATGGTCATGACAGTGAACAGAAATTCTGTTATACATGCAATAAGTAAGTCACTCTTTTGCCTCTGTGTGGAGGTGGGATCATTTTTCTTCTTTGTGTAGGAGTACTAGTCATGGCCGAATGGTGGCTTGTGACTTTTGTCCTCTGACGTTCCATTTGGACTGTCTCCAACCTCCTCTGACCATTCCTCCCACTACTGTGTGGATGTGTCCAGTGCACCCTAACTCTAAAATTGTGAGAGAGTTTCTTAGCTAATCCTTTAGCCCCAAAGGGAAGACAAGTACAATTTCTAAACATCTGATTCTTTTTTTGTAGCCTGGATTTGATCATCCAAGACTCTCTCAAAGATTGAAAGCTCTGGAAAGGGGTCAGTCTGATATCTCCTACCACACAATAAAGGGAGACTTCATCAAGCAACTCAGAAGGTGAGAACTTAAGTAGTGTCTACTGGTGTAAACTACCAGAGGCTCTGTCATATGCTCGTTTACAGGATTCCATATTATAAGAGGATAACAAAGCATCACAAAAGAAGGGTCACAGAGGTCAGTTCAATAACCGTATCAAATACTAGCTCGTCATTACAAAGAGTATCCTTTTGTTGATTGACTGCAATTGATTCTATTGAGACAAAGGACCATAGTCATAGTGCTTGCTTCAAATTTTCAGGTTCCAGCAGCAATCAAGTGTCTGTACATGAATCCCTTACCCGACACGTCCCAGGTGCTTCCTCTCTCTGACAGTGTACTGACACCTGAAGAAGATGTTGAGCGATGGCGGATGGAGGAAGAGATAAGCAGGAAACTCTTTACTGTCCCTCGGCAACCTGTCCTAACCCACAATCAGGATGAGGTAAAGGAGGAACCAAGCTACTTCCTGTGTTAGCCTCAGCCCCAGAGCCTGGGGACAGGCTACTTCCTGTGTATCATCCACAGACAGGAAGTAATCAGTAGTGGGGCTGGTGTGTATCATCCACAAACAAGGGAAAAAAATAATCAGAGTGGGGCTGGCTGCATGCCAAAAGTATGACATTGTTTCTCCTTTGAAATAAGATTCTGGCCATCCATTAATTGTGTTGTCTTACTGGATTTGCCTTGCAGTGGACACGTAGAGCAGTACTGTGTCACTCCAAAGATGGAGAATGTTTGGATAACAATGATGGAAAGAGGGCTCTTGAAGGGTGTGACAGTTCTGTCCGTATTGCAGCCCAACAGCTCCTGGAGCTCTCTACTGCTAGAACTATCACTGGAAAAGGAAGCGATGGTGAAAGTGAAGGGGTCAAACAAGAAATAAAGCCACTTAGTGTGCCCCCTGTCAATGGTGTTATCAAATACTCAAATGTAAAGAATGGCACTAAAGGTTGGGGCATGCTTAATGGCAAAGATACTGGTCACTTATGTTCAATTGATGAGGATGAAGAAATAAACAATCTTCAAGACTCTGATCTGCATAGTGAGCAGAACACCCTTCCCTCTTCAAACAACCACCATGTGACGACCCCTGATCTCCCAGAGTCCCCAACTCCCTCCCCAGTCCCTCCTCCACTCGACCCCTCTCCAGCTCCCAGCAGACAAGAGGAAACAGAGGGGGAAGTACCCATGGATGTTGACAAGGCTGACCATCCATTTGGTATGCAAACACACTTATCATAACTGGTATTCTTGAAAGTAAAAGCTCTGGTAGTAGGTTACGACTGTGGCAATAATGTACACCTGTAGTAAAGTCAATCACTTCTTTGGACACCAAATGTAGAAGGGTGGCAGTTTGGGTAGTGAGTATGGAGTGTGGATGTCTTATAATGTAGGAATGAAGTAATAACTTGGTGTATGTACATTCATATTGCAGTTCCTGATTTCTCCCATCTCGACCCCAAACTGGTTCAGTTGTTAGCAGTACAGAGACTACAGGAACTGTTCACAGAACTGACCAATCAGAGAGCAGTCTCTTCAAACCCACCCAATAAGGACGGGCTCCAAACCAATGCAAGCGACGATCGTAAACAAGAGCACAAAAGCAAGTCACTCAGAGAGCAGGAAGAACACCTTTTGAATGGGCTAAGACAGTGCATTAGGCCTCCTACGCTATGGCATCTCAGGCACACAAATGGTAAATTAGATGAGTGTATTCAAGTACACAACCTTAACAGGCAAGAGAGAGTGGGACATAACTCAGATAGTTGCTGTCATTAGTGCTCTGTGTGTTTTGGTACTTGCTCAGTCACAATAATTGATCTGGTTATGGACTGACCTCCACCACAAACAGTGGAATGGTGGCCAAGTGCTTGGGGGAAGCTGATACTGGCAGTGTATTGACCTAATAAGGAAGAAATATTCCTTGTGGTGGGAAGTGTGTGCCCAACCGTGTTGTCCACTCTGCCAGATGACAGAGAGAGTGTGTTGTGTGGACACAAACCCATGGCAATAATGATTGCATTCTTCCTCTCCAGACTCATTGCAGACTGCCTCAGCACTCTTATGTCCATTATCTGGGACCGCCTTCGCCGTCCCCCTTCTCAAACAGGTCACTTCAATAGGAATAGGTATGCCTGACTGTCCATATCACTCGTGTTTCCTTTTACATTGACTTGTTTTATCTAAAGGCTCTGAAATGGATGTTAGTCTCTCAGAATATGGCCACTGCAATTACGTATCACCCAGACAGGCTTGCATATTTTACGATAAGGTCAGCCAATGGCTTCCAAGTATGCATGTAAGAACTTGTCTTGTGTCTGTGTGCGTAGGTAACTCATGACTACGAACTGATCAACTATAGTGAGCATGGAACTGTGGTAGATGGTGTCCTGTATTCATGTGATTTCTCTGATAAGTCCACCAGCCCTCCACCGTCACTCATCCCGCACTGCACAACTCCCCACAATCAATCTCAAGCTCTATTTCAAAATGGCCAAAAAATAGCACTGGCATCGGCCAAGCTAGAAGCTGCAAGGATATTACTTCGGAATAAGCAAGAAGCCAGGAGAGCACAGGAGGGAGCACTCAGACTTTCTGCACCTGTTAAGGATGATTTTTCATTGGCAGAGGAGATGTCAAAATGTGAGGGTTTGATGACAAGAACTGGATTGAAGAGAGTGACAGCAGAGACCAGCAGTAGCTCTGGGGGGAATTCATCCGTGGTACTCAGTATTCCTTTATTTAAGACTAGGAAATCTGAAGCAGCTGGTAATTCTCCAAAAAGGAACACTTCAAAAGGACGCAGTCCTGCCAGAGTAGTGAAAATGTCAGAACCCAAAGAGGAGAAAAATGAACCAGCTGTGATAATCACTAATAGAACACAAGTACCTCTTCAGAAGAAACAGGTTTCCAAAGCTGTGAAAACTGAACCTATAAAGACTCTACCAACACCAACACCATCAGCTCCCCCAATTCAGTCTTCATGTAGTGAAGAAACCATCCCTCAAATTCATCATTCCATACCTTGTCATTGCCGCAAAAGCCTCTCCAGCATGGTGGGCTCTAATGGAAAAGGATGGGAGGGAACTGCTACCTTATATCATGGCAGTCGACTTCGTTTTGGTTGTTTACAATTCATTTTAAGCATAGCTGGTCGTCCAGGGCATACTGAACTTGTCCAAGCTCTCTCCAAACCACAGACAGACCAAGAAAAAAATAATCTACTGGCCTAGCTTCTTTCATTCCATTCTTAGATTCTTATTCAATTTGTGCATATTATTTATTTTTTCACATGTCTTACATTTTTCACTTCAGTGCACTTTTTTCTCCCATAAAAGAACATCTTTTTGGTGCATTCTTTACTAATGAGCTAGCAAGCCCGGAAAGCTTGTGTGGTTTCCTGTTTGTTCAGGGTGCCCTAATCGAGTTGCCGCAGAACTTGGTGCAAATGTGCTGTTAAATTCCTCTGCACTCTGCATCGAAAAGCTATAGCTGTAACTTGGCTACCTTTTTAGCAACCTCTAAGTGTTTATAAAGATGGCTGATGATCTCGAGATCGAAACGGACAAACTTTTGGCCGAGTTGGGAATAAGTAGCGGTGGAGGTGCAGGTGCTCCTTCTAGCAAGCCTCCTCCGGTACCCCCACCGCCTGCAGCTGCTGGTTCTGTCCCCCCTCCGCCGCCACCACCCCCTCCAGCTGCTAGCACTTCGTCCTCCACTAGCTCTTCCATCAAACTCAAAACCAACAGCGGTGGTCTCAAGCCAGCTGTAGATGCCCAAAAAGAAATCAACGAGATATTCGACTCCGTCATCAGTTTCGCAGGCAAGACTTCCAAGAAGAAAGTACCTCCTCCCGTAGCTCCTAAGCCCAAGAGAAAGATTCACGTCAGCTCTTATACCATGCAAGTCAAGAGCCCTGGGGCTAAAAAGGATACAGCTGGAATCCCCAGCAAACCAGAACCTCCTAAAATAGTGGCTGTTTCTCAAGCTCCCCCTCCTCCTCCTCCTCCAGCACCAGCTGCTGTGACAGCTCCCCCACCTGTCAAATCTTCCAGCAAACCAACTGAACCAGAGCCGTCTCCTCAAATTGCTTCCGAACCAATTCCAAAACCAATTCCGATGGTTGCTTTTGGCCCTGGGCTTGAAACGGTTGAAGTCAACTGCTTTGGTGACTTCCAGGTATCATGCACCCCAGATACAACTGTGGATGACCTAGAAGTGACAGTTAAAGGTCCCTCGGGTTCCAAACCAGTGGAAATCACTGAACATGGAAATGGGCAATTCTCTTGCTCGTATCTTCCTACATTCGCTGGTGATCATGTAATCTCCATCAAAGTGGAAGGTGAACACATCCAAGGAAGCCCTTACACCGCTCACGTCAAGTTTGCAGCTTACACTGACAAGTGCTCTGCTGAAGGTCCTGGTCTCGTTTCAGGGAGCACCACAGAGCCATGTCGTTTCAAAATTAGGAGCAAGGACGAGGCCGGGTATGCTAGAATGAGGATCCATGTTGTCGGTCCATCTAAGGCTGAACCTATCGAGATGGAAGAAGATGCAGAAGAGAAGTGCGTTAATGTGGCATATCATCCATCTGCTCCTGGAGATTATACCATCCGTGTGCTGTGGGGTGAGGCAAATGTCCATGGAAGTCCATTCACTGTTCCTGTTACTGGAGAGACAGTCAACGACCCGTCTAAAGTCATGGTCTCTGGAGATGGGTTGAATGGGGGTAAGGTTGACGAACCACTCAAAATTTTCGTGGAAGGAGAGGCTGGTGCGGGTCCTGGCCCTCTTGGTATCCGAATGGTCGGTCCCTCCAAGCCAACCATCACTGCAGATGACTCCAGCGAAGAAGGAGTAGAGCTTACTTTACTATGCCGTGATCCAGGGGAGTACCAGCTGATCTTGAAATGGGGAAATGATGAAGTTCCCAGTAGTCCTTATCCAATCAAGATCACCGGAGAGGGACGTCAAGTACATCCTGAGCTCTGCACTGCATCAGGTGATGGAATCAAAACTGGACAAGTCGGAGAGCCAGCTAAATTTAAGGTGGATATCCCTGACGAGGCAGGTCCTGGCACTCTGGGGGTGTCAGTAGCTGGAGCTCACCCTCCAAAACCCATCGAAATTGTCAATAATCAAGATGGAACAATGGAAGTCACTTACCACCCCTTGGCTCCTGGAGAGTACAAGATCGACTTGACATGGGCCGAACAGCATATCAAAGGTAGTCCCTTCACAGCAGTCGTCACTGGAGATGCCGTTCGTAATCCAAAGGAGGTTCATGCTGAGGGTGAAATCATTAAGGGTACATTCATGAAGTGTAACCAACTTGGGACGATATCAGTCAAACCCGGAGGAGGGGCAGGTGCTGGTCCTTTGCGTGCCAAGCTAGAAGGTCCGTCTAAAGCCGATCTACAACTGACAGCCAATCAAGATGGAACTATGTTAGTGTCATTCATCCCGAAGGATTCTGGCCACTACAAGCTGCACCTACTATGGGGAGGAGAAGACGAAAAAGATGAAATTGCTGAGAGCCCATTCCTTATCAAAGTGGAGAAGTGAACTCTGAACCAATCAATACAATGTCAAAATTTTTTAGTGATAATTAGATTGTCTTTATTACATACATGCATATATAGCAGTTTGAATTTGTGAAATAATAATTATAATACTAGAAATTCTTAAATTACACACCTGCTATATCTCAATGTCCAATTTTACTGATGAATAGTCTCATGAAATCAGCACATATCAACACCACCATCATTGCTGCAAGTGCTTCTTTGACCACCCTACCAAGTGACCACAGGTCTCTAGGGTCTTCATCCAGACGAAAGAACCAGGGAAATGTCACCACAAAGAAAACACCATAAAATGCTGACCCTTTGGTAAGCATAGTGTAGAAGTCAGGGTAGGTGTAATAAGGAAACCCACTGATTGTCCACGTCTCAATAAAGGCTGTCATAAATGCTATTAGAGTAATGAAGATTCCTAATAGGATATCTGGTGATGGGTACTTTTGTAAATATACTTTTGTGGCTCTTAAAAGTGGTGCTGCTAAAACGTGGTAAGTCATAAAGTACGGATGAGTGAATAAGAACATTGAGAGTGGCACTTGGTTGATTTCGATGCCCTTTCCTGTAGCCAATGGACCTGTGTATCTCATCCCAAGCATATCGTAAAAGTAGTGAGTGTAGAAATGGTTCCCAATGTATCCAACGATGAAAATGAAGATGTTTGCCTTAACTATGTAGCGTTCTGAGAATGGAATTCTTCTTTCCTTCATGTCTGGAAAAACAAGTGGACCCACAAAGCAAGGAATTGCTATGCCAAGCCCCACTAAAATGTAGTCATTAGGACTGAACTGCTCATACCACTTCCAGATCACCACTACAGCAAGGAATGATATCCATATTACCGAGTAAATGAGGATGAAGGTCTCCCCAAACACTTTACTTCTATTAACAGCTTTCCAAACCATTTTTCTTGCCACGCCTCTCTCTAGCTCTCTAGCTTGTTTTACTGCACATGCGCAGAAGTAGAATGCGCATGCACTGAATTGCTGCGCTGCCGCATTTTTGAAAAACCAGCTGCAAGGCAAGAAAAGCAGCACCTTTGGCGCCGTCTCTAAATCCCCAGCTGGAAATTAAAAGGTTCTACCAAAGTGCAGTGAGCCTGTACTTGTAGAAAACACTCCGCTGCATACAATAATATAATACTAGCATGTCTGACAATTGGGCAATGGATTTGGCTCGTGAGGAACAAGTATACTCTTCTCCGGACTCATCTGTCTCTCCAATTTCTTGGACTTATGGTTACCCTTCGTTGGAGAGTCCTGATGCTTCTTCTGGTTATGAGTACGTCGAGCAAGGAATAATTCCTCTCAGTGACCAAAACGCCGCAGATGACGGTAAATTTCTTGCAGGTTATTAAAGCTGCAGCATTTATGTTTATTAGAATGTTGTTGCTAGGATATGCAACTTGCTCCTCCAACTCTCCAAATTCGGCGGATGCTTGCTCAGAGATAGGCCAGGAAGAGACAGATAAGGGAGAACCTAGTACCACCAAACCAAGCCATAGCATTAAGTAAGTCCACTTAGAATTGCGAGTTTGCACTAATGACTGGTAAAACTATCACATTTTGTGTGATAGAGATGATGCCAAAAAAATTATACGGAATAATACTGCTAAGAGGCTGGCAAAGAACAAGAATCAAAGACTGAGGGTGTCTGATAGAAACAAAATAATGTGGGAACTCAAACACATCATAGCAGCCAGTGATTTGGTGCAAGCAAAACCCAAAGGAACTAGATTTTATACAGAGGTAAGAATGTGCTAATAATATAGTATGGTTTTAATACTTTGCCCTCTGTCTTGCAGTTAACGACATTGAAATATGCAAGACTACTCATTCAACAACTGATTGCAAGGAAGAATTCACAGCAGTGACCTATTACTTTTCAAGCCAATCTTATATCACCTCATACATATTAATTTCTTAGTTTCGGTACTATGAACCAGAAACTCCATTGAAAATGTGCTTAATTAATTACAAGGACTTTTTAAAATTTTACAAATAACTTTCTTTTTAATGAATTATTGTTCTATATAGTGCTATTATCAAAATCTGTGTTGGTTCAGCTTTGTTGCAGACCGAAATACTTCAAACTACGGTCCATTCCGACTGACGCAACAAATGAAGCATTCTTGCCAAAGCGCACACCAGTCACAAGTCCAGTGTGGTCTGTGTGAAAAAGACTACAAATGATGCCCCAATATAAGAAAAATTTTCAATGTGCATTCACCTCTGAACGATTTTAAAAGATGCCACTGCTTGCATAAGTATATCCTAGACAGGCACACACACACACAGGATGATGTGACTAATTATGACAAGGTCATAACCTACTGTATGTCAGTTCCGGCCACACCCAAGTATGTTCCAGTCTGGTCAAAACTAACACTCTGTACCTAAAAGAAAGAAGCAAAGATGAAGGAAGGTAAGATAGAGTGGATGTATTTGAACCTGGTAATTCGATTCCAGTTCAATGGTCTTGAAATTTTTGAGTTTCCGCAAATCCCAGAGTTTCACCACAGAGTCATCAGCAGCAGAAGCCAAGTAGTAACTATGTACCCAATCAAAAATAATATAAAAATGAACAGACTCCATAAAACAAAAGAGAGAGAAATTACCCATTTTCTGAGAAAGCTATGCTAGTGATTTGTCCCGTATGTCCAGAGAAATTGGCGACATTGGATCGTCCTTTCAAGTCCCAAATCTTTACAACACTATAATTGGATATCACGTGACCTCATACAAGTAGTGTCATAGCAATCCTCATACCTATCAGAAGTTCCGGTTCCAAAAATAAGACCATCAGGATGGAATTGAGCACAAGTAAGAGCTTGTGTACAAGATAAAGAAATTGAAAATGTCTTTCATCAGCATCTTTCTATTATTACCAGTAGCTGCTGAAGGATCATTGCCTTTACTTATCACACGTCCAGATCGAATGTCAGCAAAAGCCCAATTCTACAAAACACAAACATCAAAAACAATTCCATCATCAATAGCAGTCAAGTTACGTACCTGGTCTAGAGAAGAACTCAGCAAGTAGTCACCTGTTGGGTGTAAACTGATTCCAGTCACTGCACCATCATGGGCCTATCAAAACAAAATGTGAGGAAGTTCTTTCATCCTTCAACACATCAAATGAAGAGTACATACCCTTATGATCTGGAGACATGTACTAGACTCCACCGCCCAGATTCTGACAGTCGTATCGGGAGAAGAAGTAATGGCGACGTCCTAAACATTAACAGGGAGTGGTGCACATGCCAAATAATAAGTATTTCTTACTTCTTTCGGATGATAAACTGCTCCAGTAACCTTCTTTGTGTGACCCTTAAGAGTAGCCACCAACTGTTCCGTGTCTTTCTGAAAGATAACAGCATTCTTGTCAGCTCCACCTACATTATCATGATATCATTACGAGCAGGAACTCGGGGGGGGGGGGGAGACTAAACCTGTAAGTGCTCGAGAAGCATCCCCAGAGAGGTCGAGGGCTAGTATTCCGGGTACACTTGCACTATGAAGACCCTTTGGAAAAGAAGAAAGAACAGGAAAGACAAATGAAATATGTGAATTGATGGATACTACTGTAGCAGGTGTCCAGTATTGTGGTCTGTAAGGCACAAGGGTGGAGAGCAGAAAGGGAAGGTACACTATGATCTCCGATAGATGTGGAGATAATTACAATGGGCTGGATCTCAATACAACATTGATTTTTATCAAGCAAGCTCAGCAGGACAAAACTTGTAACCCCTCTCTTTCTCTCCTTCTCCCAAAGGAGGAGGAGGACATGCCCTCAGTTCTTACATAATATATTTTACACATGGTATCTGTGGTGATCTCACTGAATTTGGCTCCAGCACTATGATAATAAAACCACTCACTGGATGGGATGCTATTTGCTCGAATTTGGAGATATCTTCAGCTGACGTCAGGCCTTCGGGAACCTTCTTTCCCCTCTGAGAGACCACAAAGAAGACATCTCAATTGGTATTTAAATCATTTATAAAGACTCACCTTTTTACGCTCTGCAGTAAGTTGAGAAGCAGTGTCTTGAAGCTAAATAGAAAGCAAGTTAGCAACATAGGCTTAGCTAAGTGCAAAGTTTAAGTGCAGTAACCACAAATCATCTGATCATTGTAGTTCTTAATTATTAACACCAACATCTGCACACTTCATGTAGACAGGGAACAGCCAGCCAATCTATATCTCTAACTCAACAATTATCAGCGGCCATTAAAGTCAGAGCTCCTACCACACAATTACAGGTCTCCAGCCTCCAGGCAACCTAAGTTACCTAGTAACAGGCCAGGCATGTAAAATTACATATGCAAAATACATGTACATGCACCACATTGTACTTGTACTCTGTACTTCAGATACACGCTCCAGATATTGGTGGCAGCTACCCCTTATCTACTGGTATTATGACTTGAAAAGGCACCTTCTGTTGTATTTCTTCAGTCATCTCAATAGGAGCTTCTTCTGTTTCCATGCTCTCCTGAGCAACTGGCACATCAGCTTGCTACAATAAAATGTTTTGGTCAGTGTGTGTAGTACCACTTTCTTTGGAGGCGTGTGCTACAATCCCTTAATAAAATTATTGAAGGCGAGAAAACATTACAACTGTGGAGTTCAGGATGGTCATGGGTAGTGGCTTAAAAGAACCATGTCCTATAGCTAGGGAGTAACACAGACCATAGAACCCACCTATTCCCCTAAACCTTCCTGCATATAATTACATGCATGGTCCACAAGGAACAGGACAGCATGAAATCACACTAGCTAGCTAAATGGAATAAATCTGGTCCCAGTGACTTGATGTACCTGAATAGCTCCTGGAGGTGCATATCCAGCTGCTTGGGGTTTCAAAGTTGCCAACGCTAGAAAATAAAGCAAGGGATAAAATAAGCAGTGCATTAAAATATTTAAAGTGTAAAAAAGGAGTGCATAATTACAAGGGTTCTCTCAGAGGACATGAGTAGAGTAGATATCATAAGTTGGATCATTGAACAGCAGTTTCTCCTCATCATTGATACACCCTTGCCCATAACTAGCTAGCTAGTAATTAATGCCCACCTTCTCTTGCAGCAGTGACTTCCTTTGTTAGTCTGGCTATGACCCTGCAAGCAGCATCATGCTGGTAAAGAGCATGAGACAATTCTAGAATTAGAAGGACAAAAAGGAGAATTTCTCTTGAAATAGCATCACAACTAGTCATGGAGGCAAGCAATAGTAATCTCAGATGTCAGTCTTTTTCATTCTTCATCAAACGAAAGATGGTATTTTAGTGATCTCATCATTGATTACATAAAGAGGCTGCCACCAGGTATAGTTATTAAAGAGTCTAACCTTGGCGTACTGTTTGCAGTTGTTGCCTCAAAGTGAAGCTGTGTAGCATGCAACCATCCTAATGGAAAGGGGGAAAAAATCAACAGACATAAATCTACCCTTGAAACACAGATCTACCCTTAATGGTCAACAAAACAAGTGATATCTCAGCGGACATGGATAATATCAGCACTGACTTCATAACATTATAGCAGTAACATTATCTTCATCACTGATATCACCACTATCAATAATAATTATATTTGGCCAAAAATAATTTTTTGAGGGATTACAGCTTTCATTTCATCCTGCTTCCCATCACTGGATACTCTTACCCATTCATCTTGCAGTAGTTTGAGGATGGCTGGAATACTTGTAGCTGATGGTGGTCGTGGCTTGATGAGTGGGTTAGCTGGAATCAGATAGTGTGCATTATTTAGAATATTGCTCCTGGTGTATGCAACAGATATTATTCATCCTATTGAATGGTATATTTACTCTTTATTTCCAATAGTTGATCTTCTGTGAGTGGTTCTCCATTTATAGGATCTGACCCATTTTGTTGAATAAATTTGACAATCAATCTCTTCTCGAAAACGTGATTTGAAACTGGTGAGATAACTGGATCTTCTGGAACTTCATTGGAAACTAAAATAGGAATGAGTACAGAAATATTAGCAAATGCGGCCTTGTGTTCGACTTACTGGAGCAAATCAGCGCCATTTCTCTCTGCAAATGCTGCAAAAAAAAGCACGTGGTTTGGTTGAGCAAAAGCCACACCCACATAGGTTGGATATCAACACAGCTACAGCTAGCTCAGAATTGAAGGAAGATGTTATCACGGGTGGTGAAAGAGCATCAGGAGAAACAGGCACTATTTAGAGAGCAGCAAGAAAAGAGGCGTCGAGCCGCCTTGGCAGCAGTCCAGAAGTGCTCGGATGCTATGGTTGATTCCCTCAACTCCAGTGTGGAGAAAGCATATGAGAACCAAAGGAAGTTGGACCGTGAAGCCAAGGCTCTTCAATCACACTCTGCACGCTACATCAAGCAGACCACACAGTGGTTGAACCTAGTCGAGGGGTTCCATAAGAATTTGAAGGGTCTGGGAGACTTGGAGCAATGGGCAAGGACTATTGAGAACGATATGCAAATAATTGTTGCCAACTTGGAGTATGCTTATAGAGGATCAGGAGAAGTCCATGTAATCCACGAGGACAAACCCCCTTCATAGAATGGTGCATCTTTTATCAGTGAATATTTTGATCTATTGTGTGTCAACAAATTTTTATGACCATTGGGTAATAAGTGATATTTGCCTTCAAGAATTAAATTACTACTACTACTACTACTCTGAAGACAATGCAATTTTCAATCTAGCAAAATCTTCCTTCAAATTGTCATCATCAGGAGAGAGTTTCAAGGCGGCACTGTAGTCCTGAACTGCCAAATCAATCTGACCTTGATTAGCATAAGCAGTCCCTCTTCTTACAAATACCTTTGTCCTTGCAGCATAGTTGGAAGGAACAACAGGGTAGTAAAGATCCAGGGCCCTGCAGCAATCCATTATGCATTTTTCATGCTCACTTAGTGCCAGCCAACAAGCAGACCTATTGGAAAATAGTTGGGGTAGGTTGGGGTTGAGTTTCATGGCCTCTGAAAAGGCATTTATTGCTGCTTCATAGTTGCCAGCTTTGAAGAATTCAACACCTTTGTCCTTCAGGAATTCAGGATTTCTCTCATTGATAGTTTCTCCTGATTTTTGGTCTTTTGGCGTTGAGATCTTGCGAGCAGCAGCCATCTTAGTGAGCCACTCCTGCTCTTCCTGTTCCTTGGATTCTCTCGCTGCTGTGGGAAAGACTCTTGGAGTGAACCTGACTTCAATGCTTCCTCCTTTTCTTGGTGGAGGAGGTTTAGCAGCTGAAGACTTCTTCTCTTTCCAAATACTCCTATCACTTCCTTTGATAACTACATTATTGTCAACATTCTTACTAGAATCAACTCTGATACTCTCTTTTTCTTTCCTTTTTTTCTGTTTCCATTCTTCCAATTCCCTCTCTGTTCGTTCTCTCTCTTGCTTCTTGACCTGTTCAATTCGTTCCCTTTCTTCATCCTCTAATTTCATCTCTTGCTTGATAGCAAATGTCTGTTCTTCCTTCTTCTTCTTGGCTTTCTGCTCAGCTAGCTCAACAGCTTTCTTCTGAGCGTGTTCAATAGCTTCAGCCCTTTTTGCAGTCATACGTTCTTTGTCTTCAAAGTCCTCAGATACAAGTCTCCCCCACAGCCCACACTTTTCCTTAGATAGGATAAACTTCACCACTCCATTGCCAATCTTAGCTGTGCATTTTTCTTCCAACACTGGTGCAAAGAGGTGGACTTCAAACAGATAAGGGGGAAAGTTGACCTTTATGTAGCGATCAGTAGAAAAAATGTCAGCTTTGGTGCTCTTGACGCCCTTGAGAGGTACCGTGATGTTGACTTCATGTTCAGTTTCTCTCCAAGTGAAGTCCTTCACAACTATAGGCATTTTTTCATGTAGAACTTCTTATGGTGTGCATTATTACGAATTAATGTGCTCTATTTAGAGAGATGCGCATTAATTAAAAATCCAGGTATGGCTCTGCTTTATACTATAGGTAGTAGGAATCTATGGAATTCTCAACGACTGGCAGTCCATAGATGTCTTCATAATAGTCCTCTGTCACTCACTGCTACTGCTGGCTTTGGAAATGGCTGGAAAAGGCTGATTTCCAGACACTCTTCATGTACCATCTTTAGATACACCTTACCCAAGACTACCTCTACCAATAATGTACACAGCTACAGACCTACTCATACCATTTCATACCCTGTTTGTCTATGGCATCAATGGGTCAGGAACTTGAGTTTTGGTAAATAGGGTTTTAATGTTCTCTTCCGGTATCCTTAAGATTCCATTAATTCGGCCCCCAGGTGGAGATCAGGAGATTTCTGCAGTCCAACAGGCCCTTGAAAAAATAACTGAGGGGAAGAATATGAATACCAAGGTGAAGGAGAAGCAGCTGGCCTTCTTCAAAGCCCTTACACAAGATGTCTCAGAACTGACAACTGAGTTGATTTCCAAGTTGAACTGTGAGACTAAACGTGAGCTGGAAATGGTCTAATCTGATCCAATTTATTAAATACTGCCATCTTCAGTCTCTGCAGAGGAGATTTACATTCTAGCAATAGCCATTTTTGAAGCTAGGAATTATGGTAAGTGTGTTGTATCACTCTGTGTATGCAGGGGAGAGAATTTATACACTTTGCTAAGATGTGTTCTACCTTCTCTCTACAGTCAGTGAAGAGGCATATCTCACAGAACTGGCTGCTTACTTGTTTGGATATTCGGGGGAACAAGGAGACCACAATGCTAACTATACCTATGCTCAACTACTCAGAACAGGTGACCTAAACGCACTTTTTAAATTGTTGATTTACTTCCCCCCCTCATAGGCCAAGGAGTGAAAATGGACTTAGCTAAAGCTGCTGGAATCTTAACTGATCTTGCCATGAAAGGTCACCCTTATGCACAGGTACATCATCAGTTGACATGCAGTTCTCTTTGCAGCCACTTTTTTTTTCTTATTTTCTCTGAGCAGTTTGCTTTGGGAGGGATGTATTATAATGGTAGTGGTGTGACCCAGTCCTTTCAGAGAGCCTACACACTCTACAAGGTCTTATGAAATAGTCTACATTATGACGATGCATTAGAATTCACTGCTCCCCACCATGTACCAGTACAGGTGAGTGCGCAGAATTATGTGCCACAAGCTTACAACATTCTTGGTATGTTTTTATAGTACTATACAATGACTTGTGTTCATATCCTTTTTCTTCCTACCTACCCCTCCCCCTATCCCCACCTCTTACCCCTCCCCCTCTTCTCCCCTCCCCTTCTCCCCATCTCTTCTCCTCTCTCCCCACCTCTTCTCCTCTCCCCCTCTCCCCACCTCTTCTCCCCTCCCTCTCTCCCCACCTCTTCTTCCCTCCCCCTCTCCCCACCTCTTCTCCCCTCCCCCTCTCCCCACCTCTTCTCCCCTCCCCCTCTCCCTCTTCTCCCCTCCCCCCTCTCCCTCTCCCCACTTACTCTTATTCAGGAAACATGCATCGCTTTGGACAAGGTGTTAAAGAAGACATCAAACAAGCTATTGAATACTATCAAAAAGGCTGTGAAATCGGTTAGTAGGGTAGAGAGGTCAGCATTTCTGTACTCAGTCACACATCAATCTTGTGCCCTTCCAGGTGATCCTCTTGCTCACATCAGCATGGCTCACTGTTATGCCCATGGCAAAGGTGTGGAGACATCCATGGAAAAATCATTCGAAAACTACCTTGAGGCTAGCAAGTCAAGTATGTTCACTAGCTGATCTGATTCCCTCTTGATCACACTGACTGGTCCTCCATAATTGTGCCCTTCCAGATAACCCTTTAGCTCTGTATAACGTTGGAACACATTATTTCTCTGGACAAGGGGTCAAGCAAAGCTATGAAAAGGCTGCAGAGTACTTCGAGAAGGCCTCCATATTGGGGTTTTCCCCTGCTCAGGTATGTATATTATAGAGTATATAAGTGTAATATCAATGTATCAATTTTCAGGTTAATCTTGGAAATATGTACTACTTGGGCATGGGTGTGGTTAAGAGTAAGGAAAAAGCCAAGGAACTTTTCAAACTGGCAGCTGACACTGACGAGAATGCCAAGGGACTCTTGGAACAGATAGAATCGGAGGAAGGGGCTGAGAAGGGGGACAAAAAGTTGTGAATCTTTATTTGTATAAAATGTCAATACTAAGTGATATCATTGTCATCATAAAATAAATAACTTGCATGTGAAATATGATGTGCATCAAAGTTGAACTAATTGGAGTTCATCATGTGACTCATTGACGTCTGATCCTGATGGATCACTGGTTCCTCTCTCCTTGTCATCGTCTTCTGTGATGGAAGGTGCCCCATCACTGCTCACATCTCCACTGTCATCTTTAACAGCAGCAGCAGCAGAAGATTTGCTCAATTTACCACTCTTAGTAACTTTCTTCCCAGCTGCTGCCTTCTCCTTGCTGGCACTTGGTACACGTCTCTTTTTCTTCTTCCCAGAAGTGACCAATCCCTTTCCAGCTGACGTAACTTCAACATTATCCGATGCAGTCCACTCAAAATGTATCTTGGAGACTTTTCTTGTGGACTTGACCCACTCTCGGGTGCTAGGGTTCACATCATTACCACTGGTGTCAGTTTCATCATAACTCTGTTGTTTCACTTCTTTACTGGGGAAAGAAGGAGGGATATCCCCTTTGAGGTACTGCTCGTAGTTGTCATTTTCTGTCTCAGACTGTGTGAAGTCAAGTACTGTCTCTGCCGTTTCCCGTGTGTACATTGTGTCGTCGATGGAAGAGATAAGACTTCTCATTGTGCCACTGCTCCTGGATTTCTTGTTATGAGTTGCCTCGTCTTCCTCCAAGGTACCAGGCTGGAGGGCACGCAAGAACACCTGCCCATTATCACTGAGATAGCCTGGCTTGGTGTAGTCTTTGGTGGCCTTCAGTATGATATGTCGTGTTGGTTTCTCAGCCATGTGAGAGAGGTCACTCAAGATGGTGGAGAAGCTCGGACGCTCTGTGGCTACAAATTGCCAGCATCGCTGAAGCAGAAAGTACCTGTGGGTTTGGTGTCATAATGTGAGACAGATGGACAGAACAGACAGTAAGATTCCTCCTCATTTTTATCACTCACAATTCATTGCTGAAACTGGCCAAGAGCTGTGGCCTCTCTCCGCCCACCATTCTTCCATGGAGTTCATTCACCTCTACGTTTGGGAAAGGGATGCTATTGAAGGTGACCGTGCGGTAGACTAGGATCCCATAGGACCAGGCATCACTGCAGACAGAGTAACATTTGTCCCACAAACACTCTGGCGCCATGTCCTGGAGAAAGCGTTCTCTCTCTGAGACCACGTAGTAGTACCCTTCATGATGCATGCCTGCAGGGCAGGAAGAGGAAGGAGGGGGAAAGAAAGACAAGCAAGGTGTCTTCATTTCAGGAGTAAATCGTACACATCCATTATCTATTACAATGAGACATAGGAAAAGTGTCTCACCAGGATTTACTATCTTCACATTCAACCTATCTCCCATCAATATATTCCTTGTTGAAAGGTCACGGTGAATGAATCCATGATCCGTCAGAAATTTCTAATAGTCACCAAAAACACACACACGGTGACACCAAAAACAAAAAACAAACAAAAAACAACAACTTGAAAATAGTAAGAAAAGAATTACACATATCATTACCATTCCATCTGCCACTTGCAAAATGATGCTCATTATGTCTCCTGATACATGTTTGTGGTATGCCCCTCTCAGTGTGCTCCTAACCAACTTAGTGTACCACTCTGGTATTGGTCCTTCCATCAGTGCGACCAGGAAGTCATCCAAGGTTCCATTGGGGATGAATTCAAGCAAGAGACAAGTGGGACCACCATCAGTAGTCAGTCCCACCATTGACACTATGTTGGGGTGGGATCCAGCCTGGGGGGGATGTGAAATTTGAACAGGAGTACTGATACACATTATTGTGGTATAACCAGCAAGCTATGTGGAGGTTTTCCTAAATAAAAGGAATTACTAATCGTACGATCAAGGACTGCTACGATAATAATTTAATAGCCTATTTTTCCCCAATGTTTATGCTTATATGCAGTAACTAATGTGACCTTCTCCTGGAATGCTTTCAACATGTGCGCTTCATTCATTAGCTCCTCATAACCCAGTTCTGATTTTTCATCTGGAAATATTAATAATGATTGTCATTAGTTCTTCTCTTATTTTATAACAAGTACCTTTGAGACGTTTGACAGCCACTGGGACACTAAGCATTCCATTGATTGGCTGATTGACGATCCCGTGATGGACCACTTTAAAAGTCCCCTTGTGAAGAAGCTCCTCAAAGAGAATGGAATTGAATTGAATGTCAATGGGACCTTTAAGGTAGTGATTCAAGAATAATAACATCCTATATACATTGCTAAGTTACTTACCTGCAAAGTCTACTTCCTCCACTTGAGCTTCTTCCATCATTAAAACTTCTTCCATCATGGATATTGGCCTTTGATTGTGTGGTCTTGCTTCTTTCCTTCGCTTGACTGTCATGCAAGCCATGCACACGACACCGATCAGTAGCATGACGATGATGACCAGTGAGACCACTCCTATGATCACTCCAAATTGCAAGGTGGTGAGAGTGCCAAATGGGTTGACCGCAACAACTGTAGTGACGACACTGCTGGAAGTCGTTGAGGTTGTGGGAGTGGTGGAAGGGATGGCAGCTATCCCAGGGGAATAAGATACAATGTTAAAAGTGGGACCTACTCATGTGATATACATGTACTGTGTATTAGGTATAGCCTACAGACTCAATGAGCCACAATGCTCTATATTGTAGTAATATTTGATTGAGTTCAGTGTTTAATGATCCACTTAATGTTTATGTAAGGCATGGTCAGATCCATTGAGCTTTAAACTTACTGGGGAGAGCCAAAATGATATTAACAGCACGGGTGAGATAACTCCCTAGATTGCTCAGAGTGGTCACACACGCATAGTAACCAACGGTGGAGTTTGTCAGACTCTGAATCCGAAGTTCTCCAGACGTGAAGAGGAGGTAATTTTCAGGATCTCTTTGTGGGTCGAAGAGGGTTCCATTCCTGTACCAGTTACTGCTAACTTCCACGAGACATGTGGACTTGAGGTAAAACTTATTGCCACATGTCCCTACGTGCTGCATGAGACACAAATGAATTATTATATTTGGAGGTTTCCTGTATTGTATGGATGGCACCATAATAGCTAAACTTCTTGCATGTCACACCTGAACATTTCCTGTTCTTCCACTTATAGTGGTAGATCCTTCACTGGGAATGGACGATGGTGTCCCCGTGATGACAGCTGTTCGCATAATCAATTGGAGGTAAGCAATTCCCAACATCAACCATGCAAGAACTCACAGTACACACTGAATTCCATCCTCAAGACGGACTCCCTCACTTCCTCCACTTCAAGAACGAAGAAGCAGCTAAACAAACAGCTACCACTACTGGAACCACTGCGGTACAGAGCCTGGTAAAACCCACTATGCTCACACTCCACTGGCAGTGTGTAATTGGAAGACATCCGTTCTAAAAGTGCATGAATGGATTATAGCTAAAGCTATAGGATGTGGAAGACTAATCAGCTTGTCTGTACTGAAAGTGCATAAATTGAGATAATATGCAGCGGTAAGTCAGCAGGTGAACAAGCTAGCTAGCTAGCAAGCTAACTACTTACCTATTGTAACTCCATTTGTTATGCGTTCTCTGATGGTGATTCTGTCTAGACCTAGCCTGACCCATTCCCAGGCATATTCTTCTGGACTGCTCAAGACTGCACTTGCATCTACCTGGCAAGGCATGGAAAAGGTCGATTTATTGGTATTTGGCTGCAGAAAGACATTCTTGTGGATGTTACAGTTCAGTTGAGACACTGCACCATGCAGCAAAACCACAGCAAGCAAAACTGCAAATTCAATACTTCAGTTATGGCAGCATTTATTGTTGACTAACTCATGATGGTTACCTCTTTCTATACACAATACGGAGACCATCTTGACTTCTTCCAATTTTGCAGAGTGGATGCGATCCTTGAGGCCAGTCGGGGGTGGGGCTGGAATGTCATTAGCTCACGATAATGAGATTCATAAGGTTGGCGTAAACAAATCATAGCTGGGCATGCGCACTATTTAGAATAGATTCTAGAATCGCCTGGAAGTCACAAGCTGAATCTAGAGATTTGGAGTGATGTGTAGTTAAAACTGGGAAATGAGTGATCTATGCATTAGTAGCCAGGGAACGAAAGGAGAAGGCCAGATGGCTGCGCTAGTATACACCAGAGGACAAGCAACAGAGAGGTATAATCATAATTATCTATCATCCTGACTCTCCAACTCGCTTTCATTACAGATCTTTTCTACCTTCAAAGAGAAAGAATTCAGATCTTCACATGGAAGGGTAAGTATCCAAAGCTACGGGATTTTGTACCGTTATCTTTCCACTGTTCACCTGTGTTCTCCCCCAGCATACCTTAAGCATAGGGGCTCTCCATGATGCCTCCATGTACATCTTCCCTTTGATGTGGTCAATAGAATGCTGACCACAAATACCCTTTGATGTGTGAAACCACCCCTAGAGAACACTGATCCACTGTGTTAATAACCCTTTTGTGATGTCTTTATTAATGTGTGCAGAGTGACAACTCACCACACTTCAAAGCAATTCATCAGTGAGGAGTTAATGACTGCTCATTTGGAACAGCTGAGACTTCCACCCAGTGACAATGTGAAGGAGACCAACCGATCAGAATTCAAATATCACATGACTGACTGGTCACCTGCTGGGGGTGGAGCTGGAAGCAACTTGGACGTGTCTAGATGTCACGTGACTGGTTGGTCGTCGGCTGGGGGTGGAGCTGGAAACAACTTAGATGTGTCTAGATATCACATGACTGGCTGGTCACCTGTTGGGGGTGATTATTCACCACAATTAAGCATCAGAACCGTGGCATCCTGTCCTCACTCATTAGAGTGCCAAGTCAGCAGAAAAAGGCATGCGGAATACACCCCAGAGGAATACTGTGACACAGAGCAAGATTCAAGTGGTAGTCTTTCTAACTCTAATAAGAGAATGAGACTGGACAGAAGTACTGCAATTCCTAGTAGAAGATTAGAAAACTTTAAGAACGAGAACCGGGGTAGGTTTCTGGAAAGACAGAGACATGACAGTACTGCATTGCCATTGCTACTAACAGCTCAATCTTATGGGAGTAGCAATTCTGACCTTTCTTCCATACCTGAGGACCAGGAGTTAGGTCAAGAACTATCATCTCCACCAAGTAGTCAAGGAAGATTTATTCGTGACAGTAAGGATATTTTTGACATCAAAGAAGACTGGGGTGACTTTGCCAGTCCCTCTGACCCCACCCAATCCTCTCCACCATCCACAGCTACAGATGAAGGAAGCGTTGAACCTCACTCTGTATGGATAGCTCCCGAACTTAAATCCATCACCTCACAGAGTAACTCCCTCCTCCCTACCTCTATCATCAAGGAAATGTAAGTCAGCCCTTTGGTGCATGAAACCATGCAGTGCACTAATGTTGAGAAATTCTTTTGCAGCAGCTCTAGAGGGATGGAGTTGGTCCCGTGGGTGGCTCCTGATACTCTTCTCAAAGTACATGGAAGTGAAAATGTAAATTGCTTATGATAGGTCCACTGTTAAATTACTGGATTATTTCAGATGAAGGAAGGATGTGATCAAACCAGTGGAGAGTTGATCACCATCAATTCCTCTCTCAAAGATACTTCACAATCACCTAAATCATTGTATGTTGGACTATCCTTAATTGTTATGTAATGTTGTTATGATGTAATGTTGTTATTTTCTTTTCATATCAAGGATTTTCCAAGACAAATCTAATAGCAGATGCTCATGTGACTGCGATGAGACAATCATGGATTGCAGTTGTTAAAAACACAAATAATGTTTGAAGTTCAAGTTCTCCAAATATCTCAACAATTTTAACTAATAACAGTAATATAATAATATGAAGTCAAGTTTATAAATATCCACCTTGGTCTCCAAATTTCTCAACAATTTTGTTGTTAAACGGATTTCTTTTTGGGAGAGCCCCTTCGATCCCAGCAAGAATCTTGAACACAAGCTCAGCGGTGAAGGCTTGACCTGTCTGAGAAGGGTGGAATCCATCCACCGGTTCCACAAGTTCCCATGCCTCGTGCCCCATATTAACCCACATCCCAATGGCGGCAGGCAAAGGGGGATCGATGTAGAACACTTTGAAATTCTTGAAGGTGGTGTTGGCCACCACATCTTTGAGTACAGCATTGAGCTGCATGGCTCTCTCTGTGGTTAGATTTCTCCATGTTTCATTGCTGTTCATCCACCCAAAACACGGTGAAATCTGAAGGCAGTTAAGATAATCGTACATCTGAGAGTAATTTACATCATCATGGAGGGAACCTATTGGGTGTGTGCGATGGGCCAAGATCTCATATAATGCTCTGCCATCCACCAATCCCATGGTAATAACAATGGATCCTGGAGCAACATGTTGGTCCACATAGTTGAGGGTCTCCAGAGTGTGGGTACGGAAATCTTCTGGTTTGGTCATGTGTTGCATGTTTGGGTGGCCATCACACACATCATTGCCGATGAGAGCCAAAGTCAGAAACACTGGATTATCTTCCACACCACGTCTTGCAAAGGACTTGACAATCTCTTCAGCCATAGCACTGGATCTTGCTCCATTCACAGCAATGTTCTGATAGTCACGATGGTTGCAACGATTGAGTTCGTGAAGACGAAGATACAATGAGTCGACTTTTCCTGTGATTGTCAAATTTGACCAAGATGAGTTCATGAATCCAGTGGTACTAGACATCATGGGCCAATCAAATTCATTCTCCAAAACAAGAAGAATGTCTTTGAATGCTTCTTTGCTCATCTCTTTGCTGGTTAGCCAAGCCGGAGGAATATGAAAGTGAGCGCCAGCACTGTCACCAAGGAGAATAGTTCCCATTTGTTGACTCTTGCTGCACCAGAGTGACTCATATGTCTCGCCACTGGTGGGGTCCACTCCTATAATACCATTGCAGTTGGTATCCACTGTAGAGTCATTGATAGTGTGACGTCCTGGATATATATCTCTGTCCTTGTCATTGCAGTCTTTGCCCCTCCAATAATAACCTCTCAGAGACCCAATTGTGGAGAAGTAGTCGCCATCAGTGTCTGTCAGGCTGAAGGGAATGTGATCATTAAAGATATCACAAATAGGCTTGAAAATATCAATATCACAAAATTTAATGAAAACTGAGCTCCGAAAGAGATACTTCTTGCCCTCAGGGTAACCTCTGGTTGCAAACAGTGAAGCAAATTTCTTTTGCACTTGAAATGCCCTAGAAAAGAGATCTTCCTTTGATTCATGTTTCGGTAAAGGAAAGAGGTGGCAGAATTCCCCAGTGTCATTTTTGCACAGACCTGTAGCATAGCAAACCATATCTGGTGTCTCTCCAGCCTCCAGCAGCTCAATAATCTCTGGAACAATCTCCACAATCACACCTTTGCAGGGCTTTTGCAAGTTATCAGGTAAAAACTCGCAGAATATTTCGAAGGCTCTGGCTATGGAAGAGTTGTGGATCTCTGCTAACTGTTCTGCAAGTCCAAACAGGACAGAGCAGGCAGCACATGCGGCGCCTCCATTAACGTCCTGAAGAAAGAAATCTTTCACCCAGCTCGTTTGCCCATGGAGGGGAGGACCTGGCGCTCCGGAAAGACAGGTCAGCAGTGCACAGAATACAAGAGATACCTTCATAGCTAATTCACCTCTACAAGAATAACTATGAATAATAATAGGATAGGTAATCTAACTAGGAGCCTGGGTACGAGGCTAACTAGGCTGTGAGAGACTGATGTTATGAGAATCTGCAACCAATAATAATAATGTATAAGATTTAAAAACAAACTTGACATAAAATAAGTCCCCGATAGTGGCTGTAATAATCATTAATCTTGCTTGGAGCCCTTGGTCTGACCAAGTACACGAAGATGATCAATATGACACTGCAATGCTTCCTTGGTAGTGTCTACGTAGCGGTACTTGATCCCATACTCCTTGCAGGTCTGTTCAATGATGGGGGTGATCTTAGCGTAATGGGACTGGATGATGCCTGGGAAGAGGTGGTGAGTAGTCTGGTGATTCAGGGCTCCAGTGAACACCGTCCAGAACCAGCTCCGTGTGGCATAGTCCTGAGTCGTGGAGATTTGCAGCTCTGCCCTAAAAGGATAAAAATTTGCAGGGCAGTAGGCCTATCTATAATTGTAAACCTACCAATCCATATGAACAACATTATCTTTATCTGGCTTAGGCCATTCAACCTGTTGATACAAAATAATTAACTTCATAATCAATATTTTGTTGTTTTGATGCACTTACATCACTGATGACATGAGAAGTTTGAAAAATGAGAGCCAGCCAGTAGCTACCAAGGACCTCGGCTATTAGGTTCATCAGCAACTGTCATAAAGGTTCATTAAAATGAATCACAGCAAATGGTACAAGCTCTTTCATAACTTACCAAAGTGTACCATGGCACAAAGAAAGAAGGAATCACAAATCTATAAGTGATATGAGTTAGCTTTCCACAGAAAAAGATGATCCATTGGTTCAGGAAGAGTGGATTAAGCCTAATCGTTGCTATAGAGATGAAGAGTGGGACTCAATAAATGCTATTACTAAGAGCAAAGGTGCTCACAGTTTTTCAAGGTCCACATAATGATAAAGTCTTGCAGTCTGGTCTTAATCCCAAGCTAGAGAGAGAGAGAGAGAGAGAGAGAGAGAGAGAGAGAGAGAGAGAGAGAGAGAGAGAGAGAGAGAGAGAGAGAGAGAGAGAGAGAGAGAGAGAGAGAGAGAGAGAGAGAGAGAGAGAGAGAGAGAGAGAGAGAGAGAGAGAGAGAGAGAGAGAGAGAGAGAGAGAGAGAGAGAGAGAGAGAGAGAGAGAGAGAGAGAGAGAGAGAGAGAGAGAGAGAGAGAGAGAGAGAGAGATTGAAAGAGAAAGACAACAGAGTGAGGACACTCACAGCGCAATAGAGTATAGGTACATAAACATGTTGATAGAAGTAACGCGGTATCCATTTCTGGTTCCATTTGATCCGTCGGATATCTGGAACATCCTACAGTACAATTACTACTTCTAGTTATATAGTGACTAAATAAAATTATGCTCAAATATACCGCAGCTGCTGTGACGATGTCAGGGTCAGCCCCATCTATGTTGGTGTAAGGGTGATGTCCCAACACATGCTGGTGGATCCAAGCATACATGGAAGCTCCATGGAAGAAATCATGAACACAACCAACTGCCTTCCACACCCATGGTTTATGAGTGATAGCAAAATGGCTTCAAGATTAGGAAGGAACAGATAACCGCACAAAATCACTCCTAACTAGATCACACTTTACCTTGCATCATGAGTACAAGTCATAGCCACCAGAGCAGAAAAGATGCCCCACACCACAGCACTTGGGAGTGCAAGAAGGTAATTTTCATGAAAATAAATCTATAGAGTCATTGAATTAATGTCATAATTAGTTGATTATAGGGGCTCACTCACAGTGCCGAACCAACCTAGGTTGGCTACAATAAAGAAAACTGTGTATCTCAAGAACATCCAGTAATCAATTTTAGGGTCCTGGGAAGATGATTTAGTCACATGACTGTCACATGATTATCATTATGCTTACTATGTTGTTATCTTTGAAGTATTTGTCGACTCGTCCTTTCAAATCTTCATAAAACTTGCTAAAAAGTTAAGTTTTAATCATGGAAAGTAAAGCAGAAGTATTGGACATACCTCCGTTTTGGAAAAACAGGCATTTCATTGTCCACCAGTTCACCAACATAATACTTCTCTAATACCCTACAAGAGAAAATCATCAATCATACCACATTGCTGGATAAGCCCATACTTATAAATGTTAAATGAATGATAGGATTCAAAGAGCTGGGTAATATCTCGTCCTGCCCCCATCATAATTTGTTCCATCCCTCCAGGGTGACGAGCAACAAACTGACTCACATCATACACCTAATAATTATTATTGTTTCCATGGCATCTATGGCATGAAGAAAACCAAGATGCATACCTTGCCACGGACGGCAACATGAGCGTTCTCCGGCCTATTTAGCTGGCTAAGTTCCTTTGAAGTGAAGTAGCGGACAGGCTTCCCTCCTGACTTGCCAGACATGCTTGTCTCGTCATTTCCAGAGGTCATCACGTCGTCGTCAGGTGGCGGAGGCATCTTTCACTACAACAAAACTTCCCTCTTTATAATATATCGGTTGGAAACAACGACAGAAGAAACGAACCAACGTACCTATCACCTGATGAAGATACTAACCAACGTACCTATCACCTGATGAAGATACTCACCTTGTTACATAATGCGGAAATTATACGGAGTTGACCTTTTAGCAACTCCACGTGGGCGGAGCCCCCTTTTTTCTTTAACAGCTTATTATCATATTCATCTCCACTGCCTAATTCTTCGATGTGGTATGGAATACTGGAATGGATTGATCCAGCCACAAGAGTCTCAAGCTTCTTTTCTTTGTTGGTTTGGATGAAAATCGAGTGATGCATTAGTGCTAGTGTATCATCCTGGGAACTTTTTACTCTCCTGCAGGAATCTAGTCATTGTTCAGTAGGAGTTTCAAGAATTTTGTTGTAAGTGAAAGATGACTTTACCACCTGACGACAAAGTGATGACCTCTGGAAGTGCATGTCTGGCTGGATCGAGTTTAATATAGTATTGGTGGCAGCATTCCATTCCAATATTCCACTGTTCCTAATCCACTAAATCTAGATACCCGTAATATCATAATAAAATTAATTTTAAATCATGCTTAGCTCATTATCATAATATTCATCTCCACTGCCTAATTCTTCTGAGAAACTCTGTTCCCGAGAAGGAATCTGACTGCTGTCTAATTGCTGGTGTCTGGATTGGAAATCTTTTGTTGGGAGACTACTGTTGAGGAAATCAGGTGATTGGAGGGAGTAATATTGCAGCAGTGACTCTGAGTCCGAGTCATCTTGTTCATACTGATCTTCATTGGACCCAACACTGTCATCTTTTCTCCTCCTTTCACCTTCGAAGAGTTTTCTACGCTCTTTGATCATCTCCGGAGCATCTTCAGGCAACAAAGAGAGACGAGGGTTTGGGGTCATGTGTCTAACTTCTTCCACTGAGGTCTTCTTGGAGATTTGTGAATACTTATTCACTTTTTGTGTTATGTCAATGAGAGAGTTCAACTTTTGTTCTTCTTCTTCAGTGATCTCGTCTTCTGATTCACTACTACTCATCTGGTCTTCCATTGTTGAATCCCTTAATGAAGAAGATAAATGAGCTATCATGGTTGGTAGATCAACCACCTTCTTCTCTGTGCGTTTCTGCCTTGATTCTCTAGCACTGATATCTTTTCTACGCACTCCAGAATGTTCTTTATTCCCTTCAAAGCTGCTCACTTGTTTGGTTTTGGAATCTTGAAGGCTCTCCGAACTAATCGAGCCTCCACTACCATCAAGAGCAGAAGAAAGATCTCCCTCAGAGGCAGAGATTTGAGAAGTTGCTTCTATCAGGTCATCGACAGAGTCTGACCTGTACGATTTATCAAGGATGACCTGACTGTTTCTCAATCTTGCTGAAAAGGAGTCATTATGAATTTGTGGCCGCAATGAGGGCACAGTTAGAGTTATCAAGACAAGCAAACCATCTCTTCCTCCAGACACAAGAACGGATCCATCTGGAGATATACTCACAGTTTCAACCTCTTTTCCAAGATTGTGAGGTGAGATGGATATGATTTCCGCCTTTTGTGTTGGTCTTGGATCAGAGAGGAGGATGGTATAGTCTCCGGCTGAGGCCAGAATGGGGAGGGCTGCATTAGTGTTAGGATTGAATGTTAGAGATTTGACAGTGTCTGTGTGGCCATAGATGCTGTTGATCAAAGATCCAGTATTTGGTTCCCAAATGCAAATCTGTATATTGAACAGAAAGAGTGTAAAGTCAAGGACTATAGCTATATTTATAGCTAATATATAATACCTTTGTATCGGCTGATCCTGAGGCAATCATTCTACCATCTGGAGACCATTTAGCACAGTAAACTGCATCACTGTGACCGGAATCCAACGTCTGACTTGCTTTTCCCTCTCTCAAGTCCCATATCCTCACAGTTCCATCTTCACTAGCACTACATAGAACTTTAGATGAAGTCGGATGGAAGTCAACGGACCACACCCCTTCAGTATGATCAGTGAAGGTATTGATGTGTGCTCCTAAGTTGGGATCCCATATACTAAGGGTTTTATCCCACGATGCAGTTGCCAGCAGAGAGCCTGATGTGGAGAAACAAGTGCTGGTGACCCAGCCAGTATGATTCGAGAGGGTGGCCACTTGCTTTCCATTCTCTGGATTCCATAACACAGCAGTGCGATCAGCAGAACCAGTACAAAGAAGCCGTCCATGTGGCTTCTGCCAGCTTAAGTTGATGATCGGCACACGATGCACACCTTTTAATGTGGTTGTCACTTCAAGATTGATTAAGTCCCAAATATGAACTTCTTTGTCCCATCCTGCTGTGGCCAGTCTAGTGCCATCAGGTTTGAAGTCCAAGCATGATATTTGCCACTTGTGAGCCTTAAGCTTGGCTAATTCTTCAGCTTGAACCTGCATTCTTCTATTTCTAGGGGGGTGGGGCTCGTTTATTGCACGTGCAGCTATTGCCATGACAACCGGAAGACAATAAGAGAGTTAGTGTCAAATAAAGCACACCTTGCTGTAAATTTTGATCGACAGTACTTTAGTGCATAAAAATGGCAAGTAGATCACTTCCTCCTATGGAGGACTACTTCAAAACTACTTTCGAGGACAGACTTTTAGTGTAAGTCTCATTAGCTTGAAAGGAAGCAGCTGGAAGTTGACACTTTCCTTCTTGTACAGGAGAATGCCTGAAAAAGAATCAGACCACTTAACACCAGCTACCAGGTTGTTGGAGAAGAGGAGAGAGATGGCTGAAGTTGAGCAAGCCCTTTCTGTTCAGAAAGAAGTGAGAATTATGATGTTCCAATCCAATGGCCTGATGTTCACTGCAATCTCTGCATGCAGGACTTTCATATGAAGATGGAAACCCTTCAGCAGAGAAGAGATGAACTGGAAAGAAAAGAACGACAATTGAAGGAATCTTTGCTCAAATTTGACAAATTTCTGAAAGTATGTATATAGCATATATAAGGTCTAGCTATGGTCCTCCATCATCCACAGGAAAATGATCTGAAACGAACTCGGGCCCTGAAGAAGACTAAAGCTGAACAGGAACTGGGAAGACAGAAGGACAAAGAGATTGAACGACTGGTTTGTGAAATTGAGCAGCTGAAGAATGAAGTGACCCAACAGAAAACCATTATTGGGAGTCACCAGGTATACAAGAAGTTTATGGATCGGGTTCTGGATCACACTGATGAAGTATGTTGCAAGTGATAAGTCTCTCGTTACATCTCGTAACAAAAATTTGGTATTTTACAGTTTGATGAACCTCGCGGTGTTATAGCTCGCTATGACACACTCCGTGGGACACAAGAGGTCAGATTTTAAAATTTGCTGTGGTCATGCATCAATATTAATCAATAGGATCTTCTTTCTACTGAGCACAATAACCAAGATATCATTGAAGAGGAGAGAGCTGGGCTTTTGAAATTCACAGAAGATAAGAATAATGAGATTATGGGGTACAACAATGAACTGGCTCGTCTGCAGACAAAATTAGATGAGGTGCAGGCCAGAGTCATGAAGTGGTGAGTCACTTTACATTACATTACAGCCCTGCAGATTCTAACATTACTCTTAATGATTGTAACAGGGACAGTGAATGGACTAGGATTCAGACCACAGCAGCAAGAAAGACGTTACTACTAGGACAGATCAAAATGGCCACCCATAACTTGTACGCTCTCATGTACAAGCACTTGCAGAGGAAGATTCCTCTTACCCATGAGGCAGAGGATACTATGCTACAATTGGGAAAGGTATGTCGCATGGAATTCACTCACAACCCCATTATAAAACAGTGTGCCAAATTGGTCGGTTCAATACACTTATATGACTTGTTTATTCCCTCTGAATTTGTTTTTGCAGCTGCAAGTGTTCATAAAAGACCTAACAGAGATCACCAATGAGATAAGACGCAATGAAAGCACAATAGCAAGCAGTACTACTTACTCAAAAAATTACCTAGTCCAGTAATAATAATAATAATAATTATTATTATTATAATAGAAACTCACAATATTTTTCATTATACTGCACATCACAAGGTAATAATGATGCACAGCAGTACTAATACATGTATAGGAAGGTGACAGACATGGGCATGTGCAGTGCTGTGCTGTGAGAATGCATCAAAGTACAAGTTTTAATACTACATACGAATTTTTGGCGACACCAGCTGGGGTCATAAGAAATATTCTGGGATAGGTTTTCTAGTGGGTTCACCTCGGACCTCCTGTATGGAGGGAAAATTATTAGGTACAGCCGTATAGCTAATAATTATATAAAGAGACTCACATTTGGTGCTGCTTCAAATATTGGATAGGTTTTCATGAGGTGTTCATCGAGTTCAAAAATTGCCGCAACATTTCCACATCTGTTGGATAGAATAATGACAATCTCAACTGGAGGCTACACTAAAAGGAGCTTAGTATTTCATTGTACCTGTAGCAGTAGTTAGGGGCAGACCATACTGTTAGAACCGTTTGATTGAAGTGCCATTTGTAACCCTCCATCACCAGCTGGTGTGCCCGACACATCATTGAGATATTATTGACTCTCCTAAACTGCAAGACAGAGTGAGTTAGAATAGAAGATTTGTAGCATTATATGTACCTCGTCTACAATTTTGCCTCCAAAGAGAAAACCTGCTCCTCTTGGGCTAATGGCCCACCCCTCAATGTCTGTGCAGAGAGAAAGAGTGCATCAATGACTACCATCTCAAACTAGAAAAGATGGAGTTTGTGTACCTTCGGGATCTGACCAGAGGAGGTCACACATTGGGCCATCATGAGGCACTTCTTGCTTGCGGTCAATGGCTCTAATTTGATCCAGCGTAATTATGGAAGGAGAAATACCTCCATGAACACAAAAAATCTGTAAGGGAGGAGATATAGCCATAATTAGAGGGGTTCTACTCAACTGTACCATATCATACACACCTCTCCATCGACAATGGCCGACAAACTGAGGTAGTCAAATATTTCAGTGCAATATCTCCAAACATTCACTGAGCCATATTTTCGTTTGCACTCGTCATAAAATCCATACACCTGCAGAAGGTGATAACACTTGTAGATTCATGGTTGGTTCTGAAAAGTGTGGTACCAGTACCTGAGTGATCTGCCTGCTTTCATGGTTACCTCTGATCAGTGCTATTCTGTCTGGGTATCTAACCTGTAAATATTATTATCAAGCAAAAAGATCTCTGTGATAAGGGGGCTGACCTTGAGAGCTAGTAAGAGGAGAAAGGTCTCTACACTGTAGAACCCTCGATCCACAAAATCTCCTAAGAAAAGGTAGTTTGTTTCGGGCACATCTCCACCCACTCTAAAGAGCTCCTTTAGGTCATAGTACTGTCCATGGATGTCTCCGCATATCTGAGAACAACACGTGATATCTCATGCAGTGGGAGGGGGGAAGGGAGGAGACACTTACCGTAACTGGAGGGTCTATTCTTTGAACATTACTTTCTTCTATGAAAATTTCTCTGTAATTTAAAATCAATAGTATGAAGATCTGAATATATAAAATCTACTATAGGTTTTAACCTTGCTTTTGCACATAATGCCTTAACCTCCTGTTCCTTGATGATTTCACAGCGACGAAGCTGCTCAATTTGTCTGAAAACAGGTTTTATAGTGTAGACATCTCTAAGCACTATGTAAATACCTCACATACTCACCTATCTAGGTCTGAGTAGTTTGTCATAATGGTGGCTCGTTTCTGTTTCTATCTACATAGTGCAGTCATAGATAACATTACATCACACATCACATTCTATTTAATACCCACCTACTTACGGCCTCGTTCTTTGGGCCTATGATTTAACACCAATTCTTCACATCTATGAAGTTCTTATTGAGTTAATAAAAGAAGTATTTATTTCAGTGTACTGAGAGCCAAAGAGCAAGTTAAGTTTACAAAAGCTAGAGGCGTGGTTTAAACATTTCCTGTGACGTCATAACTAAGGGTCAGGTACAGGTGCAAACTACTAGTCGATCGAGAAGAAAGATCAAACCAAATAGTTTTATTGAACAGCTACGAAGCAATGAATTTAGGTGCGTTTTATCACATAGAACAGCATTAGTAGATCTTTATTTGTAGCCATTCCTCGGTCACTTGCCTGTAGGGCGTAGAGTCAGTAGAGGGTTAAGCTGGAGGCCAGCCAAGAGGTCTGGGGACTAATTAGAGTACTTCCTGGCTCTTTTATGTACCAATTTAGGCATTTTTGTGGGGAATATGTCGTAGCATTCTGAGTATGACCTCAAAACTAGTAGTGGTACAAGTGACCATGTAGCTGGTTGGCTGGCTAGTAACCTGCTAAATTCCTGACTGTTTAGTTAGAGAAGTTGTAAAGGCTCCTACTGGTTCAGTATTTTGTGACAAAATCGATTGAATAGCTGCAGCTAGTACAGCAACATAGATTGTAGTATAGGTTGGAGAGATCGAAGATTCTCTATCATTTTCTATCATGATCAACCCTCCAGACGATCTCCTTGCCGATCTTCAATCGGCACTCCCTCCTGAGCAGCAAGTTCCTACTCCTACTCCTCCCTCTTCTGCTGGGCGTCAGGCTAACGGACATGCTCACTTGGACGACCATCTTTATGACCATGCTGAAGGATTCCAGGAGCCTGAGAGATATGATCGAATGGCAGTGGCTCCTGAGAGGGCCTCTAGTACTGTGAGTTGGGAGAGAGGGAAGGAGGGAGGGAGAGAGAGTACATAGCTCATTGTGTGTGTTGGAAGGGGGAATAAAGAGGTCTATATTCGGGTGGGAGGAGGGAGTGGTTTCCTGTTGCGTCTGCTGGTTGTCTTTGTTTGGATTAACTCCTTGTGTTCTGAAAATTTACTTGTTGAGACCATGTACCACTTACTGCTCATATCATGTTTGATGTATGTATGTATGTGTCTTGTAGTCATGTGACTATTCACTATCATATGACTAGTCAGGTGATTCACATGACCACTTTACTGAGCCGGTGTTCCATGTGTTCCTGTTAGTGCTTGTCTCAGTGCAAACTAAGTGCTAGCGATGTAACATGCAAACACACGTTGATGCCCGGGCTACTATTGTTTGTCTAGTGCCATCTTGTAGGTTTTCTTTAGGATGCTGATAGTTTTTTGTAGTTGAAGTGCTTTCAAAGTAGCCGCTGAGATGACTGATTCATCAATCCTTCTTTCCTACCCTTTCCTCCTCCCCTCCCTCCCCCCCTCCTACCCTCCCTCCCTCCCCCTCCTACCCTCCCTCCCTCTCCCCTCCTCCTCTTCTCCTGGCAGTCTATTGTAGTGCGCTATGCAGGGGGCCAGGAGGAGGAAGGTGCTGACTCAGTAAGTGATCATGTGATGTGTAACCTGTTGCTAGGCATTTCCATGATATGGCATGATTTGATGGGTAAAAATTTCAGTCTTCATTATGGTTTGGTCTCTGAGTATCAACTTTATACTCGTCTCATTTCAGCCTTTTGATGATAGCCAGTACAGTGAGGTTCGTAAGGGTCCATTGTATGTCCCTGGACAGGCCTCTGACTTGCCCCCGGAACCATCTCCGCCTCCTTCAATGCCCCTTCGTGACTCCATGGGAACCTCTGCTGGGTTATCAGAGCTGGACAGCCTCCTGGAGATGCTCAACGACACACAGATCAAAGTGGACAAAGGTAGAGTCTTTCTTTTTCTCTCCTGTATGTTCCTTTTCTTTTTCTCTCTCTCCAAGTCCAAAATTCTGCATATCATCATCAGAATGTCCCCAAACACTAAATTTACACGTATGTGACGGTAGTTGTGAAGTAGGAGGGAAATGAGACAGAAGATGAATGGCAATCTTCTTGTGATGATAAAATGTATCCAGTTTCTGTGTGCAACAATTAACGCATGGACATTGGCACAAGCTGGTATTGTAGACTTGGTTGCTGGGCACATGAATTATTGGCAAGCTGGCATTGATGTGTGTTCCAAAGAAGCCTTTTGGGGGGACTTGTGTCCCTCAACAAACTTCTGCCCACCTATTTGATGAGATTAGCAGTGTTCCACATGTGTGGCCTAACTTGGTAGCAGGCAATGAGTGTTATGGCTGGCACTGATGCCTAGTATGACAAGCATCTTCATTTAATTAAGTCTATGCACTTACAGTATGAGGTGGGGATTAATTGGGAATTTTTTGGTTAGTGATATGCTACAAGTGTTTGAGAATGTAGAACTTGTATGGATGCAGCACACACGAATGTGCATTAATTAGAGTATGGAGTCAATGCATGCGTGAGTGTGCATTAATTGAAGTATGAGATTATTGCTTAAAGGTATAAGTAGTATTGAATAACATTAAGTATGTGTACTATGTGCATTAAATAAACATGGAGTACTATGGTATGCAAGTGTCCCTGCATGCATGCATCAAGCATTTAACCTGGTAGTTCTGTGTCATTGAGACTGTGGGGTAGCCCACACATGCCTGCCATTCTCTACACAACCACATGTCATCAGATACAAATTGCAGGCTCCCTACAGTCTCCATTTTGCATGTTTACTGTAGTACAAAGATAAAAGCTGTTTTCAAATACTGTAGTTAGTGTACGTAGTGAAGCTCTTGACTTGTAGAAAGCATTATGGTAGTGAGTGTAGAGGTTATCTTTGTCATCAAATTTGCATAGTCTTCCAACTTTGGGACAAATCGCAAGTCATCTGATCAAGAAGTCACTCAGTTTTACACTAACTGTAGATAGCCTGAAGTATATTCCTCTTGTCAGTGTTGTGGAGTAATAGATTCAGTGCTCATGGATCTGTTCACTTCTCAGCATGATGTGCTCAAGGAGGCAAGAAGAAGTCGCATGTCAGTTACAACATGTAGTAAAGATGACTTCTCTAAAGGCTCCACTTTGCCTGCAAAGAGATCCAAAGACCGCAACTATTCCGTGGCTCACATGTTAGGTCACCCCGCATCTTCTCGTAGTCTCACCCGTTCAGCCACCATGCTCTCCTCACAGAATCACAAGAAACCAATCACTGAGCAAGTTCTGAAGATAGCAAGGAAAATGTCAGACCCCAAGGCTTTGAATTTGGCTTACCTGTTAGAAGATGCTAAGGTCCTTCATCAAAAGTTGATGGCTTTGAGTATGGAGGAAGTTGACTTGAAGAAGGTTGGATTGTTTTCAAATGAGCACCTGGTAGCCATGGAAGCTTCTGCTAAGAAAGCCAAAGAGGCCAGTGCTTATGAAGAGCGTCTGATTCGAGCAAAGACACTGACAAATGTCTCTCCTTCCCTGCGATCTAGTGTAACTGGTTTAAATTCTTCACAGCATACCATATCCAAGACACTCTGTCAGAGCACTATTTCTCTGGACAGTGCCAAGAAGTCAAGGAGCCTCAAACGAAGTTTGATCAATGCCTTTGGGCGTTCCAAGAGTCAGAAGAATACCTCAGAATATTCTACGAAGCATGGGAATAAGAAGAGACAGAGCTTGGGATCTGTGAATTCCTCTGGACGACGTACCACTACTGCTACTGTTATCTCCCTGAGTCGACCTAACAGCCCTAAGAGGAAGCATGCTAGCACTATGAACCGATCTTCATCATGTGATGCTCTGAGCACTGATTGTGATGAACCGTCAAACCTGGACCGCCCTGCTGCTATCTTCAATAAAGGCCCAGACCCCCCTGCCGCCATCCTCAATAATAAAGGGGCCAGCATGAGGTCCACTCAATCACATACATCACTTCAGAATGATGTGGGTCCCTTGAGAATCCTCCGAGGGAGCACTAGTCCTTCTCCTTCTCCCCCTCCTTCGATTTCTTTCCCCATAGCAAGGCAGCGCAGTGCTGATGTTCCTCGTGCCATGAGATCTCTGTATGAGGCCAGGGAGACAACCAGTGTCCCCACGTCTCCCACTAGAGGATCCAGAAGTGTGGCTCGATCTACAAGGTCGCAATTGAACATGGAGAGGACATCTAGTGCTACTTCCTCCAATTCTCCAAGTCCAGAAATGTCCTTTCCGAAAGGACAACAGAAGAAGCCCCCAGCTACTGCCCCCAAGCCAAAGTACAAGTCTCTAAGTGTAAGTAGTGCAGAGCACAGTTCCACATTGCCTTCTCCAAGACGAGGGTTGCGAGCGACACAGTCACTTGCAGTGGTGGGGGACAGTAGGAGTCAGTCTCTATCTCGTGGCTATTGTATCCCACGATTCTCACGGCAGAGCTCTGACCACACCCCTCACTCCTCTCAAGAGAGTACTGGCCACACCCCTCATCTGTCACAACAACAGGGCTCGAATAATTCTCCTCACAAGTCGCAACGGGATACTTACGTGTCCAGACAGGATTCAGATTGTACCCCACAAACGTCACAAGACTATGCTGAGCACACCCCTCATGTGTCAAGTCATACCCCTCGCATATCACATGACGGTACTGGACACACCTCTCGCAGACCAGGACAGGATTCAAATTATAGCCCTCGTACATCACAGGAAGGAGCAAATAAGACCACTGGTTTATCACAGGTGGATTCCAACCGCTCCCATGGCACTTCACAGCAACACTTCAACCACTCCCCTCCTATATCAGAACAGCCTCTGAACCACACCCCTCCTCAACCTCGCATATCAGAACGACCTTCAGACCACACCTCTCCTCGCACAGCACAGGCAGCTTCCAAGGTCATCCCTCACACACCAATGAGGGACCCTTGGGCAGGATCAGTGCAGCAAGGGCACAACACACATTCCACCTTTAACTCAAAACAAAGTGTGTAGAGATCCTTATGATTAGTGTCACTTCTTTACAACTCTCTCTATCTTTTCTTTGATCTATGACATTCTTGTTCCATCCACAGATCCCTCCAAATACCAGTCCAGTGCCATTGATCCCCGAGCTACACGTCCCTCAGTAGCCACGCTGGTGGATGAGCTCACTCAAGTGGAGCAGCAGGTAAAACAACTGGCAGTGAGGAAAACATTCTTCGTTTGTGTATTCCCTTATTATTGTTATCAGAGAGATTTTTTTCCCACTTATTTCATGAAGAATTCAAGTGATCTTTATTTGTGGTTTAGGTTGGGGGTGGAGCTGACAGTGCCTCTGAGAGCCCCTCCCACACTGGACAGTCGGAGGGCGGGACCCGGCGAGCCAACATCACGGCATCTACGGCCACTTTAGAGTTAGATCAGCTGATGCACGACCTTGAAGACTTCAAGCCTCCAGCCCCTGCCGTCGACCAGGAAAGAAAAACGGGGCAGAAGCCAAAATCGGCCATGGATGACCTGAGCAACATGCTGGGCTCCCTGGAGCAGGACATGGAGCACATTCATGGAGTCAGTACAGTTGCCAAGGGAATGTGTGCTGCATGCAAGAAGCCCATCCTTGCCAAAGTGTTGGATGCTCTTGGGAGGCAGTGGCATCCTGAGCACTTCACCTGTGCCTCGTGCGACATTGAGCTTGGTAATAGCACTTACTATGAGAGCAATGGACGTCCCTATTGCGAGAAGGACTACCACGAGCTCTTTGCTCCACGATGTGCTTACTGTAATGGACCCATTCTAGATGTAAGTCAAAGGGAGACCCTTTACCAAAATTGTGTATATAGGCACTAGGCTGCAAAGGGAGTTGTGTCCTCTGATAATCTTTACCATATCCTTTTTCCAGCGAGTGATGCGAGCCTTGGACAAGACTTGGCACCCTGAGCACTTTTTCTGCACCCTCTGTGGGAGGAAGTTTGGACCTGAGGGCTTTCATGAGAAAGATGGGAAGGCATACTGCCAAGAGTGCTACTATGAGAACTATGCTCCTCGCTGCAAGCGGTGTGACAAGGCCATCATGGAAGGATTTATCACTGCCCTTAATGCTCAGTGGCATCCAGAGTGCTTCTCTTGTAAGGTCAGTATTTGTCTATTGAGTATACTGAAGTTGTGGCAAATATACAAGAGTCTCCTATGGAGAAGTTTTGGCATATAGTGAGAATATACTGAAGTTGTGGCAAATATAAAAGAATATAGTGAGAGTATACTGAAGTTGTGGCAGATATACAAGAGTATAGTGAGAGTATACTGAAGTTGTGGCAGATATACAAGAGTATAGTGAGAGTATACTGAAGTTGCAGCCATGATTATTCTATTTTTTAGGTGTGCCAAGTGACATTTCCTCGTGGCAACTATTTTGAGCATGAGGGAGAGCCTCACTGCGAACTCCATTACCATGCTTCCAGGGGCACCCTTTGTGCCAGCTGTCAGAAACCAGTCACAGGTGAGAGAGAGGACCACTTGTTACTGTTGCGTTACTTAGTGGTTATATCAATGCAGGGAAGTGTGTGTCAGCCATGGGTCGAAAATGGCATCCTGAGCACTTTACTTGCGCTTTCTGCTTGAAGCTGCTGAACAAGGGCACTTTCAAAGAACATCGCCACAATCCTTACTGCCAGCCTTGCTACATCAAGCTGTTTGGCTGAGCACTCCTGTACTGTATTCCTCTCTGCAATGGCTGGGCCCACACACATACACACAAATAAAACCCTTCCATTGCACACACATGCAATCATTTATTGTTATTTTTTAATAAGAGTGGATCTAATGTTCTATAGAGAAGTGTTATCATTAGTGTATATTTTCCTTCCATTACTACATTCATTGTCTAGTGTATCATGGTTTATAAACACTTTTATATACATCCAAATAGTGCCCAATGTGAATATTTTTTGGTGATATTAACATATACAATGGACTGATGATGGATACAGATCAAGTCAACTTGACAAAAGGATGTTAAAAAATAAAGTGCAACAGTCTTTATACAAAATAGGTACACAATATATAGTGTGCAGTTCTCACAGTACACAACATTCCCCCCACACCATAAGATGCCCCTGATTGATCATTTAAAAATTTTTTCATCACCGAACGAGTGAAAGAGACTTATAAACACCCATTCCCTGTTTCCGTTGAGCCCTAGTTCAAAGTTCCCCGACAGTTGGGAGCCCCGCAGAGGCAAGGGATCTTCTCATCTTCAATGGGGAACTTGTAGTCGTAGGTAATCTCTTCTCCGAGTGCAATGTCCCTCTTGGAGTAGATGACTATCTTCTTACCAGTGCTGAAGTTGATCACTTTGGCATAACAGTTGGGCTGAGGGGAAGATGAAAGTTAATATTCATCAATATTCTTTTTAATCCCCATCACAGTCAGGCATGGAACAGATACTCCTGAACAACACTAAGTTTAACTATTTATACTCACATCACAACAGTGGTTGATGAAACGGGCCAGACCTCCCCTGCGAGTGGCATCAATGATGTAGTCGTGGTCCACACGAAAGAGGTAGCTACTCCCAATGCCGGCGGCCTCATATCGGCGCTCTCTGACATCAGCTACACACTGCCGTACTACTTCTCCTACATACTCTATCACCATCTCATCTGCAGCGATGGGCTCCATGGCAAACAACCCCCAGTTGTGAATGGTGGACTTGGCAAACTTCAACAGCTTCTTCCGGGACTGGAAAGAGAGAATAGAGTAACATTTCTTCCTGATTTCTTTGACTAATGATGATGATGAAATAAAAGCCTGGACTCTCATTATGTTGTACCTTGAACTGATTGTACTTGGCCAGATCACTGGACACATCCCCAGCACTATAGAGGGAGGCCAGCTTCCTCTGGTTAGCCCTGTTCACACGCCCACTGCTCTTGGCCTGGAAAGAGAGCAAGAGTGAAAAAGAAAGTACACAATTATATAGCCACACCAAGACCACACCCTCCACTAATACTGTACCTTTTTCTTTGTCTCTGCTGGTGTGGTGGTGTTTTTGACTCTATGGTGAGGCAGGTATTTCACTTTGTCCCTCATATCTATCTTGTAATATCCCTCAGATCTGGCACACCCAGTCACATGTTCCTCTTCCAAGGTCTTCTGTCGTGATGAGCGGCCCTTTTTGGTGGGTGGGGGTAGACTTGGAGGCAGTGAGAAAGGAGTCAAGGTGAAAATTTGTGTAAAAAATAAGCCCAGACTGAACCTATTGCTACGACCCCTCCCATTTTCCATTCCTATAATACTCAACTCCTAGTGCATAATAGAAGAGAAGGATATGGTGTGGGTAGTGAGCCCAAGCCACGTCACTTGTCAATAGGTCCCCCTTCTCTTTCAGTCTAGCCATAGCCATCCTGAACATCTGCACATCTTCTTTGTCTAGCCCGGCTTCAAGAAACCGTCCCAGAATAGCCTGCTCAGTGTTTGGCAGCCTTTTCTTGAAGCGAGGTTTGGGGGGCACATGATTTATGACCTCCATAAACTCGTCTTTTCCTGGGCCCTGGTTTTCAGCTCCTACAGAGTTCTGCTCAAATAATTTCTCAGATTCATCTATAATTTCTCTCTTCCGCTTTCTTGATTTTGGTCCCATAGTTCTTAATGTTGCAGTTTTTTGTTCGATCTCTTCTTCTGAGAAATCATTGATGGTGCTGTCTTTTTTATGCTTTCGTTTCTGCTTTGAACTTTGTATGAATTTTTCAAATTCTGATTCGCTGTCACTGGACCCAAAAATCTTTCGATAGTCTGTGTCCTCTGACTCCTCTGCACTGTAATAACATTTACACAGTTATTACTTTGCTAATCAAATTTTAAGGTGGTGGATGTCCAGATTGTAAGCTCTAGCATAGATTGTATCTAGATTAATTATTAGGGCTAGCATTTGCCAGGGGAGCAGAACGTGCTTTGTTTTACGTTTATTGTAGCATTAGATGGGATGATAAAATGTAGCATGGCTTTACAGTCATAATTTCATAACTCACCTGCTTACACTGGAGGGTGGACTCTCTTCCTCCTCAGGAGATGAAGGAACATCCTCTACCTCCGATTCAGAACTGAAATCCTCAGAACTGCTGATGTCAGAATAGTACCCTCGTGTACTTCGACCTAAACGGACCTTAGGAGGGGTGGCCACCTCTTCTAAAATATTTCACAAAAGTGAAAAGTGCTAACAAGAAAGACATTTAGATTCCTCTTACCTTGTTCCTCATTGTATAGCCGTCTCCTAGCAACCACAGTCTGCTGCTGATCTCTACGTTGACTTCCTCTTACCAGAGGAATTTTGAAGTTCATCAGTCTCTTTCTCGGAGTTGGGAGTGATGGTTTCTCCTCGTCTTCTTCTTCTTCTTCCTCATCCTCCCGTTCCCTTGGCCGCTCCTTGCTAGGTTCAATGTCTCTTTTTATCCCTGGCCGATAAGGTTGGGATTCCGAGGACTCCTCTTTGTCCCCTCCTTCAGGTTCTGATATCTGCAGCAGTTTCTGAGAAGAAAAAAAAATTACAATCAAGGTCATAAGGTGTGCATTATTACAAGGTTCCATAAGATGTCATCATGACAATCTCTGAGCTCACCTCTTTCTCTCTCTTCTCCCAGTGAGAATCAAGGACTGGATATGCTGATCTCTCCACTATCTTCTTATGGACATCGTTGAGCAGAATCAACCGGAGTTGCTCCATGGCCTTGAACAGGACGTCTTGACTCACATGCTCCGTCTTGGTCTTGGGGAAGGGGAAGTTCTTGAGGACTTTAGATTTGGTCAAGCTACGGAAGCGCGAGACACTGCCGATGTAGCCATTTGGGGGGCGTGATACTTGGGAGTCCTTTGAGATGGAACTTGATGGGGAATCATAGCGTCTTCTTGAGTAGTTTCTCCTCCGTCCATGGGGGTGGGGAGGACTGCGTGCCTCAGGGGGGAGCATCATGTGGGGGGCGAAATGGGGAGGATGATGGGGGTGGATTGGGAAGGGGGGCAGAGGGTGACCGTGAGGAGGAAAGAAAGGACCAGGATGAAAATGTGGGTGTGGCATGTGGGGTGGTAGGTGTGGCCCCATCATTGGTCCTGGTCCTCCCATGTAGACTCTTGTGGCAGCTGTTTTCACGTTCAATTCAATAACATTGTCCTGATCGTTTTCATTGTCAGAAATGTCCATGTCATCCCCTCCAGCCTCACCAGCTGTTTCTCCAGCAGTGGTGGCAACAGGATCATCATCGTCTGATATGGACTCCACTTTAAGTGGCTCAAAGTAAACCATCACTGGAGATTCATCTCCTGATATCTCTTCCACTTCAAGCTCATAGGCAGGTCTTGGAGAAGTTGGAGCAAAGGGAGGGGTCTTTGGCATTCCACCTCCTCCTCCTTCTGTGTTATTCCGATTGGTGAGGAGAGTTTGGAGACTGAGGGAGGGGTCATAGGTGTGAGAGGTGACAGCAGTGCTACCTGTGGGCATGTGAGGAGAGGGAGGAGGGGAGAGCGAGACTGGAGATATCAACTTGTTCCTAACATTGTTACTACTTTCTTCATCAGAACTGATGTTTTCGAGAAAATCCCCTTCTCCAGGAGCTGGGGGTAAAGGAGGAAGAGGGGGAGGGGCTTCAACATCCTGTGGAGGGAGGGGTGGGGCACTTTCTTCAGGTGGAAGAGGAGGGAGTGCAGCATTCATTAGAGAAAGTGATCGTCTATTCTTGGCTTCATTGGGACTAAGAATACTAGTGGTACTAGTGGTGCTGTGTGTTTTGATTGAGATGCCGGAGTCTATGCTCATAGGAGTGCAAGGGGTGGTAAAAACAGGAGACAGTCCACTGTCCGATGTCCCCCCAGAAACTGCTGGTGGAGCAGCAAAGTTAAGAACAGAGAACTTATAGAAGAGCTCGTTCTTTGATGGCGTTGTTGTAGTTGGTGTGAAGGGAGTATTAGTGGCACTGGTGTTTGGATGGACTCCCTCCACTTCAGACTCACTAAGGTCCTGCATGCTCTCAGTTATGGAGCTGCTCCTGGTTCTAATCTCATCGGCATCACTGATGGAACCCTCTCCTGACTTTCCCAACTGCTTGCAAGTTGACTTCTTATCCTTGTCCTGTGCTCCCTTCTTCACTGGGTCCAATGGCTCCAAGTACTTCTTCAAATGTTCCACTAAATAAAAAATTTTAAAAAATTCAAGCACTTTCCTCTATACCCAAAATGCCCTTATCTCAGTCTCTTTAGAGAATCAGTAAACATTTGATTGACTCACAATTGTCATCAAGTTCTGCTCGTAGGTAACACCCACCCATCATCTTTCCATCCAACTCGTCCACAGCCTTGTGTCCAAACCCTGAGTGCAGGAAAGAGACAGTGGCTGCTCCCAGAAAGGTCTTGGTCTTGGGATGTCGGTGGAACTTGATGGAGTGGACGATGCCTATTTTGTCACACGCTTCCTTGAAAAGGGACCCTCTCACACTGTCGTTTAGACCGATTACAAAGATGTCTCTCTCTGGGGCCTTCCCTTCCCAAAACTTGTCAAACTGGATGAGAATGGGGGGTTGATGTGGTATATAGTCATGGAGTTCATACACTGTCCTATCATATACAATTACCTACTCTGGAAAGAATCTGCTAAAGGGGTGGGCTTATCTCCACAGAGAATTACCAACCTTTAAACTAAGTTTCAGTGGCACACACTCTAACACATCAACTCAAGCTGTGTCATACTACACACATGAATGAGAACTAAACTGTGAGGCAGGGCCTACCTTGAATCTGGGTAATTTGTAATCCATGGAGTTTCCAGCCACCCCCAGAACAGTTTTCTGTGTGCGAGGGTCCTTAGGTTGTCCACATGGAGGAAACTTTAACAAAATAACAGATAAATACCACATAAACCGGTTGAGAAAGAGAATGAGTTAGTGTCAATAAGGGATAAAAGCTTGGAAGGTAAGAGTGTTTCTAATTAGTGCACACCACACTTGACAACACTCACCCCAGGGACATCTTTGCCATTCAGCCTGTATACTTTCTTCTGTCCTTTCTTAATCTCAGGATCTACAAGAAGCTTGTAGTTGTTTCTTTTCTTTTGCGCAGTGTCAACAGCAGCCATTTATAACAAGCTTTCATTCACTCATGCACACTAAACATTGCTAATCCAGCTAAAGTATTTACTCTGTACAACACCATTACTTAGATTGTGCTTCCAATCTTCTTAGTTGAGGTATACTATTCTTCATTTGATCTAACATAGTGATGTAGAAGTGAATGACCCATCCCATAGAAACATGCCCGCGCTCTCCAAATAACGCCCACTAAAGTTCGCGCGAGCCATAACTACGACACGATTCCATGATCCACCCGGTACATTACCCATAGCTAGCATGCATGCATGCACCCAGCGAATAATTTTTAATGACAGCACATTTAAATTTGAAAGGAGAAAATAAAAGCCTAAGGACTAAAATGTATAATTATATATATCATAAAATAATTAGCAACAATAACAGTTTTCCATATAATGTGCTAAATCTCTGAGAATTTTTGCACTCTAGTAGAACACAAAGACGAGTTATATTTTCAAAGATAAACTAATATTGAGGCTGGTTGTAGAAGCCCTGGGGCTGGGGCTGTGGCATATAGCCACCTTGAACTCCGCCCATCCCTGGAGGTGGTACAACTCCTGCCATGCTGGGACCAGCAGTGATCATCAGAGGCATGTCAGCTATTTGGAAGTTAAGAAATATAAAAGCAGGTATACAGTACAGAGCCCATTGACTGTATATACATATGTAGGTTCAAAGTGGAAGGAAAGAAAATGGGTACATGTAGAGTCACAGTGAAGTCAAAGATGATAAAAACATACCCATAAAAATGAGCTATACATTTCATGGACAGAATGAGTTTTTGATCTGTACTTACTCATCATGGAAGGTGGCTGTTGTTCTTGCTCTTCTGAAGCCCTCTCTGCATCAGCCTGCTGTAATTTGTCAACCTGAAACAGAAAGATCATTCATTGTGAAGATGATAAACTAACAATAGAAAGGTGCTACTTCCACCTGGTGTTCACATCTATGTACCTTAGTGAGGTATTCACGCAGAACTTGAATGAGGTAAGGCATGGCAAAGTCGGTAATGTTGTGCCTCCAAGCTAGTTCTAGAATAACGTCAGGACGCAGGAGATCATAGCAGGAATAAAGACAAGCAGCAAAGCAGTCTGATCGGTTGATCTCTAGGAACCAAGCGATCAGATTCTCAGCGATCTCAGTGTTCCTGGATTCACATGCATACTGCATTGCATCCTACATGAGAGAATAGGAGATTGTTATAATTAGTACCTAATTACCCCAGGGACACAAGTCACAGTAACAATCTGAAGTAGTAATTAGCACCTAATTACCCCAAGGACGTAAAACAGTCCCATGCAAAACCACACCTTGAAGAGTTTGTCCTTCTTGCAGAGATCCACAGACTGGGCCCAGCGGTTATTGTTTTTGTAGAGATAGGCAGCAATACGACGAAACTCCAAAAGCTCATGTTTTTCCAACTGCTGGGCTAGAGCAATCGTATCGAAATTATCATAACTATCGATGGATTTTCTGAGTGACTCGTAATCCTCCTCATCAATGAGGACCTGATTCAGTGCCTCGTTCACAGACTTGTTATTATTGGTCTGAACCGTACGTAAGTAAGGCTTCACCAGCTTGAGGTTGCCACAACGGGTAAAGAACAGGACACAGCGAGTGTGGTCCAAACGAGGAGTCAGCACTATGAGAAGATCGTTGATCAGAAGAGGATGGTGTTCCAGATAGAACTGAAGGGCCTTGTAATAGAGCTCAATGTTAGCCACTTTGGTGATCACCTCCTTGAAGAGACTCTCCTTCCAGGCCTCGCTTGGGTGGGACATCATGGTGATGGCTGAGTTGTCGTACTCTTCATACTTATCATAGAGGAAAACCAACTCTGACCACAAATGAGCCTGCTCTGCAGCACGCAGGACCTACACACAAGAGACACTATAGTACTTGCACTTGGCTATATCAAAGTAAATCTTCAGCACACCAACCCTTACCTAGCTTTGAAATCCTAACCTTGACATCCCTTACCTAACCATGCAGGACATACCTTTGGGATGTTGACACGAGACCAGAAGAGCTCGAGGTGTTCCCTCATCTTGGAAGGCTTGTACTTGGAATAGAGGATGGCCAACTCAGTGAACATGCCCATGTGTGCCCTCTCCAGACCCAGGGCTGCCTCCATCAGAGTGATCAGTTCATTGAAGTGGCCTCTGTTCTGGTAGTAGTTGATCAAGTCCTCCAACTCATCTGCATGCACCACAATGTGCAGACCACACACTTGAGCCAGGCGGAACTCTTGTCCATCCACACAAGAAAAGCACACCTGAAGAATACAGTCTGATATCACACACATCTCTAAGGAGAACGCCTACCAATAGGTCATCTCTCTAATGATGACCTAAACCTCTAAGTGTGGGGCACAATGGAAACCGCATATTATTAGTTAGCACTACAAATACCTATATTATTCCCCATTTAATGCCCACCTCTTTCCAGGTTCTGGTGGAGTTGGCCTTGCGAGCGGAGTCAACAGCATTCTGGAACTCTCCGAGATGGACGAGGGTGGAGGCCAAGCGGGCAAAGTTGGAGATGTTATTGAAGAGCAACTTGGCTGCTTCGTACATCTTCTCCTCATAGCAACGCTCACCAACCTGCATGATCTGAGCATGGTTTGGACCAGAGATAAACTCCTCAAGGTCAGCCAAGCGGTTGGTTTTGGCAAAAGCAAACACAAGTTCAGTCTCAATGAAAGTCTCCCTGGTCTTCTTGCGAGCCATTTGGAGATAGCGCACCAAATCTTCAAAGTTACCTAGATACAAAAATCCACATCATAAATATCTTGAAAATAGGATCCAAAACTCACCACAACCATTGGCTGCCTGAATGACTTCAGTGTAAGTGGATGGATCATCTGCCTTGATGTAAGAGTCAATGGCCTCCTTGACCATACTGTTCTCCAGTTGGGACTTGGCCAATAGACTCCACACTGCTGGCTGGTTGCAACGCTCAGCAAACTCATATGCACGATCCAAGTTCTTCACATGGGTGATCAAAACCTAAAGTACAGAAGTAATGTGTAGAGACATGTTGATCAGATGGTACATATAATATGACTAACTGACCTCAATGGCAGAAGTGTTGACATCAAACTTTTTGAAGATAGCAAAGGCCTCTTCATAGAGTTCACTGCTGATGCAGATGTTGGCAATGTCGGGAGCATCGTAGTTGTCCAGGCGATTAATGTACTCGCTCACACGAGATGTATCAGCCTTCACAGCAGTCAAAATCAAAAGATTCTGCAAATTTCTATTAAAAAGACGTATGGTAACAACCAGTTAATGTATTGATTTCTTTTAACATCACATACCGGTGATCTCTGAAGAGAGAGTTTTCGTCCAGTACGATCTTCTCTAGCAATTCAATGAGCTCGTTGGGGAGGTCAGCAGTCATGAAGGCCTTGACAGTCACAGACACATCTTCTGGATCCTGAGTCTCACTCAGAGCTGTCTGAACCACCTGGTCAATCAGCTGGCGACGGAACTGGTTGTCTGGGTTTAGGACAACACCCCAAAGCTCTGGGTCTCTTCGGCTGACCAAGTAGCGTGCCTCACTCTTGAAGAGGGAGTTATCATTGCACACCTGTGTAGACAAAGAAGAAGAAAGAAATGTGAGGGCTGTCCATCTCTCCTTCCCTTTCCCTGACCTTAATAAGTTCCTCATCACACTGGCCTCTCTCGTAGGCCACACAGGCAAGGTGAGGGTCCCTCTTCTCGCAGTAACGTCCCACCACTCGGCTGTCATAGAACTGGTTCTCACGCAGGAATCTCTCAGGGTTGTTGTTGGAATCAATGTAGACCTTAGCCAAGGCATTATGAGTAGCTGGTTCCTCCATTCCCTCATGGATGCGCGACTCAAGCCATGGAAGAAGCAGCTTCAGCCTGCATTAAGGGAACAAAGTCACAACAGGAGGTAGGTGATATAAATAATGCACACTCAATGAACTAAAAATCTCTAAATAAAGCACTCCCACTACTATTACTATGTAACCACATTCCAACCTGTTTCTCTTTTCGACTTCTTCGACCAGTTCATCAGTGGAGAAGGCTCCCTTGACCGAGAGCACCAGGTTCTTGATGATGTCATCAGTACAGTCCACGTCCAGCAAGCCACCCACCACCACAGGCAGACGAGAAGTGTTCACCTTCTGCACGTAGATCTCTATGTACTTCTGCAAATTGTTCCGGTACAGATAGAGGACCAAGTCGTGCACAAAGTCAAAACGATCACACACGATGATGAGAGGAAGCTGGTCAGTCAGTTTGGCCTCCTGGATAGCAAAGCTGAATGGAATACTATTGCATAAGAGAAGGTGCACAACACAAACCTTCAGGAAATTCTTGACTCTTTCAGGATCATAGCAGTTGCTCTCTCGGCATATCCTTTCCACCTCCTTCATCTGACCAGTCTTGCAAGCAGCCTGTGAGTATAATTACATAGTGTGGAATTACTCTAAATAGAGCACATCTACTCTGATAATCACCATCCCTTATGACTAACCTGGATATATTTGAAATGAACATCACTCTCTTGGCTAAAGTTGACAATGGAGCCCAAGAAATAAAACAAGCCTTCAAAACTCTTGAAAGACTCAAAAAGATCGATCAGATTCTGAGTGGTAAGCTGCTCATGGTACTTGGAGGCAATCTTGACACAGACTTGAAGATTCTGTCGAATGTTGGCCTGCATCATAGCCCTGATGCACTCGAGGGAGTCGTCCACGGAGAGAGAGCCAAAGTAGTTGACCAGCCAGTCGGGGTTCAGCATGTGGGTGTGGACCACGGCACGCTTGATGTCATAGATGTCAGTGTAGTGTTCCAATGCTCGCTGAAGGAGACCTGCCTTCTCGCATAGCTGGGCGATGTGAGCCTTGTCATAGTGAGTGAACATTTGGTTACCCATAATGGCATCAGCCACCTACATACATATGATACCAGCAGTCATCACACATTCCAATATAGACCAAATACAACCATGGGTGTGGTTCCTCAAAATGCAACCAATCGCCACCACTCAAAAGCTCACCTGAGGTGCAGTCATCAAGTTCATTTCCAGGAGTCTGGTTTGAAGGCCACTCTCAGCTGGACGGTTATTCTTGAGGGCATCCAGAAGGAAGGAGGTGCATTGCTGGACCATGTTCATCTCCATGAAGACATCAACAATCTGATTTTTAAAAATCAATAAAAACTGAGGTCATTAAACAGTGCCTAGCTCACCTGGTTGAGGTCAGCCAATGGCTCGTCTTCAGCCACCATCATCTTGGCAAACTCTGTTCCTTGCTCAGGATTGATTCGCATTACGCTACGCAGTAGGAAGATGTAGTCGGGAGTGTACCCAACCTTCTTGGCATAGAGGATGATCTTCTGGAACTGTCCAGTCTCAGCAAAGCATTGGATCACCTGCACACATGAAGCAATAAGCAGTGGGTGGTGTTATTCCAATTAAAGCCCACCTTTCCAGGGACTCCAGCCCTGAGGAAGACAGATAGAGCCAAAGTTGGATCTACCTGCTTGACCAACTCTCCCAACTCTTCCGAGCACTCTAGCTTGTCCTCCTTTAGCCACTTCTCAATCAGCTGCTTCTTGCCCTGAGCCAGCACAGGACGGCAAAGTTCCAAAGCCTCGTACTTGTTCAGCTGGCTGTTCTCCAGCAGGATACCAAAGTACTGGAGCAAGGGAGAAGTCTGGCCAGGCTGGGTGGGCACTAGTTGGAATCGTTGAATGGTCTCTGACGTTCGTAAAACTCCCTTAAAAATTGAAATCATGAAATAATTATGCTGACCCAAGATGACCCTATTAATACCTTAGGAGCCTTGGCAGCAACCTTTGCAGCATCAGAGAATTGGCCTTGGTTGAAGAGGGCATTGAACTTGTGGACAAAGAGCTGTTCAGCACCAGCTAGATTGTTCCTTGTGGCCATACGCAAGGCCAGCTCAGGGTTGTTGAGTGTGCTTGTGATGTAGGGGATGATACATTCTTCATCCACGCTCACTGACAGAACCTACACGACGACACGTCACAATGATGACAAACCTACATGACATAGTTCACATTCCCTCACCTGGCCCTTTCTGTTGACACCTATGATTCCACTGGAAGCCTCATGCACCGCAGTTACAAAGATGGTCTCCCCACTGATGCGGTTCATGTAGATACAAGTCCCCGTCTCCAGATCGTACAGATGAACATAGCCAAACTTGGTGATCAGGTAGATCACATCATGTTTGGCACTCACCTGAAATCAAAAAATAAGATGCTAAAAAAACAGTAAGAAAGATGCTAGAGACACTTTACATAGTGCTGATCTTATATACCTGCATAGCAACAGGGAAATCTGTCTGGGCTTCAGGAGGGAAAAAGACATCAACAGCTTTCTTAGTAAAGGGTTGGTTGCCTTGAGCTGGTGATCCCACTTCAATGACATGGAGCTGTGGAGAGTGATCGATGTCAAAATACATTAATCCACCAACACTCATCAGGTCTACTTACTTTGCCTCCCTGCTGGGTCCTCACAGCAAAGGTGAAGAGAGTTGACTCCTCTGAATTGCCAGGCATTTTGAACTGAGCAAAAGCAGCTGCATGTCCCTCAATGGGTTGGCTGACTTGTCGCTCAACAGAGTAGAGTTGCATGTGGCCAGCCACACGATGCTGTTGGGCTGAGATCCCCACCAGAAGTAGCCACTTGAGGGCTTTGTCGGCACGATAGTTGATGATCTGGCAGCCGGCAAGACTGGAGTGACGGTCAAACATCCTCTGGGGCTGAGACTCACCTAGGACACATTCGTGAGAAAAAGAACCCTCTGAAGGACCAGCTTGTATGTGCTAATTGCAAGTATTTAGTGTTATCATGCACATAAACTTCTAATACATCACTTGATTGGAGAGTTGAAAGCTATAAATTTTTGAATAGGATCATGAATTTTAATACACTCTGTTCCCCTGAAATGATATTTATAAGCAGCAATGCATCCATAAAAGGAGAAGAGACACAAACAAAGAGGGAATGTGTGATATAACCAGTAGTGGTGAATCCCCACATCACTGGCACAGCTACAGAGTAGGAACACTAAACAGGAAATGGTCAGAAAGCTAGACAGGAAGCACAAATAAGTATTAGGGGTGTATGAGCTCCATCTACAAGAGGCTTGGACTAACAATATTGTTCTATAACGGAGTGGAAAAGAAGAACCAAGACTTCTATCCATACTCCAGAGAGAGAAAGAGCTACAGACTTACCCTCCATGGACCAGTGGTAGACAGTGGTTTCCGTGACAAGAGCTATCGTGTTCAGGTTAATCCACTTCCAGAATATGACGTCATCAGTCATCTGGTGTGCCTTCATCTTGCTCTTCATCTCGATGTTGAAGATCTGCAGGTTCTTGCCAGCTGCAATATGTAGAGTCAGTTACACACTACCACAAAACCCATATATAAGAAAAAAGATAGTCTCTAAAAGGGGTTATCTGAATGATCAGTTTCATGAAAGAGTATGTGTAAAATTTTTTTCCAAATTATAGACAGACAAGCTTCATTGGGCAAGATAAAGCACGCATTTAAGATTATACATTACTTGAACATGTCATCTTGTTCTTTAACAAGAACGAGGAAAAATAGTCACAACTTCTCGCTCCATAAAAACATGCAGCTAACCTTTGAGAGCAATCACTTTGGAAGCAGGGTTCATTATGGCTGAGTCAGCAGTGATAGGTCGCCGTATGGGGTTGCCAGAGTCAGCTAGGTCAATAATGATCACTTGTGCAGTGTCCCCCACTTTCTCCCTAATACAGATGAACTTGTCGGATTCCAAGGTAAGGGTGGCAAAACCTATCTGCTGCACATTGATGCCAACATTTTGGAGCTAAAGAGGAAAGGGAAAGAGGTCAGTTTTAAAAAAGGAGGTGGGCTATATTTAGATACCACCTAAATACAGGAAGTATTACTAAGTCTTTATCAAAAGGAATTAGCCAAAATTCAATGCCATCCCACAAGGCAGCATTAGGCATTTTTTTACTGAAAGCTTTTTCTGCAGCTAGCAAAATTTGACCATGGCCCCTCCCATTTTTTGGCTTCCATAACACGCACTTGGTAGCTTGAAATATCAACTTTAGTGTGTACCTGCAAGTGCTCCTGAAAGCGAATGGGTAGCTTTTGTGCCATTCTTCTTCTCTTAGTGGAAGAAACAGTTCAAATGAGTTCTAAAAATCTTCTTTGGGCGCCCAAAGACGTTTCCTTTTTAAATGCGCTCCCCGGTCGATTCCTCTTCTCGATTTTCAGACAAGAAATACAGCAAATACAGCTAGAATGCTTCTACCTTTTCGCCAATGTAGGCGAATACAGTGAGTATGATCACAAACCCCCAAAACTTTTCTCCACACTAAGGTCTTCCGGGCAACCTCAGCCTCGGCAGGGTCATAAGAGCTAATATGGACTGAGCATGCGCAAAGGTGGGCGGGGAATATTTTTGGTGCGCTCTATTTAAGAATTGAATGTACATCTGTAATATGGCAGAATTCGTGAATGCAGTGAAGAAGGCTTACCTCGGCCACACAAAAAATAGGGCAGAGACTACACAGGAGGATTTAGAAGGATGGGGGTTATGTAATGTGAAGCTCCGTCCTTATCAACTGGAAGGCGTTGATTGGCTTATAGAGAGGCATGCTGCAGGACATGGCTGCATTCTTGGTGATGAAATGGGACTGGGAAAGACTCTCCAGGTGAGATCGCATCTAAAAATCTAGATCTGCATTTGATTTCTCCCTGTCCAGTCTATAGCACTGCTGGTGCACTTGCATAAGTGCACCAAAAACCCAGGCCCATTCCTGATCCTGGCTCCACTCTCAGTCATCAGGAACTGGGAATCAGAACTCTCAAGGTTAGTATCACTACAACAAGTCCATGAGTGAAAAGTTTTATACTTTTTTCAGATTCTTCCCTCAATTCGTAGTCTTGAATTACTCTCAAGGCAAAGAAATCCGAGAAGAACAGAGAGCAAATGTTATCAGTGATATCTTATCCCAAGAAAAGGGTTGGAATAAAGCCAGGTTTCCCTTCCATGTCATGCTAGCTCACTATGAGGTGTGGATATCCTCTGGATGCTCATATAAATTTGAAGCATGTCTTGTGAATAAATCCATGTAGATAGTGATGAAGGATACGTCATTCTTGCAAAAGTTTCCATGGCAATGTCTCATAGTGGACGAAGGGCACAGGCTCAAGAACTCTACCTCAGTCCTCTATAACTTGTTGAAGGAGGTATAAATCTGGAATGCAAAAAAAAATGCTTTAAACTCTTTTTGTTGCCTTTTTAGTTTGAAGTGAAACATTGCGTTCTTTTAACGGGTACTCCTGTTCAGAACAACTTGAATGAAGTGAGCATTGGAGAGCTGATCACCACCAGTTCAAATACTCACCGAGTGAACCTCTTCTCCTCCATGTAGCTCTACTCGCTTCTGGCATTTGTTGCTCCAAAGATTTTCCCACTCTCCAAATTGGAGAGATTTTTGGCTTCTTTTGCTGACACGAAAGGTTAGTGTTAAGAAACTGAGTCACAATTGGTATTGTTATTTTTTGCTGTTTAAAAACAGATAAAGAAGTGGCTGGCTCTTTACATTACATTTTGAAACCTTTTCTACTGCGAAGAGTCAAGAATGAGGTGCTCTCTATATAGAATAGAACAGATGTCACTATTGGTGACTGCTGTTATGGTGTTATAAGGTTCTGCTGGACTTGCCTGTGAAGTCAGAGGTCATCCTTTACACAGGGCTCTCCTCTTTGCAGAAGAAACTTTATAAGGCAATCCTTACCAAAGATCTAGGTATATTGTTGTTGTTGTTGTTGTTATTGTTGTTATTATTATTATTTGTTCTACCAGCTGCTTTTGGTGACTCTGGAGGGAAGACGAGGTTGATGAACATTTTAGTTCAGCTGAGGAAGTGTGTGAACCATCCTTACCTCTTTGATGGTGTTGAACCAGAGCCCTTTGAATTGGGAGACCATCTCATAGAGGCCAGTGGTACGCTGGGGAGAGGGTGCAGTCTAGCATCTTGTGATAAAAGGAGTTGTTGTTTTAGGAAAGTTATTCCTGATTGATAGACTGCTGAGTCATTTGAAGTCCAAGTAAGACAATCATATTGTAGAATGGGTTCACCCTAGCCTTGTACCCAGGCCTGCTTTTTTTTTTTGCAGGCCTGGCTGGGTACGAGGGCTAGGGCTAGGGTTCAGCCACTCACTGCATGTTATGTATGGGTAGGTCTCATCGTGTGCTTCTCTTCTCTCAAATGACTCGAATGTTGGACATCATCCAAGACTACCTTGGGTTCAAAGGTCAGATCATGCATTGATGCCACACCCACTCATGCGATATTGCTATCCAGGATACGCCTACGAGAGACTTGATGGCTCAGTGAGAGGGGAAGAGCGTTTCCTGGCAGTCCAGAATTTTTCTGATGATGAAGAAAGTTTCATTTTCCTGCTCAGCACGAGAGCTGGGGGTCAGGGGTTAAATCTAGCAGGTGCCGACACTGTAATATTTGTGGATTCAGACTTCAACCCTCAAAATGACCTCCAAGCAGCAGCAAGAGCTCATCGGATTGGACAAATAAGGCACGCTGCTGTGACCCCAACTCTCATAATCAAGAAACTCGAGTGTTAACGGGTTGTGTTTCATGTGTAGGCCCGTGAAGGTGGTGAGGTTGGTGACTAGACACACAGTGGAGGAGATTATTCTGCAGCGAGCACACTCCAAGTTGGAACTAACCAATACAGTCATTGAAGGTGGTCAGGTACTGGCAATCGTTATGTGTACTGAATGACGTAGATGTCAATTGGGTTATATTGGTCTTCCAAAAATAGCCAGACCAATGACTCTCAAATGTGAGTCTAAGCATTCAGAATGATGCCTAAATTCACTTTTTGACCGTTAAAACCGGTCATATAGCCAGAAATTTACCAAGGTTATATATAGACTTGGGAAATTCCAAAAGATGGCCAATTTTTTCATGTGCCCAATCACATTCAAACTAAGCATTCAATATGATGCCTAGACTCACTTTTGACCGTTAAAACCTAAATTAGTCACTTAGCCTTTTTTTTTTGAGAAATTTCCCACGGCTATTATATAGACTGGCCAACTTTTAAATGTGCCCAAAATGTTACCAAGGCTTTCCAAAAAATAACCACATTTTTTATGTGACCAAATGTCAATCACAAGACCAATGACACCCCTAGGCCCTGTAGCTGTATGGTTGAATGCTTCTCCTCATCTGTTTAGTTTGCATCAGGCTCATATCAGAGAGCAGGTGCTGTGGCTGAGTCATCTTCTCAACTCACCGACATCCTCAAGTTTGGCCTCGACCATCTGTTGCAATCTGAAGAAAGGTGATCTTTTGTGCTCAAGTGGTGTGTGGTTTTGATTCCTTAGTGTTGTATCTTTGTAGTACAATGGCGGAAGAAGACTTTGAAAGGTCTGTGGAGTATATTATTATATTATGCTTCTTCTCACGGGAGAGGCAATTAAGGGAGTTAGGTGTTAGAGTCTCCAAGTATCTGAGTTCTCTCTCTTGCATTGTGTATGTCTTTTTCTACCTTTTATAGTGTTCTGGGTGAGAGTGAGGGAGGGAAGTGGGTAATTTCTGTCGAGAACCAGAAAGGAGATCAGGAAGGAGCACAGTTCAAAGGTCAGACAGCTGGATTATTGATCAAAAAAGAATTACTGCATGTGCTTTTATATTATCAACAGCTCCAGAGAGCATGTATGTGTATGAAGGAGAGGATTACTCAAAACCCAGCGATGCTGATAAGAAGACCTTTGATCAGCTGCTAACAGGTATTGTGGCAGTTATACTTCTATAACATTATATTACTTATATTTTCAGAGCAGTTGAAGTTGACAGAGGAAGGCTTAGGGGAGAGGGTTCTTCGTAGCGACCATCATGTGACCCTTGACCCCGTGGACTTTTCTGTATCAAGAAAGCGAAAGCCACTGACACCACAGCAGCTGGAGGAGAGAAGAAAGAAGGTGAGATGGAATCAGTGTATCCAAGTGTTGTCATTATTATTCTTGTTTTCTACTAATAGCGTGAAGAGAATCGACTGAAACGAATGAAGTTATTGGAAGAGAAAGAGCAACGGAAACTGGAAGAAAAAAAGAGAAAGAAGTGAATTAGAATGTAGCCTCTAGAGGTACGGTCTTTTGATTCCACATGTTTGTCCTTCAGACTTGAGTACTGGAAGAGGAAGGGATACACGTCTTGTAACATTTCTCTTGAAAGCAGTTCAAGTGAAGAGGAGGAGGAGGAGGAGGAGGAGGAGGAGGAAGATGAGTCCGGGCTGGACATTAGGTACACAGTTGGGGATGTGACATATCCACAAAATACTGGGACATCAGATGCCATAGTTGTCCATTGTGTGGGTAAGTGGATCTGGCAATTAAGATCTTAATTAAGTAATAACACCTTAATTTTCAGATGATTCTGGTCGCTGGGGCAAGGGAGGTCTTTTTTCTGCTCTCATGGCTCGCTCTCCACGCCCTCAGGAATATTATGAAGAAGCTGGACGCATGCGAGACCTCATGCTGGGTGATGCTCATCTGGTCCCCATTGACGACCTGACCAGCAGACCAAAAGGGAATGACTTGGTGAGCTCTATATAGAAACCCCAAGTCTTTGTTATAATTGCATGTCACACATTGACTGCAGCTGGCACTGGTGGTAGCACAGTCCCGGGAGAAGGAGGGACGACTCTCAGGGATCAAACTATCAGCTCTTAGCACTGGTCTCCAGAGGATAGCTAAGTTAGCCCAGAAAAGAAAAGGTGCACGAGTATTGTATGCATGATTGTATGAACAAGCTACCAAGGCTCTCTCTGTACATGCAGCCAGTGTCCACCTGCCCAGGATCGGACATTCTACTCCTAAGTTCAACTGGTATGGAACAGAGAGGCTTATCAGAAAGCACCTTTCCTCCAGAGGAATCCCCACTTTCATGTATCCTCCTGTCATATCATGTGATAGTCATGTGACTGTAAATTTTGTGGCTTTTCCCTTAATTCTCATTGGCTTAATTAGCTACTACTTCAAGCGTTCTGGAGTATATCCAGTCCTCCCTCCATTTCCATCCACTTCAGAAACAAGTTCTCTTCCTACAGTCACCATGTCCTTGCTGCCCACCGTGCGTGACCCTTTACCAGACCTATTCAGTGGTCTTGTGTTTGCCTTTCGAGGTTTGGCCCCTGCAGAGAAGAGGAAATGGGCAAGATTCATCATTGCCTATGACGGTGAGGTGAGGGAGGAGGGGGACTGGAGTGATGTTACTCATCTGGTGAGTGAGGACTCCTCCTCCAAAGACAAAGCATCCAACAAGAGCAAGGAGGTTCAAGTAGTGTCTGTTCGATGGCTAGAAACTTGCCTACAAAACAGAGCCATCTCAGAAACAACTACAATATGATAAATGTTTCATTTTTCATTTTGATTCTACAAAAATAATTATGAAGTCAAGTGAATATATAGATTTAAAAAAAAAAAAAAAAATTGGTACCAGTCATGTCATGTGAGTATCACATGATCCAACTACACAGTCATGACCATAATCACAAACAGTACAAATAGCCTCTACAAAGGAAGGAAAGGATCTAAAAACAGTGCATCATCAAGGCATGCTGATTTGGGAGTGGTGCCATGACAGTTCTTCAATCACTTCTAACAAATCTCGACAATAAGTTTCCATTGCACTTTGACCTGCAGCAGACAATGGTGCCCCTCCCCCTCCGCTGTCCTGGTCCTGCAGACTGATGGCTCCGAATGATGTCATGGAGGTGGGAGAAGTGGAGCTGTCTCGTGTGGAGGCACTGCCCTCCTCTTCGTAGGATGGAAGATACTTTTTGAGCATAGTGTTCTTGCCTTGACAAAATTGGGAGTAGATGATTTGAGCATCCAGGTCAGGGTCCAGGGGGTCGCGCCAGTCTCCTATAGTGATGCCCTGATGACACTGGCTGCATCCTGGGGCTGGTGTGTGTGTGTGTGTGTGTGTGCGCGCGCGCATAAGTAAAACTTGTAAACTCCAAGTATACGATCTTGAACTGATAAGGTGTGAGTACCTAGGTTGGAAGTGGTTCTGCAGCAGGTCCACTTGTTCTTCTTGAAAGCTCCTGGGTGGTAGACTGGACGCATGTTCCTGTTCCACAGACATGCCTTTCTGATTACCGACACCCACCTATTCTGTTCATTCACATCCTATAGAGTAAATATCAAGTCATGAGGGAAATAAAGATTTCTTCTCACTGGGATGGAGGCATGGCTAGCACTTTTATCTTTGTATAGATGCACATGCTGCTATTCTTACACACACTACTTACTGCTGCCTGCAGGTAGAGTGTTATCTGTCCAAGTTCTGCATCTGAGACCACAGTTGCCCCCGGGCCACTGGGGACTATCACTATTTGGAACATGTGTTTGCGGTGGAATGCTGTCTCATCAAGTTTCTCCACCAACTCAATCCACTGCACAGGGTAACTCTTTACCTCCTGCATGGAACCATGGAAACAAGGTGAGCTAGTGCAGTGGCATTCAATAGTGAAAGGCACACATGGAAAGGTGAACTGGAGAATATAGTGGCACCTCCAATGAAGGACACTCTGAAAGAGGACAAACCTCTCAACAAAGGACAATCTAAAGTACTTTTGTATGCAGCACAAATTAACCTCCAAAAGAAGACATCTCTCGGCTGGGTCCCAAGTGTGTCCATTATTGTTACTTGTCTCCAAGTACACTTGTTTCAGAGGGTCTAGCAGTCCCCCCCCCCCCCCCCCCCCCCCCCCCCCCCCCCCCCCCCCCCCCACCCAAGTTAGATTTCTCTTACCCCCATCATTTTCTCATTCTGTCCATACAGAAGTCCCACATTGCTCAGCTCAAAGAAACGCTTCCTGTACTGGAAGCTGCTGGTGACAGCAGAGATATGGCTCCTCTTGAACAGCCAGCCTCGATGCAGGATCAAGTGGTGGATATAACCTCCATCCTTCAACCCCATCTCTGCCGTCACTGCAGATTGAGATTACATGATCACTGAGCTAGACTCACTCATTTATGTATGACTCACCATCTCGCTGATCAATCTGGACCAGTTCCTGGATAAAAGCTTTGACTCTTTCCACTCCTCTTGGCAGGAGATGAGCCATGGGGTACATGAATGCTTCCTTGGCATCCATCTCAGGAGACAGATTCCCAATGTTCTGAAGGACCTACGTATGTAAGAAGTCCAGGACATGCATACATACATACATACATAGGATTTGAGTGCTGTACTGACCTTTGCTATGAGTTTGAGGGTTCTCTCTGTCCGTTGGTCTGGGTGCTCATCTCGCAGCGCAAACAACTTGGGCGAGAGAATGGCTGGCACAAAGAAACGGAGAAAGAGAAACCCAGTGATGGCCAAGTAAGGAACATCCTGGAATCAAGGGAGGAAGTCATGTGATATCATGTGACTATCATGTGATTGCCAGAATGTTAGGACTACTATTGTCACGAACATGCCCACTACTGCAGCTTACTGCCTCTTCAGGTTTCTTGAATTTCTCGGCCACCCTCAACCACAGCTGCCGAAGGGCAAGACGAAGCAAGCTTGGACACTTGTTAACAGAAGAGAATATAGCATCCATGATCATCTCTACATATGTCGTGAGGGTGGAAATGGAGCTCTCTACAGTCTTCTGTGCCACGTGGTCTGATTTCACTCTGGGGAGGGGAGGAGAAGGGAGGAAGGGGGTAAGGGGAGGAGGGAGAGAGGGGTAGGGGGAGGAGGGAGAGAGGGGGGTAGGGGGAGGAGGGAGAGAGAGGGGTAGGGGGAGGAGAAGGGAGGAAGGGGGTAGGGGGAGGAGGGAGAGAGGGGGGTAGAGAAGGAGTGGGGGAGAAGGGAGGGGGGGGGGGGGGGTAGAGGGCAGAGGGGAAGTTTATGTTAAGGATGCACACTAACTAACAGGACAAAAAGGAGGAAGGTTTATGTAATGTAGAGAATGTGGATTAATAGGTGGAGTTGGCAAGAGTGATGGAGTTTTGGTATCACTTAGTGGGTGATTGTCATTGCAGCTACATGTTTTTCAATTAGCTAATAGGCCCAGTGGGTGACCAACCCATTAAACAACATGGCAAGCACACAACACACAAAGTGTCATAGAACAGGGCCATGAAACTAGGGATTGATGAAAGCTCAATCTAGGCAGTAGCTGTCACTGATAATGGAAGAGGAAGTGGACTTACTTGGAGGCCTGTCTCAATGTCTCAATGTCCAACTCGCACATCTTCTTCTCATTGTAGACCATAGCAATGATGGGAGAGATGATTTCATGCAGGTAAGGCAATGCTACTATCTGAAGAAGCATTCCATATCATGATCACTTCAAAGCACAGTTAGTTAGAACAACATACTTTCATGAATTGATCAATAGATTTAGAGGTGAGTGAGTTTCCTCTGAATAGAGTGGAGGAGTCGTCTGAAACAACGGAAAAAGAGTTTTGAAGTCAGAAGTACTTCCTTTAATGGAGCTAACTTACTAGCGAGATGGATTTCCCTGATCGACAGTGTGTCCAGGAAAGGAATGACAGAGCCGTGGGCCAAGTAAAACCTCACCAGAGTATGCCCCAGGGCGTTTCTGTCCATGGTCATCACGTCTTCAAGCATAACGAGCAGGGGACTCCCCTCAACCTGCAGGACACCAATAATACAAAATCAACTACTGTTGTTGTTATTGATAGAGGGAATGACAGACTCGAGGATTTTCAACAGCTGCTAGCATGAGTTGAACAAATGATGTATAGAGTGAGGGGTCCAGGATTCTCTCCTCTCGACATTGAATCTTCATTCTCACTGAGCCCATTTCCTTCCTGCAATCAAATGTGATCACATACTATATGTATTGTGACACCAATAAATGAAAAAAATCACTTTTTTTCCTTCTGCTTTGGTTCCTGATGTTGGAGGCGGTACCATGTTTTATACCTCTGCCCGACCTGCAGGTCTGTCAATTCCACCTCCACCTAAATCGAACCAAACAGACCTCATTATAACTCCACCCTCACCAATCCCACATACTACCAATCCCATGTACACTGATCCACTACCAATCCCATGTGCACTGATCCACTACCTCCCACATAAGCTGATTTTTTTTTTCACTCCTAGCACTTTTTTTTAACCAATCCCATGTACACTGATCCCACTCACTTGTCCCATGAACTTGTCCTGCAGGAACTTATCTCTGTCATACACTACTATCTTCATCGGTTCTGACATCTTCTCAGGCAAATTGAGATCAAAGGTCCTTCTCCATCTTGGAAATCTGGTCTTAGGCATCACCTGCAAAGAAGAGAGAGAGAGAGAGGGGGGGGAGAGAGAGAGAGAGAGAGAGAGAGAGAGAGAGAGAGAGAGAGAGAGAGAGAGAGAGAGAGAGAGAGAGAGAGAGAGAGAGAGAGAGAGAGAGAGAGAGAGAGAGAGAGAGAGAGAGAGAGAGAGAGAGAGAGAGAGAGAGAGAGAGAGAGAGAGAGAGAGAGAGAGAGAGAGAGAGAGAGACTGATACACAATGAATATACATACATACATACATACATACATACATACATACCTGGGTGCTGTAGTGATCGCCATTATAGTAGATGGTAGCAAATGGATCGGAACCACCCCCTCTGGCTGCTAAGTCCCTGTAATTATGGTCAGAGGAATATGATGATTACAGTGAGAGATTAAAGGACTTTTAAGTTGTCTAGACCATTACAAAGTGTGTGGAACATGAATGTGCATCCCTACATACTATTCTTTGCCAAGATTGAAAATGCAGTTGCCAGTTTTTCTTTCCAGAATTAGGCTAGGGGTTAGGACTCGTTGATCCACATGGTTGATAGCCTAACCAGTACATACCTTGCCTCCACTAATGTAATAAGAATCTTCAGTCCCTCCTGCAGAAAAGGGTCGAGTATTGTGAGATGTACATTGTAAGAACGTGCAGTATTCAGGGAACAACATGATACTTTAGAGATTCCCTTTGAAGTATCCCAAAGGACTGGCCAGGACATGATGAAGTGTATGAAACAACTTGTATGACCATGCCAACAGTTTGCAGATGTGTGCGTGCAAATATGGAAGAAGTGTGCCAATCCCCCATATATTATGAGAAAGAGGCACATGGGTATCCTCCTCCCCTTCATTCAGATAGGAAGATCAGCAAGAGAGAGAGAGAGAGAGCATTCTACATTTCCTCACATACATACATACAAGGAAAGCAACCATTTCTCTCCACACATTTTGTTTCACTCATCAGAAGTGCATATAAGGGATGTCTTATACACAGGACCAAATGAGAGGCTATGAATAAGGCGACCCGATTAGAGTGATGTCATCATCTAATGAGCATTTAGTGTTGATGGATACACACCCCGCCTCTCTTAATATGAACTCTTAATTGAGGATACTCCAATACTCTGCCTATGAAATGAGGACATATGTACCTCCCCAAAGTTTTCTAAGCTCATCTCCACCAATATCTCCCCTTGGACTTCATCATCACGAGAAATGGGTGTGAGCGGAAACCACTTGTCCAGACCTGCATAACAGAACACACCACCATCCAAGTCTCTACTTAACACTAGTGTGATGGCACATACCTCGAGGGGACTTGAGAATCATTTGCCTATCCAGCAAAACTTTGCCCAGAGGCTCTTTAGACCTAAAATAAATCAACAACACACAATGACAGCTAATTGTAAGGAGCTTACCCTCTATCTAATAGGGTGTGCTATGTTTGAAGGTCTTTAATTAATGGAGGTCGAGGGCATACACATGCACAGGTAATCTGATATGCAGCCACACTATTAGCCGAGCAATGAGAATTGCATATTAATAATGCCATGCCTACTACCCCATCACACTATGGATCCATGACCTTTGGACTCTTTCCTCTGGTTCTTTTAACTAGAGGAAACCCCCCCCCCAATAATTAGCCCCTAGGTGCTATGCAGAGAGGAAAAACCCCTAATTATAATAATTTGTACTGACCCTAGTCTGTCATAGTCAAACACAAAGACTGCCAAGTCCTGGAACTTGTTGGGGACATGCAGATTATACTCCTCCCCCCAGAATGGCTCCAGAGTCTTGAATGCCGTTGCAGTCCTGTAAGTTTAGTTTAGAAACAACCGTCACAATATTATACTGTTCCCACATAGCTGAGAAACTGAGCTCATCAAACTGAGCTCATCACCATCATTGCTGGCTATTTTATATCATACAGAACACAGTAACTGCCTTTCATCTTCCTCATGATTTATTTTTATACACTCTATTTTGTACTAATGCAATAGTTTCGATAGTCACCATGACAATAAATGATCAACATTAGTGCAGCAGTTGGATAAACACAATATCACTGAGCATCATTAGAGAGGTGAAACCAATTTTACCTACACACTGTCTCAACAACACCACACCTCACACTTTCAATGATCTAAGCTTGCCTCAATTTCCTATTAATCCCAACCCTGGATAGGGCTAGGGAGTAGGGATTGATTAAAAGGTTTCACTAGGGAAATTTGTCAACACACTTCTGTTATCCCTACTGTGGCCCCCATTTGGAGGAGGTATGCCTCATAACCCATACAATAGATATTTATTTGTATCACACTCACTCGCATACACTCATTAGGTACAGTCATTACCAATAAGAGATCTGTATTTGATTATCATCTCCATTGACAATGATAAACTACATGATAGTTTCACAATGAGTTTTCCCTTTCATGTTCTATGTGGCACATCTCCTGCACTACTCACTGCTCCATTGTAAGACAGAAACAACCTGAACAACTACAACTAACACAGCATGCACCCTCGACTCCTACAGATCTCTTGAATCCATCCATGGATACACACACACACACACACACACACACCGTACCTTGCAACAGTTTCATTGTCGATCTTCAAAATGCAGAAAGGGTCCCTCAGACCTGACCTATAGATGCAGCAGAGAAGACTGATGATACACAGGATTGGCAGTGTTGGCATGTATGTATGTATGACTCGTTGCACTGGTGTGTGACAAGTGCTAGCTTGGCACTAAGATATAGAACTAACTGTACTGAGGCAGAGACATAACACCACATGCTGATGTGACCACTGGCATGGTAACATGCACAGTAAGGAGGGGACTGAAAGGGAAGGCTGACATGACTCTGAGACAACTCAGTTTCAAAAAGTGAGGAAAGTACCCTTGAGGCTAGCTTTAGTGGGCTATCTTTAAGCATAAACAATTGGTCTCTTATCCTCAGCCCTTATAGCCACACTATCCATCCTGACTAGAGAGGTATTATCTCTCACTTACACATCTCTGCTGGGCAGTTTCTTTGCCTCACTTATCTTGACGTAGAGGCTGGTGTACTGGAATATTCTAGTAGCTGTGGCCATGGTCGGGCCCACAACCAACGCACAGCGCTCCTGGCTCTCTATCTACTCCACGTAAACGCTCCTGCCAGCTAACTTAACTTGCTAAGTTATAAATCTACCAATTTTTTGTATCTTACGTCACTCAATTAAAAATCTTAATGAGAAAACGCACCGGAATTGACTAATAATCTGCTGATAAATTAACAGTGATCAGTTAAAAATGAAGTGTTCATTTATGATGGTTGAGCCTCCAAACCCTTGGCAACTCCCACCAGTACCCTGTGATAAGGATGGAATTCTATAGCTACTTTACTATACTTTTGATAGTTGACTTACATATAATCAATAAAAGCTGGTGGTTCTGGTGGCACAGGTGTAGCATTCTTACTTTTCTTACCTCCTTTGCCTCCCTTTTTCCCCTTCCCCCCCTTTTTGGTAGCACCCTTACCCTTTTTCTTTGTGGGGACGGGAGACGGTGCCTTAGGGGGTGGAGCTACCTCTAGCTGACCATCTGGTGGACTATAGTCAGCCTGGTACTCCTTGATCAACTTCAGTCTCTCAAATTCCATCAGTGGTGAACTAATATGCTTTGATTATCATTATTCATACACCTTTGGATACACAATTGAATTTTACAGCTGTACCTTCAGTGCATTCCTAAATTCCTCCTCCGATAAAACCATCCGTTGCTCCTTATCAAAGAGACGAAATAAATCGATTAGTTCCACCTTGTTCTCTTTACAATATTTGATCAGTTTAGCAGTAGGAGGGAGGAGAGGTTTGGGGGGTTTGAACCCGCCTATGCCTCCATTGGGAATGCTGATGTGGGGATGAGTTTCTTTCAATTGACTGATTGTTTCTTCCATGGCCAGAGTGATAGTGATACCATCAAGATCAAGGCATTGGAATTGCATGCTAGTGGAGGCCATTACAGCCTCAAGTAGGGTACTCAAACCAGTTGGCTGAATTGGGTTCTTTCCTAACTAGGTTAGTATAGAGCCTTGGTAAATGCCACCACTAACTATAGCTTTGACTTACTCTGAGGATTTTGAGATTTTCGCATGAAGGGAGAATCTTTGAGATGGCAATCGCACCATCTTGACTTATACGATTGTCACTAAATGGAGCATGTAGCTATCCCTCAGCAACATGATTCAGTGATTTAGTGATATGTACTAACCTGAGGTCAAGTTCATTCAAGGTGTTATTTATCTTCAAAGCATCTGCCAAGGACACTACTCCTTGGTCAGCAAAACCATTGAAGCCTAAGTTAAGCTCCTTCAGAACTTGATTAACCTATTTAAAAAGTTTGTCTGCATGCAGTTTTGCTAAGTTTGCTTGTAATACCTTCAGACCTTCAGCAATGGCCACGGCTCCTTTTCTCCTTATGTGATTCCAACTTAGATCCAAGACTTTAATTTCACTGTCACCTGTTATTACTGATTTCATCACAACTTATTTGTGTGCATGCAACACATTACGTACCTATAGCAGGTCCAAGTATTTCTCCAGCTGCTTCCCCAAACTCATTGTGGCTCAGATCAAGGTATTTTATATTATAGCTGGCCTGGAGATATATAGCAAATACTCGAATGGCTCTAGCCAGCATTTTATAGTACTGGAAGGTCATACCTTTAGAATTCCTGCCAATGGTTCTGCAGCTTTGTCATTAAATCTATTCCCTGCAATAAGATAGTGTATTAGTATGCTTATATCATCTGAAATGTTGGAGTAGGCTAGCTTACCCCTCAGTGAGAGGTGACTCAAGGTACTATTGGTTGCTGTCATTTCTGCCACTGAAAATGCAAGTGAAGGACCAGCATTATTATCCGATAAATCCTGCATGAGAAATCATATGCATGACTGCAATGGTATGCCGTGTCTGTCAAGGTGGCTCACCAGATGTGTGATGTAACAGTTCTCTCTCATCATAGAAGTAATGACAATGCATCCTTCAGTACCCAAGCCATTATCTGACAGATCCAGGTGGGATACAGTAGTGTTTGACTAGGAGGAAATGAAGAAAACCATTATGTAATGAGATGTTAGATTTAGGAGGAAAATGAAATAGACTACATTAACTAGCTACTGAATATTACATAAATTGAGAGGAAAATATGGTGAGTTTGCAATGATTGTGAGAGGAAAATGAGGCTGGAGGGCTGGAGTGTCCCATGCAACTTTGGCTAACTTACAGTTAAAGAAATAGCAATAGCCTTGGCTCCTTTGGGTCCCAACCCATGGTGACTCATCTTAATTTCTGTCTTCCCAGCTTGAATGGTACGGACAAAATAATTGGCTGGAACAATTTGCAAAGTATTGCATGTTTTGAGGTATATTTTCCTTCCAGTGGCATCATACTCCTCCTTTTCCTCTGCAAGCAAATTGACGTGCAACATCGTTGATTGCTGCAGGACTTATAACAGACCTTCTATATCAAGATCAGTTTCCCATCCAGTGTCAGATACATCATCTGAAAGATCATCAATATTATCTTCTTGTGCTGCTGCACCAGTGACAGCTTCAGACTCAGCCTCATCATCACCTGGGACCTCAGTGGCCAGCTCTGAGCCACCCTCAATCTCAGTCTGTTTTGCCAGAATATAGGTTAGATTTCTTATATAGTTTTAAAATGCTTACTTGCTTTCCTAATTTATCTGAGTCCTCTATAATCACACTAATCTGTCTTAGTTCACTCTGTGTCTCGTCTGAATCCGCCATTTTGTTTATTCTAAAGGTTATTTCTATGGATACTAAATCACGTGAATATAAAAGATCACGTGCACATCATATGCTCATAAGCGCATGACGTCACATAGATTGTTATCGTACATGGTAGCTTGCTAGTAAGTAAGAATGTCTATACTTACAGGACTTTTCGACAGTGATGATGAGCCAAAGAAAGAGAAAGATGATGAAGAACTGCTTGTATTCGGCTATACCTGTAAGCTTTACAGAGACGATACGAAAGCTATCATGGAGGACTCTGGACAACTCCTTATCCCATGGATGGGAGATAGCTCACTAATGGTGGATAGGTAGGTAAGACTGCAGGTCCCATGTCTTGTTAGTTACCCATTCACACTAATTAGTATGTAGGTATTTGCAAGTTTCATTATTTCCTTTGTGTGTAGGTATGATGTTCGTAATAAACTAGAAGACAAGAATAAGTTTGGCTTGAAGCCCAACATCTCTCGGGTGACAGCCGAAAGTAGGGAGCTAGAAGAAGAACTTGACAAAGAACGGTACTTAGCATTGGAGTGGGATGAAATACGAGTGGAAGAACAAGAAGGTGTGTTAGTAAGATATTCTTGACCTGGGGAAGGGGACTCAGGTATTTCACTTTTTGCAGAAGAAGAGAAAAAGAGACGGAATAATGCCTTCAATGCTGTTGGATTCACCTATGATGACCCCAGTGCTGATGTGACAGGTCTCAGTTATAACCTCCATCTACCGGAGCATCCACCCTCCTCCAGTGTTGACTACATGACTGGAGAGAAGGACAAGTTCACTCCTCCTGCTGGCTTAGTCATACCTGATGGCATGCAAACTGTGAGTCTTCTTAGTTTCTTGCTTTGATGACCTTTACCAGACAAGAATGTTGTGACTACAGATGATAATATCTAATTTTGATGTATTGCCTTTTTAGCCCACAACTAGCAAGCTTCACTTCATCATAGAAAAGACAGCCACTTTTGTAAGCAGACAAGGCACCCAGATGGAAATCATCATCAAAACTAAGCAGAAATTCAATCCCTTCTTCTCTTTCCTGAACCATGGAGATGAACTCTACCCTTATTACAAGCACCTCAAGGAGATGATCCTGATTGCTGCTTATATGCCACAGTCCAGATTAGACACAAGTGTGGATGGGGGGATTGAGAGTGGAGGGAGAGGGGACTCGAAAAAGGATGATGGTGTTGTCATAGAAGAGAAGACTAATGGGAAAGCAAAGGAAATGGAGAATGACCCAGCAAAGACCAGTGAGGGTGATGCTAGTGATGGCAGCAAGGTGGATAGTGGCAAAGATGATGATGATGATGATGATGATGATGGAGGATATTTGCATCCTCTTCTCATGGCAGGCTCCCACAAATCACCCAAACCCTCTACCCCTGAACCAGCCCCTACCCCCAAATCAAAAGACACACCCAAGACAACTGGTGGTGGTGGTACTGTAGGCAAAAAACTCACAATGGATGAGCTGCTACAACTCCATAACACTGGCTTTGCTGCAGTTAATTCTGCCCCTACTGTACATGGTTCTGTGTCCACACATGGTCAGGCAACCTCTGCGGTCGAAGAGCCTGAGGCATTGGCAGCATACAAGTACTACCAAAGACAGTTCTATAGAAGGTATGGTTGAGACATCTTTAATCAATCCCACAAGTTTATTCTTAATGGAGCACACCTTGCATGGTGTGATTGTTATTTTTGTATGTAATATAGCTTTCCAGCAGGTTCACAAGTGCAGCTGTAACATTATATGGGGATTGATCCAGGTTCTTCCAAGCATTGTCTATAGTCAGTAAAATGCATGAGTATGTGTGAAATATGGTGCATTCCAACTAAGTTGTGAGAACAAACCTGATGGGTTCATCATTTCGTCTAATCTGAAATTAATTAGTTTAGAGGACTCTAAGGTCGTAATGTATCCATTTGCCCTTCCCATGATTGTGTGGTCCTGCGATAATTTTGTTTTTTGAACCACCTCCTATGAACTAACCAGTTGAGTCTTGTATTTTATTTTGTAAAGGAACAGCCTCTCTCATTCCAGGTTCAATTCTTAAATTTCTAGGCTGTGCTTGGTGGTGCTTTGTTTGGGATGTAGCCAATACATGCATTTGTGTGTTCTTATTCCCTCCAGTTCTGCAGCAATGGCAGCTGGCCAAGGTGAAGGATATTACTACCAAACGACTGACACTTCTCTGCCACCTCATGATGGTACGTAGCTCACTCACAGACCTGCTGTCTGCATGCAGTCTGTCTGTTCAACCTCATTCACTTTGACAGCTCGTGCCCTCGTCATAGTGTTTTAACAAAGCACAACAGAACCGCAAACTCTTGACTTTTTATGAATGCTTTAAAATAACCCTTGCTCACAAGTTTAGTGAGTGCATCAAGAAACCATCTCTCAGTTGTACACTACATACGGTGAGCCCAACACGATCCAGTTTCAAGTGCTACCTCTGACTTCATGGCAAGAATATGAATGGATGGTGTGCACTATTTAGGAGGTCTGGTGTCTAAAGCTGTACAGGAAGGAGGATATGGGTTCTTGGGTTGGTAGGGGTGTGATGGTTAAGAAACCATCTCATGGTAGTCAGTAGTAGTATAGTGTGCAGTATAATTATAGAATATTTTTGTGTTCGACTTGCTTCAATACCATTACATGTCCCAATTTTCCCCCTGCAGCACATGTCCAGCAGCAGCTGTATGGCAGTGAGAGTGATGATGGTTTCCACCACCCTGGCTATGCCTACCCTGGACACTACTGGACAGCAGAGGAAATACCTCCGCCTGATCTGAGACCAATTGTTGACAAAACTGCAGAATATGTAGCTAAAAACAGTGACACATTTGAGAGGACAGTGTTGGAGAGACACGTTGGTGACCCTCGTTTCAGCTTTCTGAATCCTTGGGACAAACACCACAGCTACTACCAAGCCATGAAGCACTACTGCAGAACTAGGATGGCACAAGAGGGCATGGAAACCCCACCCACTATGAAGGAGGACAAACCTGTTAATGTCCAGAAACTGAGTTCTAGTGGAACCATCAGCTTTAAGCTTCAATCTAAGCCTACAGCACCAGTTGAGTTAGTGACTCCTTGCAGCGAGTTTGATGCTGAGGAATACTGTGATGAACTGCTTGAAAGCACTGCTCGTGAAGCTGGGTACCACACTACCATGGAACATGGTAATGAGAAGGGGCAGCCTCCTGCTAAAAGACATCGTTTTAGTAATGGGGATGACCCCAAGGGTGAAGACATAATGGGGAATACTGTACAAGTAAGTGATGTATTTTAAGATCCTTGTCATCCAATGCACTTTGCACTTGTTTCTCCTGCAGGCCTTTTTGAGTACAGTGAAGGGACTGTTTGGATCATCAGACTTGCCCACTTGACTAGCACTACACCATGTGTAATTCCTTTAATTCCTTTAATTTGTGTTCCCATGGAGCCTTTGATTGAAAGAATTTCCTGGTGTTTAAAAAATAACCACAGCCCAGCCATCATTTTCAAGGAACTGTTACACAAAAGGATTCTGGAGCAGAGTGACTGTTGCCAAGGAGTATCCTGTCTCTGTGGAAAAGGAAGATATTGTCTTCCAGTCTTCCCAGTAGATTCAGGATATCGATGGAGGGTCAGCTGGGGTTCAGGATGGAGGGCTGGCTAGGGCTAGTAGATTAAGAATGGAGGGTCAGCTGGGGTTCAGGATGGAGGGTTGGGTGGGTTTCAGTCAGGTGGCTGGGGTTGCTGCTCCATAATATTGTGAGGGAGGGGATGACTGGACTAAAATTATTGTGAGGGAGGGCTGGTTGGTGCCGGGGGTAGGATGGTGGGTTGGCTATGGCAAGTCAATACTAGTCAAATCTCTCCCACTGGTTGCAGTCAGATCCCCATAATAATAATGAAAAAAATGGAAATGATGAATGCTATCCACCCCCCTGACTCTTTATTGAGTGTACTGTTATCTCTACAACTGTCACTGCAAGAACTCCCTAGCCATCACCATCTGAGGAAAACTGTGTCGCCACTTCGGATGGAGTAGAAGGATAATTGTCTGAGATCGTCAGACAAATTGATTTCCTGTTTACCCTGCAGCAAAAAAGAATACAGAAAGCAGATATACCCCGCCCAGTATCTGGCACCACAATTATAATTAATAAAGATGATAGTTTCTCACACCCTCTTCACACAAAATCTCATGCAGGCAGATTCTCAACTGCCAGCCAGACTCCAGTAGTCAATGCTCTGATGAATATCTGATTAATCGGGTCATTTTTATGGTACTACGTTCCCATGGTTATCGTATTTCTATGGTCTGCACTAACACAGACACTATATGATATACAGTACAATCTCCAATAATAGACACACTCGGGACCCAGCCTTTTGTCCTTTGTAGAGAGGTTGTCCTCTTTTTGGAGGTTATTTTGTATAGAGTGGATTGTTGTTTGTGCTTTCATTGGAGGTTCCACTGCAACAGTCAATGGAAATATTCATTCTCACCCATAGTTATTAACATCCAGTGTGGTATTGTTCGGCAACAAGCATAAGATAGAATCAACATGGAAGTGCACGTCACAAACCTGCTGATCCTGGTAAGACAGTTTCTGCACTGAAGAATTGACTTTGTACAGTCTCTGCAGCAGACCTTTCAGTTTTTGCACAGTCATTGAACCGGGTAGCTTCTTAATTATTTCCCTCTGATCTGGTTCATTGGGACATTTAATGGACACAGCTGGTGCAATACCGACATGTCTGAGTTAAGGAGGATACTATTTCAAGCATATGTTATGTCTGTGTCCCTAAATTCCCCATGTTAAAAAGTTTTTTTTTTTAAATTGCAGACACTTATATCTTCCTCTATAGCTAGTGTTCTCATGGAAGTATCTGTTCATGCATGGATACTCAATGCATAACTCAGCCTAGAGACTCTTACCACCTGCCTCACTGTCTCACTACCAAATTGCAAAGGATGTTAAGTCATGAACTTTTTGCCTATTATTTCGTACCTGCTTGCTGCCTCACACACTTCATTTCACACGGCCCTCTAGTGACCTTCTAGTGCCTGATCATTGGTCTGGCTACAGATGGACATAACTGGACATAACAGTCCAACATGATTAGCAGAGTACGTGGGTGGAATGTCCGAGTTCCAAAGGTGATGTGGTGTTGTGATTTGAATGATGATAGCAGTTTAGAAATTGACACCTTATGACTAGAGCTTCCATTTTCAAACAAGCTATTCATACCATGAGATGGCTAGCATTCCACATGGTTCTTGTATGGCTATAGGATACATATTAACGTATCTTTCAATGCTGAGAGAGGGAAGGATGCTGTGTCTGCTCCCATTTCCACCACTTCTGAGCCATGAACTATAACAAATAAAATCATTAAAAAAAATAATAAATAAAAAGTCCAGGAATAGTTTTGTAGTCTGCTGGCTGTGCACACAGTGATATACATTTACAAGTAATTAGTCGTCTGTACCTGATATGAGCCGAGAATATTGGGGGTGAAGCTGAAGGAAATCTGATCGGAGGGTATCTGATGATTGGGAGCTAATAAAGTCGGGGGCATAGCGCTTCAGGTAGTAACGTTCTGCCAACTGCCGCTCTCTTATTGTTATCTGGATAATTGAAAAGAAGGGGAGGGGTAAGTTGAAGTGGATGTACAAGAAGGGGTTGACTCACTTGACTGCTGTTGAGGGTTCCTAGACCCGCCATGCGTGAAATTAGCAATTGCCTCATGGTAAACACAGGCTCCTCTGCATATTAGAGCAGAGACAGAATTACTCAGTGCAGGCAATTACACTGCCTCCCCCTATCAAAAGGTATCCATTACAACTATCTTGCATCTAGCAGCCTCCGGATAATGGACACACTTGGGACCCAGACTTATATTCTTTGTAGAGTCTGATCTATTGAGGTGTCCTTTGAGAGGTTAATCTTACATCTGGGAGAATACTAATCTTGCATCTAGTATACTGTGGGAATACTAATCTTATATCTAAAATACTGGGAGAATACTAATTTGCATCTAGTATACTGTGGGAACACAAAATACTGGGAGAAGACATTCCTCCTTTCTTATAGGCAGGCAGGACGAAATAAACATAAACTACCTCAGTATACTATGCATCATACTGTAATGGCACCTCAGTATACTATGCATCATACTGTAATGGCACCTCAGTATACTATGCATTATACTGTAATGGCACCTCAGTATACTATGTATCATACTGTAATGGCATCTCTTTGAGTTTGTATGATCATGTATTCTAGTATACAAAGATAAACAGCAGTATACTGAGGATATAAAAATTCTGTCAAAATAGGGCAGGGAAATCCGTTAAACAAGTGATTTATTTTGAACTGCCTTACCTGCATTTAAAGGATTCTCCTTGAATTTCAACTCTGTGAGAGAAGGAAGAGATGCCAGTGCATTAACTGACTCCCACTGTCACATAGTAAACAATTACATAACAATTATACAGCCTTATATACAACAGCCTCACATCATTAACAGCAGTCCTGCTAACAGAGAGAGACTCTAGAACCCCAAAACTCTCTAATAATATATAAAGAAAGACATTATAACATTTATATTCACATACCAACATATCGCCACAGCAAATAAAATCTCCATGGCCATTATGAATTCTCTGGCTAATTGGAGAGGGTAACTGGAGGGAATGGTTAGCTGGGAGTGGCTAACTGGAGGGAGTAGGAATAACTGGAGAGGGTAACTGGAAGGATTGGCTAACTGGAGGGAGTGAGGGAATGGTTAGCTGGAGGGAGTAACTGGAAGGAGTGGCTAACTGGAGGGAGTGGTTAACTGGAGGGTGTGGTTAACTGGAGAGGGTAACTGGAGGGTGGAGGGAGTGGCTAACTGGAGAGGGTAACTGGAAGGAGTTGGAGCGAGTGGTTAGCTGGAGAGGGTAACTGGAGGGAGTGGTTAACTGGAGAGGGTAACTGGAGGGAGTGGCTAACTGGAGAGGGTAACTGGAGGGAGTGGTTAACTGGAGAGGGTAACTGGAGGGAGTGGCTAACTGGAGAGGGTAACTGGAGGGGAGTGGTTAACTGGAGAGGGTAACTGGAGAGGGTAACTGGAGGGAGTGGTTAACTGGAGAGGGTAACTGGAGGGAGTGGCTAACTGGAGAGGGTAACTGGAGAGGGTAACTGGAGGGAGTGGCTAACTGGAGTGTGGGATATAATACAGGAGTATACCCAAAATTGCAAGCATGCCACTAGATAAAATGCTCTGTGAAGTGAAGTGACTTACCTGGAGACAAGGAGCTGCGTTTTATGGATTCCAACTTGTTGTCATTAAGAATGAGACCCTTTAACCTGAGAGTGCATGGGTGCATACATACCAGTGAGATCAAAGATCAATTATTCTTAATTGGAGTGGAATCCCTGACAAGGATACAGACATATCTTTTCAGAAAACATACCTCTTCAATGAAGAAGTACCCTTGTATATACAAAATAACCTCCAAATGAGGGCAAGGACAAAAGGCTGGGTCCATTATTCGGAGGTTCCACTGAATTAGCTGCACACTCACTTGGGGAGAGCCTGCAGCTTCAGCACTGAAGGCCAAGATAAGCCATTTTCTTCCAGGTTCAAGAGGGTCAGGTTTTGGGGAAGGTTCTCTCCATCACTATCAAGAGTGGAACTCTTCATCCTTACTTGCTGACAGCTAGCTTGACTCACCTTATCTCAGTGATTCTGTTCTCACACGCATGCAATTCTTCCAAATTTGGGGTCATCTTTAGAACAATACTGACCTGGTGCAATTTCTATCATCAGCACTCGGTATGTATATCAGTATTTTACTCAGTGCACAGTATGCTATCTGCTCAGTATACTATCATATTATGTATGTATTGTACCTCATTCCATGTCCAAGCCATTCTGATGACATATAGAGCCCTCAGTGTCGTGAAAGCTGCAACATGTTGCAGAGGATCAGCAGGTAAGGATAAGTGCACATTTTCACTACATGACCAACAGATCAAATAAGCTGACATGAAGACACATCCAGCCCTACCTCAGCTGCAGTGAGGTGAGTTTGAGTTGAGACGCCACATCACTCACCACTTCCCAGTTTGAAAGAAGAGGATTTTGAGACAAGTCGAGTTTGGTGATATCTGCAATATTATAATAACATTGATGATTGTAGCTATGTCTGTATCTGTTGTAAGTGTGCATGCATGTTGATGTGCATGCTGCATGTTGGTGTACGTGTGCATGCATGTTGGTGTACGTGTGCATGCATGTTGGTGTACGTGTGCATGCATGCAATGCATGAGTACTGAGCATGCACATACTTGGTGTAGTTGTCGCCACTTGCCCTGGGGGACCTGCTGAGCTGACCATCATTTCCCTAACGCTCACTTCACACAACTGATCCAAGCGACTGAATCCATGCAATAAATAAATAAATATATAAGTTTCTAAAGACAGACCAGATCCAGTCAACACCCTAAACAGAGCCAGAGCTAAAATAACAACCAGTCATTTTCCAAGGAGAAGACAGACCAAATTTCAGTGCTTAATGCAATTGTGGAATCCAGTGTGTCCCATGACCCAGTATATTACAGGAAGTGTTGGCTATTGATTATGTGATGGAGTGTAATACTTGTGTGCATGCATGTGGGATGAGTACACATGCCACTCCATGCATGCATGCGAAGTGACTGCATGTATACATGAAGGTGTTCGGTGGAAGGACGGGTGCAAGGATGGGAACATGCCCTCCTGCATAACTAACACTTCATAAGAGACATAATATTATAGTCAGCACTGAACTATGTCTGCTTGCTTGCTTGCATGGCTGACTTAAACAAATCAGTGCAGTCATGCAGCATGGGTCAGAGACACGTTATACCTGCACTGACATCATAATAAATTCAATCACATTCCTGCATTCCTGAGAGGGTATAAATAGACAGATTCATGCAAAAACCAGATAGTTTATCAAGTCATCTGTGCAAGATCTACTTGAAAGAAAGAACCAACCATCATCAATAAGAATAAACTGCAAAGAAAAGTGAGTTGGTTTGAAATGTTGAGACTGCAAAGTCATGCCTTATTAGCACTTTAAATAGCAATGTCACTTCTCTATTCCTTCTATATAGCTAGACTGCAAGAAGCAATGGAGAATGGATTTGCCCACACCGACTTGGATGAGTATGATTTGATGCTTGACCTCCAATACCATGGCAGGAATATCAAGGTAGAGGAAGGAGGAAGGATGGCCAGGAAACTCAAAAAGTAAGTCCTTGCTTTGTCTTTGTGTGTGCATCAACAATGCATGCAGGTCAAGTAACACATGCAGCCAGTGACTTGCATGGTGCAGTGGGTGTTAGCTTTATAGCCATGAGTGTTTAATAGCTTTAGCTACAAGAGATTCAGATATTCCATGCAATGAAAGACTTGGAGTTGCAGCTATAGACTTGACTGCAAGCAACCATGCATGACAATCCAGTCACACATCACAGACTTTAGCTCCCAACCTTGTAATTACGCACTTCTTTTTGGCCATACATGAACCACACCTGCTAAAGAATAACTTTTTGGTAACTATAGAGTTGGCATTCATGCAATGTAGATTGTTGGCCAAGAGACTATATATAAAGTTACCTCAATAAAGGAAAGTGTCAACACTATCCGACTGCCAATAGCTTTGAGTAATGAAGACTAGGGAGTGTGGTAACTAGTTTCCTCCATATACACAGCAGTTAGATCTCAGATTGTAACTTAATTCTTCCCATACATGCATGCTTTCCCTTTTAGTTTTGACTTGGCCCCAGCTGCTGCTTTCAGCTAGCTAAGTAAACCATTTCAGTTTGTTGCGTCCCTGCAAGTACTCAATAATTGCCTTGCAAACAAACCACACCAAATTCAAATCAAAGATCCCGAGTCCAAGTTGAGTCTAACACAACTTTTGGAGTGTCTACAACATTGCCTTATAAACTATAATTGGCTTATTATCATAGCTCAATTTTTCAGTCTCCATGGTAGCAAATGATGGAAGTAAAAGTGTATTATGGTCTAAGGGCAAGGACAGAAGTTAGGTGTCACTTTAGATAGTTGCAGTCGTTGGCATCTGTTCTGTAGGATGCCCTTCCTCGACTGTCTGCCTCAGGTATAAGGTTTTGAACTGAGCTTCCTATCAAAGAAATCAAAGCACACTGAGCATGTGTTAGCATCCAATCAAGAATGCACAATGATCGACATCAGTAATTCAAGTGACACTATTCTTTGAATTCTAGGGGAGCTAAAGAGGCCTTGGTTGTGACTAACCGGCCACTGGCCACCAATGAGCTCTTTGAGATTGAAGTGGGATCAAGCAATGGGTTCAAAGGAGTCAAACAAGAAATGAAGTCAAAAGTAAAGGGAAAAGAATTGGTCAGAATAGGAGTGACTGCTCACAGGTAAACAAAACTCACTAGGTCATTTGCAATAAGTGAACCAAACTTGTGTTCAAAATTGAGCAATTTTCCACTTTTATTTCTTCATAAATATTCTATAATTACTTGAAACCTGTGCAAATCTCACTTGTTAAAATAGTATTGAGTAAACGTGTTGAAACCTGCAAATTCAAATTGGTTGAATAGTATAGAGCAATGTAACTTGTAGAGATGCTGTTGCTACACAACTGCAAACACACCTGATGAAAAATGCTTCATTTCAATTCCATGACTACTAACCTTAAGATTCCATGGCAACACCATAGCTACGTAAATAAGGTGTGCCAGGCCAACTTCTGTACCCTTCACTACTTTTTTTGTTGCCCTCCCTCCCTCCCTCCCTCCCTCCCTCAGACCTTCTGATGTGGTCTCCCTCAACACCCAACACTCCATGAAACGCATGGACTCTGAAACATGGATGATGATGTCAGACTCCATCATAGACAGTGGAGAAGTTGTCCAAACTTTCCAAAAATACAGCCTCAGAGAAATCTCAGTAAGTTTGTTGCTGTTTTTGTTGTTGTTGTTGTAGTGAAATAACTATTATAGTAGGTATGGCTACTTGGCACACACATAAGTCCATTAGTAGCCAAGACTTGATATGATATTGTGACTAGATCCACTTGACTTCTCCCTCCCTTTGCAGTCTGGGGACCGAGTGGGGATCATCCGCCTCCCTGAGTTCAATGGTTCGCTGGTGATCTATATCAACGGAGCACCAATAGGAATCATAGCCACAGGAGTTCTTGAAAATGTCTACGGGTTTCTGGAACTACAGGGAGACTGTGAAAGCGTGTGCATTTCACAGAACAGACACATCAAACACGTAAGTACAACGTCCTTCTCCCTAGCATGCATCCCAAGATATAATCAAGTTAGAAACAACTCTAATAAATCTACCATGATATAATCAAGTTAGAAACAACTCTAATAAATCTACCATTGATAAAAATAACCAACCAGATGTTTCTAGCCTGTATACTGTACTAGTTAATATACCAACCCAATTCAATTACAGCTGGTTAACAGCAGACAGAAAATTAAAGAGGTGCTTGACTACACCCCAGACTGTAATGTAGTAACTTCATACTCACTACCTAATTATTCCATAGGATGCACTGCCCATTGAAATCAGGTCAATGCGAGAGAGAGAAATGGAGATAAAGCTTCTTGAGAAAGAGCTGGAGGAGAAGGATGAGCTGATTCAGACTCTGCAGGGACAGATGGAGCTGCTCAGGAAGCAAATGATCATGATGAAGACAACTGGGAAACGTAGCAACACACAACTTGACATCACACAAGACATTGAGACACAAACCTCGCCCAATGGTATCGCCAATGGACGCTGTCGATCTCTCTCTTCATCTAGTTCAAAGGGGAATTCAACTAAGCAAGCTTGCTGTGTCATTCTCTGAGTAGCTAACCTCCTTCTGTTCATGTATTCAGCTTTCAGTGTCATCTTCAATATCAGTGTGTATTTGCATATCAGCTCTTAATGTCTCATGTGTGTTTCAATAATTTGCACCATTTTACACTCCAAACTTGTAAGCATATTTATCAATATTATTGGCATCATTGTTCAGTTTATTCACTTGGTGCTTAAGGCTGGCCACAGTGGTAGTATAATGGCGTCTTGGTGAAAGGGGCAGGCTCTGCAAGACTAACTCAATTCTAACTGTAACCTCCCTTACCCATCTTAATTTTCCCACTAGATGTTGCCCCAGTCTTACCTTTGTAACTCAGCCACTTTGTCCCAACCCACTATCTCCACCTTCGTCCCCATAAACATTTCCTCCTCCTCCTCCTTCCCTAACAAACTTCCTCCATACCTCTGCAAGCAAATTTCACATACTACAGTTTTCCAATAAGGATAATAATAACTGCATTAACCTCTTGCACTGCTTCAATGAAAGTAGTTCCCAAATTAACCCTTTTGGGCCTCAGAAAAGAACCACTGTTTGGAACTTTACAGGAGAAGAACTGAACCCCTTCATGGATGCCACTGTGTTTTCCACGGGAAGGTTCATCCCATTCAACACCAAACCATAGACCTTAGGGTGGAAAACCTAGCTAGTGAACTTTGACCTCAGCTTCAATCTCCATACCTTCAGTAGGAGGTACTTCTCCCACGTAACGTATGGTACCAAAGTGTCCTTCAAACAAGAATCTACTTCCTACAGCGGGAGTGTGATCTACTTTCTGCTCCATCAGTCAGGAAATGGTAACAATCGTCAAAAGTACAAAACTCAATTAAATTATCATTGAAATAATAGCTCATGCGCGTGTGCTGCATGTCAATCTCTACCAATTTGGTGACTGATAGCAGGTCTATCAATACGATAAAGTTTTTCGGCTATAGTGAAGTATCCATGGTATTCCACCTCCTTGGGAGTGACATCATAATGGTAATGGCCTCCTTCACCATGGTCACTGAAACAGTGGGTGTGTTCAACACGAAGGTCAAAGTCCTGGGGGGAAGCAAGCATGAATGAAAGCGTGTAATTTAACTGCAAGGAGGAAGCTTACTGGGTCATAGCTGATAAAGACGGAGAGACAAATCAGAGGAGACCCCACCTGATAGAACTTCAGCCAGTTATCCACATCCTCATTAGTATTCAATGGCTTCTCAGAAAACTCAGGCTGTGTGGTAAATAACAAAAATTAAGCTGTATCTCTGGTCAGTTCCAACAAGGACCATGTTATGACTGGTCTGAAAACAAGCTTTGATTGCTGTTGCTATGGGCATAGGCTAAATAATGATTACATGTGCCACTTTTCCAAGAAAAATAACAATTTTAAAACTAATTATACAGAATACTTGCCATAACATGGAGTTTAGCAGTTCCCTTGACAATGTTGAAGACTCCTCCCAGTGCTACAGGCTTTTCTCCATACTTTGCTGCCAGAGCCTTTCGCATGCAAGTGATAAAATTCTCTTCTCCAGTTCGAATCTTAGCCTTCACTTCTAACACCTTCGAGTGAAGGAAGTCATAATAATAATATTTATTAGTGACATGATATCTTACCTCACCTGGTTTGCCTTCACAAGCTAGAACATTAACCAATGGACCACTTTCCACTGAGTTAAACTTCTCTTGAATAATAGAACCATCCTGTCAAGGTGAGGAAGACAGGAAAGACATTAAGGTGACATGTCCAGCCATAGCTATGATGACATTTTCTAAAGGAAATGACAAACCTTTGTGGAAACTTTAGCAATGTAGGTTTTATTGACTTCAGACTCTCTTTCATGCTCCACTTTTACATTAGGCATCATCTGTCATTGAGGGAAAAACAATGATCTTACAAATGAAAGGAAGAAGTGATCACAATAACAACAACAACAACAACAACAACAACAACACACACACACAGAGGAAGAACACACACATTGGGGTGGCAATATGGGAGGTTGGGGAGGGAGGAGGTCATAATTTGAAGCACTAACTTTGTTATAATGATACCTCACAATTGGCCCCGGCAACCCTGGATGATCCTGCACCAGCCCCAAGCATAAATGCCCCTGGCAAGTCCGCCAAAGTAGCCATTTCTGTCAAATTGTACAGCTTGGTTCGGTCAGCAAGTGGAATGAGATAAGGGACTCCACCAATGTCAACAAGACGTGGAGACCCGCCCAACCCTAGATCAAAGTAATGCAGACACCAATGAAGTCTTAGAAGGAATTAAATATATTTATTTATGTCAACAGCTGCAGGATATGAGTGTGCAAGTAATGTGATGTATGCTAATATTTCACCATTCACACCAATGAGATGAGAGCAAATTGTTGCTGCCATGTCTACTACAGCTCCATCATGCAAACATACAGAGGACCCAAGGGGTAGCTTATCAAAAACATTGTGGATAGCATGCCTGGTGCATAGGGCCAGCCGACAACAATAGGATGTGATGAAGGAGTAACATCCTCCCTATTAGTGCCTCCCACAAACAACCTATTCTGGATACACAAAGCCATCTTTACACATGTTATGACCAATAGAGCCAAGTTGAAGCATATGCTAGAGCTAATATAGATTATCATAACAACAATATATAGTGCAGTGGGAATTCAAGCATTTCCAATTCCAACCCAAAAATAGACTTGTTTGGAATGCAGGACCACATTACTAACACCACCAACTAATTAGGAGCTCATTCTCACAGGTGATTAACAGCATAAGGACAATAGAATCAATACCTTTAAATTGGGTCAAAGCAAGCTAATAATAGCAATGTAATGTAAACAGTACCTATTTACACCAGGCAAGTGACATTTCTCAACTGCACATAGTACTCAAAAAATTATGTAATTAGATTCATTCTTCCTTTTAAGGAAGCTCAGGACGTTAGAGTACACTCGGTTTTATCGTTCACACAGTCACAGGAAGTCAAAAAATCCCCTGGTCCATGAACGTAATCATCCTGTGGGGGGTCATGACCGCCAGTGGATCATCTCCTGAGAATACTTATCACTAGGGTATGCTCATTTAGCATAATAATAATTATGGGTTGGCGAGGGAAGCATTTGTACCCCATGCCCTGGATGTAGTGCTAAGCTTAAAGGTTTAACAAGGTTCATGGTTCAAAGCGCAGATCTCACCGGGAGCAGCTAGAGTCCAAGGGGAACTTGTCAAGTCCGGACAATCAACCACACCAACAGAGACATTTTCAAAGTTGGCCTTTAGACCATCTTCTAGAACTGCAGAAGAAATAAATAACACATTATTTTTCAGAGTTAAGGGGAGCGGCCAGGGAGCCAGGGGGTGGAGGTTGTGGGGGAGTGGGCAGTGCTTTATTCAAAGGTTGGAGCATGGCGCATGATATCACACAGTGCAGAGATCAGTATACTCCCCCCTCATCCCTAGTCTGGTGAACCATCCCTCACAGCACTGGACTACCTTCTGCATGCTGGTGATGCGATATCCAGTGCTGTGGAAGTGGCCAAAGATGACATCAGACTACCTCATCCCTGGAGCCTAGCAGAACCGGAACCTAGCAGACCAGAGACCAGAAGGGAAACTACAGTACACAGGAAGCGATTATCGTTTAATTGGGTTTATTACCACCCCCATGCCCCACGCTCTCAGGCAGCCTGGCGCGAGGCTACCCCATACCCGGCAAGGGAAACTCACCCACCTTGTATCAATTCTTTTTTTGGTGGAGTAAACAGATCGCGGGACTGCACAGGAAAAGACATGACCTTGTATATCTCTAGTTAGCTAGCTAGCTCTATACTGTTATGCATGCGCGCGCACGCAAGAGTTGACTTCAAAGACTACGCCCACCATTATAAAAGGTAAAAGGTAAACTTTGCTGTCCACTTAGAAAAAACAAGATAGCACTGCTAAGATGGCCAAAAGAAAAAGCACGTTTTCATTCGATCTCTCCAAGCCGATAAAGAGAGGGCAGCTGCTGAAACAAGGAAAGGTGCACAAGGCATTCAAGTATCGAGAATTCATGGTGTATCCAGGATTCCTCGTTTACTACGAAAGCGAAAATAAGTGGAGATTGGACCTGATCAAGGGCGATACTTTGGGCGTAAGTCGTTAGGCCTGTTAGCTGTAGCCTTTGTGATTCAGCTACTACCTCCATCTATTTCTAAAGTTTAGGACTACTAGCAAAGAGATCAAGTCTAAGCAATAGCTTCATCACCATTTTCTTTCTTAGAATCGTCAGGGTGCAATCAAACTGAAAGGGGCCAGTGTCAGCGTAGCCCATGGTGCTCCCAAAGGTTGCAAGTATGGCCTGACACTTACTGCTCCAGATCCAACCAACAAGCGACAGTGAGTTTAGAATCATTCAGCCATGCATGCATAGCTAGTAGTCATTCAGCCATGTGTAATTGTTAATAAACAAACTGAATAACTGTGATGAGTCAAAGGGTGTTAATAAGATTTAGATTTGCAGCATTCCTTCACGTCCTCACTTAATATGTACCACTAGCTCCAGTAATGGCACTTGACTTACTACATTTACAAGTCAAGTGTGTGTCATGGCTGCTCATGCATGAGCCTCTAAGGAAGGAAGTCCTGGCATGGCCATGTGGTAAATATTGGAAGAGAAAAACTGTTGGTACTGTAGAGGGAGTATTGACATCCTTTCACTTACTACCTCAGGTTGTTATTTTACACTTGGGGTAGCTACAGTTTTATGTTTTACACAACAGCTGTTCTGTATAGGATGAGCTACTACACACTTCTCATTCCATAGGATGGATAGTCCATAGCTGAGTGGGGGTTGGACTTCTCAAATTTCTTTGTAAAATATTGGAGGTCATTCAAGCTGTGATTTTTTGCCCTATATGGTTAATATTCATGGTGTCTGGAAGAAAATCCACCCCCCCCCCCCCCCCCCCCTGGGCCCCCTCCATACCAATTAGGCTGAGGCATTCAGATATTATCAGTCTGTGGACAGGTATATAACTACACTAAAGTGTAGCGTGTTCTCCCCCACCTTCTCAATCATGTGGACCATGCTAGACCCTAAGGTTTCTATGTCCACATTAACCCTTAAATAACAACTTATCCTCATTCCTTGTATGATCGCTGTAGTCGAGGAAGTCTGCAGTGAGTGAGGGAGTTTATGTTGATTCGTGTTTTATTTTCCATTCCATTTTAATACACATAGACACACAGTATAATATTTATACCATAAAAGCGATTTGTGCTGAATATCTTGTTTTGTTGTTTCAGAGATAGCTGGTATGATAATAATTAGCTACTCGTATTTGTTGTTTCAAAGTACAGCTTTTTATTGCTGGGTACTATAAATAGGTCACAAGAGGTCAATACTTATGGACAAAAATATGTGCTTGCTCAGTACTTGCCCAACTAAAGAAATGATTTTTTTTTCTTGCCTAAGCTACTCTTAAGCTTTCCAGATGAGCCCTCCCACTTATTAATGTATGATCTTGAGGACCTGTATGATTTCATGTCTGAGTGCATTTAAACCTCTTAAACCACTGTAAATAATACTTTATTGTTTCTAAGACTGAAGTCCAATACAATGTCATCACTTGTCACTTAATTAGAATTTTTTCTTAAATCATCATACCATGAATATAGTGCATGGTCTCTCTGTGACCTTGTAGGACGTTACAGGTCCTTGGTATGATGCTACCAGTATGTGTACGTGTCATATACAATGTCATCACTTGTCACTTAATTAGAATTTTTTCTTAAATCATCATACCATGAATATAGTGCATGGTCTCTCTGTGACCTTGTAGGACGTTACAGGTCCTTGGTATGATGCTACCAGTATGTGTACGTGTCATATACAATGTCATCACTTGTCACTTAATTAGAATTTTTTCTTAAATCATCATACCATGAATATAGTGCATGGTCTCTCTGTGACCTTGTAGGACGCTACAGGTCCTTGGTATGATGCTACCAGTATGTGTACGTGTCATATACAATGTCATCACTTGTCACTTAATTAGAATTTTTTCTTAAATCATCATACCATGAATATAGTGCATGGTCTCTCTGTGACCTTGTAGGACGTTACAGGTCCTTGGTATGATGCTACCAGTATGTGTACGTGTCATATACAATGTCATCACTTGTCACTTAATTAGAATTTTTTCTTAAATCATCATACCATGAATATAGTGCATGGTCTCTCTGTGACCTTGTAGGACGTTACAGGTCCTTGGTATGATGCTACCAGTATGTGTACGTGTCATATACAATGTCATCACTTGTCACTTAATTAGAATTTTTTCTTAAATCATCATACCATGAATATAGTGCATGGTCTCTCTGTGACCTTGTAGGACGTTACAGGTCCTTGGTATGATGCTACCAGTATGTGTACGTGTCATTACCAAACATCCTAGCAATTCCTGGTTATTGAATTCCTTCTCTATGAAGTCTTGCACGTTATGGTTGTATGTGCTGTAGTGTCAATCTGGTTTTACATTATATATGCTGACCTGTACTGACAGGGATCTAAGTGTTATCTAATTTCCCAATGGGAAGTGTAGTACAAATTAGAGAAGTGACTTCACTTGGAAGCCACACCATTATGATATTTCTTTCACACTCTCTTTCTCAGGACCTACTTGATGAATGCTTCCTCTAGGGAGGAAAGAGACTCGTGGATTGAGAACATTCGTAAAGGGATCCCCATTTCCCCTCACATGAGACGCAAGGACAAGTCAGAGAGTAGCGACCCCAAGCAACAAACTAGTAGCAAACCTAAAGAGAAGACAGAGGATGAAGAGAAACCTTCAGTCTCACACCCTTCGTACACAGAGCGACAGGACACAGCTTGTGTTGCAGCTACCACCCTGGCAAACAGCACCGACACCACCATGGAACAGAAGGCAATAGATGAGGTAAGTCAGCATGGTATTGAGTGAGTGAGTACGTACAAAATCTTCATTATAATTATAGGGACAAATAGCTCATATCTCTTCTTCTTTCAGGCAATCTCAAATGTGAATAGTTCACTGAAAGACATGCAGCCTGTTTCCATTGGGAGACATGACACAGCCACTTTGGCTGCCCTCAGTGTGAGCACCTCCGGCACAGAGAATGGACTAGGGGATGAACGAGAGACAAGTATTGATGACGTCATCAGGAATGAAGATGAAGAGATTGACGACATTCTTGGGGATCATAAGAATACAACTGCCTCATCCAGTGATGATGCAGGTAGTTCACAGGAGGTCTCTAGATCCAGTACCCCCCACCACAACCCAGTCAGCTCGGAGCCTAGAGACGAAATGGCAACAAATGAATCAGTAGAGAGTTCTCAGAATATTGACGGAAAGACAACAGTCACTACCACTGTCACTGTTACATGCAGCACTGAAAATAGTCCCACAATTGGCAGAAAGGAGGAAAAGGAGGAAGGAAGTGGTCCTGTCATTAGTAAGGAAGAGAAAGAAGAGAAAGGAGAAGTGGGTGATGTACCCACTGCTACAATCGAAACTGTTGAGGTGAGAGAAAGATCATCCAGCTCGACACAGGTGCTCGTCAGTGATAGTGATGGAAACACTTCAATTTCTGTCAACCTGAACAGTTATGATAGTGACGATACTCTCTCTGATGAAGAAAGTCACGCTGATCTGGAGCCTATTGGGGACAAGAAGGAAGAAGAGCTTGAAGAAGTACCCGCCATTACTATAGAAAGTACAAATTCGGTGAAAAAGAATCGTAGTGAAAGCAGTGGGAGTAGTAATGAAGGCTCACCTAAGCTCTCTCTTCCAGAGTCAAGGAGAAGATGTGAGTGTCTCCCCTCACTTGCAGGCATGAAATTTTATTAATGTTTTCTTTTCATTCTTTTTTTTGTAGCGTCTACTCCATTCATTGAGAAGAATGGATTCCTCTATAAGTTAGGAGGGAAGAGAAAGACTTGGAAGCTGAGATACTTCATCCTTCGACCGGGTGTCTTCAAGTACTTCAAGAACAACTATAATAACAAACCTCTTGGAGAAGTCAAGCTAAAGAATCTCAGTATTTTCTTTCCAGGAGTGGGTGAGTGAGGGAATTAGTGGTTAGAGAATTCAAAGTGTTGTCACTGGCTTCTGTAACTTTGATCAATTTATGTGGCAAATATTTCCATATCAGAACTCTATGAAGTGCAAAGTGATGATCATGTTTAGTGATTGACGCTCCACATTGAGTATTTTCTTTTGGTGCAGGTGAGCGCAAACAGTCCTTCCAGTTCACCATTCACACAGAGAGTACATGGAACAGTCGGGCAGACTGGGTCATGGCAGCTCAAAGTGAGAGGGAGATGAAAGAATGGATCACAGCATTTAAGGTAGAGACGAATGAAAACCATGCCAGCCCATCAAACAGTTACAGGCTTAAGTGTTAGCCATCCCCTTCCCCACTAAGTAGTTGGGGTTGAGTCAACATCCGTATGTTCATTCATTGCAGCTGGCTGGACAAAAGATTGGGTCTGCTAGTGTTAGTCCCATGGAAAGTGAGGAGGAAGTAGAGGCAGAAAATGGAGAATGACACTCTTATTCTCGGTTCTATTTTTATTCTGTGCTACCCTTCATGTCAAGTTTTTAATGTCCATATGTGTAACTGTAATGTGTAATGTAACTGTAGCCTATCAGCCATTACAATTATAGCTCTCTTTTTTGTATACGACAGCAAACTTATCTTTGTGCAATAAATTATTATGGAAATGGCATAAAAAGTATGAATTATAAATGAAGTTAAAAGAACAATACCGTCCTGTGACTTGGACAGTATCTCAGATCAGATAAAATATACATTGGACAGCACATGATTGGATAACTATGCATCCCATGGAGGATCATATCACACAAGGACATTGAGAGTAGTGCTGCTGGTTCTGATGGCATGTATTCTACAGGGGTCGTGCTTCAGGAGAAAGTGATCCAGTGTGTCCCAGCCACCACCCACTCGAACCATCAACCGATCACTCAACAGCTATAAAATAAAGTAATACATCATAACAAAGTCCCTGACACAAGAAGGGCACACCTGAATATCATAGTGATTAGTGGAGCTAAGGACACTCTGAAAGAGGACAAAGCTCTGGGTCACATGTCCATGATTTGGAGGTTCCACCATGCTCATTAGTTCCCTATAATATACTCACTCTAGCATATATGGTCAGGTTTCTTCCAGATGCTCCCTTCACTATGAACTTCCCATTCCCACAATTTGAGACTTCAATCTTATTCTGACATGTACACTCCCTCATCTCCTTCATCACTTTCTCATCGACCGACTCCCTAACCTGTTCTTTACATGCGGTCTTCTCGTTCTCCTTATGTCCCTGCCCTCTCCTCTCTTCATTAGTGGAATGACTATATCTCTGTCTCTTATTGAGATGAACTTCTTCCTCTTCTTTCTTGTCAACACTTCTTTTCCTTTTTCTTGAGATTTGCTTTCTGTCGTTTCTCACTGGGATCTGAGACCTGTTCCCTCTTGCTAACCGTTTTGAAAACCTCCTCTTTGGAACTTTGAGATCAGAACTTCTTTGAGATGAATCCTTGAGAGTAGGCATTGGAAGAGAAGAAGGAGGGACTTCAGTGTGAACTGAAGGTTCAGTGGCATTCTTTATCTGGACTGAAGCAGGATTCTGGTGAGGAGTGAAGAGTTCCAATTGGGTTTGGGAAGTAGTGTTGGATTTTCTATCTGTAAAGGGATCATCTCCTGAAATTGTATCATTTTCCCTAGTGATTTCTGCCTCCAGCAACTCAATCTCTCTCTCCATGCGAACCAACTGAGGGGGTGGAATCCCCACCCTCTCTGCAAATCGAGCCACATCAAGAAGACACAGAATCACTCTCTTCTCATCCTTATGTAGCACCAACCCCTCGGACTCAAATATAACAGCTTCCTCCACACCCAGCTGCCGACACCATGAAATAAAGTTGGAGACATTATCCCGAGCATGGAAGCTTCCAGACAGAGCCTTGGTGGTAAAACTCAGAGGTTCTAAGGGTATGTCAACAGTAAAAGTCTTCCCCTTATCAGTTGCAGCCTTGACAGCATGCTGGATGGAGGTTACTAGCTTGCATATTTCCACACCAGTCTCCAGAGTGGCTAGGAAGGAGGACCCAGTGATGTCTAGCTTCAGAAAGTTGGATAACCACTGGCAGATGTCTTCTTTAATCACTTCTAAAGCCTCTCGCTCTTTAGCAGCAAGCTCAGCTCGAACTTGCGCCAAATCCAGACCCTCTGAACCGTCCACCTCCTCCATCACCCAAACAATGGGGTCGAAGGTCAACCAAGGACCACGCCCATTATTGTTATCCCTACAGCTCAGTGGTCTAATAAAATGTAAAATCATGAGAACATCTGATGATATAAAGAGATTCATAAATATCCCTAAATGACACGCTTCACTTCAAAGAATCGCTTGAGGTAGTAGATTTGTCCAATTGTCATGGCGATAAGGAGAATGGATTCAAATATTGACCACCATACCACACGAGAGTTTGTGTTGTCGTTAACTTCATTAGACAAGAAAGGGGAGGAGAAGGAGGAGGAGGAAGGGGGAAAAATGGTAAGAGAGGGGAAGAAGGAATGAAGAGGTAGTAGTAGTAGTGAAGAAATTACTTACTCATGCGATGGAGTCTTTCCCGTACTTCCATGTACTCCTGTTCATGTTTAATGACAGAGAGACCCATGGACAGATCCCCCACCATCTTTTCCAGTTGTCCCTGTTCTGTAGTGATACCCCCATTATCTTCAACTGCATAGTACAGCATTGAAATACTCACCACCTCCCTGTAAGTGATCCTTGGGAGCCTCTCCTATATCCATGCCAAACATCACTGTTTTGGGTGTCATGGAAGACATTTGGTTACTGAAGCAGTACTTGTAGACACCATCCATGTGAGCTGCAAATGTATATTTCCCACTTGACTCCCTTTCTCCAGAGTAGATAACCTTATCATCAGGCCCTACGATCTACACGCGAGTTGGGAAGACTAGGTTCAGGTTCGTGTGCATTAATTGGAATTCACCTTCACATCAATGTCAAGAAAGCCGCCTTCAACTACTTCAAAGGTGAGACCCATCTTCATGCCGGAGCTGACTCTATCAAAGAAGCACTCATCTGCGTGTGCATCAACGTGCACAAAATAGCTGTGAACGCTTGGAAAGACCCACACCAAACAAAAAAGTAGACAAATAATTTTCCTTGCCATTTTTCACCTTTCTCCTCTATATTCTCTAATAAAGCGAACCGGGAAAAATTGAAACGAAAAAGTCCCACGTGGCTAGACTAGAAGAATGGCAGTTGTTGATGTGAAGAGGATCTTGGCACAGTTCAAGAGTGAGGAGGGGTCTTTGATAGGGTCTCCCTTGGACTTACCATCAGATGTCAATGAAGAATCACTAGGTTACCTCTGCAATGCTCTCCTTGAAAATGTTAGCCCATCCAATCAGCTTAAAACTAGCTGGCTAGCTAAATGAATTTTTCTGTAGGAAGAGCCTACTCCATTTGAGTTTTATGTACATGAAAAAGAAGTGAGAGGGTCTCTCTCAGATACTCTTGAGAAGATTGATCAACATGATCCAGAAAAGCTCCTCGAGATCACTTACTTGCCACAAGCTAAATTTAGAGTCCAGGCTGTTACTAGATGTTCCAGCAGCATTCCTGGTAAAGTAACTAAATGAACACATGCCCAAGAGATGCAGGGAGATACATCACTCTCTTAATGCTGCATTTGTAGGTCACACAGAAGCTGTTATCGCTGTGCGATTCAGTCCCGATGGAAGGTGAGGAATATGTGACACACATTTATCTCTGGCCTGGTTTATGTAGTAATGGTGCAGGCAGTTGGCTAGTGGATCAGGAGACACTACAGTGAGGTTCTGGGATGTGACTACAGAGACAGCTCTACACACATGCAAGGCTCACAAGCATTGGATAATGTGTATAGCATGGTCACCCGATGGGAAGAAGTTAGCGTCTGGCTGCAAGAAAGGACAGGTTGGTAGTGCAGCAATTCTCATGCTCTCCAGATTATAATTTCTCATTGAATGCTAGGTATGCTTATGGGACCCTGTGACAGGCAGACAGATAGGCCACACCCTACTGGGACACAAGCAATGGATCACATGGTTTGCCTGGAAACCTCTTCACGAGTAAATGGCATTTTGAGATAAGTCCTCTTTATTCTTTCTTTCCCTTAATTTTTTTTTTCAGAGATGCCGAGAGTCGGTTTTTGGCAAGTTCGTCTAAAGATGGGACCGTTCGAATTTGGGACACAATAGTACACAGAGTTGCAATGATTCTCTCGGGCCACACCCACTGTGTGACGTGTGTGCGATGGGGAGGAGAGGGACTACTCTACACTTCATCTCAAGATCGTACCATTAAAGTGTGGAGGGCTAAAGATGTGAGCACAATGGACCTTACCCGAGCAGCATTAGAATATTTTCTCATGATATAAAGGGAGTCTTATGCAGAACTTTGCAAGGTCATGGGCATTGGGTGAACACCATGGCACTGAGTACTGACTATGTCTTACGAACAGGAGCATTTGATCCTTCTGATAAAACCCTTGAATTCACTGGGATCAAAGGGATGTCATGTGAGTGTCGTGATTTTGTGTGTGCTACTGGCTTTGATATTTGGTGGTGGTGTAGTGGAGGAATTGAAGAAGAGGGCTTTATTGAGATACAGTTCTTTGAAGGGATCAGATTCGGAGAGACTGGTGTCTGGATCTGATGACTTTACGCTCTTTCTGTGGGATCCAGGAGAGAGTAAAAAACCTAAAGCAAGGATGACAGGTAGAACCTTTTGAGAGTCTTTTTGGTAATGAACATTCTCCCCTTCAGGTCACCAGCAGCTGATTATTGAAGTGAGCTTTTCCCCTGATGGGAGATGCATAGCCAGTGCCTCTTTTGACAAGTCTGTGAAGTTGTGGGATGCCAAGACTGGCAAGTGAGTGCTCAAAAAAGAAAAAAAAGCTGCTCAAACAATAACTTCTGTTGTGTGCAGGTTCTTGGTTAGTCTCAGAGGTCATGTGAGTCCAGTTTATCAGGTGTGTGGGGGCATGTTTTTCACAGCTGTTAAGTCTTTTATATTTAACAGATTGCATGGTCATCTGACAGTAGACTCCTCTGCAGTGGAAGTTCTGATAGCACACTGAAGGTATGATGTACACACATGGTGTAATATAGTGTTACTCACTCTTGGGTTTGTGTAGGTATGGAGCATGAGGCAGAAGAAACTGCTGCTGGATTTGCCAGGGCATGCTGATGAAGTATTTGCTGTGGACTGGAGTCCCGATGGAGAAAAGGTGGTTAGCGGTGGCAGAGACAGAGTCATGAAAATGTAAGCTGCCACGAGAGAGGGTCTACACACGTCTAATTCTACTTCATTCTTGTTCCTACAGATGGAGGAGATGACAATTCTACCACTTTGCAATTTTTAATATTTTTTATCCATTAATCATTGCATGGAGAGTCTCTACCATGCAGCCTTTTTCCTCTCTACTACTTCCTTGATAAAGTCCACGTGACTAGCATAAAGTTTCAGTTGGTGTGACGCCTCCATCCATGCCACCTCACCAGCATCATCTCCTGCCTTCAGTCTCACTCTGCTCACCCCATCACCTGTATAGGTACCACACTCAATGACTCGAAGGAAAGTTGGAATGAAGAGCACAGCACCTGTTTCATCATGAAAGTTTTGGGCTACAGTTTCCATCCAGGCATTGTCTGTGTTCCTTGGATCATCAACATACCCTGCATAGATCTGCGTTTCGTGTTTGGATATATTATAGAATAGGTCTAGAATGGAAACACCTTTTCTCCAGAGTGGAATATAGTCCTTATGTGCTCCTCTATTTCCTTCTTTTCCTCTTCTGTAGCCTCCATACTATTCATGGCTTCCTCTCCAAATTCTTTCCTCAGGGTAGCAGAGACTGTGTCTCCTGCTTCCACCATTCCCTGGAATAACAAATCAATTCCCATCACCCTTAATCTTCTCCTGGGGGAATCGCACCACATCTGCACCCCAGGAGAACCTATCTTGTAACCATCCCATTTTTAAGTGGGAAATGCAAATTTTAGCTCTCATCCACCCCTGTCAATGCCCACCACTCTTACCCACCCCTGGTAATGCCCACTCTCCAGTATCTCTCCTCTTTATAGCCACAAACTCCAAACGAGGCTTTCCGCCAACCACTTCTCTCTCTCTAGTGGTGCTGTTCCTCTTCCACCGAGTGACAATTGGATCTGCAGCATGGTTGGGTCCCCATTTACCCAAAAGACCACGTCCAATCATCCCTGTTCTTCCAATAGGGTTTCTGGAAAGGGGGTCGGTTGATAATTAAAATCATAATAATATCCACACAGACAGACCTTGGTACTTTGTCAACAATGTCATAGTTACCCATGTGACTTCTTCGGTCAACATTATTATCCATTTGGTTGTATCTTGGTGGGTCGGTGGGCGTGGTTCTCCTGCATGAGGTCAAAGGTCAAGGACTTTCACTAACCATGCTTCTTTACTATTCTACCTGAAATCAGGGTCTGCCCAAGGCGGATTTTTCGCGACAGACGCTGCAGTGTAGTCTACTGGCCTGTAGTCGGGCCAATCCACCTTCCACGAGACTTTGTCATCAGGTACGGGAAACCTCTTCACCCCTCCACTATATTCTTTATTTCTGCTTATCAAGTTACCCACCGGCATCGTACTAAAGCAACGCAACTTGAAGCAAGATCCTCGCATTCAATTCCACCCTTTTTTCTCTCTACTTGGCCGGAACTAGTGTTGGTGGGGGTGTGGCTTGCGAGAGTATAACAGGTTTATTGCGCATGCGCAGATAATATCAAAACTTTATTTCGAAAATAAAAGTATATTTATTCAGTATTCCCTTGATGGTCCAGCGTACATTATGTCATTTTTACGCCCAATTTCTTAGTAGTTAGCTGTAAGTGACATTAGTATTGACGAGATGGACAACAGTAACATACCAGTCAAAGCTATAGATCTAACTACTTCTGAATGTAATGGAAACCCAAAGTTCTTCACTAAAGACATATTGGCAATTCTAGACCAGAAAAATGCGCTGAAGGAGAGAGTGATAGAATTGGAGGAAGAAGTGATCATGTTAAGAATGTATGAGACTCTCATAGCTAGTTCTACTAGTGTTACAGCTACAGTAAGTAAGCTATAGCTATACATTTCAGGGAAGTGTCAAGGCTCTCAAATTTTGGGACTCTCACTTTGAACCCAAACATTCTGAAGTTGCGAAGGAGTAGAGCTGGTGCTATTTGTGAAGTAGAAGCAACAGACAGAAGGGACCTTCCAGCTCCTGCTTTCTTTGAGAAGCCACTAAAGTAATGGCTAATAGCTAAACACTTAAAGAAGAATGCTGGTCCTGATGTGCATTCCATTGTGTCATATAGGAGCTACGAAGAGACACAAGTTTATGTGACTGATGTTGTGGTCACTGGTTATAAGAAGAAGAACAGGAACTATGTGCGTTCTCTTCCAGTGTCAATACCCAGGGGTGTATCCACCACTCCGGTTGGTCTGGTTTTCACCGGACCACTTTTATTATAATTTATCCCATGCCTGCAGAGTCAGCCAAGTGATTATGTATATATGAAGCACGCATGACCTTCAAGAATCACGATCACATTAGCATAGGTTTATCGAAACTCCTTCTGATAAGTGGATAAAGTGGGCATGGTGATCCCATGCACCGGGGGGGGGGGGGGGGGGGGGGCACTCAAAATTCTGTGGATACACCCCTGAATTGCCATAGTAGCTAATTTATTATGCGTGCTTGACATAGGTGTATGTGATAGAGGTGACTTGGTCAGATGGACAGAGATTTGAGATCTACCGCCGGTACGGTCAGTTCTTTACGTACCAAAATACTTTGCTCCAATTATTTCCAGAAGAAAGTGGAAGAACAAAGAGGAGATACAGCATAGATAGTGGGAGGGTTAAAAGGAGATCAGTTATGAGGATCATCCCATCACTTCCAAGTAAGACCAATGCTAGCTGACAGCCTCTTCAGAGAATCTCGTGTATTGTAACTACTTTGTCTTGCATGACAGCGATTGACAATGTGCTGAGTCTCTTTGGCAGGACTAATTCTGAAAGCATTATAAAAGCACGACTAGCAACTATCAATGAGTATTGTCAAGTAAGCTAGACCTTAATTTAGTGTTCACAACAAATGATGGTAGTTTATAATAACAGGTCCTACTCCTTCATTTGGAGTCACAAATTTCAAGATCACCTTACGTCCTTAACTTCTTCAGGCCCACAATAGGAGACATACAACACTCGAAGTAAGACAGTCGTGCCTATCACTAACATGCATATTTGGATTCTAAATAAACAACCTTTGGTCAAGAACTTAGTGTTAAGTAAATAGATTGTGTGTACTTTAGACTGCAGTAAAAACTGATCTATGTCAGCCTTTTAGCTGTGTTTTGATCTTGCAGATTGAAAAGGAAGGAAAATTCAGTCATGAATTTGTCAATTCTTTCTGTCTACCCCCAAAATATACCAGCAGGTATGACATTATCAGTTATTAAGTGCTATCTTGAAACTTTATTGGAGAGCAGGAAGCATTTTTGAAGAGTATGTGGTTTTGGCGGACTATGATGGAAATGCAGCTGGTGAGATATCAGCAAATGCTGGAGACAGAGTCAAGGTCATCAAAAAGGAAGAGTCAGGTAATGAGCAGCCATGGAGCTATTCATTCATAGATATCTCTCTCTTAAACATTGCTCCTTATAGGTTGGTGGCTGGTGAGTAAACCTGCAGCAGCTCATGAATCCTGCAAAAGAAACGAAGAAGAAATTGGTTACATCTCAAGAGAATACTTGAAAGCACATCAAGAATATGAACAATGCAAAATGGGAGAGTGTTTTAGCGATAAAGAAATGGACATGGAGGAAATCACCTCAGAAGAGTTGAAATATGAAGCCATTGAAGACTACCACACTGATGACCCACGACAACTCTCCATGGAGAAGGAGGAGGTGATTCTGGTGATAGAAAAAAGCGAAGATGGTTTGTAAGCATGCATGGCTGTGGCTAGTTGTGATAGAATCTATGAGCAAATTGCCTGTGGTCGTAATTGAGTGGGTTAGACAAGTTTCTATTTGGAATTCCTTTGATAGTCCATAAAATAGCTACTGTTCAGTCTCTTATCTTAATGAGGTATCCATATTGGTCAGACCTAAAGACATGTTGTCCAGAAAGAAAAAGGTCTTAACTATTTGTGTCAATTTAATTTAGCAGCGGGTGATTAATTCTCTCAATCTTTGCTTATTATCTGGCATTTAATTAATACCTCTATCCGATAATGTGTTGGACATCATGATAGGTTGGTGGTTGGCTGTTCGTGAGGGGAAGCAGGGTTGGGTTCCTGGATCCTACCTCACACCTTTTGCTGGAGAAATGAAGGAAGGTACAGAAGATCAAGAAGTACATCAGGATGATCATAAAGAAAATTCAATAGTAGCATTGGAACAAGGTTTGTTTATGGAAGCAATGTTGCACAATAAACGACTATGATCATTTTAGAAGCACGAGGGGAAAATTATATTGCAATAGATGATTACAAAGGAGAACAAGTGGAAGATATTTCCTTCCCAAAAGGTGCCACCGTTGAAGTCCTGGAGAATAATATCAACGGCTGGTGGTTGATTAGGTAAGAGATGCAAGTCTGTCTCAGCTCCATGCAACAGGTTTCTAATTCCACCCATTATTTTGCAAGGTATGAAGGGAGAATTGGAGTGGCACCAGCTTCATTTCTTGCTCTTCTTTCTTCTCCGGTTGTGTGTGATTCTGTAACTCCAACTGAGATGAGTATGGTACGAGCAACTTTCAAATAAGTTGTTTCTGAAACAGATATTTATTGTGTCCACATATTTTTCTCCCAAAAATCAACGGAAGCTGATAGGAAAGAGGAATTTTAATCATTATTGAATTAATTAAAATGATGTTGGGTTGTTAGCTGAATGGAGGAGAGTTCCCATGATCCATGATGGGATGTTAATTGTATGCATGCTAGAAATTTTTTTAAAAACATACCTTCATTACGATCCAGGATATGGGCCATTGCATTTCTGGTATAAAAGATCCACCCCCCAGAAGGTGAGGAGATGTTCAAAGGTCACAGAAGGTAGAATATTTCATTGGTGGGGATTCAGTTCCTGTGATCATGTTCTCTTCTGTAGGGGCTTTAGCCAGAGGGCTTATTTGACAATTTATCGCTTTATTTGTGTGCAGTGAGATCTTCCGTAACAGTACTAGAAGAAAAATCTTGCAAAGATCCCTAAATAATACACCTGTTGAAAGTGTGGAGCAAACAACAAAGCTGGACACAGATGATTGCATGAGAGGACCCAGTGATCACACAAGAGGACCCAGTGATCACATGAGAGGACCTAGTGATCACATGAGAGGAGGACTCAGTGATTCAAGTCGAGGACATCAGTCATTATTGGGTCTCAAGCTCAAATCACTAATGAGAAGTCCGAAAAAGAGACCAGGAAATCAAGACAGCAAAACTTCTCTCTTGAAACCCCCCAAAACATAATAGCTAGCTTGCAAATAACTGAGCATGCGCAGAAGCGAGAGGTGTGGTATAATCAATTACTATAAAAGTCAAAGCAAAGCTAATCTTTATATTGAATAATCAGAAGTTTTCCAACGTCAAGTACACGTAGCTAGCTTATAACTATGCCGTGGAAAAAGAAAAACACTAGGACGGAGATAGTTCACATAGTTGTGACAGGTTATCAGAAGAAGAAGATGCCCAGCAAACACTATGTAAGTGCATAGCTGCTCACACTCACAGGTGAACTACAGTGAGCTAGGTTAACTAACTGGATAGTATAGTATCATATGCATATATAGCTAAACTTAAAACTTGCAGGTATTTGTGATTGATGTGACCTGGAACAGCAGTGAACGCTTTGAAGTGTATCGAAGGTACAGCGATTTCTTTTCATTTCAGGTGAGAAGAGGGCTGTAAAATTTTCAGCCATTAACACATAACTGATGTGAATGGCGTACTAAATCGTTGCTATGATAACCATAGACAATGCTGAAAGCACTATTCCCAGGAGCTGCTGGCCGGAGAAAAAGCACCAATGAAGAACGTATCATTCCTCAGCTCCCTAGTAGGTTTGATACCACAATACAGCTAGCTATATATCACTGTAGTGATCTGACAGAGATGCCTTTTCTCTCAATTGTTTGGTCTACACTAGGTTACTACTTTGCCCATATTTAACTATGTGTAGCAGGCTAACATAGCTACACACCCATTGCTAGAAGTCAAGTCAAAAAAAAAGAAGAAGAAGCTATAATCCTTTAAATTTAATATCATACACACATGTTGTAAATAGCTAATGTTATAACTATAATAAGCAGAATAGCTAGAGAAGTTGGTACTATTATGACTGATTATTCAATGGTCCTATGACGACTCTTTATTCTTTACTATATACAGAGCGTATCTTTGTTGGAAGAAGCCATGTAGCCAAAGTGGCAGAAGCCAGGCAGGAGCAAATTAATCGATATTGCCAAGTGAGTTAGAGCCGGTTTGTAAACATAGCAATTGCTGCAGTCCTCAGATTCATAGAATGCGTTCAGCAGTTGTCCAATAACTAAGCCATTTTCTCAAGAACTGATTACCCTTTCAGAGGATGGGCTTAACATTTGCATGTAGCGGCTAGTATGGAGCCTATTATTGGAGGGGAGATTGGGGAGTATAGGATCTATTAACAGTGGGATACTATTCTTGGAGCTAATTAGGTGGGAATGTGGATTCCAAGTATACTTCACTGCTTAACCTTTTAACCTATAGACACTGATCAGTCTTGATCCTAGGATCTCGGAGAGTGCACATGTGGTCGGCTTTTTCAGTCCTCGAAAAGGAGACAAGGAACTTCCAAAGTATGTCACACTAGCCAGAAAAAATTTAAAATAACAGCACTCCATTGTTTATTTCAGATTACATCTGCACCAGCCCGCATCTCTCCATCCGACTAAGATTCCTATTGGTAAGGCAGCACTATAGCTAATATTGTAGAGAGAAGAGTGAGCACTAGAAAGTGATTCTTGCTGAAGATTATTATGTCATGTTTTTTTAATGCATGCATACATGTATGCAAGATAATAGATATCCTGCATTATGTTCATGAAACAGGATATCATTATACTCAATAGTGACATCAAAACCTTTGAACCAGTGGCATTGTACATGACCCAACCCTGGTGTGATTACTCATCAGACCAGTTAAATTTGTCAATTGTCTTTGTATAGTTATAGTTAATATAATAGTCCACTGCTACAAATCACAGTTAGTATTGATTCAATTTTCTTTGTACTGCAGGAGATGTGTTTGAGGAGTACTGTGCATTGGCAGAGTATGTTGCTGAAGATGCTAGCCAAGTGAACTTCCAACCTGGTGATAAGGTCCTGGTGCTCTCAAAGGATGAATCAGGTAAGAATGCTAATAACAATCCACTTATAATTGCATGGCATGCAGTAAAAAGGTTTCTAGAACAATTAGCTACTGTTGACATATCATAATGACAATATTTAGCAAAACCGACAAAGGAATGGATGGGAAAAAACCAGAGAATTTCCTGAATTTAGCCTGTGCCATACCCAAAAAGTGGACAATTTGTAGTAGCATCTGTTGAGTTGTCCATTTAGGGAGCCGGTTGTGTGACCACAGAGAATGTATTGGCCAGAACAGTATGTGGTCTGTTGGTGTTTTGCCATAATTGTTTTGTATGTCTTCCCCTAGTCACTCATATACATGCCCGACTCATCACACCCTAAAACACAGTGTATTGCCACATGTCATTGTGTATGTTATCAATGGTTGCTATTCCATTACTGCAGGGTGGTGGATGTGCAGTGTGGATGGATGTATTGGTTGGGCCCCACCCTCCTATCTGAAGAAGTGTGAAGGGAAAATGGAGGACATTGAAAGTGATGATTCAGATGAGGAGTTTCTTGGAGACATGATGTGTAAGGAAGCCATACATTCAGGCCCTGGGGAGGGGGAGAGGGGAGTGGCAATGGGGGAGGGGAGAGGGGGGAGTGGCAATGAGGGAGGGGAGGGGGTGGATGGGGAGAGGGGGGAGTGGGAATGAGGGAGGGGAGGGAGGGGATTAAATGTGAGTGCACACATAGCTCATTTTATAAGGAGAAAAATAACCTCTTTATCCTTCAGATGTAGAATCATAATACCTTTATGCCATAGCTCAGAAGGACAAGGATTCTGATGACAGTGGTGTTGGGGACCAATCTGCCAGTGAGCCCAGCACTCCTGCCTCTGCTGCCATTGACGGTTTCTTGGCTCCAGAGATAGAGGCCCAAGCCTATAAAGCTATCGACTCCTATCAGGCTGAAGGACCTGGTCAAGTGAGCTTTGAAGTTGGAGATGTCATTCACGTGCTGGACAAGTTAGAAGATGGTACGTCTAATAGAATTAGAGCTGTATAGGAACAAGGGATCCAATTCATAAGATTGGGTTTGGCCATTTTCTTAAAAGGTCAGCAATGACCAGAGATCAGGTAGCTATTTTGTATCCTATAATCGAGTTAAATTAGTTTTATTCATTGATTGATTGGGCAAACCAAAAGTGGTTTCCTGTTGTTGCACATAAGGTTGGAAGCCCTTGTGTGTAGCTAGCACTTTCATGTGGGGGGAGTGTGGGAATCAGCAGAATATCACTCGGTACTCTTAAGAGTGTGTGTGTAGCTTCATGCACTCTATAAGTGGAAGTGCATTATACCAAATACAGGAAGAAAAAAAAGGAGCTATCATTTCCTTGCATCAGCATAATTACCGTAGTTACTAAACAGGGCCGAGAAACTAAAATCATTCCTTTATACTAGCCATTACTGTGTATGCAGGTTGGTGGTTTGTCAGTAATGGCCAGGAGGAAGGCTGGGCTCCATGCAGTTACTTGGAAGGAGACCAAGAGGAAGAGATAGTGACAAACCTTGGTGAGACTTCAGGAGCTACCTAGCTAACTCAATTGTGCATCTTTGCTGCTATCATTCCATTATTCCCTTCTTCTCACTCATGCATTCACACTTGTCAATTAAGATGTTGAGAAGTATTGCACTGTGGATGACTATAAAGCTGAAGAAGATGATGAGATTTCCTTCTCAAAAGGATTGACCATTGATGTTCTGCAGAAGTCTCTTGATGGATGGTGGATAGTTAAACTGGGAGATGTGGTAGGACTGGCTCCAGCTACTTTCCTGAAGAAGTTAGAAACTCAAGACACTAGTTCTTCACCAGTGAGTGAGGGTGCTTAGCATGCATGAGAATGATTAGCTATTTTAAAGCTACTTGGCTCCCTAGACTCTGATGTGTGTGACCTTTTATTTCTTATGTACACAGAACGTGGAACGTAAATTCACTCCTCCTTCCTCTTCTCTTTCCCCACTCCACACCTTTCAGCAACCTCCTCGAAGGTAAGATTCTTTAAAAAGCTCCTTTAATGTTTAAGCTTTCACAAATTAACACTGAAAGGACGTGGAATTCTCTCCCTCTCTTATTTGGGGATTTGAATCACACAATGTGTCTTTAGTCTGAATAAAAAAGTGATTGGATTACTAGAGCTGATTGACCTGTTGGCACACACTCACTACTTGATCAGCTTCTGTTTGAAGGTGGGAGGGTAACAGCATGTATGATGTGTCACATGCATGCAGTTATCCTGTCGATATATCCTGCCATCCCAATGATGCCCAGCCAGCTCTATTTACCCAATCATGGCAAGACAAACTGAAAACCTTGCTAAAGATAGTCATGTCATGTTTTAGCTCAATCATCTTTATAATATGCTTGAGGAAATCTTTCACAAGCATGCATGCATGTTTTGTTGGTGTGATTACAAGAAGAAGCGTCAAGTTTGTGTGTGTCTGTTTCCTCTGAGCTCATCTTGATTCTTGAGAATGATTTCATGATCAAAGGAAATGAATGGGTTGAGAAAATTTCCTTTCCTATTGTACTTTTTCATGGGAAAGATGCTTAATTGGGAGCTGGGAGATCTCCCTGGACGTTAATATTCATACTGACTCTAACTGTGGCTCTCAACTTTTAGGGTATCGGTGAAAGCTCGTGCTAGTATGACAGACAGACCTGTAAGGAAACCATCTTCCAAGAACTCTTTGTCTCTCCTCTCTTCCATTGCTACTGATCCACCATACATGCCTACCCCAGCAGAGAAACAGAAGCACATTAACCCAGTGAGCAAACCTGAACCTAGAAAGCCAAGAATGGCAAAGAAACCCAACACTCCTGAACTCTCAGACTCTGATCCGGATGACACTTACATAAACTGTAGCTTTGAAAGGCTTTCAGTCCAAGCTCCAGGCAGTCCTCACAACAAACAGAACAGAAGGGCATCGAAGAACTCCGAAAGTGAATCACCTGCAGAGGATGGAGGAAAACTGAAACCACCCATTGCTACACCACGAAAACAAAAACCTGTCATTCCGCCAAAAAAATCTCTGGAGAATAGATCACTTTCCCTGGACAACACCCTCTCTGGCCGTCCTCCTCTCCCTCCGAGACCGAATGATCCAACTAAAAGTCAAGCCATTCCCAATATCAAGAAGCACAAGTCGGTGGAAGAGGACACACCCACAAGGCCAGATAAGAGACCGAGAAAGAGTGAGATCAAGAAGGCAAAGGAACGTGCAAGACAGATGAAGAAAAGCACTCCTGCTTTGAGCATTGTGGATGAAGATGAACGGATGAGTGTCAGCAGCTCCAGATCAACCAACAGCTCGAATAGTTATACCAGTTCCAAATCAGCTCCAAGTGATGCGAGAAAGAATCCAGCTGTGAAGAAGAGAAGTGAGACAACATTGAGTGATGACCCAGACAGAGCCAACCTACTCACCCCTGAAAGACCTCGCAGAATCCGTCGGAAGAGTGCCGGAGATACAACAGACCAATCAGCAGCAGCATCTCCATGTCAAGGAGAGAAGTTGCTAGAGGGAGGAGGGATAAATACTCAAGTAGCTGAGAGTTTATTGAGGTGCATATTATCATCAGAGGATGAGAATTTGAAGGATGCTCTAAGGGACTTGATAACAAAGGACTCTGAAGCACTCACACGCATACACTGAGTGACCTTATCACACACAACACAGCTATAATAATTATAGCTTCAATGTCATCAGTAAATGTTTTTCATTCTAAAGTTCGGAATCTCTCATCCCAATCCTGTGCACAGTATCTAGTTACAGCTATAGAGATGTAGCTACCCTTTGTTGTAAGTATTTACAGGTTATTTGTACTATGAAAGTTGCATGTGCTGTGTTCATAATATTCTACACTCTAATGTTATGCCATCATAATATTATTATAATTATCAAATTATAAGAAAAAATTTCCTTCACTATAATTATACTGAAGTTGCTATGGAAATAATTATCAGTTTGAAACATTCTGCACTGTGCTTCTCTTGAGTTCCATCCTTCCCACAGATCTCAAATGGACCTCGTCTGGTCCATCAGCAAAACGGAGGATGCGCGCCCACGAGAAGAACTGGGCCAATGGACGGTCAGCACTCAATCCAAGTGCCCCATGAGCCTGTATAGGTCAAAATTACCATCCCATCACTAACAACATTAATTAAGGAGTGGGCATGTCTTGGTGGGTGGGCCCCTTGGAATTTCCACCCCAAAATATTGTCTAGCCAAAGAATGAGAGGTCCACACAAAATTGCTCCAAAAAATTAGGAATGATAGATCACCTTTCCCACAATGTACTCAAGGAATCCAGAGCTATATTAACTAACTAGCAAGGTCTTGATATATCCTCCCCTACCTGGATGGCTCTGTCAATAACTTTCTGGGCCATCCATGGAGCTGCTACTTTGATCATGGCTATCTCGCGTTGTGCTTCCTTGTTGCCAAGGGTGTCCATGAGGTGAGCTGCCTTCAGAGTGAGGAGGCGTGCCTGCTCCACCTCCATCCGTGACTGGGCCATGTCTGATAAGATCGTACCCTGCTCTGAAAGCAGTTTACCAAATGCCCTCCTCTCTTGAACCTGTGATAATAATTAGAGGGAAGCCCCTGTTAATTAGGACTCAGATGTGAAAAGATCAGACATACTCGACAGGTCATCATTTCCAGCGATCTTTCAGCCATTCCTATCAGCCGCATGCAATGATGGATCCTCCCTGGTCCCAAACGCCCCTGGGCTATTTCAAAGCCACGCCCCTCTCCAAGGAGAAGGTTATTTCGTGGCACATGGACATCCTTGAACTCAATTTCAGCATGTCCCCCTGGAGCATCGTCAAAACCGAATACAGTAAGAGGGCGGAGGACGTTGACTCCAGGCATGTCCATGGGTACGAGTATCATCGATTGCTGCTGGTGTTTGAGGGCCGAGGGGTCTGTCTTCCCCATGAAAATACAAATTTTGCATCGGGGGTCCATGGCACCTGAAATCCACCACTTTCTGCCATTGAGAATGTAGTTGTTGCCATTGGCAACAATGGAACTTTGAATGTTGGTGGCATCTGAAGATGCCACATTTGGTTCAGTCATGGCAAAACACGACCGAATCTCTCCAGCCAAAAGTGGTGCCAGCCAAATATCCTGAGAAAGAAAACAGTAAAGCAAACACTGTTTATTTTCCACTCAAGACTGACCTGCTGTTGCTTCGTGCCGTACTTGACCAAGACCTCCATGTTCCCTGTGTCTGGGGGGCTACAATTGAATGCCTGGAGGGTGTCAATGTTGGTCAATTATTGTGATCTGCCCTCTCCCTCCTTTCATTTGCTCACCTCAGAAGCAAAAACAGATCTTCCCATGATTTCTGCTAAGTGTGAGTATTCCAAGTTAGTCAGGCCAGCTCCGAATTTGGAGTGAGGATCTGTCTCTAATGGCAGAAAGAGATTCCACAAGCCTTTCTCTTTTGCTTTGGTCTGGGCAGTGAAGGGTAAAATTATATCACCTGAAGCTCACCAGTAGTTGCTACCTTTAACCTTCATGTCCTCTACAATTGGGTGTGGTTTCCACCGGTCATGTGACATCTGGTGATCCATGAGTGTTCGCTCGGCAGGATACACAACTTCTTCCATAAAGTCCAGCAGTTTGCTACAAATGTCTCTCAATCTTGGGGGGAAATTGGCCACGTCTCCTGTCATTAGTGCAATTGGAACGCTCCCAGCACTTGTGTGGCTTGAAGATGTCTGTATTTTAAGAGAAGGGGGTACCTGGTTTTTATGAAGAATTGGTGTCAAGGTCGAGTACGATCTTCGAGGAACAGTGGAAGTAGTGGAGGAGATAGTGGTGAGTTTATCTTGTCTGATGGCAAACCCCCAGCCCTGCTTGGCAAACTTTTCAGCCATAGCCCCCACAGCACGTGCATTATCAGCACTGGCCTGGTCTGCAGTTGGGGGTGGGGTGGGGTGGGGTGGGATATGGTCAAATGATGGAGCTGACATGGTTGAGTAAGTGAGATAAAATCAAGGGGAGACGTTTATTTTTTTCATCCCCCTTCCCCTCCTTTCCCCCTGCATCAGACCCTTTATTCCACACAATTCTGGCAGCAAAAAATATTCTATATTACAAAACATTATCCATAATTGTGATGATATCATACTTAACATTGGAGGCAGGAGAGGTCAGTCACAAACATGCAGCTAGTGAAGCAAGGGCCGACTGACTGACTGACCTTGGAGTGACCTTTTGTACACGCCCTGCAGAATAGCCGCCACACGAAAGAATGTGAAGGCCAAGTAGAAGTTCCAATGTTTGCTGAAGTCGGCACTTCCTGTCAGCTGGCAATAAGTGGAGATGAAGTCGCCCTCAGATGGGATGCCGTGGGATTCTGGATCAAGACCAGACACACCTGTGAAGTCAAAGACAGATGGTTAATGATTGGGTGGATATTGGGGGGGGGGGGGGGGGGGGTTTAGTGACCTTTGAGATGGACTTGATTGGTGGGGAGATGGTAGGTCATGCAGCAGTAGGCCAGGTCAGAAATGGGGTCGCCCAATGTAGATAACTCCCAGTCCAACACTGCCAGGACTTCAGGTTTGTCCACAGCAAAGATCAGGTTGTCCAATCTGAGGAAAGAGTATCAAGATTCTAAACGGAGCAGAGCTCAGCTAGCAGTGGTGGCCCAAGCCTCGTACCCAGGGGCCTGGGCATGAGGCTATGGTGGCCCAAGCTTTTAGTCCTGGCCATGTGGTTGCAGGATGTACCTGAAGTCTCCATGGACAACAGTAGTGCGTTCATTCTGGGGTGTGTTTTGAGGCAGCCAGGACATCAGGTTATCCATGTCTCTCATCTCATGAGTCTTGCTGGCCTTGTACTGCTTAGACCAGCGGCTCACCTGTCTACTCACGTAATTGCCTGGGGGGGGGGGGGGGGGGGGGGGAATGGATGAAAACAAAGGAAGAGGGGGGATGGAAATTGGAAGAGGAAGGGAAGAGGAAGAAGGGGGAGAGATAAGGAAGTACTTTTCTTCTTACCTTGTTTGCCAAAGTCTTCTAAGCCAGCCTTGGTGACGTCAACATTATGAATGGCTGCCAATACCTTACACATGGCCAAGTAGTAGCCATGTCTCTCTTCTGGAGCCAGTTCTGAGAGGGTGGGGTCTTTGAATACTCGCCCTGGCAGGTATTTCATCAAGTAGAATGGAGTTCCCAGTACACTGTGGGAATGGAGAATAGGATAATGAGGAATAGGGAACAGGGAACTGGGAAAGATTGAAGTGAAATGGTTTTTTAGTCTGACCTGGCATCCTCACAGAGTGACATAAGTTCTGGAACAGGAACATTGTGTCTTCCAGCTGCTTCCATCACACGATACTCCCTCTCTACTGCATGAGCTGAAGGCAGCAGTTTGCCGGGCTAAGTGGCAAAAGTATACAGCAGTGTCTTTATGTAATATTATACTGTTTGGACTCACTGGTTTCTTCCGTAAGACCATTTCCTGTCCTCCGTAAGCCACATAGTAGGTGGGATTAGACTGACCATGACTAAACTGTCGTATTACCAACTCTTCATCATTATCGCTCAGTCCATGTTTCTCCTGCAGATATTGCACCAAGTCTTTCTTAGGCAGCTGCAACTTGGGGGAGACTTCAGATGTGCCTGGGACATGAAGGTCGAGGGGGTCGCTTGTATCACTCACAACCTGCTCCAGTGACTTCATGGCATCAGGAATATCAGAGACCTGGTAAAGGGTCATTACAAACATAACACAATAGCCTGGTTAGAACTTAGCAAGCGGGCCGGGGGTGCAGGTAGTTTGTTACAAATATGCATACTTTGATGGTAGTCATTCCCATGAGTCGAGCAGTCTTCAAATTCCTGCCCAAGTCATCCAAGAACACAGCTTCATGGGGCTCCACCTCTAGTTTCTTCAGTATCAAATCAAAGATCGGTTGTTCAGGCTTCTTTAAACCCACCATACATGATTGTACCACCTGGGAGCAAAAAACAACAACAACAACAAACAACAAAAAACAACAACAACAAAAAACAACAACAACATTCAACCAAGTCACTAGAGGGTATTATTCAGATGGTCTAGATGTTGTCGTCCATACAGAAAGAGACTTACCACGTCAACATTTTCAAGAGTTTGGTGAGGGAATACGGTCCGTCCATTGTCATGGCGGAAGTTGTTAGTCAGAACGGCAACCTTAATCCCAAGGGATTTCAAATGCCGGAACATTTCCAAGACTTCGTGGTGGGGGGTCAACTTGGTGAAATCCGAGAGCTGCTGGATAAACTCTTGCACCTGCTCCATTGAGAGGTTGTGACCAGTGTACAAGAGGTACTCATTCCTGAATGGCTCACAAAACTGCTCTACTGTCAGCTCTCCACGCTCCATCTTAGCAAAGGATCCTCCATTGCCGGTGGCTTTGATGGTGTCCACCAGTGCACCCTCCTTCAAACCATGCTTCTCTTCAAATCTGTCGAATATAGCCTGTGGAGAGGGCACTACTACCCCACCTAGATCAAATATGACGGCCTTGGGCTTGGAGGTGGCCGATGCTGGTCTGCTCAACACGGTGGAGTAGTTCAGACTCAATGAAAGGTCAGTGTTGAGTGCGCATTCTTGCAAAGATCTCGGCGTCTTCAGCGGCCGAGAGGCAGTGAGGAGAGTATTCCTATGCCTGCTAAGTCTGAGGAGAGTGGATAATGACCTGCTGCAGTGTTGGTGTCTAAGCAAACGGATCACTGAAGACATACTGCTGCAAAGATGGGAAATGGTCGTCAAGCCTGCAGACTCACTAAAGGAGAATGGTAATGATCGTCTAAGTGCAAAAGTATCTTTTGGGTATGAGAGAATGGGTTGCAGAAAAGTAGGGATTGTTGGATTTGGGAAACTAGGTAACTTCAGTGATGTGCATAAATTGTCATCAATTATTGTATTGCAGGTCAATATCTCTATGAAGAAATTGGAAAAAGAAGTGATCTTGAGGTGGTTTTTGTATGGAACAGAACCAGAGAAAAGATGGAAGGAAAAGTACCAAAGGAGCTGATACTGCAAGACTTGGCTAACTGTTCTTCCAGGTTTATTTTCCTCCCCCTTTGCATGATTATGTGATTATGGTCTGTGTCCAGGTCACCTGATCTCATTATCGAAGTGTCTCACCCACTTATCGTTGCAGAATATGGAGTGTTATTCATCCAAACAGCTGATTTCCTAGTTACGTTAAGGCTTCTCTCTCTAATTCCTGTGTCATCATGCCACTCCCCTTATAGGTGGGGTCTCCCACAGCTCTGGCTGATGATGCAGTATGCAAAGCTCTGACAAAGGAAGCCAAGGGAGGCAGTCATGGTATGTATGTGGCTGCAGGAGCTCTATGGGGAGCTCACGACATACAAAAAATGGCAGACAGAGGAACACTGCTGGTAGGGATATAAGTCATAAATTTTTTTAATGATTTGTGTCACATAATAGGGATTGAAAGTATGCATGAAGAAGCATCCTTCTGCCTTCAAAGTGTGTGGACGTTTAGTTGAACTGGTGAGATTGGCCGAGAAGAGTGCCATCACTTTGTATGAAGGTTGGACTAAGCTCTTAGTCTTGTGCTTACTCAAATACCTCCCTCTTTCAGGACCTGTGCGAGAGTTATGTTCTCTGGCCCCCAATAACGTCAACACCATGGCCTGTGCCTCTATAGCTGCCCACAATCTTGGTTTCGATGGAGTGGTGGGTCACTTAGTGGCTGATCCTAGGTAAGTCATGAGGGCAAGCCTGAGGGAATTTAAGAGATTATTTCATTAGTTTGTCAAGTCACATTGTGGAAGTGGAAGTCAAAGGTCCGGGGACAGAAGGGAATAGATTTATGGTGACTACTGTTAGGATTAATCCTGCTTCTTCTGGGGTCGTTACTGGGACACTGACATTCGGGTCATTTTTGAGCAGTGTGCTTAGTAAGTTACACTTCTCTTTACTCTCTTTACTGGTGTGATTCATCATTGTGTAGGTGCAAAAGGAAGAGGGGCTGGTGTGCACATATGTTGATGGAATTCACTTAAATACACTTTTAGCTAGCATTCACAGTAAGGTGATTCCGTGGTGTAGCGGTTATCACGTGAGTCTAACACACTCAAGGTCCCCGGTTCGATCCCGGGCGGAATCACTTGGTTTATTACTTTTTTGTTATTTTTTTCTTCTTTTTCTCTCCATCCTATAAACTTTATTTTAAAAACAGCAAAAATATTCACAAGTTTTTGTTTCTAACAAGTTTTTGTTTCTAAAATAATTCTTCGTAATCAAACAGCTGCATGGTCTCCTTCTAAGGCTGCAATTTCCTCTTCCAAGATCTTGGTAACAGAGAGGATCTCCCTTGCTTCCGGGATGTTCATATTCTCCAGAGCTGTGCGAGCAGCATTCCTCACAACAGAAATGAAGTCATTCCTCCTGTGATGAAAGACCAGAAAGGGATAGGGTGTAAATTAGGCTTGGGTAGAGATTTCTACAGTAATTCTATTCCACAATGCTCCAAAATGCTACCTATTATTCCCTTGAATGCACCAAAGTAGATGGTGAAGTCTTTGTTTTCAGGCTTGCAGCAGCTATGCTTACATTATTCTTGACTCCAGGAAGTCCCCAAAATTATCTACCTAAGCCCATGCTAATAGACAAGCAAAGTAGTACACTCTTGATAAAATTGTGGCAGGAAGTGGTGACCTATACAGAGACACCACACTCACCAAATATGGCCTATATGGGCAGCAGCTTTTGCAGCTTTCATAGCACCAAGACTCAGACAGGCACTCTGTCTAACAATACGATCATTATCCTTCAGCAACTTAATGAGCTCGTCCACAACTTTATCATCCTTACAGCCTGTTCGGCCCAGAGAAATGGCCGCCACAGCACGCACATTGGGATCTGGGTCATCCAGCAACTTCAACAGGGCTTCTACCACAGCCTGGTTCTGGAAAGCAGCTAATATCCAGAGAAATATCCAGAGAAATTATAACAATAAATAGCTCCTGATAATGTTACTTACCCAGCTTCTCTATGGCTGTAAGTCTGACAGAAGAATTCATATTGAAGACTTCTTTCATATTGAATTTTTCCACTGCTATTTGGCTGACCACCTTCCAGAAGGCATTTCTCTGCTCAGAGTCTCCTCTGACCTGCATGAACATCTCCTTGGTCACTTTCTCTGCATCCTCAAAGACATCTATCTTCAGCATATCCAACAACCATGGAATGTTCTCCTCATCAAAGAGATCTACAATTCAAAGACTTAGTCACATGCAGGAGATTCCAATGGTGGTGGGTGCCCAAAACTTAATATGGAAGGGTGTACATGTTTTGTCTGTACTGTACTTATAATTAACACCAGCACATTATCCTGTTGGGAAAAATTTATCTACTTCAAATAGCTGATGATGGTAGCACTTAGCAACACTATACCCTAGGACTTCCATAACACTTAAATAATCATTTGGGACTTCTCTTACTTGATAGTTGAGTCTCATAGTCATCCAAAAAGCACTTTTGGAACTTGTACCATGGCACTTCTTCTTCAGAAGGGAAGTTTCTGTCCCAAAAGGTCTCAATTTGAGGCTGATCCTCTCCAAGCTTGATATCTTGTAAGGTGGTTTGTCGTAGCTTTGTGTTCAACCTCCCTCCTCTTCTTTTGATGAAGGCTGAAGAGTCACTAGCAGCAGATGAAGTTACCTCATCTTCCACCTTCTTGCATTGACTTCGAGCTTCCTCGATAAACATTTTGATCTTTTCATCTTGTTGTGACTCCTCATCAAAGATGGTCCACGGGATTTGTTGCAATGTCATCTTCCTGCACACAGAACAGAGATCTAGGGCTCAGATGGATATTCTAAAATCAGTTACTCTATTGCCATGGAGTTCTATAGATAATGACAAAATTGTGTTACATTCTATTGAAAGGGATCATCATATCCACCCAAAATACTTGTACTTTGACCCTGTACCATGACCATGCATAGTTAATTATATAAACCCAGTCCCAAATAAAGCCCCAGAGCAACTCCCAAATTCCCCATTGGCTTACATTCCGACAACAAACTCTTTGAGGAGTACAATTTTGTCCCCCTTAGCAGCCACAAGAATGGGTTTGTTGGAGATATATGCCAGGGAGAGCAGGTCCTGTCCAACATTGTTCTTGGCTGCATCCTTACTGGCAAGGTAAACGATACACTATTGGGAGAAAAAAGTGTCATATCATTTTTAGCAAGCTATTCAAGGTGTTGGGAGTTGGATACCCCAACCTTGCTACTTGTCCCACCAGGGCCACTTAAATGTGCTATCCCTCAAGGAAATACATGCCAATGCACACTCAATGTAGCACAACAGAGAGACCATCAGACCTTTGCATCCACCACCATCTTTCCTGCCAACTTTGCAGCCTGCTCACTGACTTTGGAATGGATGTAAGCCGAGACAGAAAGATTCTCCAAACCATCTATACAGAAACATTAGTCATAATATGGGGTGAGTGATCAGTGCAGCTATGAAATATATTTATTGACCACTTCAAAAGTTGTACAATTACAGGTAATCAAGTCTCACTGAATGGAGACACATACCTTTAATTAAACTTGCCAATTCAAGATCAGCACTGCTACTTGTGGAGCTGATTAAAACTTCCACTGTCTCTGGAGGGTTTCCTAGCTCAGGTTCTGCACCGTCCACGGAACAAAATACACAGTATCATATTTCAGCAGCTAGCTAGCTGGAGCGATACAAGCATACCTGCTGCATTGGTGACTGCCGGAGACTTAGAATCAGATTTTCTCTCCGATTCTGCGGGAGGCTCTTCATGATGCTCTTCATGATGCTTGTGCTTGGATTGCTTGTCACCCATGCCACTGCTCAACTCTGGAAGTGAGATTTGTATGGCGGTAGATTAGTGTCAAAATTGCCGTACTATTGGGGGTGTGTTTTTCAGAGGGGGAGGGGTCCTTTTTCTGACATAGATTTGGAATTTTTAAGGTGTGTCATCTCGAAAAACTTTGCGCGCGCATAATTAGATAGGAAGGGTCAAAGTTCATCTCGTTTTATACGCATGCGTGAGATTAATCAAGCATGCGATTTCCCGGTGCTTGTTCTTTGTTCCTTTTTGCATGACTCTTAAAGCCGCCAGCGGAGGATCCATTTGTAGATGTTACTTGCATAGTTGGGCTCCGCGGTGACTGAAATGCTAAAAATCATCTAGTTTGTTAGAGGGGGCGCGCCATGTCGACGGCTCATTCTAGTCGAAGCATCAATCTATCAGACCAGAGAAAACCCTCCTCAGATTACGTGCAGCCTGGAGGATGTCCCTTCAAATCAAGACAAGAGAGAAGAGACGGTAATCCCACTTCAAAAGTAAGACCCAGAATTAATATCCAAAGCATGGAAGACATTGAGAAATATTTGGAGAAATTTTCCCTGCAAGATCCCATTTGTGAAGGATATGGTTGTAAAGATACCAGTAAATCCAGAAATTTTGAGAGATTTCGAAGAAGGTACTTTATTCTGTTCGAAGGTCTCTTGCTCTATTATGAACACAAATCTCAATACAACAGAGACAAAAAAAATGGCCTAGTAAGTTTGTGACGAGAAAATAGATAATGTGAGGGGAACCCAGAAGGCTTTGTGTGGTTCCTTGAGAGGATAAATATTGTGTGTGCGCGTGTTTACTTACACATCCATTTAATTTTTGCTTAGTTCACACCCCTTTTTGTGATTCAAATGGAGGTGATAAATGGATAGGTATTTGTATCAAGGTTATTTTCTTCTTGGTTGCTATGTTTTTGTATGAATACAGCTCTATCTTTAAGGAAGCATAGTATTATACATACATTAATACATGACTGTCCCAGACTTGAGAGTAAGTGCTTCCTTTAGCTGTTTCTGTAACTTGTTTAACTATCAGGAAGTTAGAACTAATTAGAGTCAGTGCATGACTCTTTATCAAAGGTTCCTCCACCACTTATTCATCCATCTTCTAAATTTGCTGTCATAATAATAATACACTTTTTTCTAATAGAGAAAATCAAGAACAGTAATTCTTGAAGATCTCTTTCTCAGCAAACCTGAATTTTTTCCCAGTGCAGCTGGATTCCCTTTCTATTTAAATGTTCCTCATAAACTAAACAAACGACAGTGAGTGCACTCAGGAAAATTTATGCCATAAGTGTCAGTTTAAAAATGTCACTTGACCAAAATTAGTCTACGCTTCCTCATGTGGTCACTCCTTATGTCAGATATTTCCTCCTCCACACCTTTTCCAGTAGACCCAACAGACCGTATCCCATAGATTAATTTTCCAGTATTATAATACAACATGATTACTGTTATACTTTTTTGCTGCAGTAAAATATTGATAGTGTTCCAAACCAAGAGTTGTAGGCAATTCTGGACTGAAAAACTGCAAGAACAAAATCCAAATTTATTGACTCCTAAGCCAATAAAAAAGGCAGTTCTCAAATCATCATAAGTTAATGTCATAATAATTGTTATTACTGTATTTTGACTGCATAAAAATGAAGGTAGAATTCATTAGCTGCATTAGTTTTCTGTGTCACTGCTTCCTTCTCTAACATCTAAGGTCTGAGTTTCATCGGAGTGCAAACCTGCAGAGCTATCTGACCTGCACCTTTGCCTGGGTACCTGAAATATAATATTTCTTAATTATTATGGATTACTGCTAAACATGCATAGTCCACACTGTTAGCCATTCTGCATTAAGTGAACATACCTCTAAAGTGGCACTTCCATGTCCATGTTCATGGCTATGTCCATGTTCATGGCCATGTCTATGTCCATGTCCATGTTCATGGCCATGTCCATGTCCATTTTCTTTTTCTAACAAGGCTGGGTTCTGATCCTGTAATTTTTCCATCCATTGTCTTTTCTGCTCACGATTCTCGGCCACAAGTAGTATCTCTCTGGAAATATGGTAGCTCTAATAACTATAGTACCATTTTTAGAAGAACTCAAAACAGCAATAAACTGCTGGGGTTTTATCTATTATGCCCCATTTCCCAGTAGTTACGTACTGCAACTGTGATCTTGGATTCTTTGTCAACATATATCCCATAAAAACGTTATTCATCATGCTGAAGTAGTAAGCTGCTAAATGGCCTCACTTTCTGTCATTGAGTTTGGAAGGGACGTGGACTGTGAAACAGAACTTTGCTCCTTGAGGCTTCTTTGTCGGTTTTGTCAAATAAATGCCATCCAAGCAATAACCTTTGTCACGGTGCTAAATGGGAAGAAATTACAAAATTTGCAGAGGATGTAGTATTAACTTTAACATAATGTAATGAAGTTAACTAAAAATAATGCCAAAAGTAAACCATATAATTGAAATGAGACGACCAATGCCAGGATGAGGCTGCCCTGACTGGTGCCAGGATGAGGCTGCCCTGACTGGTGATGATGCACCGCACCACCCTGATTTAAGAGCCAAAATCAGCCAATCCGATGTTCTGGCCATTATATAGATGCATATTAATCTGCCACACCTCCTGAGTTGTAATTGGCTCTTCAATTGGAATAATTACTGGTACCCATTACTAGTCTGGCATGGTTACCCATTTACCGGCAAATCCGTCTATCCAAATTCATCTTTCAGACCACTCCGGTTGGTCCGGTTTTCACCGGACTGCTTTTATTATCCTCATGCCTGCAGAGTTAGCTAAGTATACGAAGCACCATGACCTCAAGAATCATGATCGCATTATCGAAACTTCTTGTGATAGCTAAGTGGGTGAAGGATAAAGTGGGCATGGTGATCCCACGCACAAGCATGCCAGGTCACTCAAAATTCTGTGGATACACCCCTGTCTAGGAGTTAGATCATGCATGTTCATATGTAGGCTGGCCAGTTTTGGCATTTTATAAACAAAAACTGAACTGTCTAGTGTGCATTAAATGACAATCAAGGAGACTATGGCGCATGCATGCATCAGAACTTACTTCCAAAGTCCCTCTTTCTAAATCTCTCAAAAAGTTGTGCTCGTGGTCATAATAGACCAGGACTTTCGGATAAAGAACGAAGTACCGCTTGTTGAAGGACTGATGAAGATGCGCTTGCTTGAACAAGTGTCCCTTTAAGATGGGTTTGGTTATATCAATACCAGCGATCAGGTTCTTTGGGTGAGAAGACATGACGATAGCCACTCGAGCAAGCAGTTCATGAATAACATTAAACGATTGTGACCATAGAAACCTAAAGCCCTTAAAAATGTGACGGTTTGAATAATTGATACATGATACTATACTGTTATGAGATAAAATTTTTGATAACATCCAAAAATTCTTTTGGTTTTTCTACATGAACCCAGTGACCAGCATCAGCTATGTGAACAATTTCAGCCTCTGGAAATAGTCTTTTTATCTCGGCACTGTTGTCCACTCTAGAGATGTAAAAATAACATGGAATAATAACAGGTCAAACTATGAAAAAGCTAACGTGATATAGTTTGATTTCTCTCCTCCGATGAAAATGGTAGGCCCATTGAAACTGGTGTTCTGTGAGGGGAAGTCTTTCAAGGTAAGAATATTGTTAGCTATCACGTCCAAGTTGAACTTCCATCTCAGCCCACCATCCTTTGCTGCCCTTCGAATCAGATTGGTCAGGAGAAAATTTCTGATAGATGGATTCTGAAAGGGAGACACCAACAAAGTACATTAATTTTACTCTACGGAATAAGGGATGTGGTAACAATGGTTAAGAATGTTAGTTAATATGTATACTCTCTTACTAACTGATCAAGAATGTTCCATAATTTATCCCTAAAGACCTATACTAATGAAGTCAAAGTATGTTTACCTGGAACCATACCGGATACCTAAGATCTACGTAAGAGCACAAAAAAGTGTGCATTTCTCTGTTCCTGTACTTAGAGTGAACTGTCACAGAAAAGTGTGCATGCATTAAACATGAAGGATTGGGTTCCTGTACTTACAGGGATGCTCAATTGTCACAGAAAAGTGTGCATACATTTCCTTGGTTCCTATACTTACAGGGATGCTCAACTGTCACAGAAAGTGAACATGAAGGATTGGGTTCCTGTACTTACAGGGATGCTCAACTGTCACAGAAAACTGATACTGTACTAATACTCAGAAGGATGGATTGGTTCCTGTACTTACAGGGATGCTTGACTGGATGGCAGTGTCAGCTTCCTTTCTGTTCTGAAGTGATGAAAGCTTTAGATTTCTCATGGCCTGCAGCATGTCTTCAGTCTCTCCAGTGCCAGGTGCACGAACAGGAGCCACATCCACGACCACCAGCTTCCTCACCAGCTGTGGATAGCTGAGTGCTAGTACCATTGCCGTCTTTCCTCCCATACTGTGACCTGGGAGTATAAGCACAGAAAGATCAGCTCAATCATGCACTGGTATAGGAACGGGTGGCCAAGGCCAGCCTTAATTTTTGAGGAATAGTCATCTATCACTTGACATTGTGGTACATAGCTACCAACAAACAAATTGTGTGTTGCATTACAATTACACTCAATCTCCAAGAGACATCTTTGAAGTGATACGTGTATGGTCACAGATGTGATTATTGTGAGTACACTACAGATGTGTCATGTATACTTAGACTTTTTTCTATTCAAAGAGGCATCGTGCATGGTCACAGGTGTGACTATTAAAGTGACTATTACCTTGAAAGTATACAACCCTTGATACACAATATGGATGTGTTATGTATAATTTTTTTTCTAGGTCAAAATACAGTGCACTATTTAGCTACGGGCCTGGCTTGGGAACAAAAGGGTGGTTGCAATCCCCTCAATCCCACCCCTGGATAGTCGTGCCTGGACATATCTTTGGGCCTGGGTAGGAAGCTATATCAAGCAGGAGTGGCACATGTATTTTGTGTGTGTGTGTGTGTGTGTCGATTTCATGGACATGACAGTGGGATAGGAAGATGGTTTTCCTTAGGGTGGCCAGGCTGGTGGCATAAAATTGGTTTATGATTGCAATCTTGTGTCAGATAACCATGACACTTGATCACAGTTTGATCCTATTTCCAACAGCTGTGGTAGAAGTATGTTATGATATTGAGTTGCTTCTAATCGTGCACTCTTGTCATTAAAAAGGTGTTAGACATCAACTCAAAAATATCATGTTTGTGTAAACTTCAGGATCAGAGGAGTGCAAAAGATAGATGAAAAACTTCAGCTCTAACAGGGATAGACTAGTCTTGCAACTTTGCAAGTCAGGCTCAGTTCTTTCTTTGGGTTATGGCTTATTAAGACTAGGCATGGAGGGTTTTGCTAATGCTTGCCTATTAAAATCATCTTTTCCAGTTGATGCTCCTTACAAAACTCCACTGTGTCCTTACACATCAAGTGGTAGTCCATCTTCATTATGTGATCACTGTTTCCATGATTCCTGGAGTCTAAGGCATAAACCTATAACAATGGAAACTAAAAACAGTCAATATCTTTCTAGGGGTGGTTTTATAGTGGAAAGAAAAACATCTACTTAATAAACTCACAAGGGAAAAAGTAATCATAAACTTACCACAGTTTCTGCTTTAGATGCAAGTGCCTTCCCTAGATGCCTCCAGTTATTGCTTGAGCCAAACATTCCATGGAGTATCAGAATTGGAGACTTGGTTCTGGAATGAGACCCAAACACCTGATAAGCTAGTCGAATTGGCTTTGACCTGGGGGGGGGGTTGAAAAATGTAGGTGTGTGATCTTCTTTAATTTGCTAAACTAAGCAATTACATGTTTGATCTGGAAGTCCTAGCCTAGGTTCAAGGTTCATTTCAGTATAGTTCATTGTATAGATCGACTACGTATAGGTTACGTACGTATAGGTTACGTATAGGTACTAGGTTACGTCTATAAGCCCCGTTTACACGTAGGATTCAAACCCGGATTCAATCCATACATGATGACAGCATGCAGCAGGTGGCCACATTATTGTGCGCATGCGTTAAAATCTATATAAGCGCTACATTGCTGAACTTACTCTATCTAATAGTAATTGTCTACGCAGAGAGCCACAATGTTCAATACTAAAGATCTCAAGGAAAGATTTACTTCATCACTAAAAACTCTGACAAAAAATCAGCCTTCTATTTATCCCAAACCACAACGTTCAAAGAGCCGCTGTAGATGTAGTACTGTTCCCGCTGAAGAGAAAGCTGATATCCACAACAAGGCAGACGTAGCAAAGTATTTGGAGAAATATTCACTTCAAGATCCCATCTATGAAGGGTATGGCTGCAAGGACATCAATAAAACCAGGAGTCTTGAGAGATTTCGCAGAAGATACTTTGTACTGTATGAAGGTGTTCTACTCTATTACAAGCACAAATCGAATTATCAGAGAGACAAAAGGAATGGCCTGGTGAGTTTGCATGCAGTGATTATCATGATAGTGTAATCATGGCAATTGATGCATTGTCCTACAGAAAAAATCAAGAGCAATAGTTCTTGAAGATCTCTTTCTCACCAAATCTGCTTCTTCTTCCAATAATACTGGATTCTCTTTCTACCTACATGTTCCTCATGAGCTGAATAAAAGACAGTAAGTGCATAGAATGGTGTGCATTGTAAGCAGTGGATGCCAGAGTACCGCTACTCATAATAAAAGACAATACAGTTATGCCAAAACAAGAGTGTGTACTTTATACCAAAACAATTCATAAGAGTAAAACCCTGTATGCAGTTTAGATATCTTACTGTTTATAGAGCACATTCCTTTGAGAATGTAGTAGCCAATACATGGTGGCTATAGATAGCATATAGATAGACATAAAAAAAACAACTGTATGTACTGTATATCTTCTGCATTAGCAATGCCATTCTTGTATCGTTTTATAGTAAAATACTGATAGTGGTCCACAACAAGGGATGCAGACAAGTGTTGACAGAAAGACTGCAAGAACAGAATCCCAAGTTATTAACTCCTAGTAACCAGGAACAATAACTCCTCTCCTTCGCTAGCATTCACACATTCATTATCATGATTCATCATGTAAGGTTCTTATCAGCTGTGTACATCATTCCACAGTGTGCAGGGTTCTATCTACTGGCCCCCCAATATTTTTTTTATAGGCTACTCCCTTACCTGTGGTCACCAAAAGGGAGTCCAATTTGGGATACTTCAGAGTTAGTACTGTAAGCATTTTTAGTTTCGCGCTTCATGCGGGAGGGGGCACATCATGCCCCTCCCACACCCTCCCCCTTGCCGTGGCCTATGGCCATGCAATCAGTACCTTCTCCCCCAAGGTGAAATTCCTAGATGGAACCCTGGACACTGTGATCATAGATGAAAGATGAATCCCATGACTATGCTTTATAGAGAGGTTGGCCTCTTTTTGGAGGTTACTGTTGAGTGTATTCACAATGGCACTTTTTTTATCCTTTGAGCTGAGCGGTTAGTCCCCTTTTGGAGTGAGGTTCCACTGCGGTACATATTATAATTATAGTTGTGCATGAGATACCTTTAAGGAAGTTCGCACACTCATGACCTTGCATTGCAACCCGTAACTTCCGCGCTTGGCTTCCTAAAACATGCCGTCAGGAAAGTAAATAAACATCAAAGGAATGCATGCCACGCCGTACATGCGGTGGCTAAACGTGCGTGTCACGTTACACAAGTACAAAACGAAATAAAACAAAAAATTAGCTCCGCCCTCGGGGCCGGCCGGGGGCGGGGTTGACATGTCGCTTGTCTCCCGATTCGCAGCTGCATGCATATAGGATCGAGAGGGGAGGGGCTGTGAATGGAGAAGTGTGAAAAAAAGCCACACTGTTACACTGTAAATATGCCACAAGCCGCAGAGGAGCTTGCTATAAAGGAGAGAGAGGCTTTAGAAGTGATCAAAGAGGATCTTTGCCAATGGTTAGCTGAGCTTCTGCACATAGATGTCACCACAGCCACTTTCTGGGATGCTCTGGACACTGGAGTACTTCTCTGCAAGCTAGCTAAGCTTATACAACAAAAAGCTAAAGTGAAAAAGGGTGAAGTAAATCTAGCTATTCCAAATAGCGATGTGAAAGTAAATGAAAAAGCTACTCCTGAATCATTTGCTGCTCGTGATAATGCATCAAACTTCATTTCATGGTGTCGGCAGCTGGGTGTGGAGGAAGCTGTTATTTACGAGTCTGAAGGATTGGTACTGCACAAGGATGAGAAGAGAGTGATTCTATGTCTTCTTGATGTGGCTCGATTTGCAGAAAGGGTTGGAATCTCTCCACCTCAGTTGGTTCGCATGGAGAAAGAGATTGACAATAAATCTCTGGAGAAACCATCACACAAGGGGCCCAAAAGATCACTTCAAGAAAAGGTGATGGTAAAGTTGAGCAGCTGTAAATGTCCAAGAAATCCACTTCAAGTCCTCAGTTCAAATGAAAGTGGAACATTTGTCATATCTGGAGGCACAATTAGAGGAGAAAAGACACTTTATGCTAGAGTGAGTTTTGATCATGATTGATCTGTGCATGATTCATTCTTTTTCTTTTCCCCTAGGTGTTGAGTGACCGTATAATGGTGCGTGTTGGTGGAGGCTGGGATACACTAGACCATTTCCTTTTGGTGCATGACCCATGCAGAATTCATACTTTCATGTTACAAATAAAAGCATAACTCACAGACTCAAAGCTAGCCTAGCTGGCTATAGTCCATATACACGTACACACAATTAATGTATAGTCACGTGACAAAATTCCTGCGCGCGCGCATCAATAGTATTGCAAGCAGTAGATATGGCAAGCCTAACAGTCGAGCTCCATACCGTGCAGCTTTTTCAGCTTAAAGATGTGTATGCCATAGCCCAGGAGGTGGGCGAGCAATTCCATGGACTCATACAGCAGTTTGGAAACTCATACTTATCGGACTTAGTCAACACAGTGGTCCATACCCTGGAGCTCTTGGAGACTTCTGTAGGGAACAATCAGGAATTACAAGCACGAACATGCAAGTTGTTACTGGATAATGATACCCTCGTCAAGGAAAATCAACGGTTAAAAGTGGAAGCTCAAAAAAATTCTGTAAGTTAGAGCCATTATCTTGCAAGTTAATCAAACTGGAGCCCCACCCATTTCTAAATTAGTCTATCCCTGTATAAGCCCTGCCAAAACAGATTTTCAGATAAGGGAGTTTATTGTATCAATCAATCTTTCACTAGGCAACCTTGGCATCAGTAGAATCAGAGAAGAAAAAACTATTATTACAACTAGAAGCTGAAAGGGAGATAAATAACGAGTTACGGAAGAATTTTGAGGAAACTGCATGCCAACTGGACAGAACTTATAAGGAAAATCCAGAAAGTTTGCATGATGACAAGGAAGGTAGAGTTGAAGACATCAATGAAGGGGCTAATAATAGTCCGAGTCACATGGATACCAAGACTGATATCATGGAAATTCCCAGGATGAAGCGAAGACTAGCACAGATGGAGAATGAACTCAAAAGAACTAGAAGCAAGCTATTGAGTGCACAGTCTACACTGAAAGTAAGAGTGAAAGTAAAGTTTAGATATGTGTATGCCTTATAAAGGGGCTGTTATAATATTCAAGTGCATAGTATCAGAAAATAATGTACTGAAGGCACAATTAGAGGACTCTAAAGCAGAAATTGGTCTGCAATCACTACAGGTAATGTTTGAATATAACATACTTCATTATAAAGTCATTATTATTATTATTATTCTTAGCTGACAAAAACTGAGGGAAGATGTCATGGCCAAGAATCGCCTAAGTTTTTTAAGAAAGATCTACTTGCAGTCTTGAGGGAGAGGAATGAATTAAAGGAAGAAGTGGACAGTCTCAGGGATGAACTCAACCTGACAAAACTGTAAGGACAAAGGCTCAATAGTTCCAATTATGTAACCTGTCTGTGCTGATGTCATACAGTCACCACATGTATTACTGTAGCATATCAATAGAACTATATATACTTTTAATTTCAAGTCTGATAGTCTGATAATAATTTTTTAGACAAATTCGATACCAGTACCACCAACATGACAGCATTGATTCAGAAGCTAAAGGACTAGAAGCACAAGACACAGGTTTACAGAGAACCAGATCAAACACTAAAGTTAGGGATATGTAAGTATTAGCTAATGATGATACAGTGTCCGTAGGAGTATCTCATGGATTTCTTCATTCCTCAGAGTAACTTCATTAGCAAATCCTGCTCAAAAGGACAAAAAGACTAAGAAAGCCTCACGAAAGTCAGTTTCTTGATCAAAATTAAAGTATAATAATTATTAGCTATAACTTCATTTTCATTTTGAAACCACTTCATTGATATATTTGAACAATAATAAATTATTTATAATAACAGATTAGTTGCAGTGATTGAGTATTATATATAATTATAGTTAGGCTTAGAATTTTAAGAAGTTAAAGAGTCATGTTGTAGCAGTGTCCTTTGCTTTGGTTCATTAAGAATGAGCCCTTCCAATTTGATCCCCTTGAGAAATGCAATGACCTACATATAAGTAATGTTGCATAGCTAGAGTACCACAGATTGTCAGCTGTAGGTACTGCTATAGTAATAGCTAAACATCTAATGGCTAGTCAGTAAATTTGGTTTTACAGTAAGTAAATGATGTGTGCGTTAATTCCTACCCCATGGACATTTCCCGTTGTCCAGGGGGGAGGGGGGGGGGGGTAACGGTCTGTCTGACATAGGATATCCAAGTAAAACTGTTTGTCCAGTCTGACACTATCATAATAGTATAACAGGTATTTGAAATCAAATCTCAGGTCAACTATGATTGGCCCTAGCTATATGGTACATACCTTCTTATGTTTCCTGTCCCGTTTATGTTGCCACATTACCCTTCTCAGCCCGACCTCCTTACAACGAATAGCAATCACTCTCCCAATATTGAAAGCAGCAGCCACATCAGATGTCTTGTACAAGTGCTTGGAAATGCAGAACTCATTAGTAGAGGCCTCTACCACTTTCATACCATTGTTATGATTCACATAAGCAGAAAAGTGTCGTTCAGAGACATTCACCATCAACCTAAACATATGTGTACATGAGCACTGAAAACAGCCTTCAAGTGTAATACCTATGGTAGTAATCCACACGCATATTATGTGTAGCATATCCTCTTGGTTTATCTGCTGTTCCTAGCAATTCTGCACTCCGTGGGTTGCGATTAAAGAAGTACTTGGTGACATGTTCTCCATTTGTGGCCTGCACTGTATCGTCCACAGGTTTTGTGGCACAGGTATGAGGGTCAAAGGAGAGTTGTCTGGCTCTGAGAAGTACAGGGAGTATTTCTTGATAATTGGTCATCTTTGGTCTACAGAAATGGCGCAAAAGAACAGCAGAAGCCACCATCTTGGTGTGAATTTATTAAGTTCAAAGGTCAACGAAGATTGCGTTGCGCGCATGCGTGTTAAGCGTGCAGCGCTGAAGGGTGGGCTAACGCTCTAAAGAGCTCTCAAGATGTACTTGGTTATTGAAGTAATAAAAGGTCTGCTTCCCAAGCAAGCAGCAGTACTGGCATGCAAGGTCAAACCTCCAGAATCAGAATATTTCACAAAGTGTAAGATGCGCTTCCGTAGAGCTGCATCAAGAAGTTCTGTCATCAAAAAATGTCCAATTTATTTCTTTAAATGTGAGAAATATCCAGAACAATTGAAATTTCTGTTTACAGTGGTAACTAGAAATCGCGAAGTAATTGCTTATGGTGAATATCCTCTGACTTTCAATAAAGCATTCTTCAGTAGAATCACCACCCTCCCTACCAAATTAAATGGAAAAATACAAGTGCTGGAGCTCACCCCTAGAAAAATTGATTATGATGAAGAGATTCTTCTCTGGTTTAGGATTAGGGAGACTAAACCTAAAGATCCATCAACTCGGAATCCAAATAGATCACCACAAACTGCTTATGAGACTCCTGCTCTAACTGCTGTTGAAACCAAGGCAGATCCTATTGCTGAGTCTGACTCTGAAAATAGAAATGAATCAAATGATGCTGTGAGATCTACTGATACAATTAATAAGTTACCCAAGTTGAACCTCAACCTCATTGATCAATCACCCAAGATCACACCTGCAGAACCCAATTTAAACAGAGCTCATGATAAACAATATATGGACAATCGGTTCCTCAAGTCTCCGTTAATAAAAGAAGAGTTACTAACTCCTAGTGTTAATTCCCTTAAATCGCCATTAACTCCTAGTGATCAGTACTTTGCGTCTCTGTTACATTTGCAATCAACGTCTGTTGATCATTCTCCACTCCAATCTGTTGATCTAGATCAGTACTTAAAGTCTCCACTCCTATCAACAACATTAACCCCTATTGATCAGTACCTCAAGTCCCCATTCCAATCTGTTGACTTTGATCAGCTTCTCAAGTCTCAACTCCAATCTCCTGTTCATGCTGCTGATCAAGACTTCAAGTCTTCTTTACAAGATGAAACTCATGATGGTGATCAGGTTCTCAAATCTCAATTTCAACAGTCAACTCTATCACCAATGTTGACCCCCAGTAATCTATACATCACATCTCAACTACAGCAATCAAAGTTAACTCCTGGTGACCAACATCTCCACTCTCAATTAAAAGAGTTAACTCCTGCTGATCATAAGTCTCCATTACAAGAATTGACTCCATTGAAAGAGTTAACTCTTGATAAACAACATCTCAAGATAGATCCGACTTATGATCATCATCTCCCAGTAGCTCCATGGTTTAATCATGGAGGCCTTACTCCTGGTTATCATCATTCTCCACAATTTGATTACAACAACCTTACTCCTGGAGACCAGCAAATGCTACATGGTATCTTCACTCCTGGAGACCAGCATCTCAAATCTGGTCAACTGCCACATGGTGACTTTACTCCTGGAGACCAGCACCTCAAATCTGGTCAACCGCCACATGGTGACTTTACTCCTGGAGACCAGCACCTCAAATCTGGTCAACCGCCACATGGTGACTTTACTCCTGGAGACCAGCACCTCAAATCTGGTCAACCGCCACGTGGTGTTTTTACTCCTGGAGACCAGCACCTCAAATCTGGTCAACCGCCACGTGGTGTCTTTATTCCTGGAGACCAGCACCTCAAATCTGGTCAACTACCACATGGTGGCCATATTCCTGGAAACCATCTCAAATCTGTTTCAGCTGGTCAACCACCACAATTTGCTCATGACAACCTTACTCCTGGTGATGATCACTATCTCTCAGCTGGTCAGTTTACTCATGGTGGTACTACTCCTGGAGACCAGCATCTCAAGTCCGTTCCAGCAGCTCATGATAACCTTACCCAGGGTGATCAATCTGATGACAGGGTCTTCAAATCTGGTCAACCAGCACAGTTTATTCATGACAACCTTACTCAGGGTGATCAATATACTCCTAATGACCAGCTCTTCAATTCTGTTCCAGCTGGTCAACCAGCACAGTTTACTCATGATAACCTTACTCAGGGTGATCAATACACTTCTAGTGACCGGCTCTTCAAATCTGTTCTAGCTGGTCAACCAGCACAGTTTACTCATAGCAACCTTACTCAGGGTGATCAATATATTCCTAGTGATCGGCTCTTCAAATCTGTTCTAGCTGGTCAACCAGCACAGTTTATTCATGATAACCTTACTCAGGACAATCAATACACTCCTGGTGACCAGCACTTCAAATCTGTTCCAGCTGGTCAACCAACACATGACAACCTTACTCAGGGTGATCAATATACTCCTAGTGACCAGCTCTTCAAATCTGTTCCAGCTGGTCAGTTTATTCTTGCTCCTGGAGACAGATATGTTCCAGCACAATTCACTCGGGATGGAGTTCAAAACCAGCATCTCAAACTTGTTCCAGCACAGTTCACTCATGACAACCATACTTTTGGTGACCAATCTGTCCCTCAACCATCACCTCATGGTGACATTAATCCTAGTGATCACCATTTCAAATCTTTCCTAGCTGCTCAACCATTACCTCATGGCGACACTAGTCCTAGTGATCACCATCTCAAATCATTCCCAGCTGGTCGATTACCATGGCTTACCTTTACTCCTGGTGACAAAACTACCAGTCCTCATGAAACAAGTAGGGTGAAGCAAATTCCAAAGAGTCCTGTGAAATACAAGAGCAAATCTAGAAATAGTGGTAGAGTGAGTTCACAGTCCCAAAGTAAAAGGCTAATAAGTCAAAGCAGGCCATATTCCGATGCCAAATCTAGAAACCAGTACTTAAAACCTATCCGTGCCAATAATAGATCATCAAAGCTTGCACATGGTCCTGGCAATCAAGGTGTCAAATCTAATAATTCACCACAGACTGCTCGTGGAAGTCGTACTCCTAGTAATCAACGCTTTAAAACTAATAACTCACCACAGTCTCCTCGTGGAAACCTTGGTCCTAGTGATCGGCGTTTCAAATCTAGTAATTCACCACAGCGAGCTCGTGGAAGTCGTACTCCTAGTAATCAACGCTTTAAAACTAATAAATCACCACTGCCTCCTCGTGGTCCTAGCAATTGGCATCCTCCTCGTAGAAGTCTTACTCCTAGTAATCAACGCTTTAAAACTAACAAATCACCACTGCCTCCTCGTAGAAGTCTTATTACAGGTGATCGGCATTTCAAATCTAAACTCACTAATAAACAACTTAAGACTAATGGTTCTATACTTGCTGATGGATCAACTGGTGGTTTCCCAGTGGCTGGTTTCACCCTGACTTCTGATAATCAGTATCTCCAAACTGATAAATCCTCATGGTTCACTCCTAGCATCCCTATTCCTGATACATCATTACAGTTCATTAATGGTGACTTCACTCGTGGCAATCAGTATTTCAAATTTGCCTCTGCTGGTCAGTCATCACAGGCCACTTTTAGTGCTGTCACTCCAGATGCAGAATATTTCAAACTCAATTTTGTCCCTGTTGATCAACCACCACAAGTTACCCGAGGTGATCGTACTCCTGGTGAGCAGTATCTGGTCCCAGCTGGTCATGGTAATTTTACTCCTAGTGACCGGTATCTGGTCCCAGCTGGTCATTTAGATGTCCTTACTGATGGTGATCAATATCTCCCAGGTGATCAACCAACATTGCTTGCATCTGCCATCTTTGAATCACCTGATTATATCAGTATGAAAAAAGGTAGTGCACATGCAGATGGTCAGTTTATATATCCACCTCATCAAGCCAATGATAACCAATCATCTGGACCCACCAATGTTGTTGAACCACAAGAATCAATCAAATCCAGTGATCAGCACCTTGAGTCTCCTCTTATTAGTGATAATCAACAGCTTACTTCTAGCGATCAGCAACTTAAGTCTTCTTCATCACCTACTACTACCGTCCATGAATTTGCTAACGATCAGCAGTTGACATCTACAAGTCAATCATCTGAGTTTCCTATACCAGATAATTTCCAAAAAGTCACTTCCTCTGATCACTCACTAACTGGTGATCAACATCTCAAGACTTCTAGTGATCAACATTTGGACTTTACTGGTGACCAGACTCCTGGTGATCAACAGTTGGAGTCTACTTTCCTGATTCCTGCTGATCAGGCTCAGATTTCTACTGCTGACCAGACTCCAGCTAATCAGACTCCAGCTGACCGGACTCCAATTCCACCTGCTGATCAGACTTCACCTGATCAGACTCCACCTGACCAGACTCCACCTGCTGATCAGACTTCACACATTCCAGCTGATCAGACTTCTCCTGGTGACCGGACTCCAGCTGAACAGACTCCACCTGCTGATCAGATTTCACACATTCCAGCTGATCAGACTTCTCCAGCTGAACAGACTCCACCTGACCAGACTCCACCTGCTGATCAGACTTCTCCTGCTGCAGCTGAACAGACTCCACTTGCACCTGCTGATCAGACTCCACACATTCCAGCTGATCAGACTTCTTCTGCTGACCGGACTCCAGCTGAACAGACTCCACCTGACCAGACTCCACCTGCTGATCAGATTTCTTCACCTGATCAGACTCCTGCTGACTGGACTCCAGCTGAACAGACTCCACCTGCTGATCAGACTTCACATATTCCAGCTGACCAGACTCTTGCTGACCAGACACTTGCTGACCAGACTCCACAAGCTGATCATACTCAAACTGACCAGTCTCCTGCTGATCAGATTACTCCTGCTGATCAGACTCCAGCTGTTGACCAGACACTTGCTGACCAGGCTTCACCTGGTGATCAGACTTCACCTGGTGATCATACTCCAGCTGACCAGTCTCCTGCTGATCAGATTCCCACTGACCAGACTCCAGCTCATCAGACTCCTGCTGATCAGACTCCAGCTGACCAGACTCCTACTGATCAGACTCCTGCTGATCAGACTCCAGCTGACCAGACTCCTACTGATCAGACTCCTGATCAGACTCCTGCTGATCAGACTCCTGATCAGACTCCAGCTGACCAGACTCCTGCTGATCAGACTCCAGCTGACCAGACTCCTGCTGATCAGACTCCAGCTGACCAGACTCCTGCTGATCAGACTCCAGCTGACCAGACTCCTGCTGATCAGACTCCAGCTGACCAGATTCCTGCTGACCATGATCAGCATCTGATCAAGTCCACTCTTGTTGGCCAATCATCAAAATTTGGTACTCATCGCCACTTAGTTACTAGTCAAGTATCTCTTACTGCTGACCAACCTGAACCTGATCAGTGTCCTGCTACTTCAAGTGATGTAGATAAGCTTTCCAATAGTCGTTCAAAGCACCGTAAAAAAAAATCTGTCATACGATCACCTTCCAATCCATCTCCTAAGCTTTCCAAATATGATTCTGTTAATCAGATGCCTATAGCAACCATATCATCCATACATATCCCTGGAAATCGGTCCCCTACTGAGTCCAATGAGCAAAGACAATCATCCTCTGCTTTTTTTCCAGCCATACAAAATATTGCTCATCATTCAGTATCTGCCTCTACTGTATCGTCTGCCAATCGGTCACCTCTCAACAAAAAATCAATCCGAAATCTCATTGAACAAGAACAAACTGAAGACCACGCACAAATTATTTCTCAGTCCATACAAAAAACTACTCGAGTGTCCAAATTTAAATGGCTTGAGTTATTACGGAATATATTTGGTCAGAAAACTCATCAACAACCAGTGAAACCTGCCACAGATGAAGTGGTCGGTTCTACGTCTGCTCTAACAATGTCTACTGTAACAACCAAGTCTAAATTTAGTATCCAAGCATTGCGAAATATATTTTCACGAAAAGCCCAAAGCAAGCAGTTGGTTACTACTCAGTCTGAACAAAGTGCTAGTGCTAATGTGGTGAAATCTGAAACTATTGATCATGTGGATGGATCTGCGTCCGGTATTACAGTGTTTAAAACAGTAACTAAATCGAGATTTAATTTTCAAACATTACGAAATAGATGGATTCAACGATTTCAGCGTAAAAAAATTGCTATTGCTCAAATTGATGAGCGTGCTAATACTCTCAGAAGCAAGGTTGTGAATTTATTAGAGCCCACTGAATCTAGACTGTCTGCTGCAACTGTGTCTACCACAACAACAAGATCAAGGCTTAGTTTTCAAGCATTGCGAAGGAATTTTTCTCAGAAAATCCACTCTGGTGGTAGTAGACTGGCTGACTCTTTGCCAGATCAGTCTTCTGAACCTGAACTTGGATTTCATTTGACGAAGTCATTCCACTCCACACATTCTGAAACATTGTTGAAGGAAACTTCACCAGAATCTGTTAAAATAACAGCCTCGTCCCATGATGATGTTACGCTAGATATTGACACACTAGAAACTTTCAGCACCCCATCGAACCTTATTGATAGGTTCAGAGAACTAATGATCATAATGGGATTGGAAATAGTCAATATACATGAAGACAGCAGTTACTCAAGGAACAAGAATATAAAGAAACAATTCTGTAGACAGATTGGTGTGCAGGAGGCTGCATTATTTGACCCTGAGGGTCTAGTGCTGACTAAATATAACAGGAAAATGATTCTATGTCTTCTTGATGTGGCCACTTTCGCCGAGGCAATAGGAATTCACCCTCCTCATTGGGTTCACGTGTTTGATAAGTCACAAAAGAGAGAAACTAAGTCACATGAACCAGAAAAGGCACTGCTAAACAAGAATGTATGTGCAGCTAGATGGAGTCTTTGTTCTTTTACTATTAATATTATGCAGGTACTGAAGAAATGGTGGGACTGTAAATGTCAGACCAATCCACTTAAAATCACTTCAAGAGGAAGCAAAACATTGATCATCTCAGGAGGTAGAGTTAAAGGTGAAAGGATGGTCCGTATACAAGTATGTTGGATAAATCACTATTTCATTTCATGATTGGATGCTATAATGTTGCCATGCAGGTGCCAGAGTTGAAGGCTCGTGTGTACATAGACAACATCCTACAAATTGACTATGATGCGATAATGGTTCGTGTTGGGGGAGGTTGGGAACCTCTGAGCAACTTTCTCCTGGAATATGATCCATGCAAAGCACATAAATCTCACTCAGGTACATAGTTACTTGTTATTTTTCCCCCCTTTATTACAAGTTTGTGATAATTGCTTCATTAGTTGCCACAACTCTCACATCCTTAAAGGATAATAACATCATGCCGTCATACGATGAGGAAATGAATGATCTTGCCACACCATCCTCTGATCATGAGGAGGAAGGAAGATACTCTGGCAGTTCTTCATGTCCATTAGCCAACATCCAGGAAGAAAGTGGTACTACAAAATTTATAGAATCCATGAAAATGATGGGATTGGAGATTCTCAATATGAAGGAAGAATTAGGATCAATGAAGAAGTGGGGCGTGATCCAAATGACATCTCATAATTGTAACATTTCTTGGAGTTCAAAGATGGGTGTTGAGGAAGCTAATATTTTTGGTTCTGTGGGCCTGACACTAGAAAAAGATGAAAAGAAGATGGTCTTGTGTTATCTAGATATGGTTCACTTCACTGAGACAATGGGAATCACCCCCCCCGAGGTCATTAAGTCTTTCACAGATGCATCACAAACACATTATGAATCAGAAGAGACATTGGAAGAGAGGGTATGTATCAAGACCCAGAATAGTAGTTAAAATTAATAATAATTTTAGGTACTCAGGACAGTGAGGGCCTGCCGATGTCTGACTAATCCACTTGAAATCACTCCAGAAGGGAATGGTGTTTTTATCATCTCAGGGGGAAATATTGGATCTAATAAAAGATTACTCACTCGAGGACCTCAGAATGATTGCAAGCATTTTGATGGAAGAGGTAGACATCATATCGCTGTACGTATCGGAGGAGGTTGGGTTAATTTGAACAAGTATCTCCTGGAACATGATCCATGCAGAATTCAGAAATTTATATCAGGTAGCTAGTTAAATGTAGCCTCGTTCCCAGGCCTTCCTCTCTCACTTGTAGTCTCTCATCGAAGAAAAGTACAGAGACTACAAGTGAGAGAGGAAGGCCTGGGAATGAGGCTAAGTTAAATGCATAGTAATATGTATTCATAACAAGTGTTAGCAAAAGCTAGCTAGCTAATGTAATAATAATTATTATTTTATTTTATACAGTTGGAGCCCTCTATGGAAAAATCTGCGTTGAAACAAGAGTTATCCAGAGAGAATGAATATTATAGTTACTACCTAGGTACATTGATATAAACACTCAACGTTTGGTCATAGCATACTGTAGTGGCCGATCGCGCGCATGTGCATTTCATTATGCGCATGCGCTATAATAGTATAATCAACACGCGTACGCAGCGCAGCTAGCACGACTCGACTCGCAATGTATCTGGTAATCGAGGTATTAGATACTCAGCTTCCTAATCCAGCGGAAATCCTCAATTGTAGTATTCAACCTCCTGAGTCAAAATACTTTAGCAAATGTGATATACAATTTGGCAATGTTTACTCTCCTATCCTTGCTAGAACGTGTACCGACTCAAATTATTCAAGAAGAGTCCCCACTTTCTTCTTCCAAGTTGAAGAATACCCTGAACAGTTGACATTGGTGTTTTCTCTCACAGATAAAGATTCTAGAATTACAAAATTTAACCGGTCTTTTGAAACTCTAACTTTAAGAAAATCAGGTGAAAAAAATGTGCTCCCTAAAGCAGTGAATGGGAAGACACAAGTTATATATCTATACTCAGAAAGCAATGAGCGCTTTGCTATTTATTTCAAAATTAGGGAAAGTAAAAATGGCCCCTTAATATCACATAATTCCATGACAAAGAGTTCAGTTTTTGAGCAAAATGAATTACTGAAGTTCACTCCCACTGCTCAGCTACTCTCAGAGGCATTACTCAAGGTCACCACTGAAGATGATAAGCATCCCTCGTCATCTAACTCTAGAATACCCACTGCTGATAAATTTAATATAGTTGAACAATCATCCCACTTCACCCAAGCAGAACAATACCAAACCATTCCCATCAATCAATGTACCCCTGCTCCACTCAAGGTTATTGATCAAGCAACCAAGGAAGAGATTACTCCCCCTTTAATCCCTCTCAGCGAATCACCTGAAACTACTTCCAATCAAGCAACTGAGTGTGTTCCTGATCAAGTATCTGTAATTCCTCTTGATCAATCACCCAAGGAACCTCCAGAGCTCTCTGCTAATCCAGTTACAAAGTCTATCCCTGATCTGCCACCTAAGCCTACTGAAATTTCATCATTTATTGAGTGCACCCTTGGTCAGCCATCTGACTTGAAGTTGTCACCAGTTGATGGGTCACCTTTATGTCCCACCATGCATCCTAGTTCCAATTACTACCAGTCACCTTCCACTTATCAGACAACCACACCAATGTTCCCACCCCAGTATCCAAAGTCCATCTCATCTGAAATCAATCAGTTTTCTGCTCCTGTTAGTTTGAACCCGGTTTCTTCCAAAGATCATCCCTTCACTCCTGGCAAGCAGTCACTTAACTCTCATGTGTATCGATATTCCAGGTCTGTTTTTGTGAACTGGACACCAACGAAAATCCGAGATAGCTATCGATCACCCAAGTATTATGAATCATTCTGTTCCACCTCTAATAAACCTATTCCTGTTGCTATGTCATCTCCAACAGCTTATTCACCATCTTCACACTCAAGAACTGCTTCTGCCTACCAGTGCTCTCAACACTCAGGATTCACATCATCTGAATACAGTAATACTGATCAGTTGACTGCCACGTCTGAACCTTTGACTGAGCACCATAGTCATAGTTACCATCATGCCAAAGCACTATCAGAATCTTCTACTTCCAGCCAATCAAAGTCTGTGTTCAGCTATCTAGCAAAATTTAAAGCACTGCTGAGTAAACTATCCGTTAAATTTTCTTCTAAATCCAAGTTACCTGATGATCCAATGGCAACTGCTGATAATGACCAGGTGAAGTTAGTCATGTCAAATCCTGTCGACTATGTGTCTTGTGAATCCAAATCTAGATTTAGTTTCAAAAAATTCCAACAGCATCTCTCTCACAAACTTCACCACCACAAAAAGAAAGTGAAATCAGATCGTGTTACGTCCTCTACTAGTCCATCTAAATTCAATCTGAAGTATTTGAAAAGGTTATTATTTCACTCTTCCAATCAATTTGTTGTCCCAGTTTCAGTGGAAACCTCAAGTACTGTTGAATCAACCACAATCTCTTCTGCTGGTGAAGAGTCTGAGTGCTATGTGCTGCCACCACTCTATGATCAAAAAGAGGATCAAGGAAAAGTCCAAGAAAGAGACCAACATGGAAAAGACCAACAAGAAAAGTTCCAAGAAGAGGCCAAAGAAGAGAACCAAGAATCAGATATCAGAACTGACTCAAAACAAATGATGGAGAAGCTAGAAATTGTTGGTATGCATAAGACAATGGCTGAAAACAACAGAAATTTCAAAATCTCTTTGTGTCGGCAGTTAGAAGTGAAGGAGACAGTGGGACTGGCACTGAGCAAGAATAGAAGGAGATTGGTTTTATGTTATTTAGATGTGGCACGTTTTGCTGAATTAATGGGGATCACTTACCCCCAATGGCTTCATGAAGGTAACAGAACACCTGCAGAGATAGCTGAGCTCACAACTGGATGTGGAAAAATACTGGAAGATAATGTAAATACCAGTGTCTCTGCATTCCTTATAGTTTTAAATATGTAGCTATCCCCCTCTGAAGCCTAGCATTCAGCTAGCAGACTTGCAGCTACTTCAGTCTCTTTATGTATTACTTGCAGATCATGAAAAAATGGTGGGAATGCACATGTCGAAAAAATCCACTAATGATTGGTTCGAGAGGAAATGGAAGTTTTTTCATCTCTGGAGGGAGAGTGAAAAGACAAAAGACCTTTTATGCAAAAGTAACTTACTACTTTTACTACATAACCCTATTGTATGTATGCCATCCATCTCCTCAGATTAAATGTGACTTCAGGAGTAGTAGGTATTCTGGACACTTACTTCATTGTGGCAGCCATGCTATCATTGTGCGTGTTGGAGGTGGTTGGAAAAGCTTGGACCGCTTTCTCTTGGAATATGATCCATGCAGAATTCATAAGTTTATATCAGGTAGCTATGGCTGTAGTGTACCAAGTTTCTAGCTAATCTCTCTCTCTCTCTCTCTCTCTCTCTCTCTCTCTCTCTCTCTCTCTCTCTCTCTCTCTCTCTCTCTCTCTCTCTCTCTCTCTCTCTCTCTCTCTCTCTCTCTCTCTCTCTCTCTCTCTCTCTCTCTCTCTCTCTCTCTCTCTCTCTCTCTCTCTCTCTCTCTCTCTCTCTCTCTCTCTCTCTCTCTCTCTCTCTCTCTCTCTCTCTCTCTCTCTCTCTCTCTCTCTCTCTCTCTCTCTCTCTCTCTCTCTCTCTACAGTTGGATCTCTTCATGGTAGAATCACAATACAGACTAGTCTCGCTAGTCATGAATTCTAGTTATAACAGAAATAGTAATAATAATAATAATAATAATAATAATAATAATAATAATAATAATATTATTATTATTATTATTATTATTATTATTATTATTATTACTATTATTATTATTATAAAAATAATTAATAAACACTCGAGCAGCGCGCAGCGCCGCAGTTACTGCGCATGCGTTATTGACGCGCGCAACATAACAGGTATACTAGCGCCGCACTATGTATGTTGTTGTTGAAATAATAAAAGCCAGGCTTCCTAAGCAAGCAGCAATACTGGCCTGCAAGATTAAACCTCCAGAGTCACAATACTTCCCGAAACAAAAAGTGCGTTATCGTAATGCCACCAAAAAAAGTGGCACCTCTCTGCATGGCCTTGAAAAATGTCCAATTTACTTCTTTAAATGTGAGAAATATCCAGAAAAATTTACACTTATTTTCACAGTAGTAGATAGGAATCGTAAAGTGATTGCAAGCTGTGAGAACACTCTGACTTTTGCCAAATCATTCTTCAGTAGACAGGTTACATTCCCTAAAGAATTTCAACGAAAAGTACATGTGGTAGAGCTCAACTCTAGAAATATTGAGAAGGATCTCTTCCTCTGGTTTAGAGTTAGGGAAACAAAACCTAGAGACAAGACTCAGCCATCCAATCCAACTTCCAATGAAGATGTCACATTACCTGATGCTGTGTTACCTTCTGATATTGCATTACCTCCTGATAATGAATCTCCTCTGCCAATTCCAGCTTGTAGATCTCCTGATAAATCAGCCCTTATGAATATCAATGAATCATTGAGTGATGATGATACAGCCTCCTCTGCCAAGAGTGAATTACATAAGTCGGATTTATCTGAGATTATACCTGTTGAACAGCACCATCCAACATCCAGTGAGATACCTTCCCATCCTGCTGATCAATACTTAATTACAGCCAGCCCTCCAGCTGATCAGCCTCTCAACCCTTCTCTAGTTCCCGCATTCAGTGAATTGCCTTCCCATCCTATTGACCCCTCTCCTCTGGTTCCCACTTCCAGTGAGTTATCTTACCACCATCCTACTGGTCAATACTTAATGACAGCCAGCCCTCCAGCTGATGACCCTTCTCTGGTTCCCACATCCAGCAAGTTACCTTCCCATCCTGCTGATCAATACTTAATGACAGCCAGCCCTCCAGCTGATCAGCCTCTCAACTCTTCTCTGGTTCCAACATCCAGTGAGTTATCTTACCACCATCCTGCTGCTCAATACTTAATGACAGCCAGCCCTCCAGCTGATGATCCTTCTCTGCTTCCCACATCCAGTGAGTTACCTGCTGAGATCATAACCAGGCCTTATACTACAGCAGATCAGCCTCTTGACCCTTCTCTGGTGCAAACAGAATTTACACCCACTGAACACAGCTCTCCATTACAAATTTTAATACAATCACTATATTATCTTGAGTCAATAACTCCTGGTGATGAGCATTTGAAGTCTCCGTCATTTGAACCAACACAATCAAGTGAACTAACTCCTAGTGATCAGCAATTGAAATCTCAACCAACACAATCAATTGAGTTATATCTTGGTGATAGACATCTGAAGTCAATATTACAGGAGGTGTCACAACTAACTCTTGGTGATCAGCAATCGAAGTCCCTATCATTACAATCAATTCCTGGTGATCAACATCTCAAGTCTTCATTAATGAAATCATCTGAGTTGATTCTTGGTGATCATCATCTCAGGGCTATACTACAGGAAGTATCGAACTCACATTATGGAAATCAGCATCTCAAATCTTCATCTCTTGATTTAACACAATCAATTCTTGGTGATAAGCATCTCAAATATTCACCTAGTGGAGCAATAAAATCACCTGAGTTAGTTCTTGCTGACAAGTATTCATCAAATGAATCTATAAAATCACCTGAGTTGATTCTTGGTAATAAATATTCACCAAATGGATCAAAAAAATCGTCTGAATTAACTCTTGGTGAGAAATGCCGCAAATCTTCAACAACTAAATCACCTGAGCTTATTCTTGGTGATAAAAATCTCAATTCCTCATCAAATAAATCAACACAATCACATGAGTTAATTTCTGACGATAAATCTGAGCCAAGTATTTATGATAAACACCACAAATCTCTTGAATCAATGATATCTTCTGAGCTAATCATTGGTGATAAACATTACAAATCTTCATCAAATAAATCAATACAATCACCCAAGTTAATTATTGGTGATAAGTCTTCATTTCCTGAGCTGATTCTTGATGATAAACATTCATCTCCTGAATTAAGAAAGTCACCTGAGTTGATTCTTGGTGATACACATCTCAATCTTCAGTTGATAAAATCATCTGAATTAATTTTTGGTGATAAGGATCTCAAATCATCATTGAACGAATCACCCAAATTGATCCCTGATGATCAATATCTCAAGTGTATGATACTCCAAGAAATATCACAACCACTCAAATTAACTCCAGATCAGTATCCATCACTTAGATCGACAAAGTCACATGAGTTGATTATGGGTGGGGACAAATCTCCATCACTTAAACTGACAAAGTCACATGAATTGATTCTAGGTAATCACTTTGAATCTTTATCCTTAAAATCACACGAGTTAACTTCTGGCGATCGCCATCTAAAGTCTTCATCACTCGAAGTAGTGAAATCTTCTGATCACGGATTGATATTCAGTGAACAACATCTCAAGTCTTCATCATTCAACTTAACAAAATCACATGAATTAACTCCTGGCAATCACCATCTTAAATCTTCATCACTTGAAGTAGTAAAATCCTCTGATAGTGAGTTGATCTTTAGTGAACAACCATTCGACTCGAATAAATCATCCAAGTCAACTTCTGATGATCAATATCTTAAATCTATGTTACAGGATTTAACAGAACCATTAGAGTTAATTCCAGGTGATCTAAAATCTTCATCACCAGAGTTAACTCCTGGTGATAAATTTCTCAAGTCTATGCTACAGAAATTAACACGACAACTTGAATTAACTCCAGGTGATCAATATCTCAAGGATATAATACAAGACTTGATCCAACCACCACCACCAAAGGCAGCTGCTTATGATCTTAAACTTCCACTAATCAAAACACCCAATTCTTTTCCTAGTGAGTCTCCTGAATATCCTATTAACCGTCCTATTTCTACCACCCCTGTGGATCAATTTCCTGAGATCGCATGTGATCCAACTCTAAAATATGTCACAGCTGCTGTTAAGTATGTGCCACTCAGCAATGTGTCACCAACCTTTGCTGATCGACCTATTGCTATAGCACCTGAATTTACTCCTGTTGATGAGCATGCAATATTTTCTCCCCCTAATCACTCAGCAAGGATTTTTACTCCAGGGGATTCACATTCCAAGTATGTAAATAACTTCATATCAGGAGATTATCATCTCAAATTTGTCCCCACTGACCATACAATATCCGAACCTACTCAGGGAGATCACCACGTCAAATCCACACCTATTGAGCATACAACATCCGAACCTACTCAGGGAGATCACCACGTCAAATCCACACCTATTGAGCATACAACATCCGAACCTACTCAGGGAGATCACCACGTCAAATCCACACCTATTGAGCATACAACATCCGAACCTACTCAGGGAGATCACCACGTCAAATCCACACCTATTGAGCATACAACATCCGAACCTACTCAGGGAGATCACCACGTCAAATCCACACCTATTGAGCATACAACATCCGAACCTACTCAGGGAGATCACCACGTCAAATTCACACCTATTGAGCATACAACTTCTGAGTTTACTCGAGCAGATCATCGTCTCAAACTCACTTCTACTCAACACAGAACATTCAGTCAAAGAAATCATCGTGTTAAATCCGCCCCTACTGAGCATAGAGCATTTACTCAAGGGGATCATCATGTCAAATTTATCCCTACTAAGCATAGAGCATTTACTCAAGGAAATCATCGTGTTAAATCTGCCCCTACTGAGCATAGAAGATTTATTCAAGGAAATTATCGTGTTAAATCTGCCCCTACTGAGCATAGAAGATTTATTCAAGGAAATTATCGTGTTAAATCTGCCCCTACTGAGCATAGAGCATTTAATCATGTCAAATTCATCCCTATCAAGCATAGAGGATTTACTCAAGATCATTGTGTTAAATTTATCCCTACTGAGCATAAAGGATTTAGTCAAGGAAATCATCGTGTCAAATCTGCTCCTACTGAGCATAGAGAATTTATTCAAGGGGATCATCGTGTCAAATCTGCCCCTACTGAGCATAGAACATTTACTCGAGGAGATCAATGTGTTAAATTTATCCCTACTAAGCATAAAAGATTTACTCAAGGAAATCATCGTGTTAAATCTGAGCATAGAGAATTTATTCAAGGGGATCATCGTGTCAAATCTGCTCCTACTGAGCATAGAGAATTTATTCAAGGGGATCATCGTGTCAAATCTGCTCCTACTGAGCACACAACATATGAGATTACTCTAGGAGATCATCGTGTCAAATCCACCTCCACTGAGTATGGAATATCTACTCCAGGAGATCATTCTGCCCCTACTAAGCACACAACATCTGAGATTATTCTAGGGGATCGTCATCTCAAATCCTTCCCTACTGAATATACTCAAGGAGATCATGATGTCAAATCCACCTCTGCACCTGAGTCTACTTTAGGAGATCATTATCTCAAGTCTATCCCTGCAGACCATTTGATATCTGAGTCAACAAAATCTGTCTTAGATAATCAATCATCTGAGATTACTCCTGCTGATCAATCTTCTGAGTTTAGTTCCACTGATAATCTGCAGCTACTTCCCAAGTCCACCCGATCTCACAAATCAGGTGTATTATTTCGATTGCTCAAATCTGCCCACCTTCTTCGATCTCGTATACGCAAACTCTCTCACCTTGGATCAGCTCACAAAATCACACATTCTGACCAGTCTCATCCACAAACTCCTAAATTTAGCTCTCTAGAGACTTCTCCCACTGTTGATGATCAGAATCTCCTTGCTGATCAGACTATTCTTGTTGATAAGCATGCAGAGCCCACCATTGCTGGTCAGCTACTGGTGTGTTCTGAACATCTCAAGTGCTCAGTGGCACAGAACACGATAGCTGGCTATGAATATAAACAATGCACTCAGTTGCCTAGGGCTGGTTTTGACAAGTATGCTCAGTTGCCTAGGGCTGGTTTTGACAAGTATGCTCAGGTGCCTAGGACTGGTTTTGACAAGTATGCTCAGGTGCCTAGGACTGGTTTTGACAAGTATGCTCAGGTGCCTAGGACTGGTTTTGACAAGTATGCTCAGGTGCCTAGGGCAGGTTTTGACAAGTATGCTCAGTTGCCTAGGGCTGGTTTTGACAAATATGCTCAGTTACCTAGGGCTGGTATTGATGAGAGTGTTCAGTTGCCTAGGGCTGGCATTGACGAGAGTGCTCAGCTGCCTAGGGCTGGTTTTGATCAGTTTCCAAAGAAAAAGCATCACATGAAGTCTCATGTCATTCGATCTGCCAGCTCTCATTCTGGTAGATTTCCCCCCAAACCTTCTGACCAATCCAGTCATCAGTTGCTCAAATACATCTCTGTCAATCAATTGCCTGAGGTCACTCGGTCATCCATACATATCCCTGGCAATCGGTCCCCCACTGAATCTGATCAGCATGAACAATCTTCCTCTGCTACATTCTCAAGTTCCATACAAAGTCATTTGTCAGTGGCAGCATCTGTACCATCAGATATCTCACCTAGAAAGGCTCAGAAAACTGCTTCAACATCTAAATTGATCCGAAGTAAATCTTCTAAAGATGAAATGTCACCTATAAAGCCTCAGCAAACTACTTTCATATCTGAATTGATCCCAAGTAGATCTCAAACTCCGTCTAAAGGTATTATTGATGAATCTGTATCATCAGATATGTCACCTAGAAAAGCTCAGCAAACTACTTTCACATCTGAATCTCAAACTCTTTATAAAGAATCTGTACTATCAGATATGTCACCTAGAAAGGCTCAGCAAACTACTCCTACGTCTGAATTGATCCAAAGTAAATTCGATCAAGAAACTAGATCTAAAGCCACCACCATTGCTGATGAAGAACTTTCAAAGTCTAGGGGTCCACTGGTTGAATCAACTGCTGTGAATCCTGCAACGACAAAACTTCATTATTTGAATAAGTCTAAATCTACCCAAACTGCCAAGTCTAGATTCAGCATTCGAGCATTCCGAATGCATTTTTCTCGGAAAGTCCATCCTGATGATACCCCAGCTGATAAGCATACTGCATCTCATGATCGCCGATCTTCTGAACCAATGTTTTCTTTAAAAGGATTGAAATCATTTTTTGCTAAAAGATTTCATTCAAAAGTAAAAACAACCTCTTTAAAATCTAAGAAAGAGCTTCAAGTTTCAGCAAGCCCATCCTGTGATAAGACACATATGAAAACAGTTACATCCCATTACAATGAAGACATAAAGAGAAGCACATCAAAGAAAAGTGCATTCCACATAACATCCCACCTTGAAGATATAAAGAAGAGCACATCCCATATAAAGAAGAGCACATCCCATATAAAGAAGAGTATATTCCACCCTGAAAATATAAAGAAGAGCACATCCCACCTTGATAAAGACAAAAGCAAAAGTACTGAAGACACAAAGAAGAGCACGTCTCACCTTGATAAAGATAAAAATAAAAAGCTTGAAGATGTAAAGAAAAGCACATCCTACCTTGAGGACATAAAGAGCACATCTCACCACCTTGATGGAGAGAAAAAGAAAAGTGCATCCCACCTTGAAGATAATAAGAGCACATCCCACCTTGATGGAGAGAAAAAGAAAAGTGCATCCCACATTGAAGATAATAAGAGCACATCCCACCTTCACATTGAAGACATTGAGAAAAGCACATCCCAAGATATAATATCATACCATGAGACTACATCCAGCAATGAAAAGACTCTCCCATCTTATGGTGGTGCTGTAGAGACTCTTGATGAAGGGGATGTAATGGGATTACCACTAATTGATGAAGAAGATAAGGTAGAAGAAGTTTCTAGCAGTCCTGTGCAAGACATAAGTTTTTTCAATGCTGCACTCCTAATGAGTAAGTTCAAAGATGTAGTGGAAAAGATGGGATTGGAAATAGTTAATATACATGAAGACAGCAGTTTCTTGAGTAACAAGAACATGAAGCAACACTGTAGACAGATAGGTGTGCAGGAGGCTGCGTTATTTGACTCTGAGGGACTAATGCTGACTAAAAATAACAGAAGAATGATCTTATGTCTTCTTGATGTGGTTAGTTTTTCTGATGCACTTGGAATTCACTCTCCTCATTGGGTTCATGTGTTTGATAAGACACAAAAGAAGTCACATAAACCAGAAAAGCCACTGATGGATGATAATGTATGTCATACCACTAGATCTTATACTCACTAATTATTTTAAGTACTGTCTTCAGGTACTGAAGAAATTGTGGGACTGTAGATGTACAACCAATCCACTTAAGATCACTTCAAGAGGAAATAGAATACTGATTATTTCTGGGGGCAGAGTTAAAGGCGAAAAGATCATTTATATTCAAGTAAGTTAGAAGCCATTACTTGAACCCATCACGTAGCATTGTGTGTATTGCATTGCAGGTACCAAAATGGACTAATGCTGATAGCGTACCTAAACTCCAACTATTCAGCAATGATATACTGGTTCGTGTTGGAGGAGGTTGGGAACCTCTGAACAATTTTCTCTTGGATTATGATCCATGCAAAGCCCCCCAACATCCATCAGAATCTATTATTCCATCTTTTGCTGGAGAAGTGACCATACAAGATGAACAGACATCTAAGGAGGAGGAAAGGAGATACTGGAATTCTTTGTGTCCATTTGCCGACATGCAGGGAACAAGCTTCACTACAAAACTGAAAGAATCGATGAAGATGATGGGACTAGAGATTCTCAATATGAAGGCAGATAGCGATGGATCATTGAAGAAGTGGGGCGTGATCCGAATGACATCTCATGATTGTAACATTTCTTGGAGTTGGAAGACTGGTGTTGAGGAAGCTGTTATTTTTGGTTCTTTGGGCCTGACACTAGAAAAAGATAAGAAGAAGTTGCTCTTGTGTTATCTAGATGTGGTTTGTTTCACCAAAATGATGGGGATCTCTCCCCCCAAGTGGGCTCAGATCAATAAGCCTCCAGATACATGCAGAAACACATCATGGACATTAGAAGAGAGGGTATGTATCAAGACCCAGTAGCTAAAAGTTAGGTAATTTTTGAAACATAGGTACTCAGGACAGTGAGGGCCTGCCAGTGTCTGACTAATCCACTTGTAATCACCTCAGAAGGGGATGGAATATTTGTCGTCTCAGGGGGAAAAGTCGGATTCAAAAAGAGATTATTCACTCGAGGGCCTCAAAATGACTGCAAATATCATAACAAACAAAGGAGACAGTGTGTTAGAGTCCGTGTTGGAGGAGGATGGGTTCCATTGGACAAGTATCTCCTGGAACATGATCCATGCAGAATTCAGAAATTCATATCAGGTATAAAACTGCCAGCCATCATCATGATGAGTATGATAATTATTATCTTATACAGTGGGATCTCTTTATGGAAGAATCTGTTTTGAAACTAGAGTTTTACCTACAAACTAACATTGAACACTTAGCGCCTTTATTATAATGAATGGCGTGGCTATACTGAATTGCGCATACGTAGATGCACGACAACGCGCGCGCACGTACGCGTAAACATCAACTGCTCAACACCATTAAAAATGTACATCAAGGTGGAGATAGTAGACGTCCAGCTTCCCAAGACGGTGAAAGTCCTTGCCTGCAAGATTCAACCTCCCGAGTCAGCCTTCCTTCTGGACTGTATTGTAAAAACTCATCGTGTGTTTACTGGATCCAGCACCAACAGAGTTACATTCCCAGTTTTTTACTTTGAGTTTGAGAAATACCCTGATCATTTACTATTTCTATTTACAGCTTCAAATAAATCTGAAGAAATTGGTCAGGGTACCTACCTTCTAACTTTCACGAAGCCACGCTTCCGCAAACCCATATTCCCAGAGGAACTCTCCGGAAAAACCCAAGCCATTACAATAAATTGCAAGGATCGAGATCGAAGGACATCTTCAAGTGGCAAAAATAGAGTCATATGGTTTACTATTTCAGAAGTGAAACAAATCCCCCCTGAACCAACTACAAGAAGAAAACGAATGAAAGCATCATATGAAAATCAACCACAAAATGTCCCTTCTGATCGTGAACTATCCCCCTATGATGACACAGCTGATTCCATCCGCCTTCATCGATCATCCATTTATCAGCACCAATCATCCATTCGATCAAACATCCGCCAGTACCAATCATCCATCCGCTCTTCTGTTGATCGCAGGGAATCCACTGCAATGTCTGTTAAACACAGGGAGTCCACTGTTAAACGCAAGGAGTCCACTGCAATGTCTGTTAGATCAGCAGCTGAGGTAACACCACCACCACACAATTCTAAATCTCTTTTGAAGAGACTAAGTTTCAAATTACTAAGACGAGGTTCAAAGAGTAACTTTATTGGTACAAACCTGATCTCTAGAGCTAGCAGTGTTGCATTCTTTGCCACTTTGGTTAACGAGTACATGACTGCTTTTGTCACCTTCCATTCTATCACTACACTGAGATCAGAACTCATACATGATGATATTCTTACTCTAGCCTGTATTGGATCTTTAGTCGATATCAAAGAAGATTCGCTATTTTATGAAGGAAAGGGGCCCATTCATACCATTCCTACCTTAAAACCATTCGTACTGAAATGCAGCGAAGAGCACGGACCAGTGTTGGAACTGCATGTGGTTAAAAAGGGAGTCGAGAAACCTCTTTTCTCTGCTTCTTGCCCTCTTTTTGATCTTATACCTTTCAAGCATTATTACTGGGAGTACAATCGGAAATGGCTTCCTGGTTTGAGTGGCTTCAATCCTGCACATTCTCAAGGGCTTCAGCCTAATGTTGCTGTTTCCATTGTGTTCTGGCCCTCAGCTGCTACTTACCAGGACTACGAAGGACTAGAGGTCTATATAGGAGGATTTGAAGCAAACCTTCTTTCAGAAACAAATATTGTCGTCTGTTGTCAACTTTCAAAAACCAGGAGCCAAAGGAGAAGTGGAAATGAAGATTTCAACATTGCAGTGTTACACCACTCTGACAGTCAGATGGACTCTGTTCCCGCTTACTTCTTTTATCCTTCATTTCCACATTTTAACTCTGGAGAAGACCATCAAATTGTGTTAACCTTCTATGCTGCCACCGATGCCGACCTTTGGTGGCACACAGACATAATGTCTTCAGCAATCATTGATATCCCCCGAGAAGTGGGACAATTGCTATCTTCTGAGGAACACCAAGAAGGTGTGAGATGGGAGATGGAAGATGATATCACCCATGCTTCAGATAAATTTCCAGCAGTCAAGAGAATATATGGCATTTTACGTTGGAAGCAGAAATTTATGCCATTTCTTTCATCTGCTGATGTTGCAAGGATATCAGAACGCCCAACTTTGGACAGAGCTACTAACTCAACATCTAAAACAACTGTGACAAAGGCAAGCCAATCAGTCGATGACAGATCCAAGGGAAGTCTATCTATTCTTGACGACAAGTCAAAGGCAAGCCTTGACGAAAGGTCAGGGATCACTCCTCCCGATGAAAAATCCATGGCTAGTCTAAAGTCGGTTACAAGTTTACCTCGAGAGGAAAGATCGAAGGCTAGTGTCTCGAAGACTAGTGTCTCTCTTGATGACAAAAGCTCATCCAAAACTCAGTCATTTGATGATGGAAAGTTCAAGCTGATTGTATCTGATAATGAGGACTGTGAAGTTGACACAGCTATACTCTCTCCTAGTAGTGGAAATACTAAGATTATTGTGTATCATGATAGAGGTGGTTGCATGGAGGAACCAAAGGCACCCTTTGATGAGTCCAAGTCAGAGACTCTTTCTCCTAATGCAAGTGCAAAGAAGACTCTTCTTCAGGATACAAGTGATCTATCTCTTGGTGCAATGGAGGAAACTTCACCCCCTTATGAAACATTAGAAGAAAATACAATGGTCCAAGAGAGTACGAAAAGTAATGCAATGGGAACCATTCCTAGTTCTGCAAATCATGAAGATATGAGCACCCTCAAGACTGAGATGACATCAAGTGAGGAACAAGATGGAAATAATATGTTAAGACCAGTACAAATTTTTGAAGGATCAGGTGATCATGCAGACAGTAGAAGCAAGCAGGGTATGTTACAGACTAGGAAAGCTCATTCCCTTGATCAGTGGGTGACAAGAGATGAGATGTCTGAAAATGATAATGCACTTGTTAGAACCAGGAAAGCATCATCTCTTATAGAACAGGGAAAGATCATGAGAACATCATCTCTCGATGAAAAAATCTCATCATTAATAAGTTGTAGGAAAGCTGCACAGCAGGAAGGATCTTTTTCAAAGGATGCAAGCTTTTTGACTCTTGATGATATCAAGAGGCTGTCCTCAGATGATAAAAACTCAAACAATAGTGAGGTTAAGAGTCCCGTGGATGTAAAAAAGAAAAAGAAGTTCAAATGGGTACACCACATTGAGCAAGATCCAAATACTACAGAGACCATCAACACCTTGTTACAAGACGAACAGAATACACAGTTAAAGGAAACCACACACCCTCCATCTAGCATAGAGCTGTTTTCTGATGATGGAGAAAAACTTACAGATGTAGCATATGAGGCTAAAGGAGAAGAAACCAGATCATCTAAAGAAAGAAATGCAGAATCCAAGCATGATACCGAAGCTGAAGAAACCAACACTCCTCATAAGACCTCTGAGAGTACACAAGAGAAAGAAATTCTGCCCCCCGACAGATCAAATAAAGATATTGAGACCCCTAAAAGTACACAGGACAAAAAAATTCCGCCCCCCGATGAATCAAATAAAGATATCGAGACCTCTGAAAGTACACAGGACAAAAAAATTCCACCCCCCGATGAATCAAATAAAGATATCGAGACCTCTGAAAGTACACAGGACAAAAAAATTCCGCCCCCCGATGAATCAAATAAAGATATCGAGACCTCTGAAAGTACACAGGACAAAAAAATTCCGCCCCCCGATGAATCAAATAAAGATATCGAGACCTCTGAAAGTACACAGGACAAAAAAATTCCGCCCCCCGATGAATCAAATAAAGATATTGAGACCTCTGAAAATACACAGGACAAAAAAATTCTGCCCCCCGATGAATCAAATAAAGATATCCTTAATTCTGAAAGTACACAGAAGAAAAATCTAGATACCCCTGACAAAGATCCTCAAACTTCTGAGAGTATGCCAGACAATAGTCTAGTACCACCCGCTGATAAACAGGCAGTTCCTGATGTTAGGGATAATACCGGTGATAAGTGTGAGAAAAACGTATCTCCCGACATTAAGGATGCATCTGGCTTAGCTCCCTCCACTGATGACACCTCTGAGATCAATCTACCCAATACTGATAAGCCCGAGTCAATTATGTCCATCAACCTTCTTGAAGGTAAGAAAGAGTATTCTGAAATATCAGAGAATGGTGACGAAGGCCAAAAGAAAGACTCCAAGGGGGAACTAGTCCCATCCAGTGATGAAAGAGAGATTGTTCTGTCACACAAGGACAAAGGAGAAGAATATTCGCCTGCACCACTGGGCGGTGTTTCCAATGCAGAAAGAAATATCATAATTACAATAAGTGATCACAAAGATGAACAAAATAGTCCTCCACCCATTAATGAACAGTCTTCACCAAGCAAAGAACTCTCTTGTAGTGTGAAAGAGATAAAAAAAACAAAGGGAGATAAAGTGGATGCATGGACCTGCAGCAATGAGGTTCCATCACCTAAGACCATCTTGTCAACAGATAAATCTGACTCCTCCCCTACACTTGGGGCTGATTCCAAAGCAAACCTGACAATGGATGAAGAACCTTACTTTCCTTACTACAACAAGAAAGGTGCTAGACCACTGATTCAGGATGAAGATTCCTCTCTCGGCACAGATTCTAAATCAACACTAACAGAATCTGACTTTTCCTACCTAGAAAGAAGGATCAGAAAGGGCAACCAGAGGCGGGTTAGAATAGATTCATACACTGTCCGACCCCAATCCCCTGATAGAAGGGACATACAATGCAAGACAGCCTTCCCATCACTGCAGGATAAAGAATCTGGCCATCAGAGAGTTAAACTCGAGAGAGAACACCATGGAGATAGGCAGCAAAGATCAAACAGTGAGAGCCAAGTGCGGGCCCCCTTAAAGAGGAGCAAAAGAAGTAGAGCTACCCTGCCACTATGCAAAAAGAATCAGAGTCGTATTGATTCCAGCTGTGCTACTACGACTGTCAAATCAGAATCCAATACAAACTTAGAGGAGGAAATGAAGAAAATTGGATTGCATCTTTTAAATGTAACTAGTGAAAGTACTGCAAGGAAAACCAACTCTGAATTAGGCGCATGGTCTCCACAAATGGATGTGGAGGAACTTCAATTCTGTGATTCAGAAGGACTCGTAGTGAACAAGAATAGAAGGAAAGTGATGCTGTGTTATCTAGACGTGGCAAAGTTTGCAGAAAAGATGACATTCGCCCCCCCAAAATGGATTCAAAAGTGTCAGGCACAAAAATCCAATCCCAGTCCTTTTCCACAATTAGTACCTGAAAAACCCAATGGGGAGTTCATAGAAAAGGTTTGTTTGATAACCCTTTTCTATCTTTATATATTCTTGTTACTGTACAGGTAATATCGAAGTTGAGGCAGTGTAAGTGTCAGAGAAATCCACTTAAAGTAATCAGTTCAAATGTAAATGGACATTTTGTTATCTCTGGTGGCAGAATTACAGGAAAGAAGACAATTTTAATTAGAGTAAGTGGGGAAATCGACAGATATAAAGCTTCAATAATGTGGCTGTAATGATTATGTTGTTGTAGGAGATACCAAGGATGAGTTGTAATTACTGTAAAAGGATTCGTTCAAGTGGTGTCTCTACTTTCATGGTACGCAGAGGAGGGGGCTGGGTACACTTAGATCACTTTCTACAAGAGTATGATCCATGCCGAATGCATATGACAGGTAAGCATGGATTACTTTATTATAACCAGTGTCATCTGATGGACTTTGATTACAGCTGAACCATTCTCAAGAAGAACTATTCTAACTTCAGCACGCTACACTAGATACACGTAGTAACAAAAATTAAAATTAATAATATCCGGATCAAAATGTCCGGATATCCCCGCCTATCGGCGCATGCGCAAGAACGCCATTAGCGCAAAGATGCCTGCAATTCAGATAGTTATTGAGAATGCTACTCTCCCAAAGAGAATAGAAATCATAGCCTGTAAGGTAGAGCCTCCAGAGTCAGAAGTAGTTATCGAATGCAAGGTATCTTCACACGTATCTCACATGACAAAGACGAAGTATCCAATTTTCTATTTCGGATTCAAGAAAATCCCGAGATACCTGGTATTTAGGTTTGTGGTTGCAAATAGAAATGAAGAAGAAGGACATGGCAACTTTGCTATGCAATTTGATGCTCAGAAATCCGGTTTTTTAAATTATAAGTCAGTAATTCCTCAAGCGATATCTGGAAAAACTCAAATAGTGCACCTTGTCTCCTCAATTCCAGGCTGTGACCCCTCAAAAGTGATCGGAAAGCTATGCTTCAATATAGTTGACTTGAACAGCATCCCTCCACAGGCTACTTCAACTCCCTTGCAACATATTGGAATGCCTCCTACTCAGCAAGACAAGGACATTCTTGATCTGATTTCCAGAGAGAAAGGACTGGAATGTGTGGCTCCTTTGATCACTGATTATCCAACTGTACTCATCATTTTCCATTCCTTCTCAACTCTGAGATCAGAGCTTCTACCTGAAGATATCATCAGTGTTGCGTGCTTGGGAACATCGTACTGCAAAATTAAGGAGGACCCTGTCTTGACCAAAGAAAAAGGACCAATTAACGTGATTCCTAACCTAAAACGTGTTAAATTAAGATGCCACAAAGAAAGAGATCAACTATATCTGGAACTGCATGTGTTAGACAAGGCAAACTCGTGCTCTTTTTTCTCAGCTTCATGTCCCATTGTCGACCTGATTCCCTTTCAATACTATAACTGGGAATACAGCTGGAAAATGCTGCTTGGTACAAATCCAAGCAGTTTCACCTCATCATCACAAGAAAATAGTGCAACTGTCACCCTTGCTTACTGGCCTGCACTCTCAGATTATCCAGAATACAAAGGGCTCGAGTTTTTTATTAGATGTCCTGAGATTAACACCCATTATGAAACAGCAGATTTGATTCTCTGCTGTCAACTTAGACCTAAAAGGCAAAGTCTTTTGAATTCTGATATCGTATATAGCATACCATTTGTACATCTCCAAAGAGAGGATGAAGTGATCCATGAAAAGGTACAAATAGCAGTGTTGCGAAGCTATTCTGATGGTTCAACATTGCATGCCCTTCCTGGATATTTTTTCTTCCCTAACTTTAACTTTGGAATTGACCATCAAGTTTTTTTGACCTTTTATGTGTGCCCTCAGTACGATCCTGGTGTTTGGTGGGGCACCAAAGTGGTTTCTTTGGCTGTATTGAATATTTACAGCGATATGAAGCAAGTTTTAACTAACCAAGAAGGCATGAGGTGGGAGTTGTGTGAAGAGGCCATGTCTCACTCCACAGAGATCCTTCCACCCCTCAACAAAATAAGTGGTATTTTACGTTGGAAACAAAGAAATATGAAATTTCTCTCTGCTGATACCATATCAAAGGATTTTTCAAGACTCCCATTAATAGAAAATGCAACACATGGTTTAACAGAAAAGAAGATCCACAATACTAAATTACGAGAAGAAGTGAACAGACTAAGAAGAGTTATAACTTTAACACAAGACTCCCTTTCTAAAGATATCAAACACCAGAAGAAGGAGCTCTCTAAACAGTTAGAAATGCCAGTACAGCAGCAGTTCCACAGTGACTTGGATAGGGAAAATTTAGAGTTACATAGAGAAAACTCAAGATTAAAACAGAAAGTTTTGACTTCCAGCAGGGAGTCACTTAAAATTCTCTCAAGAGATATCCAAGACCAAGAAGAAATTATCCTAGAGTTTCGTAAAAAATACGAAGAACTAAAGAAGAAGAACGAAGAGTATGAGAGGTGTATTAAAAGCATGGAAACTTCTATTGAAGATACTAAGCAAGATCCCACACTATTAATAATGGAGGATGATATGGCCGAGTTACGTGAAGAAAATTCAAAACTTAAAGCAGAGATTTACAAATATGAGCAATTTATGAAAGATATGGAAGCATCGACGGAGGCTGTCAAGCAAGACCCTACAATGTCCATGGAAGACATTCATACTAGTATAGGATTCATCTCTAACCGCTTACAGTGTGAGATAAAATCCAAGCAGCTCCTCAAAAGGAAAATGGATAACAGTATTGCCACTTTAAATAGAGACAATCTAAAACTGAAAAAGGAGATTGAAAAGCGTGAGAAACACATAGAAGTATCCATCAAAACTGCCAGAAAAGAAGACAATAAACTCTCAAGAAAAGATCTTCTTAATAAGATAGGGTACATTTCCAACTGCTTAGAGATGGAGATGAAAGATAAAGAACTCCAAAGAAAGAAAATGGAGGAAGATATTCTCCAGTTACGTAAAGAAAATTTACAACTGAAGATGGTTACAAGTCTGGAATTATCTGAACCAGATCATACATCATCAAAAGAAGAACTTCTTAAAAAGATAGTGCTCCTCACAAATCACTTGGAGACAGCAATGCAATCAAAGCTGCTCCTTGAAAAGGAAATGGAGGATTTGAAGGAAGAGCATGAATTGTATCTTAAAGAGATAGAAATATGCACTGAAGATACCAGCTATCAAGATAAACTCTCTAAACAGAAGTATGATAAATTTGTGTTCGTCTCAAACTGCTTGAAAGCGGAGAAGAAATCCAAACAGTTACTGAAAGAGAAACTGGATAAGGAGATATTTGAATTACGCAGAAGAAATAGAGAGTTAGGAGAGGACAAAGAATGTGAGAAATATACAGAGCTTGATGAATATAAGAAGAAAGTTTTTGAGTTAAGTGAAGAAATTCAAGACTTGAAAAAGGAGAAAGAAAGTTTAATGGAAGACACTAGATCCACAAAACAAGATCTCACACACTGTCAAGACCTTCTGGATGAGATAGAGTCCATTTCCACATCACTGGAGTCAGAGAGAAAATCCAAGCGACTCCTCGAAAAGAAAATGGAGGAAGATATTCTCCAGTTACGTCAAGAAAGTCTGGAACTGAAACTGAAGAATGAGAAGTTAATGGAAGCTGTGAAACAAGATTCTATATCCATGTGCTCTGAGGAAGAGATAGAATTCGACCAGCTCCTTGAAGATGAGAAATTTCTCCAATTATATCGAAAATATTTGAAAATGAAAACAGAGAATGAAGAGAATAGAAAATTGATTGGACATTTAGAGGCATCCAGTGAAGGCTCTACACAATCCAAGAAAGACCTTCAAGATGAGATAGACTCCATCTCCAAATGCCTGGAGGCAGAGATAGAATCCGAAAGGAAAATGGAGGAAGATATTCTCAAATTACAGCAAGAAGGTCTGAAACTGAAAAAAATGAATGAACATTATGAGAGGATTATTGAAGATACAGAAAAATATATTAATCATACACTGTCCAAAGATGATCTTCATGATCGAATAAGCTCCATCTCTGGTCTCTTGGCTAAAGTAAAAGAATCACATGAAGAGAAGAATGAAGGAATGAAAGATCTGGCCAGTGAAGAAGACAGCCAAAATTACATAGTAGACTTTCAGAATAAGGTAGAGTCCATCTCCATGTGCCTGGAAGTAGAGAGAAAATCCAAGCAGCTTCTCAAAATGAAAATGGAGGAAGATATTCTCCAGTTGTATCAAGAGAATCTGAAAATGAAACAGGAGAACGAGAAATTAATGGAAGGAGTTACGATGACATCCATTGAAGAAGATTCCACTTATAATAAAGACCTTCTGGATGAGATAGAGTCCCTCCACATGTGCCTGGAGGCAGAGAGAGAATCCAAGCAGCTCCTTCAAAAGAAAATGGAGGAAGATATTCTCCAGTTGAGTCAACTGAAACAGGAGAATGAGAAGTTAATGGAAGATATGGTGAAGCAAGATTTTACGCTATCCAAGGGAGAACTTCAGGATGAGGTATATTCTCTCTCCAAGTGCTTGGAGGCAGAAAGAGAATCTAAGCAACTCCTTGAAGAGAATATTTGCCAGTTACATCAAGAAAATTGGAAACTGAAACAGGTGAATGAGAAGCTAATGGAAGACATGGAGACATCCATTGAAGGTTCGATACTCTCCGAGGAAGAGCTTCAGGATGGGACATATTCACTCTCCAAGTGCTTGGAGGCAGAAAAAGAATCTAAGAAGCTCCTTGAAAAGAATATTTGCCAGTTACATCAAGAAATTTGGAAACTGAAACAGGAGAATGAGAAGTTGATGGAAGACATGGAGGTATCTATTGAAGCAGCTAAACATGGTTTCATACTATCTGAGAGTAAAGTAGAGTCCATCTCCAAGTACTTAGAAGAAGAGAAGGAGTCAAAGCAGTTTCTTGAAGAAAAATGGGAGGAGGAAATTTTTGAGTTACGTAAAGAAAATATTAAATTAAAAGGAGAGAACAAAATGTTTAAAACATCTCAAGAAATCAAAGAATTGCAAATGCAGGAAGATATTTTCAAGTTAAGTGAAGAAAACAAAAAATTGCAAGATGAGAATGAAATGTGTGAGAAGTTCATTAAAGATTTGGAAAAATCAAATGAAGCAATCAAAGAAGACTTTTATAATCAGATAGGCTTCATCTTAGAGACAGAGATGCAGTCCAAGGACCTCCTTGAAGAGAAATTCAAGGATGTAATTCTTGAGCTACGTAAAGAAAATGTGAAGTTAAAGGAAGAGAATGAGGAGAGTAATAAAGACGAGAAGACATCCAGTGAAGTCCAAGAGAATATCCTCAGGCTAAATGAAGAAAATCTGAAACTGAAAAGGGAGAATGAAGATCTTAAAAGGTTTAATGAAGATACAGGAAAATCCAATGAAGCTCATCACCTTGAACATAAAGGAGATATTCAGAGATTGGAGAAAGAGAATGAGAAATATGCAAATTTAATTGAAGACACAAATAAATGTACTGAAGTCTTCAGAAAAGAGCTTTCCTTTTTATCTAGTCGTTTAGATGCAGAAGTAAAATCCAAGGAGCTCCTAAAACAGAGAATGGAGGAGGATATTCTTGAGTTGCGCAAGGAGAATGTGATACTAAATGAGGCAAATGAGAAGTATGAGAAGCGTGTTAAAACCATAGCAACATCTGATAAAGCTGAGAAACTTAAAATGGAAGAGGACATCATTGGGTTAACTGAAGAAAATGAAACACTGAAAAAAGAGAACAACGATCTTAGGAGATTAAATGAAGAGGTGGAAAAATCCACCGAAATACGTGAACTGGAACATGTAGAATCCAAAGAAGATCTTCATAGTCAGATTAAATCCATCACTGACTGCTTTGAGGCAGAAATGCACTCCAAGAAGCTTCTTGAAAAAGAGTTGGAGAAAGAAATGCTTAAGTTATGCGAAAAAAATGAAAAATTGAAAAGGGAGAATGAAAATCTTATGAAAATAAATGAAGAGACAGAAAAATCTGCTGAAGCACGTGAACTGGAGCACATAGAATCCAAAGAAGATCTTCATAGTCGGATTAAAGCCATCACTGACCACTTAGAGGCAGAAATGAGTTCCAAAAAGGTTCTTGAAGAAGAATTGAAGAAGGAAATGCTTGAATTATACAAAGAAAATGAAAAACTGAGAAGGGAGAATGAAAATGAAGAGATAGAAAAATCCACTGAAGTTGATGAACTGGGACATAGTTTGGAGTCCGAAGAAGATCTTCATTATCAGCGTAAATCCATCACTGACCGCTCACTGTGCTCAGAGACAGAAATGCATTCCAGAGACAGTCTTAAGGAAGAGACAAGAAAATCATCTGAAGTTAGTGAACTGAAACGTAGAGAATCTGAAGATCTTTATAGTCAGAGTAAATCCATCACTGACCGCTCACTGTGCTCAGAGACAGAAATGCATTCCAAAAAGGACAGCCTTAAGGAAGAGATGGAAAAATCATCTGAAGTTAGTGAACTGGAACATAGAGAATCTGAAGATCTTTATAGTCAGAGTAAATCCATCACTGACCGCTCACTGTGCTCAGAGACAGAAATGCATTCCAAAAAGGACAGTCTTAAGGAAGAGACGGAAAAATCATCTGAAGTTAGTGAACTGGAACGTAGAAAATCTGAAGATCTTTATAGTCAGAGTAAATCCATCACTGACCGCTCACTGTGCTCAGAGACAGAGATGCATTCCAAAAAGGACAGTCTTAAGGAAGAGACAGAAAAATTATCTGAAGTCAGTGAACTGGAACGTAGAGAATCTGAAGATCTTTATAGTCAGAGTAAATCCATCACTGATCGCTCACTCTACTCAGTGCGTTCCAAAAAGGACAGTGTCGAGGAAGAGACAGAAAAATCAACTGAAGCTAGTGAACTGGAACGTAGAGTATCTGAAGATCAGAGTAAATCCATCACTGACCGCTCACTCTACTCAGTGCGTTTCAAAAAGGACAGTCTTGAGGAAGAGACAGAAAAATCAACTGAAGTTAGTGAACTGGAACGTAGAGTATCTGAAGATCTTTGTAGTCAGAGTAAATCCATCACTGTGTGTTCCAAAAAGGACAGTCTTGAGGAAGAGACAGAAAAATCTACTGAAGCTAGTGAACTGGAACGTAGAGAATCTGAAGATCTTTGTAGTCAGAGTAAATCCATCACTGACCGCTCACTCTACTCAGTGCGTTCCAAAAAGGACAGTCTTAAGGAAGAGACAGAAAGATCAACTGAAGCTAATGAACTGGAACGTAGAGTATCTGAAGATCTTTATAGTCAGAGTAAATCCATCACTGTGCGTTCCAAAAAGGACAGTCTTAAGGAAGAGATAGTAAAATCAACAGAATCTAGTGAACTGGAAACTAGAGTATATGAAGATCTTTATAGTCAGAGTAAATCCATCACTGACCACTCACTCTACTCAGTGCGTTCCAAAAAGGACAATCTTAAGGAAGAGACAGAAAAATCAACTGAAGTCGATGAACTGGAACGTAGAGAATCTGGAGATCTTTACAGTCAGAGTAAATCCATCACTGACCGCTCACTCTGCTCAGCGACAGAAATGCATTCCAAAAAGAACAGGCTGGATGAAAGTGAAGGCAGACATTTTGGTCTGCCAAGGCGAATGTTTCCCTCATGGGGGCCCATCATTGACCGATCCCAGGAAGAGACAGAAAAATCATCTGAAGTTAGTGAACTGGAACGTAGATTCTCTGAAGATCTTAATAGTCAGAGTAAATCCATCACTAACCGCTCACTCTACTCAGTGCGTTCTAAAAAAGACAGTCTTAAGGAAGAGACAGGAAAATCTAGTGAACTGGAACGTAGAGAATCTGAAGATCTTTATAGTCAGAGTAAATCCACCACTGACCGCTCACTCTACTCAGTGCATTCCAAAAAGGACAATCTTGACGAAGAGAATGGAAAATTAACAGAAGCTAGTGAACTGAAACGTAGAGAATCTGAAGATCTTTATAGTCAGAGTAAATCCATCACTGTGCGCTCCAAAAAGGACAGTCTTAAGGAAGAGATAGTAAAATCAACAAAAGCTAGTGAACTGGAACGTAGAGAATCTGAAGATCTTTATAGTCAGAGTAAATCCACCACTGACCGCTCAGTGCGTTCCAAAAAGGACAGTCTTGAGGAAGAGACAGAAAAATCAACTGAAGCTAGTGAACTGAAACATAGAGAATCTGAAGATCTTTATAGTCAGAGTAAATCCATCACTGACCGCTCACTCTACTCAGTGCATTCCAAAAAGGACAGTCTTGAGGAAGAGACAGAAAAATCAACTGAAGCTAGTGAACTAGAATCTGGAGATCTTTATAGTCAGAGTAAATCCATCACTGACCGCTCAGTGCGTTCCAAAAAGGACAGTCTTGAGGAAGAGACAGAAAAATCAACTGAAGCTAGTGAACTGAAATGTAGAGAATCTGAAGATCTTTATAGTCAAAGTAAATCTATCACTGATCGCTCACTCTACTCAGTGCATTCCAAAAAGGACAGTCTTGAGGAAGAGACAGAAAAATCAACTGAAGCTAGTGAACTGGAACGTAGAGAATCTGGAGATCTTTATAGTCAGAGTAAATCCACCACTGACCGCTCAGTGCATTCCAAAAAGGACAGTCTTGAGGAAGAGACAGAAAAATCAACTGAAGCTAGTGAACTGAAACGTAGAAAATCTGAAGATCTTTATAGTCAGAGTAAATCCATCACTGACCGCTCACTGTGCTCAGAGACAAAGATGCATTCCAAAAAGGACAGTCTTAAGGAAGAGACAGAAAAATCAACAGAAGCTAGTGAACTGGAACGTAGAGAATCTGAAGATCTTTATAGTCAGAGTAAATCCATCACTGACCGCTCACTCTACTCAGTGCGTTCCAAAAAGGAGAATCTTGAGGAAGAGACAGAAAAATCAACTGAAGCAAGTGAACTGGACCGTAGAGAATCTAAAGATCTTTATAGTCAAAGTAAATCCATCACTGACCGCTCACTCTACTCAGTACGTTCCAAAAAGGACAGTCTTGAGGAAGAGACAGAAAAATCAACAGAAGCTAGTGAACTGGAACGTAGAGAATCTGAAGATCTTTGTAGTCAGAGTAAATCCATCACTGATCGCTCACTCTACTCAGTACGTTCCAAAAAGGACAGTCTTGAGGAAGAGACAGAAAAATCAACTGAAGCAAGTGAACTGGAACGTAGAGAATCTGAAGATCTTTATAGTCAAAGTAAATCCATCACTGACCGCTCACTCTATTCAGTGCATTCCAAAAAGGACAGTATTAAGGAAGACACAGAAAAATCAACTGAAGTCAGTGACCTGGAACGTAGAAAATCTGAAGATCTTTATAGTCAGGGTAAATCCACCACTGACCGCTCAGTGGGTTCCAAAAAGGACAGTCTTGAGGAAGAGACAGAAAAATCAACTGAAGCTAGTGAACTGAAACATAGAAAATCTGAAGATCTTTATAGTCAGAGTAAATCCATCACTGACCGCTCACTCTACTCAGTGCGTTCCAAAAAGGAGAGTCTTGAGGAAGAGACAGAAAAATCAACTGAAGCAAGTGAACTGGACTGTAGAGAATTTAAAGATCTTTATAGTCAAAATAAATCCATCACTGACCGCTCACTCTACTCAGTGCGTTCCAAAAAGGACAGTCTTGAACATAGATTATCTGAAGATCTTTATAGTCAAAGTAAATCCATCACTGACCGCTCACTCTACTCAGTGCGTTCCAAAAAGGACAGTCTTGAGGAAGAGACAGAAAAATCAACAGAAGCTAGTGAACTGAAACGTAGAGAATCTGAAGATCTTTATAGTCAGAGTAAATCCATCACTGACCGTTCACTCTACTCAGTGCGTTCCAAAAAGGACAGTCTTGAGGAAGAGACAGAAAAATCAACAGAAGCTAGTGAACTGGAACGTAGAGAATCTGAAGATCTTTGTAGTCAGAGTAAATCCATCACTGATCGCTCACTCTACTCAGTACGTTCCAAAAAGGACAGTCTTGAGGAAGAGACAGAAAAATCAACTGAAGCAAGTGAACTGGAACGTAGAGAATCTGAAGATCTTTATAGTCAAAGTAAATCCATCACTGACCGCTCACTCTATTCAGTGCGTTCCAAAAAGGACAGTATTAAGGAAGACACAGAAAAATCAACTGAAGTCAGTGACCTGGAACGTAGAAAATCTGAAGATCTTTATAGTCAGGGTAAATCCACCACTGACCGCTCAGTGGGTTCCAAAAAGGACAGTCTTGAGGAAGAGACAGAAAAATCAACTGAAGCTAGTGAACTGAAACATAGAAAATCTGAAGATCTTTATAGTCAGAGTAAATCCATCACTGACCGCTCACTCTACTCAGTGCGTTCCAAAAAGGAGAGTCTTGAGGAAGAGACAGAAAAATCAACTGAAGCAAGTGAACTGGACCGTAGAGAATTTAAAGATCTTTATAGTCAAAGTAAATCCATCACTGACCACTCACTCTACTCAGTGTGTTCCAAAAAGGACAGTCTTGAACATAGATTATCTGAAGATCTTTATAGTCAAAGTAAATCCATCACTGACCGCTCACTCTACTCAGTACGTTCCAAAAAGGACAGTCTTGAGGAAGAGACAGAAAAATCAACTGAAGCTAGTGAACTGAAACGTAGAGAATCTGAAGATCTTTATAGTCAGAGTAAATCCATCACTGACCGTTCACTCTACTCAGTGCGTTCCAAAAAGGACAGTCTTGAGGAAGAGACAGAAAAATCAACAGAAGCTAGTGAACTGGAACGTAGAGAATCTGAAGATCTTTGTAGTCAGAGTAAATCCATCACTGATCGCTCACTCTACTCAGTACGTTCCAAAAAGGACAGTCTTGAGGAAGAGACAGAAAAATCAACTGAAGCAAGTGAACTGGAACGTAGAGAATCTGAAGATCTTTATAGTCAGAGTAAATCCATCACTGACCGCTCACTCTATTCAGTGCGTTCCAAAAAGGACAGTTTTAAGGAAGACACAGAAAAATTAACTGAAGTCAGTGACCTGGAACGTAGAAAATCTGAAGATCTTTATAGTCAGGGTAAATCCACCACTGACCACTCACTGTACTCAGAGACAGAAATGCATTCCAAAAGGGACAGTCTTAAGGAAGAGACAGAAAAATCAACTGAAGCTAGTGAACTGGAACGCAGAGAATCTGAAGATCTTTACAGTCAGAGTAAATCCATCACCGACCACTCACAGTGCTCAGAGACAGAAATATATTCCAAGAAACTCCTTGAAGAAGAATCAGAGGAGATAATGCAAAATAAACGGAAACGGCAGAATGAAGATTTTTATGAGAAGACAGAAAAATACACTGAAGCCAGTAAACTTGAATATAGAGAGTCTGAAAAAGGTCTTTATAGTCAGAATACCACTGACCACTCACTATCCTCTGAGGCTCCAAGAAGGTCCTTGAAGAAGAATTGGGGGAGGAAATTGTTGAGTTATGCAAAAAAAAGAAAAAGAAAATGAAGAATCCAATAAAACTGATTGAGCTCCTAGTGTATAAAGAGTAGAGATTCAACGTTTATTGAAGACGAGGTCCGCTTCTACTGATCAGCTATTCAATATAGCTACAATTACAACATAATAGACAGGCTAACTTACTCTTTAAACTGATAACAAATTATTTTTTGTACATGCATGCGCACGCATGCGCGGTATATTTAATACTGTGCATGCTCAGTGGCTAACACGCGCACGCATTATTTTATAGGCAATTCGCAGCTGTTGCCATCTTGCAAGATGCATGTAATACAGATAGTTATTGAGAATGCTACTCTCCCAAAGAGAGTGGAAATCATAGCCTGTAAGGTGGAGCCTCCAGAGTCAAGACTAGTTTTCGAATGCAAGGTGTCTTCACACATATCTCATATGACTAAAATGAAGTTTCCAGTTTTTTACTTCGGATTCAGGAAAATCCCCAAATATTCAGTATTTAGATTTATGATTGCAAGTAGAAATGAAGAAGAGGGACATGGTGACTTTGCTGTCAAGTTTAATACTTCGAAATCAGGTCTATTCGTCTCTAAATCAGTAATCCCTGAAGTGATATCTGGAAAGATTCAAGTGGTGCACCTTGTCTCCTCAATTCCAGGCTGTGATCCTTCAAAAGTGATCGGAAAGCTATGCTTCAGTATAGTTGACTTGAACAGCATCCCTCCACAGGCTACTTCAACTTCCTTTCAACATATTGAAATGCCTCCTACTCAGCAAGACAAGGACACTCTTGATCTGATTTCCAGAGAGAAAGGACTGGAATGTGTGGCTCCTTTGATCACTGATTACCCAACTGTACTCATCATTTTCCATTCCTTCTCAACTCTGAGATCAGAGCTTCTACCTGAAGATATCATCAGTGTTGCGTGTTTGGGAACATCGTACTGCAAAATTAAGGAGGACCCTATCTTGACCAAAGAAAAAGGACCAATTAACGTGATTCCTAACCTAAAACGTGTTAAATTAAGATGCCACAAAGAAAGAGATCAGCTATATCTGGAACTGCATGTGTTAGACAAGGCAAACTCATGCTCTCTTTTCTCAGCTTCATGTCCCATTGTCGACCTGATTCCCTTTCAATACTATAACTGGGAATACAGCTGGAAAATGCTGCTTGGTACAAATCCAAGCAGTTTCAGCTCATCATCATCGCAAGAAAATAGTGCAACTGTCACCCTTGCTTACTGGCCTGCACTCTCAGATTATCCAGAATACAAAGGGCTCGAGTTTTTTATTAGATGTCCTGAGATTAACACCCATTATGAAACAGCAGATTTGATTCTCTGCTGCCAACTTAGATCCATGGACAAAAAAAAGCAAAGTCTTTCAAATGCAGATATCATATATTATAGCATACCATTTGTACATCTCCAAGGAGAGGATAAGGTGATCCATGAAAAAGTACAAATTGCAGTGTTGCGAAGCTATTCTGATGATTCAACATTGCATGCCCTTCCTGGATATTTCTTCTTTCCTAACTTTGACTTCAGGATCGACCATCAAATTCTTTTAACATTTTATGTATGCCCTCAGTACGATCCTGGTGTTTGGTGGGGCACCAAAGTGGTTTCTTTGGCTGTATTGAATATTTACAGCGATATGAAGCAAGCTTTAACTAACCAAGAAGGCATGAGGTGGGAGTTGTGTGAAGAGGCAATGTCTCACTCCACAGAGATCCTTCCACCCCTCAACAAAATAAGTGGTATTTTACGTTGGAAACAAAGAAATATGAAATTTCTCTCTGCTGATACCATATCAAAGGATTTTTCAAGACTCCCATTAATAGAAAATGCTACACATGGCTTAACAGAAAAGAAGATCCACAATACTAAATTACGAGAAGAAGTGAACAGACTAAGAAGAGTTATAACTTTAACACAAGACTCCCTTTCTAAAGATATCAAACACCAGAAGAAGGAGCTCTCTAAACAGTTAGAAATGCCAGTACAGCAGCAGTTCCACAGTGACTTGGATAGGGAAAATTTAGAGTTACGTAGAGAAAACTCGAGATTAAAACAGAAAGTTTTGACTTCCAGCAGAGAGTCATTTAAAGTTCTCTCCCAAGATCTCCGTAACCAAGAAGATCGAGAAGGGGATATCCTTGAGCTTCATAAAAAATACGAAGAACTAAAGAAGGAGAATGAAGAGTATGAGAGGTGCATTAAAAGCATTGAAGCTACTAAGCAGCAAGATCCCACACTTTTAATAATGGAGGACGATATGACTAAGTTACGTGAAGAAAATTCGAAATTTAAAGCAGAGATTGAGAAATATGAGCAACTTATGAAAGATATGGAAGCAACCACAGAGACTTTTAAGCAAGACCCTACAATGTCCATGGAAGCCATCTCAAACCGCTTGAAGTTTGAGATTAAATCCAAGCAGCTTCTCAAAAAGAAAATGGATGGCAGTATTGCTAACTTAAATAAAGATAATCAAAAATTAAAAAGGATGATTGAGTCGTTTAAGAAATATAACAGAGACATGGAAAATTTTACAAGAACTTCCTTGAAAGAAAATAAAAGACTCTCAAGAAAGGATCTTCTTAATAAGATAGAATACATTTCTTTATGCTTGGAGACGGCAATAAAATCTAAAGAACTCCTCAAAGAGGAAATGGAAAAAGATACTTTTCAGTTGCGTAAAGAAAATTTACAACTGAGAACAGAAAAGGAGAAGATATATAAAAGTGTAGAAATGTCCACTAAAGAAGACCATACATTATCAAAGGGTGAACTTCTTGAAAAGATAGTACTCTTGTCAAAGGTTTCAGAGTCAGCGATTCATTCAAAGCAGCTCATTGAAAAGAAAGTGGAGGAGTATGAGGCATGTCTTAAAGAGATAGAAATTGCCACTGAACCAATACTTTCCAAGAAAAGTCTTCAAGATAAGGTAAATGTTATTTCATGCCACCTAGAGATAGAGAAGCAGTCTAAGAAGTCCCTTGAAGAGGAAATACTTAAGTTGCATAAAGAAAATTTAAAACTAAAAGAAGAATGTGAGATGTTGGAAGCATCTACTGTTCATTTCAGCAAACAAGACCTACTTGAAGACAAGCAGAGTGATACTGCACAGTCAGATAAAGAAAGTCAGGATGAAAAATTAGAAGGAGAAATGAATATTTTCCAGTTACGTCAAGTAAATTTGAAACTAGAAAAAGAGAATGAAGAGGATAAGAAATTAATTGAAGATATAAAATCCAAAAAAGACCTTCAGGATGAGATGGACTTCATCTCCAAGTGCCTTGAGGCAGAAAAAAAATCCAAGGAAAAAGCGAAGGAAGATATTTATCAGTTATGTCAAGAAAACCAGGAATTAGATAGAGAGAATAAAGAGAATAAGATATTGATTGAAGATTTAGAGGCATCCAGTGCAGGAACGCCGTTTGGAAAGGAAGTAAAGGAAAAAATACTCCAGTTGCGTCAGAAATTGAAACAGGAGAATGAGAAATTAATGAAAGAAGTTACAGTGACATCAGCTGAAAATTATCAAGACCTTCTGGATGAAATAGAGTCCATCTCCACATCACTAGAGGCAGAGGGAGAATCCAAGCTGATCCTTGAAATTGAAATGGGGAGGAAAATTCTCCTGTTGTGTCAAGAAAATCTTAAATTGAAACAGAAGAATGAGAAGTTAATTGTAATGACATCAACTCCAGACCTTCTGGATGAGATAGAGTCCATCTCCACATCACTGGAGGCAGAGAGAGAATCCAGGCTGCTCCTTGAAAAGGAAATGAACGGGAAATTTTTCCTGTTGTGTCAAGAAAATATGAAATTGAAACGGGAGAATGAGAAGTTAATGGAAGAAGTTACAGTGACATCAACTCAAGACCTTCTGGATGAGATAGAGTCACTGGAGGCAGAGAGAGAATCCAAGCTGCTCCTTGAAGAGGAAATGGATGGGAAATTTTTCCTGTTGTGTCAAGAAAATCTGAAATTGAAACAGAAGAATGAGAAGTTAACGGAAGAAGTTGCAGTGACATCAACTGAAGATTATCAAGACCTTCTGGATGAGATACAGTCCATCTCCACATGCCTGGAGGCAGAAAGAGAATCCAAGCAGCTTCTTCAAAAGAAAATGGAGGAGGATATTCACCAATTACGTCAAGAAAACCTAAAACTTGTAAAGGAGAAAGAAGAGAATAAAAAGTTAATCAAAGATCTGGAGACATACAGTTCAACGGATTTTATGGTATCCAAGAGAGACCTCCAAGATGAGATAGATATCATCTCCAAGCAGTTAGAAGCAGAGACTAAATCTGAGCAGCTCATCGAAATGGGATTTGAAGAGGTACATCAAGAAAATTTAAAACTAAAGAAGGAGAGTAAAGTGATTAAAAAGTTCTTGGAAGATGACAGAGATTCTAAAGTTGCCAATCAAGATTCTACAGTATTCCAGTCTCTTTCCACACAAATTAAACTTGGTGAACTCAAGATGACACATGAAGAACTTATCATGATGCTGGAAACAGAACAACAAACAGAGGAATCACTTTTGAACAAACTGGAGAGATGTGTCACAAGTTGGACTGAAAATAAAGAAAATTATGAAGCAAAAATCCACAACTTGAAGAGATGTTTTGGAACATACCAAGCCAGGTGGAGGGATCATGCACAAAGCTATTCTCATCCTCAGCATTCTATAACAGTTTATGAAGATGCTCCATGTGGTGCAGTAGCCAGTTTATCAAGAAATCGATTAACAGGTGATCCAAGTCCATCAAGACTCACATCAGTTGATCCACCGGGAATGGATGACATTCCACTACAGCCAGTACCCAAAAATTATAAGGTATAACTATAGCTAATGTAATAGTATGCACTTAGAAGAGAACTAATCCACCTCATGCTATTCCATCCATGCTGATTGGATATAAAGGCTAATTACTTGGACATGTAGACACCACTGCATACATGGTCCACCCAGAACTATTCGTGTCTCTTACAAGTGGTCTGGGTGGACCGATGATAATAATGTTTCCAGGATTATATTTTGTTATGATTCTATCTCTACAGGCAGGAAGATGTACGTAAAAGTCTAGTATGTACAACATCAATATTAGTATAAAAACAACACTGAAGAGTAGTTATAGTTGCATAGTAACACCATGCATATCAACCAATTATAGTTTTCATTTTTCCAGAGGTTTTGCCTGAAGCTCTTCTGCAAATCGCACCACAGCAACGAATACTTCATTCCCAGTGGGAATAATCTATTTCAAGCCAAAAGCTAATTATAACTTAGTCCCCTTGGGATCTTAAATGAAATCCTCAATGAGGACCCACTTTGAAAGTGATATGCAACATAAAAATGGCTGCTATAGTACCTGATCTGGAGGGAGAAGGAATCCAAAAGCACCTGTGTCTCGTAACTCTATGGTGTAGCCAGCTGCTCGGTACATATTGTTGACATTGGCATCATCAGAATAGAACCAATCAGAGGCTGTTCCAGTGGTCATGTACAGTTGAATGGATTTCTGGGAAGTGTAGCGTTTCCCTTCAACTTGAAAAATATCATCAGACATCTGGTCTCCAAGGGCTTTAAGCTGAGTTTCATCTGGACTGTTTTGTGAAGTCCACCCTGTATGTGTGCATGTGTGCAGTCATAGAAAGAGCACTGATGTAAGAACTAGAGAGCAAGAGGAGAAGGCTGATGTGGACCTAACTAGCTATGTAGATCCACCATTTCCCTCATAATCCCATTAGTGGCTCCCTCACTCCAAGTACAAAACTAATGTTCAGAGTTCTGTAGCAACGTGTATTCAGTGTTGCCAGGTTGCTCTCTTAAAAAATCCACAGACAGAAAAGGATACCATAGACATCTCTATAGACATCCATAGACATCCATAGACAATTTTCTTATCCAAAAATCCACAAATTGTGGATAAATCCACGAACCTGGCAACACTGTAATAATTATACTGTATTACACATGCTGAGTGTTGTCCTTGTGTCATGCAAAGTGTAGGGCTACAGATAGAGAACTCACCATAGGGTCGGAGAATAAGCTGGCTAAAGGAGTGCCAGTCAATTGCTCCAACAATGTTCCCTGCTGATCTACATAGCAAAAACATCAATTGATATCCCCATCCATTAATAATTATTATGTTGCCATGCCTGAAGTATTCAGCTGTGTTCTTTGTCTCTGGCTCAGATTCAGCTGCACTTCCATGATATGTCTCACTGCAAGGATTGCTTGAGCTGCCTCCCTGATAAAATTATGAAAGTGAACTTGTGTTCCCTCCTCTTTCCCAGCTTATGGCTAAGTGTTGACTCACCCCTGCCCAATGGTCGTTATAGTTTCTGTTCAAGTCCACACCATAACATGAGCTCCCTGTAGGTGGCAGTTGTCTGTTCTTACGCCATAACCTATCATTGGTCCATGTGTACTGAGGAAAAGGAGGTGGAGTCATCCATCAATAAAACCCATCTCATTACTGCTTACCTCATATCCATCAGGATTCACAAAAGGAACAAAAATAAATTCAACTTGTCTCAAAAGAACATTAATCTGTTCATCAAGAAATACACTTTATTGAAAATGAAAACTGTCATCATAACGGAACTTCTCTTACCAGTTCGTTACCATTCTTGAATTCATCAACCAGTTTATTAGCCACATACATGCAAGTGGCACCAGAGATCCACTCCCCTGCACCCAAATGAATATCACTATGATACAAGGTCACAATCTGGTGAGTGCATGGATTTACTTGCATGAATCTGGCACTGGAAATAGATCTTTACAATGCTTGGATCTGTGTTGGCTGTCATGCGAACTGCAGGCTGGTCTCGCCCTTGGAATGACTTGCCAATGGACTCTTCAAATTTCATCAGAAGTGAGTTTTCTTCAACGAGATTTCTCCACCAATTCACTATTTCATCATAGCGATGCTGCATGCAGCACAATTACTAGCTATAATTAGCCATACTACACAGTCAAAACATTCTGCATGTGACTGCAAAATATGGTAAGAATCATGTGACTGCAAAATATGGTAACTTCACAACCATGAATGCCATTTAACCTTTTTAATACTTGACTCACATATTCCTCAAACCATTCCTGCTGCGTTTTGTTGAGAGAATGTTTCCTTGTCATCATCTGCTCTGCCTCCCTCACTAGGTCCTCCACATTCCTCCCTTCCCTACACTCTGGCAGGTGACCTTTCATCTTCTGAAACTCTTCTCTGGAGATTCTGAAGTCCACACTTCCCTCAGCTCCCACATGCCACACATCAACACCTTCTGCTTCCAACAGACGCTGAATAGCCACTCTCTGCAGTCCAGAACTAAACAAACACACATAAAAATTAATAATAACAAAATTCCTGGCTATCAAACTATATATCTGTAATCTGCAGTTCCTGTCTATATTAGCTTAAAAGTATGTTTACCACTTGATGAGTACTTCTCCCTGATAGGAAACAGTCCTGGTATATTCACCATTTGTACAGCAGGTGATCCCCAAGGAGAACAGGAGAAGAAAGACTTGAACAGCCCCCATTTTTGCAGCCTAGCCCTTAGTAATAATATTCATTATTAAGTGGGCGGATCTCAAGTAGATTCATTCATGCTGGTGGTGCTATAACTAATAAGCTTGTTAGCCGCAACGGCAAGATCTAGCCATGGGTACGGGTATGAAAGTACTTCTGTTTCTTGTATATTTAGGCCTAGGACTTTGTCAAGCCAGGAGCGTCACCTATGAACAGGAAGTGCTAGTCGAATGGTGGGGATCTTCCACATAGCTAAGATCTAGCTAATAGCTTCTTTTTTTCTTTTCTTTTTTTTTAAGCTCTGGACTGCAGAGAGAGACCATTCAACATCTGCTGGAGGCAGAAGGTGTTGATGTGTGGCATGTAGGAACTAAGGGAAGTGTGGACTTCAGAATCTCCAGAGAGGAGTTTCAGAGGATTAAAGGTCACCTGCCAGAGTGCAGGGAAGGGAGGAATGTGGAGGACCTGGTGAGGGAGGCAGAGCAGATGATGACAAGGAAACATTCTCTCAACAAAACACAGTTGGAATGGTTTGAGGAATATGTGAGTTCATAGTAGCTATACCCAATGACAGGAGGTACAAAGGTGTAGCTAAGTTAACTGTATTCCTATCTTAAACTCAACAGCATGAGTACCCTTCAATCGTTACATGGTACACTGAGCTTGCTGAGAGGCATGGGGAAATTGTGAAATTCACTCCTTCGATTGGTAAATCCGTAGAAGGCAGAGATCAGCCTGCGATTCGAATCACTGCAACCTCGAACCCCAAAGGAAAATTCTACTTCCAGTGCCAAATCCATGCAAGTAAGGAAAAAAAAATCTCACATAAGTATTAGCACGTAGTGTATAGGGATATCTTAGCTACTGGTAATGTGGCCTTCTTCCCTAGGAGAATGGATTTCTGGAGCTACCTGCATGTTCATAGCAAACTATCTAGCAGAGAACTACAATAAAGAGGAAAGGGTGAGCTCACTCATCTATGGGCAGCTTCTAGAATGAATGGCATATGAATGCCACCTACAGGTCACAAAGCTACTAAGTGAGACAGAGTTTATCATTGTGCCCTTTGTCAACCCTGATGGCTATGCTGTGAGTTAGTTCATGTATTCAGGAAGATGTTGTTAACATTTAATTATCAACTTGACAGTATACATGGACAGGGGACAGGTTATGGCGTAAAAACAGGCGAGTTGGTTCTCCTTGCTATGGTGTGGATCTCAATAGAAACTACCCAGACCACTGGGCAGAGGTGAGTTAGCTAGCTATACATCCATGGCAGCTATACATACTCTACTTATCTTCTTGATTGCAGGGGGGCAGTTCCAATAACCCCTGCAGTGAGGTTTATCATGGAGCCAGTGCAGCCTCCGAGCCAGAGACTCAGAATACCATAAACTATTTCAAGTCTTTGAGTTCTCCCACATCTCCCATCATTGGTGCTATTGATTGGCACTCATACGGACAGCTTATCCTGAGGCCATATGGTGAGGGCACTATAGCCTCATCACGGGAAGGGGAAGAGGAGGGGAGGGGAAGAGGGAGAAGTGGGGGAGGGAAGATTCCAGAACTTTAGTATAAATGTCATGATTTAATGCAGGGTGGACTGATGAAGATGCACCTGATGAAACTCAGTTGAAGGACCTGGGAGATGCAATTGCCGGTGCCATATTTGCAGTGCACAGGATGATCTACAGCAACCAGAAATCTATTGGTTTATACCCGACCACTGGCTCAGCTGATGACTGGTTTTATTCAGACGATGCTAATGAGAATAATGGTCAGTATCGGTCAGCTTCCTATACCATTGAGCTGAGAGATACTGGTTCATACGGTTTCCTTCTGCCTCCTTCACAGGTACTAATAATAGCTGTCACTCAAAATCTGCCAGATTTCTAGATTTCTTGTATTCCACAAATAAAGGAAGGCATAAACTCCATTTTGTACTACTTATGTGTGCAGATCATTCCAACTGGTGAAGAGATTGTCGCTGGTGTGCTGATCTTTGCAGAAGCAATGAGTGAAAAGCCTCTCATCAAAAAATGAACAGAAAATGATACAATACATTAACACACTTACACAATTTTAAGTACAATTTTTTTAGTATTGAAGTGTTCATTTTTTCCCTGCCTTCTTAGCAAACCACTCGTCACTTTTATCTGCAGCAATGGCCTGCAGAAAAATAAAGTACTGGTATTAAAATAATGTGTGTCGTGCAGAAGTAGCTAATTCTATGGAGATCTCACATCGTTCAATAACTGGTCAGCCTTTGGATCCAACTGTGACAGCTCTCTGAATGCTTCATCTCCAACAAAACAAATCTCATGTCCATCCTTAGCAAGAGAGAGAAAGAGAAATATCACACCATTCAAGTGTAGCTTGACCTTAACTCACAGGGTCTGCCAAAATTACAACTTGCACAGTCGCCTTTCCAGGAGTGTCGAGACTAACCAAAGGAGTGAGGATACTATATCCGTTCTCTTTAACACACTGCTCGATTCCAGGAAGCTGCAGCAATAAAGTGTACATGTAATGATCATGTAACATGACATGACATAATGTGATACAATGTAACATTGAAATGACATGTGAAAGTCAACTAAAACTCACTAACCTGATCTTTGGGGCAGGAGAATGCTATTCTTCCAAATGACTCTGCTGGATCTATGGGCTCTGTTATCTGTATCAACTCCAAACGAGCCTGTCATCATGAAATATGTCCATTTATCTACTGCATACTTCTTCCAAGTATAATACAATACCTGATCATCTCCATATCCCAGAATGGCACTGGTCTTAGACTCAGTATAAATTTTCATTCCCAATAACTGGTTCCAATACTTCAAGGACTTGGTAAGATCTGAGACACTCAGGGACACAGAATACACTGAATCTGCAGTGGACAGCCACCACAGCTAACACAAAATAAAAATGTAACATGGCAGCTAACCACTTCTTCCTGTATCTCGATCATAGATGTGGAAGGAGTAACCTCCAGGAGCATCCACTACGATGGCTCCATCTGCACTCTGAGAGAAGTAAAAGTCACTGAGGATGACAGGCGCTAAAAAGAGGGGGGTGGTAGCACCTCTTGTTGTGTGTAGCTAACAGTCCTGGCTCTCTGCATGATATCTTTAGAGTAGATACTGATGCGCTACGATTAAATGTGTGTGCATAAGTAAACACATCATCCTGAAGACTCCATATTGCTATTGAGAGCAGATATACCTGAAAGTCGTTTCCCTTTTTGTAGTTCTTGATGCCATAGTTGTAGGTGAGTTCCACTACAAAGTGGTTGTCTTCCTGTCCATAACCAACCATCGACTTGCTCCACTTGCCATCGTAGGGACTGTAGGAGGAGGAGGAGGAGTCACGAGGAGATCATGGACTATGATGATCAGTTCGACTTACCCATTGCATGCTGCTTTGCAGCCTTCCTCGAACTCTTCATGACGAAGGATCTATCCAAAAACAGTGGGTGGAGTCTAATTCACCTGCTTAAGACTCAATAGCACCATTATAAATACCTTCATGCCCAGCACATCTCTGTAAAACACTGCTGTGCTTGTCCTGTCAGCGATTTTGAACACAAAATGCAAAGCTCTCCTTGAAGCCGCCATCTTGAGCTTCGATTACACGCGTGGGCGTATGGTGCTAGATAGCCCCACCCACCTATTTTAATTATGCATGCCATTCTCAACACAGGGTAGCTAGAGGGAGAGGAAGAAATAGAACAGGCTACTTATGCTACTGGGAGGTGCTTCTGTTCGACTCATTCTGTCAAAATGGACCACAGCAGTGATTATTCTTGTCTTGATCAATGTGATAGTAATCACATTCATAACAGAGAGTCGTCAAGGCGGGAGACCTTACATCCAAGGATCCAACCATTCCTCTGGTGGGACACTCACCTGTATTGACTACCGCAAACTTAACTGGACTGGTTCTGATAACCACACCTCTTTGCATGCTTCCAATCAGATGCTTCACCCTGCATTAGTAACTGTCAAGAAATCATTATCACCACAAGACATTGGAGGAGTGGAGAAATTTGTGTTTTTTGTAGGCTACCCACGAAGTGGACATAGCATTGTAGCCAGTATGATGGACGCCCATCCAAATATGATTATTGCCCATGAGTATAACTTGTTTCGACAATGGCAGAAGAAACCTTCTAGACACTCACAGAAGTCTTATCTCTACAACACTCTTTATAGAAACAGCATCACTTGTGGGATCAGTGGGTGGAGAAGTGGGAATAAAGAGTGGAAGGGTTACAATTTAGGAGTGGATTACAAATGGCAGGCTGGCTTCACAGATCTGAAGGTCATAGGAGATAAATCAGGTGCTGTCACTCTACAAGTGTACGAGAAGAACCCGCAAGTGTTTGAAGAGATTCTTGCAAACTTGAAGCAAACTGTTGGAGTTCCTCTACGTGTGATCCATGTAGTGCGAAATCCCTATGACATGATCTCGACTCGACTTCTCTATGCTGACAGTGGGAACAAAAGGAAGCTCCCTGCCACACAGGACAAGAAGCACTGCAATGACTATGGTCTTAGTTACCATACCAACAGGACATTTCTAAAAGTGAGCAGTATCCATAATTTCACACAACAGTACGATCTTGCAGTGTTGGATGTGCATCATGCTGATTTTGTGAGGCAACCGAGAAAGACTTTGACCATGATATGTCGCTTCCTGAATCTGCAATGCCCCAGCGATTACTTGGATGCTTGCGAGAAGAAGGTCTATAAGAGGCTCTCAAAGACGAGACTACTGGTGCACTGGCCTGAGAAGATGGTGGAGGAAGTGTACAAGCTCACAAGAGAGTATAGATTTTTCTGGAGGTACTCCTTCCAAGGAGACTAGCAATGATTGTTGTCAAAGTCAAAGTCAAAGTTCATTGTAAAGGCCCAGTGGGCATATAGAGTACAGAATTAAAAGTAAGAGTTCAGAATAGGTTAGCTAAAGAACACAGGTAGCTAGTTAAACAGAGTTCAGTCAGAGTCAGTGACTACTGTATAGTATAACAAAACTAAAGTTAAAATAATTTAGCAAAGTGACACAGGTAGTCAAATAAGACAGAGTCAGAGTCTGAAACTAATGACAGTTCTTGCAAAAGTTCATCCGAGGTGAAGTTGGCATCTACATGTGTAGTGATGACATGAGCGAGCAGGTGGTCCCTTTGAACACTGACATTTTCACACACCGGGCACGCAAATGTAGCATGGGAGGGGAAAGCGATCACACGTACCAAGTTCTTCAGCCCATCAACACATCTCTCACCGCCATCCAGTACAAGGTCCCATAGCCTCGGCCATCCCACCTCACTTTCAATCTTCGCCACGATGGCCATGTCCGCCCTACCAGCATGCTTAGTCAGCATCAGGCTGCAGTCCTTCTTCTCGATTACCTCTTTAACCTCCCTAGGGCATGGACGAGGGTCAGCATCCTGGGTTAGCAAAGCTGATGCGAAATCTGTGCCAAAGTACTGCTCGAGTTCCCTGCACTCACAAACCAGGCAGATGGAGCTGATGTCGTCAGAGAGAGAGAGAGTAAGGTCTGGGCACTCAGAGTATCACTATTCTCCAGGGCAGTAATTTTGCCAAGAAACTTCAGTTTTCTCACCAGACACAGTGCTCTGGCAGTTCTCAGTCCGACCACGATAGAGGCTGGTGTGTTACAGTACCACTGTGGGAGTTTGAGGAGCCTCTTTGAGAGTTCCCCAAGGAAGGAGTTCAACATTTGGATGGAGTTTGGTGTCAGACACCAGTTCTCTGCACCATATAAGAGCACAAGTAGGATGCAGGTATCCACAACAGACTTCCCCGACACAGGTGAGAGTTGCCCCTGGAAGAGACCCATGCTACCATAGGCAAAGAAAGACTTCCTGGCCTTCAAGATGTTGTAATCGATTGATGGTTTGGCCGAAAGGTCGTGGTGCCATTTGAAACTGAGGCATTTGGCAGAGCCCCTGGATGGCAGGGTTGTGTTCTCGATCTCATAAACAGGGTGTGGGACGTTATTCTTCTGGGCAAAGGAGACAATCTCACATTTACTAGGATTTAGCTGGAGGAAGCTGTTCTTGAAAAATGCGTGGACTGCTCTTGAAGAGTGGTGGCTGATGTGGACAGGGTTCTGATATCATCAGCATGCAAGTAGGCACCACCGTACAACCTGTTAACACAGAGGCCCAAATCCGACGACTCCAAAGATGTCAGCAGCGGGTCCATCACAATATTAAAAAGAGTCGGGGAGAGGACTGAACCTTGGCGCACACCTCTTTCAATAGGGAACACACGAGATGAGACTCCATCGACACACACACAGCAAGTCCCATCTGCATACCAGTCCTTGATAAGTCTCCATGTTTTACCATTGATGCCAATTTGGAAAAGCCGATTTAGCAGCACTGGGAACTCAACGCTGTCGAATGCTTTCTGGAGATCGAGGAGACACATATGCACAGTGGACCCTTCATTTAGGTATCTCGCAATCAGCTCCTGGGATGCAAAGATGGCATCAGCACACCCGACGTGCTTACGGAAGGCTGACTGGTTAAGATGTGGGAAACCAGCTTCAGCAAGGCTAGCTTCCATTCTATGCAGAATCAGTATCAGGATTGTATAGCCAATGCGCATGCGCACGGATCGTGCGCTGATTATAGGGCGTGGCTAGTTAATCTACATCCGCTTTTGCTCATTACCCCTGAGAGGAGTGTGGTCTGACTGTGCTTGTAGTGTGGATTCATGATGAGGTGTAGATGGGCAGTGGTGTGGACCGCTACTCTACTTCTAGCTGTGCTGGAGTTCCAAGTCGATGCCAGATATTCCAGAACTGTCAGTTACCAGAACGAAATAGTCTTGAGGTGGTAAGTAGCGAGCGATGCATGAATGTGTTTAGTTTATGAAGAGTAGCAGGACTGGAATATATAATATTCATAGTCAAATTAGTTAGTGATATGAATACCTTATCTTACTTGCCTGGAGGTGATAGTGCTTTATAGCCATGGGTATCATCTGTCTTGTGAGAGAGAAGGTGTAACTTTTACTTTTTGGATCCCTAACTCTACCCCTTCATGTTAGTCCTACGAGTAACTACACACACACATACACACACACGATACATACACACGTACACACAGCCCTGATAAGAACAAGGCCACAGTCCAGGTTCTCCAGCAACATGCTGACGTGTGGCACCAGGGCAAGGAGAGTGTCGATATGCGTCTCAAGAAAAGCACCTTTGCTCGAGTGCAAACATACTTTCCAGAGTGTTACGTCATTGTGGAGGATTTGGAAGCTCATGTGAAGGCAGCTGAAGCCCAGATGTTCCCTGCAAGGAAGACAGAGCAAGATGCATGGCTCCAGACTGTTGTCCAGGCCTTGTATCCAAAAGTAAGCTAGCTGTTTAACTTTCAATTCAGGTGTTACCCTATAAAATACTGTACCAGTGTCCATTAGTGGTAATTAACCATAATCTTGTTTGTATCCTATATAGCTGTTTAACTTTCAATTCCATTACAACTGTCTATTAAAATACTCCATTAACCTTATTTTCATAATCTTGTTTGTATCCAAAAGTAAGCTAGCTGTTTAACTTTCAATTCAGGTGTTACCCTATAAAATACTGTACCAGTGTCCATTAGTGGTAATTAAACAAACGTAATTATTTTCATAATCTTGCTATTTGTCGAATGAGTAACTGTATGCACCTGTTTTAGAGTGATTTGAAGGATTGTGAGGCAAAGATTGAAGAGTGGGAAGGAAGCATGAAGTTTCAGGAGATTTGGCACAAAGAGTTTGTAAGTACCATCACAATTGATCCACTGCTAGGACTACGCACTGTGGCTAGAATTATAAGTACCCTGTCTTTTTTTAGCATACCTATGATGAGATTGTTGGGTGGTATCGTGAACTGGCCGCGAGGAACTCTTCTTATGTGACCTTTACTCCCTCCATTGGACAGACACATGAAAAGCGGAATATGCCATGTATAAAACTGGCTTCTCCTAAGAACCCAAAGACAAAGAGATTCTACATTCAGTGCCAGATTCATGCCAGTGAGGACAGTAGCTAACATAAAGGGGGAGGGGAAGGGGAGGGGGGAAGAGTTAAGGAGAAACAGGTGAACGAGGAGAGGAGAGGGAGGATAGGGTCATTGATTCTTAAGAGCATTCTTAAAGTAATTAGTGTTGGAGTGATTCGGCTCATCTTCCTGTTGGTGTGATAGGAATTTGTGTTGCGGACTTCTGTAGTAGAAATTGAGAAGCCTTTTGGGTATTAATAGCTATCACTTCCAAGAAAAACCAAAACTCAAATAAATCCAGGGGATATTGAATTTTATCGGTTGTTTACTCCAGTGTATTCTGATGCTTACGTAAATCATGATAGGTAGTGTGTGTTATGATAACTTGTGGTGGTGGTTGCTATTTTTAGGAGAGTGGATCTCGGGAGCCACTTGCATGTACTTGGCACAACATTTGGTTGACAGCTATCACGTGGTGCCGAACGTCAGTCACATTATGGACAATTTGGAGATTGTTCTGGTGCCATTTGTCAATCCTGATGGATATGTGGTGGGTGTGATCATTGCTGATCCTGTCATGTGATGTTTTCATGACTGTCATGTGACTGTCTGTCATGTGCAGCATACTTGGAGCAAGGACAGGATGTGGAGAAAAAATAGGAATTCTTATGAGAACAATGAGATGTGTGTAGGAGTGGATATTAACAGGAACTTCCCCACTGGCTTCAAGCATGTAAGTCTTCCATCTAAAGCATGGCTTTTCTTTCATGTGATGCATGGAAGGGCACAAAGATGAACTTCTTTTGTTTGCAGGAAGACAAACCCTGTGCTGAGGACTATGGAGGGCCTTTTGCCAAGTCTGAGTTGGAGACACGCCACATCATGAAGAATTACAGGGCTAATGCTCCCATCCTGGGTTCCCTGGATGTCCACTCTTATGGGCAGCTTCTCCTCAGGCCGTGGGGACACACTAATGTCACTGCACCTGATGATAAATACCATGCTGACATCGGGAGGAAAATGGTGCAACTGATAAAAAAAGTGAGTCACATGATGTCACATGTGAAGTCACATGATTATAATTATGTCGCCTGTCCAGGTGAATGGTATGCAGTATACATCAGAGACTTCTCACGACCTTTACCCTTGCTATGGCATAGTGACGGACTGGTGAGCACAGATATGACCCCCATCTTCTCTTAATTGATTTTAGAAACTATTTTTTGTCCTTTGGTAGGTTTTATGGAGCTGATGCTACCAGGACTAACCTTGGCTACAGGTCTGCTTCCTTTTGCCTTGAACTGAGAGATAAAGGTGTCGGTCCTGGAATGTTTGGGTTCCTGCTCCCACCAAATCAAGTAAGATAAGTGGTCACGTGTTCTCTCTAAGTTACCTACAGACAGCCTCAGACCTCACTCAGATAATGCAGGTGGCCTGGTTCCCTAGCTAGCTAACATAAGTTCCACGGTTTGTGTTGGAATAGTGGAAAGGTAGTGATGGTTTCCTACCACTTTTTTCTCTCTCTTCTTGCACTGTCTTCCTCTCAGATCATCCCCACAGCTAGAGAAGTGATTCCAGGCATCCTCCACTACATGGAGAAAGTACTGGCCACTCCCATCAGGTCCCACACGTCCTCCTCCTTCACAAGTGACTTTGAAGGTCACAAGAGTTAATTCCCCAAAACTCCAGCATTTGCGTTTTTAATGCATTCAAGTCATAATTTATTTCATAAGTTAGAATAGTTTCATGAATCATGATCAATTGTTCTGAAATACTAATGATGAGTCGGAAATACTGATGATGTGTGGAATTTGTGGTACATGAATACCAGGAAGCTTCAGAATTTGATAATTATTATGGCACAAGTCACTCTAACATGACTGCAGGAGGTTCAAGGTTCTCCCATCATTAAGGTTCTCCCATCATTAAGTCCCTAACATCACCACAAGTCAAGTTAGAGGCAGAGTCACTGCAAGAAACAGTACAGATCATCACTATGGCTACTATAATTGTACAGATTAGAGGAGCTTACTCCAGGGGGAGGTCAGGACATGTGGTACACTGGCTGCTATGGAAGAAGGTATAAATCCTCTCCTCCACTGAATTTCTCACCAGAAACCGATGCACAGTGGTGGGCCTAATGCACAAGAGTATACTTAAAACATAGTATACTAAAATAAAACATTAGTATACTAAATTAAAACTAAGTATACTAGAATATACAAGAAGGATATTACAGTACAGGAAATACTAATAGTGGCACGTGCCTGGTCTGACCCATGCGATGAACACGTCCAATGGCTTGTAACTCTGCACTGATATTAAGTAATGGTTCCACTAGGAGGACATGGGTGGCCTCAGTGATGTTGAGTCCCCTAGCTCCGGACTGGAAGGGAAGGAGGAGGACGTTGACATGACCACTGCTCTTGAAGGAACTGAGGCGAGCCTGGAAAGTGGCTGTGTCCTTCAGGACAAGGTGAGGGATCTGATTCTCACTCAGACATACTGAAATGTGTCCCAGGACGTCAAGCCACTAATACAAAGGGGAGGGTATATACGAAGGGAAAGAGAGGGCAGACGAATGAGGGAAGAAAGAAAAAGATAAGTGCCTTACTGATGAAAAGACGAGAGCCTTTGCTAGAGGTTCATTCTTTTGGATCTTGAGAAGAAGTCGTGTAACAGCTAAAATCTTGGAAGCATGATCAGTATTGACTAACACCTCCTCTTCTCTCTCCATGTTCTCACTGCGTTCCCCTTCCTCTTTCGCTTCTCCTTCCCTGTCATTTCCTGCATCGAGTCTGACGTAGTTGACCTCAGAGGAGAGACAGGACTCTCGACAGAGGGCACAGTGCAAGCATACATTACTGGAAGAAGGACCTCCATGTCTCCGCTTGATCAATGTCTCCATACATTCCTTGCAGAGGGAGTGGCCACAGGGAAACACTGCCCACTACAGGGAAGGCTTCACATAAGAAGCATGGCATAGCACACACACACTCACTCACCTCTGTGCCCATCTCTGAGGTGCAGATAGGACAGGGCTCCTTGTTGCTCTCCTTCTGACGCTGGGACTAGAGATGGAAATAGAAATGAGTGGGACAAAAGGTCTAGATTGAAGTGACTACACCTCCTCAAAAGGAGGCTAGATTCCTCCTCACCTTCTCTAAGTTCCGGAGATAAGATACTTGTTGGATAGATTTCTTCAGCTTGGAGTGGCACTGCTCGCGTTGCAGTTTCATGTTCACCACTTGAAATGGGATCTATAACACACATCACGTCACAGTCACATGACTTAGTAACCACATCACATGACAGTCACATGACTTACTTCTGACTGGTGAACAGTGCCATGAGATAAGTTGATGTTATCAATGAACTCATGGTCAGTGACGGCAAGGAGCCTTGTGCTGGCTTGCTGAAGCTCATGGTGGATCCCAAGACGTTGCTCTAAGGTCATCCATAAACTCCTCATAGCCTGCAACAAAACACACCGCATAGCAACTAACCAGGAAGCTTTTGCAAGAAAAAGTATAAATGTTTCACTCACAGGGTATTCTTTCCTAAGAGACTCCAGATAGACCATAAGACATTGTCCTGCACTGACCAGTTCTTCTGGAAGCCCTGAGTGGGGCAAGACAAGTTACAACTTTCTTGGCAACCTGAAGAGGAAGCCCCATGCATCATACCATACCATTGCGTCTGGCAAATAACAGCATACACTTCAAGACATGCTCACACACGCTAGGGAAACGGGATCCTTCTCCATGTCCTGCCCTGAGTCACATGATTGTCACATGATACTGTTATTAAGGATTATTCTGTTGTTCACTCACTTTGAGTGTTTGACCGAGCCACTGAAGTGGGAAAAGAGTTGACTCTCGTAATCCACTGCCTTCTTCTCAGTCAAGCAACATTCACATCTATACAAGGAAACCGTTCCATGGGTTTGTGGGGAGACCATGGGTATGTACATAGGGAGACCAAGTGTACATGTACGGGTATGTACGTACATGTATGGGGAGACCATGGGTATGTACATGTATGGGGAGACCACAGGTATGTACATGTATGGGGAGTCCACGGGTATGTACATGTATGGGGAGACCACTGTATAGTATGGGGAGACCATGGGTATGTACCATGACTGTGAGGTCACTAAGGTGATACCTATGAGTGTGCACTCACTTGCTGACATATCCACTCGGATTCATGTGACAAGTCACTGCTCTTTCAACCTGTTCAGGAGATGGTTCATTCGAGAGTGCCTCCAGTGAGCTCCATGCTTCCTCACGGGCAGACTGGAAGGAGGGGGTAGGAGAAGGTGGGAAGGGAGGGGGGATGATGGGAGAAGGGGAAGGGAGGGGGGATGATGGGAGAAGGGGAAGGGAGTGGGGATGATGGGAGAAGGGGAAGGGAGGGGGGATGATGGGAGAAGGGGAAGGGAGGGGGAATGATGGGAGAAGGGGAAGGGAGGGGGGATGATGGGAGAAGGGGAAGGGAGGGGGGATGATGGGAGGAGAGGAAGGGAGGGGGGATGATGGGAGAAGGGGAAGGGAGGGGGGATGATGGGAGAAGGGGAAGGGAGGAACTCTGACTCACCTCAATGGCCTCCATTCTGAGTGACAGGAAGCACTCCAAACCG